>OX123182.2:13410422-14023125 GCA_944739405.2 Euclidia mi
AAATGGAGGTAGACGGATCGTTACCCTTTCTCGACGTTAAAGTGACAGTGAGAGATAATGGTACCCTTGGACACACTGTGTATAGGAAACCGACACACACCGACAGGTATCTCAACGCGAACTCGCACCACCATCCGCGGCACTTGGATTCCGTTGTGTCCTCGTTAGTGAACAGAGCGTATGACTTATGTGACCCCGAACAATTAAATAGTGAGCTGTCACATGTTCGGGAGGTACTTAGGTGCAACGGATACAAGAAAAACTTACTCTGTCGGAAGAGGAACGAGCGTAAACCTGAAGTAAGCAGAGTGCCCGCTTACATGCCGTATGTAAAGGGAGTGACGGACAAAGTTGGAACAGTACTCAAGAAATACTCTATCAAGACTGTATACAGTCCGCTCTCTAAGATAGCACACAATCTGCGTACACCAAAGGATGTAATTCCTCTCCAAACACCTGGCGTCTACAAAGTCGATTGCAGCTGTGGTAGTTCATATATCGGGCAGACTAAGCGTACAATCGCTGAAAGGGTAAAGGAACATATCGCAGCTGTAAAAAACCGACATATTAACAAGTCGGCGATAGCTGAGCATTTGTTGGAGTCTGGACCAAACCACTGGATAGAACTGCATCAACCACAAGTCTTATCCACCGATCGTCACTATTACTCCAGGATAGTACGTGAAGCGGTAGAAAATCAAGAAATATAACAATTTCAACCGGGGAGGATGGATATAGATTATCGGCCACTTGGAATCCAGTCATCAGCAAGTGTAAACACCGCCGCAGTGATAAATCTCAACAGTGTGTAGACGTCATTAGTGTAGTGTGTCGGAGTACCGACATTGCGAACTTAAATAAAGACCAAGTGAGGGTAGGTGCTGAAACCCGCACTTCCACAAGACGTCGCTGAGCTCTCATCAGTCTCTCCGCGACCACGCTCGGTGCAAGACGAGCGAAACGTCGGTAACAAATAGGTATTTATACCTTATATAAGTCAAGGTTAACGCGATTAAGACCCGCTAAATTAATTTCTATGATGTATACAAATCGCGAAAGTTTAAAATCGATTATTGTGTATATGTATTGTATGTAATTAGTTTGTAGTTATTGATTTGTATATATAAATAATGCTATGTTAGTCCCTAACACTTCAGCTTGCACCTACTTCATATATCTCTGCATCACCCCAAGGTAGACTGTTAGAGAATGCCTCAGGCATTAAGTCCGCCGATACATGTATATTATGTGTATGAAGTCCAATAAATAAATAAATAAATACATATTATGTAAACTGTCTATCGATTCTCTCCTAAAATATGATTATATAATTATTATGAAAAAGAACTTTTCTGTTCTGTTTGTTACATGTTTACAGACTAACATACAACTATGTGGAGGTTCGCGTTTTCAAACTCGCGACACGCACTACTGTCTTTATCGAAAAGATGTGCGTAGGTATTTAAGTCGTTAATAAAATGTTCACTTGCCAAACAGCTTAGGTAAACTTATCGTAAGAAAACCTGCATGTCTAAGATTTCTCTAAAGTGTTCTTGAAAGGGATACGAAATTGACCAACCCGCATTTGGCTGGCGAGGTGGACTGTGGCCTAGCCCTTTTTACCCGACTACGGCGAAGCCCAAAGAAAGGGTTATGTTTTTGGCCGTCTATATAATTATGTACATATGTATGTAAGTATGCATGTATGTATGTATGGTGCGACTACGGCTCAAGCTTGAGCATTTCCCTATTTATATTTTTCTGGATTTATATATCTGAATGAGCTATTTTCTTGTTTCGTACTTCTAAGACCCCATTTTTTTAACACGCTTTTATAAGGTCGACATGTATGTAACTAACTATGTAATGGAATATAAGGGTGCTTCTACACGGTGCATGTAGCTTGAGCATGTTGAGGCACTTGCGCGGGTTATATGCACGGTAAACATATCGTTTGAACAAATGTGCGGGTCCAGCGACTCGAGCATGTACCAAAGCGAGCCACCCGCGCAACTAACTCGCGTGCTCTGCGGCGTGCGCGGGTCACTCGCACATGTTACTTGTTAAAATTACATTTTTAACATATGATTTTAAAAGATTTTTCGTTCGTCGAGACATTTTGACGTGATTCAAGTCGTAAAGCTACCGCGCGAATAGAATGCACATGTAGCTCTTGACCACGAACAAATAACATGTACATACAGCTTGCGCAAGTAGCCCGCGTCTTTACTTGCTCCAGTTATTTGCATCATGTATAAGAACAAGCGGGTAACTTGAACAAGTAGCTTGCGCATGTTACTCACGCATGTAACCCGCACCTTTACTTGCTCCAGCTACATGCACCGTGTACAAGCACCCTAAGCTAACTAATTTAACCAACTTCCAAGGGTCGTAGCGTTATGAAACTTGGCAGCTGTATGTAGTTCTGATGACAATACAATATTATGGTACTGTCGAACTGATTTGATGATGGAGCCGGAAGATATGAACTGGAACTCGACATGTATGTAACTATGTAATGGAATCAAAGGTTACTAATGTAACCACCTTCCAAGGGTCGTAGCGTAATAAAAATTGGCAACTGTATGTAGTTCTGATGACAATACAATAAAATGGTACTATCGAACTGATCTGATGATGGAGCCGGAAGATATGAACTGGAACTACAGGGTGGAAAATCGTATCATAGCAGTTTTGGATTTCTTAGAAAAGTCTTGTAATAAACTTTGACGACGATTAGGTTTCAAGGTCTGATGATGAAGCCGGAAGATAGGCACTGGCATTCCACGATGGCATATCGTATCATAGTCGTGTTTGCACTTGTGATAAAGGCCACGTAATGGACTTTGAACACGATTAGACTTCAAACCAATTATATATTGTAGACCACGCGGTGATTTACTTAGAGTCCCGTACTTTTGCGGCTGGACAACCAGTAGTATGTGGCCCTAATAAGTAGTGTAAAATCACTTAGTGTTCTTCAGATTGAAGAGCTTCTCGTAGATTTTTTTAAGCTGACAGATAAAACACCATACATTACGGACGCACTGGCAGAGATGGAGAGGATACGAGCTCATTTGCCTACTTAAAATAATGTATAAATATTTTAGAAGTATTTTGGTATCAAAGACCAAAAATTATAAAATAAATTAATAGTTTAAAAACACTAGACAAACACGCTTTTATAAATGCACGAAAAAAAACAAAAAATAAATTATGGATCGTTCAAGTTGTCTCTATTTCTGGGCAGAAGTGTAAAATATGTACTTTTAATTATAATATTTGATTGTAAAAGCGTGGGGCGCTGGAACAGGAAATACGTTCTTGTTTAACTTGTTGAAAAATCAAGTGAACAAATGTTACGGGAAGCAGGTTACACAGATTGGCGCTCTAACTGGAGTTGCAGCACGACTAGTAGGTGGCTTTACATTCTGTCAGTCTGTTCAAAGTACCAGTTTGTCGAACTCAGACAAAACGACAAGACAGGGAATTAAGTACATAAGGGTAATGCGTCAATAGTGGCAAAATATAGAGATCTTGTTCGTGGACGAGATATCTTTGGTTCCCTTTGGCAACTCTTTGGCGGCATAAACGTTATGCTCTTGTGCGACCTCATGCAGCTTTCGCAAGGAAGTTAGTATCAGTATTTGTTAACGAGAAAGTCTTTCCTGTTCCAGCGTCCCACGCTTTTACAATCAAATATTATAATTAAAATCACAAAGTTTACTCTTCAGCCCAGAAATAGAGACAACTTGAACGATCCATCATTTATTTCTTCTTTTACGTGCATTTATAAAAGCGTGTTTTCTAGTGTTTTTAAACTATTATTTTATTTTATACTTTTTGGTCTTTGATATCGAAATATTTTAACAATTCTTTCTCACAAGTGGAAACACGACTATGATACGATATTCCATGTCTTCCATGGAATGGTAGTGCCTATCTTCCGGCTTCATCATCAGACCTTGAAACCTAATCGTGGTCAAAGTTGATTACAAGACTTTTCTAAGAAATCCAAAACTGCTATGATACGATTTTCCATCATGAAGTTCCAGTTCATATCTTCCGGCTCCATCATCAGATCTGACAATTTTCATTACGCTACGACCCTTGGAAGATGGTTAAATTAGTTAGCTTAGATTCCATTACATAGTTACATACATGTCGACCTAATAAAAGTGTGTTAAAACTAGGCAAAAACCTGTCTTATCTTAACCAGTTAACGGATTTTTTTTAATTACTTGTATTTATGTTCTCAAATAAGTAGATATCAATTATAACGCGACACCAATAAATACATCACATAACGATTTGCTTTGGGTTGGCATTGAACTGAAAACCTCCGGCTTAGCAATTAGGTTTAATAACAACTAAACTGACGGGACAGAAATAAGTTCCCCATGTATTAAAGCCGTTAAATGTTGAGCTATAATATCATTGAAAATAAACTAGAGTTTACGTGTACTTTTGTACTTTTTTAACACCATATGTTAGAAAAGTTTGTAAGTGATAATATATTTTCAACTTTCGCGAATTGTTATTAATGTCTTCTAATAGTTTCCGACCCGTTAGATATATCTATATTATATAGTTTGTATGACCTCTCCTTTTGGCTTTGAATACTTTGCAGCCCTTGCAGTAGCCTTGGAAATAGGCTTAATATTGGCTACATTGAACAAGACCGTGTGGCCTAATGGATAAGGCGTCGGACTTCGGATCCGAAGATTGCAGGTTTCAAGTCCTGTCACGGTCGGTAACACCGCAGATTACTTTTTGTATTAATATGCTTACAAAGGAGAGGCCTAGTCCAGCAGTGAACTGTTAATGAAGAGCGTTTAATCCGTCGGAGGCGATTTTGCGGGTTTTTATTGTTCTATTACGTTACGGATATATAACAATGAATGGAAAAAATATAGAAAATATGAAAGTTCAGTTTCTTTATCAAGATAGTGCTAAAGAAAAATTGATGGGTTACTATAGTAAATATTTTAAAAACGGATGAATAAAAAAAAGTCATTTTCGTAATTTCTGTAGTTTAGGCCCAGCATTAATGGTCGCTAGTGCTATGAAAACTTATCGTTCTATAATTCTGTAAATGTAAACTGTACGAGCAAAAGCTATACAAGCGAGTCCTTAAAAAAGAAATTGTACTTTCATTCATAACTTTCAAGAAAATCGGAGATCAAAACAGTGCATTTTGCTTAAGTTTAGCCCGCAAATTTGCATTTATATCTAAAAAACTACTGTGATTATTAAAAAGATATATACATATTTAGAAACCTTAAGATTCATTTTAAGTCTTTTAAAGAAATTGGAATCTAAACTTTTCGTTTGTAATTGAATATGATTTTTTTAAAACGGACCTATAAAGCTCGAAGCGCGATGCTAAGTCCGCCATTCAGCGCTGAGCGCTCTCAGAGAACGGACCTGTCGCTCGCGTCCGCGTCCGCCATTTTACGTAAATATTGCATTTCCAAACGTTTATAGCGTGGCTAAAGCTTCTTGATCCTTATTTTTTAACCCGATACCTTCTGCATAGCAGTCCGTTGGTATCTCCAGTAGGCTATCGCTGCCTGTTGTTAATTAAACAATATGTCAACGTCAGTGAAGAACAATAGAAGTCAAATTATAGTTAGTGCCACGAGAAGATAGACTTTTTTGTAAACAAACATTCAGAGCTTCACAACCTTTTTTCAAACAGTTGCGTTTGAGATTTTATGCTTTTGAACAGTATTTTATTTTCAATGCCTAATTATGCCACTATGTTTTTAAATTTATATTGTTAAATTTTACTGAAATAAAAATATTTGATTTTGTGTTTTTAATGGTCGAATGTTCTTAATTCTTTAATTCTTTATTGTACACAAAAAAAAGACCAAAAATACATGAAACGAGTAAAAAATAAATAAACTAATTAATTTTGTATACAAAGGCGAGCTTAACTCAACACTGAGTTTTTCTACCAGCAAAAAACCTTTGAGGCTGGAGATTCCATTTGAGAGCTAAGGGTAATCTTAGTGTACAAAAGAAAAACAAAAAATGTAATATATATAAACAAAAAAAAAATATATATATAATATATATTATTCATAAAATACATCTAATACATATGTGTTATTTATATCGATAGATAGTGCCTCCTAACATTCACCTTAACACTGCTAAGGACGGGCTAGCGCGAATGTGATGCGGCAAAGCATTCCACAGGCGGACAGCATAGACAGAGAAAGAATGGGTCGTACGCATTAGAGCTATGAGGAGGGTGTGCGTAAGAGAAGAGAGGTGGCTAAGCGACAGGGCTTATCCCGCGGAATAAGAAATTCAAACCGGTCACGAAGGTATGAAGGTGAAGTAGTAGGATTGTGAAGAATAGTGTATAGAAGAGAAAGAATGTGAGAATCCCGGCGCCGGCGATAGGCAACCAATTCAACATAGCTCGAAATTCCGATACATGATCGTACTTTCGAAGGCCAAATATGAAGCGGATACACAGATTCTGCAGGCGCTCGAGTTTGTTTAAAAGTTCCTCCTTTATATCAAGAAAGGCGACATCTGCATAGTCAAGAGTTGGAAGTAGAAGAGATTGCGCAAGTGTTACCTTAGTATTGAAAGGCAGGAATTTTTGGAGACGTTTGAGAGAATGGAATGTGCAAAACACTTTTCTGCTTACTTCTGCAATATGTGCTTCCAGGACAGATTCGAGTCTAGAAAAACACCGAGATTTTTAGCACATTTCGAGAAATCTATGGGTATTGAATTATATAGAACCACTGGGAGCAATTGGTAATCCAATAGGTTTATGCATATATCGGCCACCAATAATGAGAGCTTGAGACATTGTAGGATTAACAAGGAGTCCAAATGACTCAGCCCATATACGAATACGTTCTAGATCGTTATTTATAGCATCGATGGCTTCAGAAACTTCCCTGAACCTTAAAATGTCGATATAGCTGCAGATCGTCTGCGTAAAGATGATAATGTGAAGATATAACTTTAGTGATAGCGTTTATAAAAACGGAGAAGAGTAAAGGAGATAACACAGCCACCTTGAGGAACACCCGCAGCCAGATCACACCACTCAGAGTATAACTCTTCGGAGCGCACAGACTGTGAGCGTCCCTGAAGATAAGATTTAAACCAGCCAAGTGCAGAAGCTGAGACATTAAGGTGAGGATAGGATACCAAGGAGTACGTCAAAATCAACGGAATTAAAGGCGCTGCTAAAATCCAAGAGTACCAGTACTGTCAGTTGCTTATTTTTCCATGGCCAGTCTTATGTCATCAGTAATTTTTAACTAGTGCTGTTACAGTACTATGGCCTGGCCGGAAGCCGGACTGACATGGACTTAATAGGCTATTAGAGTACACATAATTAGCCAGTTGTTTTTGAACATTAGTCTCAAGAATTTTGGACAGGATTGGAAGTATTGAAATTGGGACGAAAATGGGATAAGGAAGTAGGATTTGGAATTTTGGCTTAAAGGTAATATGTGTGCCTTTTTCCACAGTGCGGGAAAGGTGCTAGAGATAGGGAGAAATTTATTATGTGAGTGACCACGGGCACTATTTGGCTGAGAATGGGCAGAAACATTTGGAATTGAAGACCATCTTCACCAGCTGCTTTAGTGGTTATGGATAGGAAGGATTTTTTTACGTCCGCTTCCACAATTGGCTGAAAACAGAATGCAGTATTTAATGGCAGAGAAGATTGGAGAGATAATTTAATGTTGTAGTCTTGGTGCTACTATGAAGAGTAATTGGTGGCCTGGAAAAAATGAGGCATTGAGTATGTTCAAGTCCATACTCATGCAGCTGCTCTGCGATGTTTTTCCAATGCCTAGCGACTTGAGAAATTGCCATACTTGTGAGGTGTAAAGATCTTGTATTGAATTGTGTATGTGGCATCTTTTAGCATCCCTACACAAAACGACTGCAACGATTTCGGAGTTTCTTATATGCATTCCAGTGCTCCTCAGTGGAAACTAAATCAAGAATGTTCATAAATTGGCCGATTTTTTTGTTGTTTTACACGTAATAATCTGTAAAATATTGAAAAATAGAGTACCATGTATGTTAATTATAGAGTACATACATGTTACTTTATTATTGACACGATTTTTTAAAAATCAATACGCAATAAATAAATTGCTCAAAGTAGCATATCTATTCTAAAATATTAAATTATTGACCAACAATGAATAATATAACAGATAACTAAGCTAATATATTGCATAAACATTTCTAGGCATAGAGATTTTACGTTGTCTGTGAATAAAATCGTCAGAATGAACTTAAACAAAAACCATTAACGTTACGGTAGTCTGGAAAACGCAATTTCTTTTTTAGGTATAAATAATTTTCTGCCATCTGATATTCTGCATGCGCTTTTTCGAGATGCCGGCAGCGAGGAAGAGCGTTGCGAATCCTATAAACTTGTATTTAAACTTAACACCAACCCTTTCTTGATAACTAAAAATTTAATTTTGTCCTCTGATAAAAAGATGTTAAGCCCAAGAATGTATCATTTCAATGAACTAACGCCAAATGTTGACATTCTAGGCGTCAGTACCTCAAAAACATTAAAAGATCCTGTTGACAAGCGCATAATATCGATAAAAACCCGATCCATTGACATATTAGTTTCCAATGACCACGCATCTATGTACCGTGCGCTCATTGATTCGAAATTATTTGTTTTTGACAGAACTATCGCTAAGTCACTTCGTAAAAATTCTTTGTTTACAAAATGTCTATGTTCTCAGTGGCACGGACTCTAGATGATAATGACATTTAAATTAGAAGAATACCAATTCTGAGTCAATTTAAAATCTAATCTCTTTTCGTTCAAAATATAAATTTCAATGTCCATATAAAATACGAGAATTGGCCTTATCTATGTAAAATTTTATAAAAAGAGGGATTTATATCATCGCACACTGTGTGAAATAATTTTAGGTGAATATATATTGTATAATTACAAAATTTTTGTAAATACAAATCAACATATTGTATATTTTTTTCTTTCTTTTAATTAATTAAGTATTTTCTTTTACCCGACTCTTTTGGTTTTGTATTTATTGTCATTTGTGGGTTTTCATGCATTAATAACAAAACAGATGTATATTTGAAATGTAACAATTATGTAGATGACAATTATAAGTTATTTTCTATCATATAATAAAACTGCGCCAAATTATTATAAATAGTCGTTGTTATCCTGAGGAACATCATCCTACTAAACAAATATGTAATATCTATCTTTATTTGATACCTTTAAATGCATGTGCATTGAAAATAATAAAATTAATTTGAATACTTTCATATCATAATCGACGTATTACATAAACGACTACTGTTCATGTATGGCAAGAAGGATCAAGATTATTATGCCACGCGACACCGTCATAAGTGCGCCGGGTCTCGGCATCCGCGGTGTGCGGGCGACCGCGGTACTATAAAAACCTAAACTCGAGCCGCCGCTCGAGGCGTATACGCTCTTAAAGGCTGATTGATGATGATGCTTTTTATGTACAAAATTGCATTCAAAAGTCGTGACCCTGTGGTACGTATACTTTATAGAATGTAGAGAAAACTGTTAAGTAAGGTAGTCCTTATAAGACTAATATGGACATTCAATGGAATAATTTCACCTTTACTTATGTGAACATATTTTTGAAATGTTTTAGTAAAGATATTTCTTTACAGTCAAACTATTTATACCGCGATTAAATCCGTAAAATGTAGTTTAATCTCAACAGATATTTGCTGACTGCCTACGGAGGCCGTCACGTAATAGGGGGGTTTATTCCCATCTTCCCCCGCATGTTTCCCCCCGAACGGGGGAAAATGGGAATTTTCGTGTCATCTTCCCCCGAATTTGTAATCGGGGGAAGATAGGAAGTTGCATTCCCATCTTCCCCCGCATGACTGCCACCGCACGAGGGAAAATGGGAATGCTTGTTGCATCTTCCCCCGAACTTGTCATCGGGAGAAGATAGGAAGTTCTATTCCCAACTTCACCCGCATGTCTGCTCCCGAAAGAAGGAAAATGGAAATGCTTGTGTCATCTTCTCCCGAACTTGTAATCGAGGGACGAAAAGAAGTTTCATTTGTCCAAGAACATACACATACATACATACATAACGTCACGCCTTTTATCCCCGAAGGGGTAGGCAGAGGTGTATTTCTACACCCACTTTTCGCCAGATATACTTTAGTCCCACGTAATCAGGGACGAGCCTATTGCCGTACCGGGCACATTTCCAGACTCCGTGCGGCTACTGAGAATTTCGTGACAGAAAAACCCAATAACACTTCCCGACCCAGGAATCGAACCCGGGACCTCTAGATCCCACGCGCACATTTATGCCGCGAGACCAACGAGGCAGTCGTATAGGGTTTGATGTCGAGTTTTCCGTCTCTACGCAAATATGGTATTTGCATCGTGTTATCCCTTAGTCGCCTCTTACGACACCCACGGGAAGATAGGGGGTGGTGACACTTGTATTCTATGTCGTCAACCACACGGCAAGAAATTCGTTTAGTAATTAATTTTGTTCACCAACGTAAGGCTCGAATAAAATTAACATGGTTTTTACAGGAACTAATAAAACAAAGCTTGATTGTATTATACAGTCATATTTATGAGTAAATATGAAAGTACTGTTTGTTGATCGTCAATGCTCTCGTAATATTTTTTTCGTTAAAGAGCTTTACAATGTGTCGACAAAATACTCGCTTCTATTGTTTTCAACAATTTTGCGCTCCGTAAGCGTGAGAAGTGCGAGCGAGACTGACGGTTGCATATTAAAAAATCAAAACTTTCTCGAGCAAATTTCAAAAGAACAATAAACGAAATAATAAAATTTTAATTACCAAATAATAATAATAATAATAATAATAATCTTTATTGTACACCAAATTTAAATTTGACATAGGAATTACAACATATGAGTATATATTGCACAAACGGCGGCCTTATCGCTAAAAAGCAATCTCTTACAGGCAACCCATAAGGAAAAGAGAAGTAAGGAGCCAGACATAGGGCAGTTTTGGCGTAGTAATGAAATTATACCAAACAAAATACGAATACACACTATAGTATACAAATACACTAATATATATACTATAATATATATACATACATACATACAAACAATAATATAATAAATTAAGTAATGGGAGTAGACAATAGTAAAAAAAGGAGAGAAAGAAAGTGTGAGTTTGACAATATTATTGAAAGTTAAAGAGTGTACCAAATGTTCTTTTTGAAAAATTTAAGAATCCCAATGTATGTGACATCTAATGAACGACTGATCAAAGGTTGCAAATCAAAAGATGTAATTTTAAAATATCAAATCATAACTAATCAAACTTTATAATCACAAATGATTTCTTATTAAGAATTATTAACTTAAATATAGGTATACTTATATTTGAAGTACATCATAAATTTTAACACATTAATTTGTCAAAAAATTATGATTAAAGTACAAATAGACGACTTGGTGACGCCCATGGGTCCGACTGTAATTCCAGTAACTAAATAGGTTATATTAGGTTCTCTTTTGACCCTTAATCCGAAAATAGGAGCCCAAAACTTCAGTTTATTAAACTAGTGTGAAGAATGTTTCCTAAGTTGACGGACCTTTTTTTGGGTTAAGGGTCAAAAAAGAACCTAACATAACCTATTTATTTAGTTCGACGCACCTAACCCTAGGCATTTTGTACTTAAATGATTTGGTCAATAGTGTAATAAATAATATAAACATTGATATTCCAGACTTTGGTCAGCCGAACTTTTGATCAAATGACCATCGTTATTTTAAACTTTGTTGATTTGTTCTTTTGAAATTTGCTCGAGAAAGTTTTGATTTTTTAATATGCAACCGTCAGTCTCGCTCGCACTCCTCACGCTTACGGAGCGCAAAATTGTTGAAAACAATAGAATCGAGTATTTTGTCGACATATTGTAAAGCACTTTAACGACAAAAATATTACGAGAGCATTGACGATCAACAAACAGTACTTTCATATTTACTCATAAATATGACTGTATAATACACTCAAGCTTTGTTTTATTAGTTCCTGTAAAAACCATGTTTATTTTATTTGAGCCATACGTTGGTGAACAAAAGTAATTATTAAACGTATTTCGGGGACAAATGAAACTTTTTTTGGTCCCTCGATTACAAGTTCGGGAGAAGATGACACAAGCATTTCCATTTTCCTTCTTTCAGGAGCAGACATGCGGGGGAAGTTAGGAATAGAACTTCCTATCTTCCCCCGATGACAAGTTCGGGGGAAGATGCAACAAGTATTCCCATTTTCCCTCGTTCGGTGGCAAGCATACGGGGGAAGATGGGAATGCAACTTCCTATTTATTACAAATTCGGGGGAAGATGACACGAAAATTCCCATTTTCCCCCGTTCGGGGGCAGACATGCGGGGGAAGATGGGAATAAACCAATAGGGGGTTATAGGGGCAGACGCATACGCTATCCACTGGACCACGGGGTCCAGTGGATAGCGTATGCGTCTGCTGATCGGAGGGCCCGTGTTCGATTCCCGAGTCGGGCAAAAGTGTTACTGATTTTTCCAAATTCCCAGTAGCAGCACGGCGTCTGATGATGTACCCGGTAACGACAATATCCTGCTCGCCCCCTATTACGTGAGACAAAAAATTCATGGTGAAATGTGGGTGTAATATTACACCTCTGCCTACCCCTTCAGTTATACAGGCGTCTATAAAAAAAAGATAGTTATAGAAATAAAACTAGTCCGAACTCCACATTAAGAGATGCCACATTAAAACCTTGTACCGAAATAACCCTTCACAACTATGGGCTCACACTAAGCGTATTTACAATCTTGTATCCATGAATAATTTAAGATCGTAACATGTAGAATGAGATACATACGTTTGTAAGGGTTCAGAATACAATCTGAACCTCTCCCTATGTAATCCTTTGGTTCGCCACCTCAAATATAAATTAGATAATCCATGTCGATGATTTTGCATAGGTGATGCTGAGTTATCATATCTTTACGTTTGCTTAGTATTTGAAGTTCAAACGCGTGATTTGTTCAGTTTGCGTTTGAAGGTCATGGTGACTTCCCGATATAAGATATTATGAGATATTTATGAGAATACTTCAGTAACACATTTAATCACCAAATGAAAGCATTATCTGTGTTTATAAAATTCTTGCGTTACTGACTGACTGACACACACCGCACAGCCGAAGCTCCTGGGCGCAAGAAGGTGACATTTGGCATGTATATTTCTTAGACTGCCTCCGTGGTCCTGTGGATACTGATAGCGTATGCGACTGCTGATCGGAGGTCCCGGGTTCGATTCCCGGGTCGGGCAAAAGTGTTACTGGGTTTTTCCGAACTCTCAGTAGCAGCACGGAGACTGGTGATGTGCCCGGTAACGGCAATAGGCTTGCCCTCTATTACGTGGGACCTAAAAATTCATGGCAAAATGTGGGTATAATATTACACCTTCGGGGATACAGGCGTGAGTCTATAAATAAAAATAAAAAATCTTAGGGAGTGTAGGGTAGCACTGAAACAGGATTCTTGGAAATTCCTACCCTTAGGGGTAAAACGATCACGGATAGAGCCCTGGATGAAGTCTAGTTAAGAATATGAAACGTTTATTGTGATTGTGACTGCAAGAGTTGTAGCTCTTTATTTATGAATATAATATTATTATATTACAAGTTATGCAATACCTACAATAAAACATTTTGATCTTTTTCTTATAACATTTCCCGATCCTATGCCATAATAAGAACTGGCGGTATCCACACGATGCCATATTTAGTCGTAAACGTTACACAAACATATGAACATTAAGTATTATTTCACTCCGGTCGCCATTTTAATCATCGCGTCGGGTTGAACTGGAATTTAAATTCTAAAGCAACTCAACTTATATTTTTATTTTGGCAACGGATTCTTTCAGAGTGCTTGCTAGCTAGCTTTCGGTGACAGCGCAAAATTAAGTCCCATTTGGGGGGTAGCACTTATTAATATCTGCCCGAAAAACTGCTCTTTTAGGGCATAATGGGTAATCTCGGGTAAGCGGAGCGGACATGCGTGGACGGGTCGTGAGAGACAAGCGATTTGAAGAAGTAAATGGTCCGTTGGCATCCATATCTTGTCGCCTAGGTAAAGTTGAAAAAGAAGGGTTATATTTTCAGTAGTTTATGCATAGATATGGTGTGTATTTTAAGTTAGGCATTGTTTATGTATTTGTACCTGTTTGATATCCATTTAGGTACCTATGTATTTAAATAAAAAAATATCGGTAAAATGCGATTGTTTCATAAGTCGCGCTGTAAAATATTAATCATTTATTAGATAAGGTAGCTATTTGTTCAATTTCGGTTGGTAAAAATGATGCCTGAAATGAATTATTTTGGTATGAAAATGTGACTTTTATACACATATTTATACATGAGTACTACTGACTATTCATTTGGTTCGAGGTTCGAGTGGCAAAGAATACATTTTATTCAAATTACTATAGAATATCATAAAGATGATAGTGCGCCATTAGATACGATGAGTATAGTCTTGATCGTAAAAAATACTTTTATGAATTATCGTGACTTTTATGAATGATAATATAAAACTTGACAAATAGCCTCTAGTGTATTCCCCGAGTCTAAGAGCGGCTTTGATTGATATGATTAATAATTGAACAGCTTGTTAAAATAGCGATTAGCGAGAGTAATATTTTACTTTACCTAATATTTTTGGACTTCCTGAGAGCTGGGTTTTTGGTTGGCAGAATTTATATTGCGAAGGGCATTGGCCTTTGCTATGACGTATGTAGATTTGTGAGATGGTTTATACAATGTGTATCGTCTGTTAATTTCAGCAAGTTAAGGCGTCTGACTTAACTACGCACTGCAGTTAAATACGCTAATAGTTTGTTTGTTTTTCGTGTGAGTGTGTGGCCAACTCTAGTGTCGGAGTTTTCAGACCGTCTGAAGGCCTCCGACATGGCCTAACGATTCTTACCCTGAGACAAGAACTGTGACCGATAGCTTTACGTGCCCTCCGAAGCACGATAGCGCTCAGATGTAAATGCCACACTTGGTCACCCATCCAAGTGGCGACCTGTGCAAGCGTTGCTTAACTTTGCTGATCTGTTACGAACCACAAGCCAAGTCTCGCTATGAGCGCTCGCTAATAGTGAATGGTATAATATATATAATAGTAATAAGTATATTGTTTTGTAATACGTGACTGAATTACCATAGAGGTTAAATATCTATGTTAAAGCTTATCTTTGAGTCTAGATGCTGCATGCTTATCAGTTCAAATAAGGCTTATATTGTTTATGATCAAATTACATAGGTATTTTGTTTATTGTTGGATGCGGGCGGCTAAATATCGGTCTAAGTGGAGAGGCTTAGAGAGACCGATGTCCAGCAATGTCTTTCATTTGATATTATGATAATGATGATGACATGTTGTGATCGGTTTTTACGAACCACCAAATATACATTAATTTAAACGTTTTTGTTTCTTGCTAGTAATTATGAATAGTTTTGTGTGATATAAAATATTTCCAATTAAATAACCTTCTCACATTAAAACCAATGAAACTACAAATAAATCAACATAAATCAACATTGTACCCATATCCTTTCATAGACTTAACCGCACTACAATTGTGTAGTAATCCACAACGTCTGTTTACTCGCTCGCTCCTGTTACTTACGCACCGCACGCGTTAATATTAAACGTTGTATTATTACATTAATTCCCGGATGTCGTCGTCTAGACGTGAAATACGGGAACAGATAATATTGTCCGTTGTTTACAAGCATCGTAACTGCTCGATGTAAGCGGGACAAGCGGGTTTACACTGGTAAATACGTATGGTTGACGTATTTGCGCGTTGTAGCATTTGTATTTGGGTTTTATCTATTTTCGGATTGCTCGTGGAGTGGTTTTCATAGGTTTCTTAAAAAAATCGTTTTCGAAAGATATTCTATATTACACCTAGTGCGTGTAGGGTATAACTGACCGTAAAAGGTTTTTGTTTGCGATAATATCTGACCGCTATGGTTTTTTATATGGTGGGTGTCGCTCGCCCTGACTATGGACGTACATCGCATGCACATGCATTGTATAGCCCTTGATAAGGTAAAAAGCTCCTCTAATTCAGTTTAGGTCAAATTTCTGAGCTCACAATGAGTGTTCTTCTTCAGATAAGCTGACGCTTTAATCTACTAAACTGCTATTCTTAACAGCAATACTACTTCCCTGTTATATCTAACTAGAAGATGACCGTTACTACGCCCGCACATTTTTAATTAATTTATCAATTTCTACCCGCGCCCGTGAGTATTAGGTACGGGAAATCTCTACTTAGTGCACCGCTACGGTCCCATAGAAACATACATGATTTTCAGTTTCCTTTAAAAAAAATGCAGGCGTAGCTGCTGGCGTCCTCTAGTAATAAATAATCATTAAATTTTTTTTCACGCTCTTTCATCATCATCCTCTTAGCGTTATCCCAGTTTCAATCTGGGGTCCGCTTACTAGTCTAACCGGATTTGGCTGAATATTAGCTTTTCCACAAAGCAACTGCCTGTCAGAACTCCGCAACCCGAAGGGATAGCGATATTCCATGGTTTAGACTAGTGTCAGTTTATTAAGAGGGTACTGACGCCCCTGTAACGACTGCCAAAGATCTTCATGACAACCGGGACCGACGGCTTAACGTGCTCTCCGAGGCAAGCGATAATTAACAATTAGACAAGAACAATAAAGCTATTTAATATTTAATGCAATCTCTATTTCAATTACTTAAACTCTACTATTAATTCACACGTATCCAAATCCAACCTTGACCGGAAGCCAAAGTAACTACACACAAGACCTTGAGCCAAAAAAGTTACTATGGAGAGAGCTATTACGATTGATTAAATTTGACAGAAAAACAACATAAATTTTATATGTTCATACGTAACATACTGTCTAATTCTCAAATGGCATTCACATAAAACGGTATTAACATTTTTACAACGTCGATATTGTTTGAAATAGAAATATTATTTGTGATAGGCAAGTCGATTATATCGATTTAGTAACATTTAGTTTAGTCTATTGTAAATTTTGACTATGGTCACACTGAACTGTCAACTTCCGTTTTCGAAAAAAAAAAAATGGTTGCGCTCACGCCGTTTGGTCTGTCTCGCGTGGTTTGTAATTGAAATAAATTGATCGCCTTTTGAAAAGAACATCCTGGTAGCTTCGCGAATAGTTTGTTCGTTTCCCGCGGTCAGTGAAAAAACCCGGTATAAAAAGTTGTCTTGACCACGCCGTATCTTGTAATGTCGCGTGCCCTTGTGCTATAAAAGAATATTTGGAACTCGTTTGATTGCCGCTTCCTTGGTCAATAACCGGCATCAGGTTATTTGTGATAAAGATAGTATCATAATGACTATTGTAAAACGTGTGTGAATCCGCCAACGTGCATCGTGGTCTGATGAAGGACGCCGAACTGGATCCTGTGATATTTATTCGATTTTCTTGTTATTTTGGCCAAAATTATGAGTTAATCTTATAGGTCCACTCAAGAACATCACCAGGAGCATCAGTGAAGATTTGGTAAGACATTTTATTACCTACTATTATTAGTTGTAATTCGCTGTATAACAAAAAATATACTGACTTAAAATTAATCCACCGCGGTCAAGAAATAATGTTGGTTGAGGAAGCAAATTTTTTAGGTATCGTAATTGATAAGTTCTGTAATTGGAAAGCCCAAACAAAACAAGTGTCAACCAAAATAAACAGGTTCATTTACGCAATAAAAAGAATAAGAAAGTTAGCGGACGAAAAAACAGCCTTAGTAGCATACCATGGATATATTGGGTCTATATTAAGATATGGACTTTTGCTTTGGGGAAACTCGACAGATACCAGCAGAGTCTTTATATCACAAAAGAAATGCATAAGAGCTATTTGTGGTGTTGCGCCGACTGACACATGCCGGCCGCTATTTAAAAAATTACGATTGCTTACTTTGGCTTCACTGTACATATTGGAAATAGGTGTCTTTGTTATGAAGCATTCAAATATATTTCAAAGAGTGAGCGAAACTAAGAAATATTCTGTACGAGACAACACTAAACTACAAACACACTTTGTATCCACGACCTTGTACAAAAAAAACTGCAATTATATGTGTATACAAGTATTTAACAATATACCCCGACGCATACGCGAACTTCCCCTGTCTCAGTTTGTGTCTCAATTAAAGACTTGGCTTATAGACAGATGCTTTTATACACTTTCCGAATTTATGTCGTACAAAGACAAGCAGATAGTTAGGTATAATATAATAAAGACTATTGAGTATTAAACAATATAATAAATTATCTGATGTTGCATTTCATATTGTATTTAAATTGTTTAAATTATAATTATAAGTAAAGCTAATTATATTAAATATTAAAAAATAATTATTTAGTTATTAATGGAATTAGTGATAGAATGTAATTTAATTTATAGACATGTTATTTATGAATATTTTTAATTGATTTATAGTTGAAATGTATGTGAAAATTCTGTATATTAAATGTTAGTGTTATGCCTGTAATACTGTTACGATTATTATAATACGGGTTAATGTTATGTTAATGTTAAGATTAATTAAGTGGGTACTTAACTACTCATTATTTTTTGCATGCCATTTATATGGTGAGACAATTCTTTTCTGTAAGGCTTTTATAACCGTGTTTCTGGCAAATAAAGTATCTTATCTTATCTTATCTTAACGCAGTGCATTGTGTCTGGATATATTGTCTATCGTGGTCAGGTAGATGTATTACAACTTCCACTGTGCACTCTGAACAATTTCCTACCTGCCTACGGTAATTCTAGACAGATATGGTAATTGGGAACGTACTTTTACTTTTGGACGTGACATAGAGATAAAACGTGTTACGTATCTGCAGAAACTATTGAAATGTGAGTTAGTGATCCCCTTCCTCTTTCCTTTATGACAGTAACATTTTTACCTTTTTAAAAAAACATAGACAACTCCCACTCTAGTACCTACTAAATAATCTTGTGCCGCGGGGGACTTTACAAACTGACAACTAAAGGACACTGTGGCTCGAAACGACAACTGCAGTAATACACAAAGCGTCGCCTCGTATAGATAATGAACCCACAACAATCGGCGCAGTATCAAGCGGCAAGGCGGCAGATTAAACCACTGCGCCAACCATGTAGTTTCGATAATATTACAATCATACAAGACAAAAGTATACATCTATATCGTAACTAAAAACACATATGTTTCCTATAACGATACACAAGTTTTAATGCGATTAAGCTTCGCAAATTCAGTTCATTTTACCATCTTACTTCTTAGATGGTAACATATTCATTCTTTGCCATTGTTTTGAAATGCTAAAATGAGTTTAGCAATAGATAAACAGTAAAATAAAGTGTTTGGAAATTATTGATAGAAGTCTAAATACTATAAAGATTACGGTAACTGTATTATTTAGTTAGCACTTAATCTCACGATAGTCAATCTTATAACAGTCGGTCGCAATATTTAATTTATCGGTGGACTTGGATAAAAGACAAATATGTTAGATATATTTCTAGTCAACATTAAGTCAAATATATATCTTGTAGCCAAATCCATCAATAGATAAGATATATCGGAGACCGGACGTAAGTGAGAGGTCAATTTGTAGAGCCTCAAACAAACGGGCACCGAGGTGTTTATGGGTACCACAGATGTGTTACAATGGTGCGTCAAAGCGAGTCTGTTGATCCATTTATACAAATGGAGTGAATGTAGTGAAAGGCCTTGATCCGTACGCGTTGCACTAAGGTTTTATACGGCCAATAAATGCTTGAGGAATTTGAGCCATAGCTCTGTAAAGATGCTCTTTTTTGACCTACTGCTCTGACACTTATATTTTTCGTTTTCATGCATTTAATTCCATAAAAGGACTCTTGTCTTTAATTTTTTATCGCGGTTTTCTTGAATATATTATAGTCTTATTCAAAACCATAAGACGTTCATCTGATATCGCTATAAAGACCCTACTTATTCGTGCGTACAATCGGAGGGCGGCCAAACAAAAAATATTATCAGTGTTACATTACACATAATTCCTTAATCCGAGATAGAGCAGGCTCACCTCACATGAAATACTAATGTGAACTCGTCCCATTGACATGAGCCCTCTTTTCTGTATTATGGGCTGACGTCTATGCCTACGGTTTGATCCCTTCGCAGTGATATCGTTCGAAGAGGTTTCGGGTTCGAACCCTGAGGCACGTATTTGAGATTATGGATATGGACGGTTGGCAGGACGTTTGGTTTTGTGTTAGGCATAAATGTAAATAGAATCTGCATGTATAGCACAACGGTAAAGGCGGTTACATGGCGACTGTAGATTAACACAACGGTTAGTAGTTGGTTTGAGAGCCTAAACTTAAAAATATTATAATAATAACTTGCTGTACCACATCTGACCTTTTTGTTTTATGTGACTCACAACAATAAATTAATTAAATGTTGATTCGTTCACAGGGAATTTGATGGTAATGCAACAAATGAGCAATTTCTGACAACACAATTAAAGCGTTACAATTTATATATAATGTATTATAGTTATGTATATATTATCGAATATTATTTAAGGGTAAGTATCTACTTATTCGTAAGTATCCTATTACGTGGGACCTAAAAATTCATGGCGAAATGTGGGTGTTATATTTACACCTCTGCCTACCCCTTCGGGGATGCAGGCGTGAGACTATAAAAAAAAGTATCTACTTATTCCAATGGATAAGGTTCTAATCTAAATCGTCTAAATCACTGTAAGACGATTGAATCGCGTTAAAGAAACTTGTATGGAATATATAAATAGGATGTGTTTCGTGATATGCTGTTTGCCTATTCAAGTTTAAGGAATGAAATCTCAAGTCGACTATTTGTGATAATTTAGCTAAAAATTATTTTCTAAGTCTTTAATTTTCAATCTTCGTCATAATGGATCTCATTTGAACCTGACACTATATGAGTACCACTATAATCCGTGCTAAGTAATTGACAAGTGGTATTCGTCTCATGTACAATTCACGAGCGGTTATGACGAGCTTCTAGAAACTACTACAGTATTAATGAAGTGGCTAGTGCGAATGCCGATGAAATACCCAATTACTAGGAGTTACATGTGGATAACATACATTGTCTTGGTTGAGATCGAACCTGTAACTCTGTATACTTTATGTAGTTACAAAACGACAAAGATATTTTGATTGTACACTTTTGGGTTGTAAGCAATTTTTACGTTTATTTAGACAGATTTGAATGGCTTCAACTAACCTGTTTAGGTTATGAGTGCCCCTGTTTTCTCAGACACTTCGACCGGATTAAAAATAAACAACCCGATTAATGAAAGCCTGTGGAAACGTTGGAAAATAGAGGAATTTATGGGACGTTTCAGTTTCCTAGGTTAAAAGCCTTTATGATTAAGCGCTTTCTTACTAGTTTCTTGTGCAAATGGTGTTCAAAATAAAAATAATTTACAAAGTGCCTCCAAAGTGATTTTAATAAAAGAGTAAGCATTTACCCTATCTAATGCGTAGTCAATAATGATAGACTAATAACCAATTTTAAAGTTCGCCCTAAATGAATAACAAATGCAACTTAACTATTATAAATTCAACCACCTACTTTTATCTATTTTGTTCATCTAAGGGCCTCTTTCACCATCTCCGAGTAAAGTGTCGTTCAATTAATTTGCAATTAACGTGAACTGGCGAGTAAAAGTTACGAGTATATTTTGTCAATTTCACAAACGAAAATCAATCTTCGAGTAACAATTCACTGGATAATCAGTGAATAACCTATTCGACACTTTACTCGAGGGTGGTGAAAGAGGCCCTAAGTCTAGACGCAAACCCATTAAGGCTCCTTTTCTTGAGACTGCAAGATAAGATACATTTTATTTCTAAAAAAAATAGTTATATATTTTGTGGATACTTAAATTAAACTAAGAGACACCTACATAGCATATTTGCTTATAGCGAAAATGAATAAAAATTGGTAGGTATTTAAAAATTTGACACCCAAGTAATAGCATGGCACGGTTATTAAAAGTAAGTGCTTAATTATTTTTGATTTCACTCTTTTACCAAGATTTCTAAACAATGTTTAATGTATATAGTTTAGTTTAATTCAAACTATTCATAACTTAAATCCGTTGTCTCTGTCTACCCCGCAGGTGAAAAGGCGTGAGTATACGTATATATTTCGGTTCGGGACTGTCACTCCTAAATACAGGCTATATTCTAGCATAGCTAGGCGAACAGCGCTTCACCCACCTGATTGAAAATGTACCTACCTACATTAAACATATTTTATGTTTTTTATAATACAAATGTCACATGTACATAATGTCAATCTGTTTTTTATAAATAAAGTTTTATTATTATTATTAAATATGCTTATGTATGTATAAACTATATCCTTCTGGTACGTATTGGGTTAAGTTAAGATATAGAAAATATTTAACATTATTTGAAATGTTATGTGTGCAGCAAATGCCGTGTAGTCCCAAAGAAGCGGTGCTATCGCATATGTGTACCATAATTAAGCTAATTAAAATATACAACCGTAAAACTGAAAACAGAGTCTGTTAATTTACTATATTAACAATCCAAGCACCATTAGGCTAATTATTGTAAATGTTTGCAAACTAAACTACCAACCATTTTGAATTATTAAATTGTTCATTTTGTTTATAATATTACATGTCTCTCTCGTGTGAAGTGCAGAGTTATAAGTTTATCTTGGTGGTTCCTGTTGATCCTAAGAGTATAGGTACGATATCCTGGCAATACATTTTATTACCAGTAAAGCAGTTACTTTAGATATGTTATCATCCAGCTTCCTCACACTAAGTACTTCCTAGGTTCGGGTTACTTCAACTTATATTAAGGTCTACTTAAGGAGACAAGTTAAGGTTCACGACCGAAATATGAGCTTTGTTCAATTCCAGTATCTACGCGACCAACTTATTTTTCATCATAACATTAATAACAACGTTTCAATACGTTGCTTTATCTATAACCATTGTAATATGTTATTAAGTTACAGTTTATCTGCTACAATACGTTATAATACTGTACAGTTATAACAAATAGTACACTTTTTTAATAGCATCTGTTACATGCTATTTTTTTGTTGGGTTGGAAAATCCTCATGGAGTCCCTTCGCCCTGGGGGCGGAAGGACGAAGGGGACTGTCAGACTCTTACCGACTAAAAACCAACCCGTGCTCCTCGTGTACCTATGTGTCGGAGGGTAGGGTTTCACCAAAGCATTCCTCGCTACCCCCCGACGGGTATTGGCCCGCCAGATGGTCAGGCGGGCCCCGAACGAAACCCCCTTGGCGGCGGATAAAGGTGTTGGGCTCCGCCGCCAAAACACCCAGCAGCCGTAGAGAATAGGGAGGACGGCAACGCAACACCGCATCTCCTCTTCCTCGGCGGCCCCACCGCAACGCTACGATGGTGCGCTCCCATTTGGTCGCGGGAGATAGGATGCGCGGCAACGCAACACCGACACGCCTCTCCTCCCGCGACCGCACCCGACTGCGAGGGACAGATAGAACTGTCCCCCGCACCCGCACCTTGGGACGCATCCTACGCAGGCCTCACGCAAACCCACGTGGAGCGTCCTCTCCCGGGATCCCGCTTAGCTTCACCGTGGGTGTACCTCAAACCCACGGTTACTGAGCCCACCCACCACGACAAGGTGGAGATTCCACGGGGAAGATCTGTTACATGCTTTACATTTATAACACAACGTAACAGACGCTCCGTAATCGTTCAGAAACAGCCTTCAACGTCTTGGAAAATTAAACTTCTTTTTTATTATTATTATTTGATATTGAAGCCTCGTGCAGAATCTTTGGCTGTTCCTTTATTGAATAAATTTGCGAATCATTGTTCTATGTCTCGGTGAATACATTTGTGAATACGTACGAAAAATAGTTAAATATTTGGTGACAAAAATATTGATAAAGAACAGCTTTTGTTCATGTCTAGCCACCAAATTACCGCTACAATTTGGTTTTAAGTTAATAAGAAAGTGTTCTCTAGTAATCTGGTAAGCGATAAACATACACATAATACTATATATACTCTCCCACTGCTAGGCACAAACCTCTTCTCACTATGAGACGAGTAAAGTCATAGCCCACCACACTTAGCAAGTGCGGGTTGGCAGACATACTACGTTCCTAAATATATGTATACATACGTAATAGATAAATTACATTCAGACATAGAAGAAAGATCTTGATCATCACCCAAGATTTGTTCTGGGTAGGAGTCGAACTCACAACCTCTGGCTTAGCAGTCACTAACCACTGGACCACTACGCCAAACAATAGGGACTAAATTTCAAAAAGGTCGAAGAATAATTATATTAATAATAACAAAAAAGAAAAATTATACATACTAAAATAAAATTAGCTTTTAAATGACTATTTGCCTAAAAATAGTATACAACTTATATTTTGAAATTAAACTACAGTGTACGGATTTTATCGCGATATATTGGTTTCACTAAGTTATTACATTGTTATCTAGATAATTCGGTTTAAATGTAATAAATTTGTGAAATCAATATATCGCAATAAAATCCGTAAACTGTTGTTTAATTTCAATGTGTAACATTCGCGTAAACCCAAGAAGATACAACTTATATTTAATAAAAAGTATATTTCTTAAAGGTAAATTGAAAGCTCAGTTACAACCAAGTCAATCTATCGTTGACATAAATCCAACAGCCGATATTTATAATCAATCTAATCTCAATTCTCCAGATTGAAGATATGATATATCAATGAGATGTAGCTTGCATGTCAAATCAATTTGCTTCAGACATTATATCAGATTAGCCCCATTTTTGATCAATTTCGTGACGTTTGTATTCTGTATATTGAAGTGTGTATTGAAGGCTTTGAGAGACAGTGTTACGTGTTTGTCTTACTGCTATTATAAATGCGAAAGGTATGGATGTTTGTTACTCTTTCACGCAAAACTACGCAACGAATTTCGATGAAACTTTTCAGTCTTCTTTCTTCTTCGACGAAGTGTTCAGACCGCCCGAAGGTCTCCTACATGTCCTAACGATTCTTGTCCTGAGGCAAAAACTGGGACCGACAACTCGGCGTACCCTCCGAAGCACGGTAGCGGTCTATTTTAAATTCCATACGTGATCACTCATCCAAGTGCTAACTTTGGCCACCAATTGGGACCGGCAAACCATCATATCGGTTCGGGGCTACGCGGGCGTAGTAGCAGTGAAAAGGTAGTAGAGAGATAAAATTAAGTTCTTTGCGATTAATAAATCCGGGTGAGTTCATAATGAGTTAGTCTGATCGGTGTAGTTCGACCTTCCCAGGAAAGATTGTGATTGTTGCTGTTGTGTGTAGTATGGTGTATGTAAGACAAAGAAGAATTAATGATTTGAATTAAAAAAGTCATGTGATGATGATGTCAGTTATCCTAGATTAAGACTATATATTCAATGTACTATTTATAATTAAGAGAGTATTAAATCATACTTGAAGCGATCACGTTGTTTCTGTTGACTCACCGGAATCGAACCCTTATAATAGCGAGCAGTGAATGGTGCCCGATTGAATTCCTCGCTTTTACTTCGTTCTCATACCTAACATTACCATCATCGTCCTAGCGTAATCCTTTTTGCATCCAAGACTTTTGCCCTGGAGTCAATGATCCGCTTTCTAGTCTAACCAGATATGACAGTATATTAGTGTAATTTTGAAATCACCTTCAATATGTTGCCTTTGTGTACTTTCACACTCAAAGCTGTTTCACGTCCGTAGTAAAATACACAATTGCTGTCTTTGTTTTCTTTCAATTTCTGAGAGCCATCTAATTCTTGCAGGCAATGTGTTTTCTTCAAAAAATAAAATTATGTCGCTATGTAAAAAATCTACATCCAATTGTAGTTCAACCCACAAACTTGAGAACAACTACGAAAGTTTCCTTGTAAACTTGTCCACGTTGAACAAAAACAAAAGTACACGCGACAGATGTTTTTATTCCCGCGGAAAGGGAAACGAGGAAATAATCCTAGAGAACTTGTAAACAGAACTTTGACCTTGTACACACCCAAAGTTTTATACTACATACATGTATTACGTACTAGTTTTTGCCCATGACATCGCCCTCGTGGGAGTCGGTTTATGGGATAAAAGGTAGCTTATGTGTTAACACAGATAATACAATATTATGCAAGTATATTTACACAGATAGTATAATACTATACCTATTAGTATGTAACTTTGATGTATGAGCTTTAATATTGCAAAGATTCATCAGAAATTGTTAACATCCTTTAGCGTAAAAGAGTTACAAACATCCATAAATTCTCACAAACTTGCGAATTTAAAATATTGGTCATCATATTATGCCTCTTGCAGTCCGCTGCTGGACATAATCCTCTCCTAATTTGCGTCACAATGGCATGTTGATCTTCGACCAAATGAACAGTATAGACCGGCCCTGCCCAAACGCCACGAGCAAAAAAACTGAGACAAACACTAAGACGTAGTGTCACTCCAAATGATATCGCACACCGTCTTTAAGCATGTGTGCGCCTTGAGCTCAGTTGACAGTCTTCAAAATGATAGTAAACCCTCCGGATTTATACTTTATATTTGGCCAAAGATTGTGAGGCAATAATATAGTAATATTCGAAAAATCACACAGATTTCAGAGTTAACCTTTTAGTCAATTTTAGTTGAATTCGGACTGCGATATGTGATATGAAATGAATAAGGGATGACCCAAATCTGACACGCTTATTTTTTCTCTATTTCAAGCTAACATATGTGAGTACAAAAATGCAGCGTTGTGTCAAACTGTCAAGTCAGATCTATCCAGTACAGTTTGCATTTTACTATCACAAAAATATATGGAATATATTTTAGGTATGTATCATTTTTATGTCCGAATGATTTTGTATTGTAATGCTATTACCGTTTGTGTTGTGTGAATGTGCGGTCTCTGACATGGCCGATCCATTATTCACCTGAGAAAAGAAACGGGACCGACAGTTTCACGTGCCGATTTCGATTCCCATACCGGACTACCGGTGTTCTACAAATTGTTGTTTCGAGTTTGACTATACTGTTTTATTTTATTTGATGTCTCTCGCGAAACAGGATTAGGCCTTATGTAGAACGAAAAAATATTATTTTTTTCGTTGCACCTCTATCCAAAAAGTAGCAAAAAAACTTGTATCAACTTAAACACATTTATTACATTTATCGTATTAAAATCAAGTTTATAATAATATATATTCGTATTTTTTCAATACACTATTCCTGTAACAGCGCGGTGCTTAAGCTAACAAATGTGCAGATTGTTCCAGCAAATTGTTTTCCAAACTATACGCGAAACATGCTAAACATTCTTGTTTATAACACTGCAGCTGACAACTTTCTGGCTTACTTATGGAGCTAAAGTTTTTTTACAATGTTCGTTTGATGTTATAATTGTATTAATTGGTTAAATTTTGAATGTAACTTAATATTCTTCAACAAATAGTTCACATGGTTCTAAATTAAGCGGCGTTTCAACTATGGCAACCAGATATCTTATATGTACTCATATATTTTTGTATAAATCATATTAGATACGTTTTCCGCGTAAACCAAGTCACTTGCAATAGCAACTTATTTTGCGCTAGCAAAAGCTTGTATACACATCAAGTTTCATCTTATATGTTAAAGCCGTTTAGGAGGAGGTAAGTGACAATCACACATACCTATAGATGAACTACATATGTATTTAAATAAGACAAATCATTTCTAACCAACCTACAGCCTAACTCTCATAACTGACTTCAGAATGGCCTGCACCTGACAACAGAACCTTCATCTTGACTGCATGGTTGGCGTAGCGGTTTCGGCGGTCGCTGTGCCTCGTGTCGTGGATTCTACTCCCACTCGATATAACATTTTGTTTCACCCATAAACCATTATTTCGAGTCTGGGTGTCATTTAATAATAATAATAATAATTAGAATTGGCAACACCACCAATGTCAACGTGCATATTTCGCCTAAGAATTTTAAATAATAATATTTAACGTATTCCATTATATCCATAGTTTAAAAGTATAGCCAATATAAGATACAATAGAAAACTACAATAACAGAAGAAAATACCTGATCAAAACCACCCATGGAATAATAACTAAAGCATGGAATGAACGATATTTTTATGAACAAACTGAATATAGCTACACTCTTCACTCATATGACAAATTAGAGTTGCCAGCAGAAGATGGCACTATGTTTGTCAGTTAGGGCTAAAGACCATTTGAACACAAATTTTGTAACTTTTTAATTTTTTAGTGATTGAGCAAATCCGCTATGGATATCGATCAAAGTTTCAATATAGGTTCAAAATCAAACAGACTTGTAAAAGTAAGTATGCACATGTTATACATTCCGTAAGTTTGTGTCCACAGTAGTCAGAACGCTAGTTAATGGATAGTATTTATATAATTATTACACAAACTTGCATTTTTAAACTGAACTTATATATTTTTGTTTCAAATGGGTACTCAGTAGAACAGGCGTTATTTTCTAATTTTCATGGTATTTTTCTTTACGCATCAACAGCCTTTTCCAGTCCACTGCTGGAGGTTTGGCCTACTATTATTCCACACTAGCCAGACGTATTCGTATAGGGTTTTATTTCGAGATTTCCTTCTCTTGTGTTTCTCTTAGTCGCCTCATACGATACCCTCGGCATTAATGTTTATTTATACTTATTTATAGTTAGTTTTTCAGCTGTAATGATAGCTGTAAGTGGGATTAATAAATATTAAATAAATAAATCATCACCCCCAAATAACATATTTTTATTAGAGAAAGCAAATAATTAAGAAAAATGCAAAACTTATAGCTTAAGCATTATGATAACTGAGAATGGCATATCCAAATTAATTCTTTACAAGGATAGGACATAATCGACATGGATTTTATCAAGCAAAAAACATAAAAATTAACTTAAAATAGATAAATCAGACAAAATCTTCATTAGTCCCCAAAAGTTTGTTATTAACAATAATCACTTTTTATTGACATTGTCTCATTACATAGTGTAGGTAATACAAATCTATGTGTAAAAAATGTATGTGCGGGATCGGACAATTTTCGATCATACATATGACACACAGGATATTTAGAGAGAAAAAAATTGTGGCTAGACTAGCCCTTCGATTTTATCTTGGGATCGGCACATTATTAGTCCACTAGTCGAACAAGAACAACCAAGTTTTGGTCTTTGGGTAGATGACATTTAACAAAATTTCTTTCAAACGAAGATTCCTTTATTTTGATGCATAACCACTCAGTAGTCGTGACTATTAAAGTAGACAGTTTACATCAAACCTTCAAATTACTGTCCTTTAAATATTACTGTCTTTGTAGAGAATGATCAGATTTTTCTATAGGTGCATTAATTTTTTTGTAATATGATGGATTCTAACAAGCTTCGGAATTCACTACTGTTGCTGATAGTTTAATTATTTGCAAGTAATTATTTAAACACTCACACTGATATGTTTAGAAGGGAGGAGGCATCTGTCATTACTATAAAAACGTTCCGCAGTAAAATGCTTGGAACAAATTCTGTGGTGCTTTCTAGGCACCCAATTTTCTCCACGACATACTGCAGCAATCCACTTATTTTATAAATCTTTATCACGTGCACATATAATCTAAAAAATAACGAGGTAAAAATATACGGTGGATAGACATATCGATAAGATTTTTTACAACACTTGAAAAGTCGATATAATCATTATACGACTAAATTCAAAATCATGATGGAACTGTTATAAAAGAAAAAATCACTAAGGTTACATAATTTGATGGCATAATATTGTCTAAATTGTATCTTACACGTCAGTTGACTGTGTTCAATTTGGGAGTACTAGGACGGTCTCTATGTATATTATCCAATCTCTTTGAAACCACCATAAATATAGAAAGTGAAGTGTAAATATACAATGACAGCCGTCATAGAAAATATGTCAACAACAACAATAATAACATTCACAAAAATGAAAATGAAATTAATACTTTAGCATGTTGACGAGGGCCAGAAACAAACAGCTAGCACACCCAACAGCTCCGGACCCGTCGCTGAGCTCCGCCTCGCAGCCGCCGAGGCCTGCGCCGACATCGCCAGCAGCTGCAGTTGCGTCAAGCTCAAGCGACGAGTACTTCTCGCCCCCGTCGTCACCGTCACCTGTACGGCGGAGAGGCTGAGGCCGGCCGCCAGCCTGCCTGGGACCACGAGACCCACCGGTCTCAAACAGGGTCCTCGCTGCTGGTGGTAATGTGCAGCGCATGCGATGGACGGAACCCATCAATGAAAATGTCATGCGCGCATATTTTGGGGCTACAGAGGGGGAAACTAACCTCACTGCGTACCGCAGTCGCATGCTCGTTCTGTTTCAGGCCTTAGAACCAAGTATCAACGTTACGGCTCAACGATTATCGGATCAGGTGCGAGTTATCCAGCGCAGTAACAAGCTGGTTAACGTCGTACTTGATAGGCTACGCTCAGAATACTTACCTACGAGCCAGGCTGTTCACGTCCAACCCGTTAGTGCTATCGGTAACACAGATGCATCGCGGATGGGTAATAATGCCGTCGTGGATGTGGATGATATGGTTTGTAACGTAAGTATCCAGTGCAATGAGGAGGTTATGGATGCTTTGAAATGTGCGATTGGGGAATATCGGTACATGTCACCAACAATTAGGCCGCGCCTGCCCCGGTTGCCTATGCATAGGCGTAATATAGCGCTGGTAGGTGCCCTTGACTCGCTATTACCTAGTTTTCTAGAGAATAGTGAGAATCTTGGTGATACGCACTCAATTTTGTACTGCGCCGCCGTAGCGGCTTGTCGTATGGCAGGTGTCAAGTTTCATGAACGTGATACTGGCATGCGACAAAGATCTGCTATCCCGGCGTGGCAGTACAGAATTGAACGGCGTATTGCTGAGACAAGGGCACTTATCGGTAAGCTAATCTGCTTTAGGTCTGGGAATACACGTCCCAGGGTCATGCGCTTTGTGCGCCGAGCCTTCTTGGGGACAGGTATCAGTCCTCATGACTATACATCTCGGCTCACGGAGCGCATTGACTTCCTAAAGCAGAAAGTCTATGCATGGGCAAACCGGATACGCAGATATAAAAAACGCGTGGACCGATATACCTTGAATAGTGCATTTCAAAGGGACCAAAAGTGGGTTTATAAAAACTGGGACCGACCAGCCCAAGATGTGGCTAATGGGCAGCTGCCGGATGCAGACGCCACTAACAAATTTTGGCGTAGCATATGGTCGGCGCCTATTGGCCACACAGAGGGTGGTTGAATGCGGGATGTTGAGCGGTCATGTGAACACATTCCAGAAATGGAAAACGTAGTCATTTCCAGCGAAGATGTTACAAGTGCAGTCCGTTCGTTATCAAATTGGAAAGCTCCAGGACCGGATGGACTGCACAATTTCTGGCTGAAATGGCTACGTAGTTCACATGGCTGCTTAGCATCCCAGTTTCAATTATCCCTAGAATCTGGTTCGATCCCAGATTTTATGACAACTGGAGTAACCCACTTGCTCCACAAGACAGGTAGTACCACAGAGCCCGGTAATTATAGACCGATTACATGTTTGCCATCGGTCTATAAACTTCTTACATCTATTCTGAATGCTAAAATATCAAAACATGTTGAATTGAATTCAATTATGTCAGACACTCAGAATGGATGTAGGAAGGGGGCTCGTGGTACTAAGGAGCTCCTCCTTATTGATATGACCATTACCCAGCAAGTTCGTCGTAACCGAAAGGATCTGGCAGCATGTTGGATAGATTACAAGAAAGCGTACGATTCTGTGCCTCATACGTGGCTTTTGAGGGTGATGGAGTTGTATAAAATAAATACAACTCTACGCACCTTCTTAAAGTCATGTATGGGGCAATGGAAAACGGTTCATGGCTATCCAGGGTGCCGACGGATCCAGGGGAATGGCGAACTTGTAAAGATTGAGCGAGGTATCTTCCAGGGTGATAGTCTGAGTCCATTATGGTTTTGCTTAGCGCTGAATCCTCTCAGTACCTTGCTGGAGGGTTCAGGGCTAGGTTACAGGTTACGAAGAAGTGGTCGGGTAGTGTCCCACTTGTTGTTCATGGATGACTTAAAACTCTTTGCCCACACCAACCCTCAATTGATAAGTTTACTAAAAATAACTGAAAGTTTTAGTAATTCTATCAACATGAAATTTGGTGTGGATAAATGTGCTGTGATTCATGTAAAGCAAGGAAAGATGGTGGAATCTGAAGGGATTCAACTCTCAGATTCCATTAACCTAAGATCACTTCTCCGAACCGACACCTACAAATACTTGGGTATGTCACAGGCTTTAAGTATTAATGAGGCTGACATGAAACAATCGTTGCAAGAGCGGTTCTTTGGCCGCCTGAAAAAGGTACTGAAAAGTCTTTTATCAGGTGGCAATAAGGTTCGAGCTTGCAACGGTTGGGTCATGCCGGTTCTCATGTACTCCTTTGGCATACTCAAGTGGACTCAGACTGAACTGGACACCTTAGACCGAAAGATCCGTACACTGCTGACGGCACACCGGATGCATCATCCACGCTCATCCGTAATGAGGTTGTATATTCCGCGGAAGTGTGGGGGTCGTGGCTTTCTAAATGTCAAATCCCTGCACAACCGCGAGGTATGCAACCTCAGAGATTATTTTCTCAACGCGAACGTGGATGTGCATCGCGATGTTGTAGCAGTGGACGCCGGGTTTACCCCGCTCAGTCTTTCTAAGGACAGCTGGCGCAGACCTGTAGTACTTAGCACTGATGATCGCAGGCTTGTATGGCAGAGCAAGGAGCTTCACGGCAGGTTCTACCGGACCCTGCATGGGCCAGATGTAGACTTTTTAGCCTCGGTGAACTGGCTACGCTTCGGTGACCTTTTTGGGGAAACCGAAGGGTTTGTTTGTGCAATTGCTGATGAAGTTATCAAGACGAATAACTACCGGATATATATTCTGAGGGATGGCACCACGGACATTTGTCGTGCGTGTCATCAGCCTGGTGAATCCCTCAGACATATAGTTTCCGGCTGTTCGCGTCTTGCTAACGGCGAGTACTTGCACAGGCATAACCAAGTAGCCAGGATCATTCACCAGCAACTTACTCTGAAATACAGGCTTGTAGATGTTGAGGTGCCGTACTACAGGTATGTGGCGGAACCTGTTCTGGAAAGTGGTCATATCACATTGTACTGGGATCGATCTATCATCACAGACAGGACTGTTGTAGCCAACAAACCTGATATTGTGGTGGTAGATCGATCAGAGCGCCGCGCAATAATTGTTGATGTCGCCATCCCTCATGACGAGAATCTCGTGAAGGCTGAGAAAGATAAGCAGATTAAATATCTGGACTTGGCGCACGAGATTGTCGACATGTGGGTTGTCGATTCAGCAATTATTGTGCCGATAATCGTCACAGTGAATGGTCTTATAGCCAAGAGCCTCGACCACCATCTTAAGAGGCTCGCGTTGGATCCTTGGGTCAAGGGTCTGATACAGAAGGCGGTACTTTTGGACACGGCACGCATAGTGAGGCGGTTCCTGTCTCTGGAGCCCTAACCACCAGTAGCTTGGACCCTGTTCCCGATACTGGTGGGTCCCCATAATGATTTTTATATTTTTAAATGTATTTTTATAATTGATATATTTAAAAATGTACTTATTTATTATGAGAATATATTAAAGATGTATGTGAATAATAATAAATAAATCATTTATTGAGCAAAAAAACATTGTTTACATTTTTAATCCTGCTAAACTGCTTAGCAGTTTGTCGGCAGGATTAGCGCTTGTTTTAAATAAATACACTTGGCATGCTTACAACTACACTTAACATAATTCACATAGCATATGTGTGACTATTAAGCGCGAACAGTGTCGCCTCTTAATTGGAGATAAGGGAACAAAACATCAAATAAACAAGAAGAACACATAAAATACAGTACCTACCTACCTCAAAGATATAAGGTATAATACGACATTGACCCACCTACAGTAACTGTAGGTAGGTCAATGACGTATTACAGTTATTAACTGTCGTTGGCCATCGCACTTAATAGTTCACGTCGTAACTTATTTTTCAGTGACATTTTGCTCATGTTACAATGCTCATTTCTGAGCCAGCTAAATTCATTATATTTGAGGCCTTTGCTTGAAAATTTATCAAGTCACCCGTGAGCCAAGATTGAAACCTAGTGCGGGTCATTGCCCTATAAACAAAACTAAGAACCAGACGAGAAGAAAATAGCAAGCCTCCAACAATTAAGTTCTTATTGTTATAACTCTATAAGCAATTCAATGAACGACTCAACGAAATATGCAAACCCTTTCTCTCAGAAGATGAGGGTAGGCTAGTAATGAACCAGCGCCATTTTGTTTTTTTGCCCCAACACAGTCATTTCGCGATGACAGACGATCTTAAAGACGTTGTCAATTTTATTGTGATAATAAGGTTAGCCTTGTTAATTAAAGTTGGAGACAAAACGCGATGAATTTACCTAACGCCGGGACAAATATAACGCTGAGGGTTTAGCCCGTACGCGACATTGATGTGCGAATAGATTCGGATGTTTTGGTTTAGATATATACCACCGCAGTAACCTAATGGAAGGAAAGAGGAACCCACTTCGCATTTAACAACAAGGCATCCTCAGGAGCGATGGGCAACGACTTCGTCGTCCATCGCCATTGCCCATCGCTCCTGAGGATGCCTCGTGCAGAGGCGAAACACGTGTCGAAGAATAGTCGGCGCATACAGCGGGATACTGAAAGTCAGGTATCTTCCTGGAACCCATACCATTACTATATCGCCGTCCTCAGCGAATAATATCGTAATCAACTATTGCGATAGAAGTGCTTTTATGGGGAATTATTGTTCTAGAGGTGCGATTACACCTTGTGAATTTTTTTCACGTGATTCGTACGATAACTTTTCGAGTTAGTCATTTTGTAATGAATTTACCTGTACTATTCGTGTATAAATAAAAACAATTTTTTGTGACGAATATCATCATAATGAATCAATACTGACCCCTTGAAGTTATCCTTTTTCGAGCAAACTGTAATTACGATTTTATTCGGGTACAATAAGTATAACTTATTTCGGTAAAGTCTATTACCATTCCTTTTGCTATAGAATATTATTTTTTACCAATTTACTGTTACCACGATATACTGTTTTGAGCAATGACTTATTTGGTAATAATAAGTTATCATTACAATCAACCTACTATTTTACAGTCAAGACGATCGCAATTACATATTGCTGTAGAGGTCACTGTGAACAATTTACTCGAATAAAATCGTATTGTTGCATTACGGTTTGAAAATTGTGTTTACATTTTGGTAATATGATTTTTTGATTATATTTTTATGGGTATAAAACTAATATTTTTTTAAGTTACATTTCTTTACACAACAAAAAAATACCTATGTATTGGTATGTCAACAAGTTTGATATGTAAAACTGTTATGAAGTTATAATCAAAAAACGGTTCTTTATTTTTCCTGTAAATTTTACTTTTTTGATTACGATATTATTCGTTGGGGACGGCGATATCCCTTATCCTTTTACAGCCATTTTCAATATTCGAACTACAGATAGATATGTAGATTTTAGATTGGTGTTTGACATATTTTGTATGGAGCTTATGTCAAAAACTGTCAAAAACGAATCTAAAATCTACAGATCTATCTATAATTCGAATGTTGAATTCCGTAGCTAGAGGAGTTCGGTATTGTCAACCTTTTTCTATTGCAATAGTTGGGGTGGTCAATCCGAGGGTGCATGGTGGGTTCCTCTTTCCTTCCATTAGGTTACAACTTCCGCCTTACAAATTCCGCCAAGTAATGCCTGATTCAATCAACTATACCACCGCAGTATCAGTTAATCTGCCGCCAAGCAGTAACGTACAAATGTGCAGTACTATTTTCCGGTTTCAATGGTACTGTAGCTAGTGAAACTACTGGGCATATGAAGATTAACACCTTACGTCTCAGGGTAGGCAGCGGCTTGGCTGAGTCTCTGACATGGCCAAAGTCTGTGGGTAGCGATTGCTTACATCAGGTGGACAGTCAGCTCGTCTGCCACATTAATGCTTTAAAAAGCAAGCTTATTTGTAAATATAATAGAATGTGTAACTGTGTTTTTTTTTTTTTTTTTTTTTTTTTTTTTTTTTTTTTTTTGTGAGGGTAACTTGAAGTGACAGGACAAAAATTTTTGCGCTCCGGATTTTAAATTTATTTAAATTATATTTCGACAAATTATTAATGTTTACATACACATTATAGTACATTAACCTCAAGTGCACTAGGTTACCTTAATAATTCTCCTTTTGATCTACTGTATTTTCAAACACACTCAGTAATATGGACCTTTACACAAAATTGTCTACAACAATGGAAGAATTATCATCCACCTTTTCTTCACGAATGGCACAGTATGAAGAAGATCTAAAGAATGCAGGGAATGAAACATCGTGCCACAAGACTATTGCTAGCCTATCCCGGGAGTTTACTGAATTTAAGGGCCTTATTTGGAAGACTATGAGTGCCCTTAAATCACAAATGGAGTTGCTAGTCTTAGGTCTTGATCGTCATGAAATGGCATCTCGTTCCAAAATACTATTGCTCCATGGTCTATCAGCAGATAAAGATACACAGCCAGTGGAACAATTTCTGCGCATCTTGGCGGATAAAATGGATATGCCGAATATATCTTCAACACAAGTCACAGGGTGTCATTATTTGGGCAATAACGTAAATAAGCCCCGTCCACTTTTGGTGCGGTTTGAAAGTCGACTACTGCGGAGTAAAGTTTGGCAGAGCAAAACCAAATTAAAGGGCTCAGGATTAACGCTTTCAGAATTCCTCACAAAGCCCAGACATGAAGTTTTCATAAACGCACGGCAGTATTACGGGGTGAAGCGTTGCTGGACGTCGGAAGGTAATATTGTGGTGCAAGTCACGGACAAATCCCGAAAGAAGATCGAATCAGTGGCTGAACTTCGTTCTTTGATGACACAATTCCCGGTAGCAGACTCTTCAGGAATAGAAATCGCGGTTGCTGGGTCCAAAACTTCGCAGCCAGCGCTTAAATCTCAGGCTGTTGATAAGAGGCCACGCAAAACGGTGAAATAGTTACTTTATTACTAATTTTGTTCTGTTGTTTTGGTTTTTGTGATCGTGACCCTTACTTTGTTTTCTTTATAATTTATTTAAATTTCTAATGACGGTCACTAAAGAAACTTTGACAATTGCCTGACAGATGTCAAAACAATATTCCGTTCGGATACTCCTACAAATTATTTTCATATGTTTGGGTACAAGTCATTTAAGTTGATGTAATAAAGTATTAGAGAAATTGTAACCAGCGAGTGCATAGAGGTGACATAGTTTATTCTTTATATATACGTTAAATTATTATTGATATATATATTTATTTATTTATCTGCCTATAGTATTTGCTTATATATTGTATTTATTATTTGTGATTATTAATATGTATGATGATATTGATGATAGTTTTGCCTCTTGTTCATCTTCATCTACAACTGATCAGAGTTTTGCTAGTGCGTACATGACGATTCGACACATCTTTGTGATCAACTATATTCTTCTTTCTCTTGCTTCCGAAACTATTTAAATGTTGTTCACATTAATGCGCAAAGCATTCACGCTCACTATCCAGACCTATTATCGTCATTTGATGCTGATGTTGTTCATGCCGTTCTTATTTCTGAAACCTTTCTCAAGCCTACTCTTCCTTCCAAACAATATTCTCTTCCTGGCTATAAGTTGGTGCGTAATGATAGAGTAGGCAAGGGATATGGAGGGGTTGCAATTTATCTCCGTGAAGATATAAAACATAAAATTGTCGACAAGTCTCCAAGTGAATATTCAAATTCTGCGGAACATATTTTTCTTGAAATTAAGTTTAAATATACCAACGTACTATTAGGTGTTTTCTACAGCCCATCTTGTACCATTGACTACTTTTCTTCTTTGGAATCAAAGTTAGAAAACTATTCTTCTCTGTATGAACACACCATTATTCTTGGAGACTTCAATACTTGTTTACTCAAGGATGATACACGCAGCCGAAAGCTTCAGTCCCTTGCCTCTTCTATTAATTTGCAGATACTTCCTCTTAATGCTACTCATAAGGCTCCTCATTGCAATCCTTCTCTTTTAGACTTAATTCTTGTTTCCGACTGTAACAAAGTAGCAACGCATGGACAACTTCCCGCGTCCTTCTCTTATCACGATCTTATCTACCTTTCTTATAAAGTTCGTCCTCCAAAACGCAAGGCCAAATATCTCACACTTCGTTCTTATAAGAACATGGATTTGAAGAGTTTGGAAATGGATGCAAACGCTATAGACTGGACCTATATTTATAAGTCTAATAATATAGATGATAAGGTTTCTGCTTTTAATACAATCATTTTAGACTTGTTTAATACACACGCTCCGCTCAAGAAGGTAAGAGTCAAACACTTACCTGCACCATGGCTATCCTCAGATATTAAAAAACTTATGGCGAAACGGGACAAAACTAAGCGGCAATATAAAAAGTTACCCACTGAGGAGAACTGGAATGCTTATAAGAAACTTCGAAATCGTTGCAGTCGTTTGTGTAGGGATGCTAAAAGACGCCACATACATAATTCAATACAAAATCTTCACACCTCACAAGTATGGCAATTTCTCAAGTCTCTAGGCATTGGAAAAACACCGCAGAGCAGCTGCATGAGTATGGACTTGAACATACTCAATGCTCATTTTTCCAGGCCACCAGTTACACTTCATAATAGCACCAAGACTTCAACATTAAACTATATCTCCAATCTTCCTCTGCCTTTAAATACTGCATTCTATTTTCAGCCAATTGTGGAAGCAGACGTAAAAAAATCCTTCCTTTCTATATCCACAAAAGCAGCTGGTGAAGATGGTCTTCAAATCCAAATGTTTCTGCCCATTCTCAGCCAAATCGTGCCAGTTGTCACCCACATAATAAACTTCTCCCTCTTCTCTAACACCTTTCCCGCAATGTGGAAAAAGGCACACATATTACCTTTAGCCAAAATCCCAAATCCTACTTCCTTATCCCATTTCCGCCCAATATCGATACTTCCAGTCCTGTCCAAAATTCTTGAGACTAATGTTCAAAAACAACTGGCTAATTATTTGTACTCTAATAGCCTGCTAAGTCCATATCAGTCTGGCTTCCGACCTGGCCATAGTACTGTAACTGCACTTGTTAAAATCACTGATGATATAAGACTGGCCATGGAAAATAAGCAACTGACAATACTTGTACTATTGGATTTTAGCAGTGCCTTTAATTCAGTTGATTTTGACGTACTTCTTGGTATCCTATCCTCACTTAATGTCTCAGCTTCTGCAATTGGTTGGTTTAGATCTTATCTTCAGGGACGCTCACAGTCTGTGCGCTCCGAAGAGATAAACTCTGAGTGGTGTGATCTGATTGCGGGTGTTCCTCAAGGCGGCGTGTTATCTCCTTTACTTTTCTCCGTTTTTATAAACGCTATCACCAAAGTTATATCTTCACATTATCATCTTTACGCAGACGACCTGCAGCTTTATCGTCATTTTAAAGTTCAGGATATTTCTGAAGCTATCGATGCCATCAATAATGATCTTGAACGTATTCGTATGTGGGCTGAGTCGTTCGGACTTCTTGTTAACCCTACAAAGTCCCAAGCTCTCATTATTGGTGGCCGATATATGCTTAGCCTATTGAATCACCAAATGCTCCCAGTGGTTCTATATGATTCTACACCGATTGTTTACTCAAAATGTGCTAAAAATCTTGGTGTACTTCTAGACTCAAACCTGTCTTGGGAAGCACATATTGCTGAAGTAAGCAGAAAAGTGTTTTGCACATTTCATTCTCTCAAACGTCTTCAAAAATTCCTGCCTTTTAATACTAAGGTAACACTTGCGCAATCTCTTCTTCTTCCAACACTTGACTATGCAGATGTCGCCTTTCTCGATGCAAAGGAGGAACTTTTAAACAAACTCGAGCGCCTGCAGAATCTGTGTATCCGCTTCATATTTGGTCTTCGGAAGTACGATCATGTATCGGAATTTCGAGCCAAGTTGAAGTGGTTGCCTGTTCGCCGGCGCCGGGATTCTCACATTCTTTCACTTCTTTACTCTATTCTTCACAATCCTACTACTTCACCTTCATACCTTCGTGACCGGTTTGAATTTCTTATTCCGCGTGATAAGCCCTGTCGTTTAGTCACCTCTCTTCTCTTACGCACGCCTCCTCATACCTCTACTGCGTACGACTATTCTTTCTCGGTCTATGCTGTCCGCCTGTGGAATGCTTTGCCACATCACATTCGCGCTAGCCCGTCCTCAGCAGTATTCAAGATGAATGTTAAGAGGCACTATCTATCTATTATCTAATAACACTTAAAAATAATAACACTGTTTCTCATATGTATTAGTAGGTAGTATTTTATGTATACTATATATTTATGTAGTCTATATAATATATATTATTATATATATATAACATTATTGTACGTAGTTTGTTTATTTATATATATTATTGGTATCCTATTTATTATTTAAATATTATTTTGTACACGATAATAACCCTTACCTCTCATATCAAATCTCCAGCCTCAAAGGTTTGCTGGTAGAAAACTCAGTGTTGAGTTAAGCTCGCCTTTGTACATATAATTTATGTTTATTTTTTAGTCTTTTCATGTATTTGTCTTTTTTTTTTTTTTTTTTTGTGTGTACAATAAAGAATAAAGTAAAGTCTATTACCCACGTCATAGTATATACTACGACGTAGCAGCCGTCGTAGCATTCTACGAATACGATGTTATAACTGCGAAGCACCTTTATTTATATTGTACCAATTGCACAAACATAAAAGCTACACTCGAAATAACTAAAACACGTATTAAATTTTTTCGATGATTGAATACCTGACTTTCGGCATTAAGCCTAACTTTACCACGAGCTCGGCTCACGTATTGTCACTAAAATAAGTTAGAAATAACTAAAATAAGTTTGGTATAGTATCTGTACTTGTTTAATTGTACGTGAGATGTATTTAAGCTGTATTTATGGATACTGGGAACCGTAAAATAAAAAAGTGGAGTAATTAAAGTCACTCCTTATTCTGACCTAACGTTCTACCAGTAAATATGTGCCACCAAATCGAACCAGCCATTTACGCGATTAGCCGACACAAACAGACTGTCAAAAAGACAGTCTCAAAGATTGACGACCAAGAAATCAACAGATATTTTGTTGTTGATTTGTATATGAGGAATTCTTCCGTTACTAAACATCTAAAAACTAAAGAGCGCATGAAGCAGAAAATTGGCATGTAAGTTTCTTGGGACCCGTACAGGTGCACTAATAAAGAATTGCTCGAAATTCCTCCCCAAGGGATGAAGAAAAACGGTTAAATTAAAACAAACTGTGGGGTCCTAGCTGCTGGGACCCGCTAGTATTATAAATACTTTTATGTACTTACTATAGTAAAACACTGTTATATTGACGAGAAGACACTTAATATTTATTTCTTTGTGTTTAGAGTAAAAGTAAATAAATAAGTCCTCAAATAAGGCCTGCAAACTGTCACCATACAATTAAATGAAATAATCTACGCACCCACATACATCGAGTGAGTAATAGTGAGTCGTCTTAATCTTCATATTTATCCGTTGGCCGCAGCCCCGAGCTGCTAATTATTCCTGCCAGACAGACAGACTGTACCAACAATGCATCACACAACTACTCAATATGGACGTGGCATTATATATCGTGTTTTATAACTCAGTGTTATCCCAAAAAGTATATGCTCAGCCTATGATATACCTGGAGCATCCTATACCTATAGCACTTGCTTCGAAAATAAAATATGAAATATTATTTTTAAGAAGTAGCATTTTCGTCAAAATCCATAATTTACAGCTACTACTCATTTTTTTTTACCTAATGACTAGCTTAGTTTTCATACAGGTCACGTTGTAGTGCTCTGAGATATTGATTTTGACGAAAACGTTTAATTGAAAATAACATATTTTTGACTATAATATAATTATGTTAAGTAAATGCCACATTAAGCTTTTGTGTCATGTTCTGAGTACTTACTTTTCGGGTAAGCAATGACTTAATATACACGATGCTTACATAATATGTATCATATTATGATGACTTTTTGCGACGATTCAGTAGTCATGCAACTCTGAATGCATGTATGGAGCAGTGATTTAAGCAGTCGATTTGCTATATGGCACAGTGCCTCGTGTTGTTGTTTCGATTCCAACACGAGGCAATACGTTTTATAATCAACAATCTGTTGCTCCGAGTATGGGTGTTTTTGAGTCTGTTGGATGAATGTTTGAAATGCGGGCAGCGACTCAGGATTTATCCCTAGGAATTATTGAAAAAAAACAACCGCAGTGCTAAACAGTGAGGCGATTGTATATATAAATGACTATGTCATCCACGCAGTCAATTTGTAGTACGTACATAAGTTACAAGACTACAAAAGTATATTTAAAGTTCAAATAGGTAATTCTGCCTAGTAATAACTTTATTCATTAAAACAAAAATAAAAATGCAATAATTGCCACATCAAATCTAATCAAGTTATTCTTTCATCGATGTACAGAACAACGGATGACTGTACGAGTTCGCTTTGGCAAGACCTGTTCATGTGAACTTCGTAGCGACGTAGCAGTGTGTAGCACTTGTGTAGCGCTACGTAGACAACATTGCTACACACTGCTACGTCCCCATCGTCGTTATTAGTGAATATTCATTATGAGGATAGTAAAATTTTTTATATAATTATATTAATAGACTCACGCCTGTTACTCTGAAGATGGTATATCATACCCACATATCGCCATGTTATGATATTTAGGTCCCATGTAATAGGGGGTGAGCCTAGCAAGATAGCTTAATTAATTGTGTGGAATGCAAGGTAATGCTAATTAGAAATGGTTTGCATACTAATCAATATAACCCACTGACGTCCGAACACACGGATCAAGCGATGCTCAGGAGGAAGACTTTTCTTGCGTTACTGACTGACTACTACTAGTGGGCGCAAGAAGCTGTTTCATCATGTAGGTATATTCAACGGGAAGTGTGGGACAGCACGAAGAGAAGATTTTTGGAAATTCCCACCCGTGCACAGTGCCTCGGAGAGCATTTTGAACCGTTGACGTGTCGGTCTCAGCTGTCACGAAGACCTTTGAAGATACTGACCCTACGCTAAAGCTATTGAATATCTGTATATGTTTGGATTGCAGACGGTTGACGGCAGTTGCTCTAATAAAAATACAATATTAACCTGCTGCCGGGATGACGTTAGAACGATGCTGACTCGTGAAGCCACCCTGTATATATTTTTTTTCTTCACCTAAGATTTCTGTCACAGGCCGATAGCCAACGTTGTGCAACAAAATGTTGGCTAGTGTAAACGATGTGTTACCTAGTAAGTTGTAGCGAGTAACTCTGTCTGTGTCCGCCGCGTGAACTAATCGTACTGCAATGTTATTTGACACAAGTTGACGTTTGTTTGTTCCTGCATTTCTCAATTGTGTTTTAGGGGAAGGAATAAGGAATCTCTGTAAGACTAGAGTTTGTTTCGTGGTACTCTAAGGTAGTTTATTGGTGTGCGTGACTACTAATTTAGACGGAAGAAGACTGCACGTTTGGCATTGCGCTGAGTTTTGTGGGTACGGACCTCACATATGTTGTTTGATTGTCTGGATGTATTTTGTGTCTGTTTATTAAATGTTTTTGAAGTCACACGTGAGACAGAATTTATAGGCGGCGATAGGCGAGTGGATAAATACCAACATACTGCCATGCAGAGAGTATCGGGTTCGAATCCACGGCGCGCACCAACGACTTTTCGGGTTATGTGCGTATTGAATGGTTAATTATTGCTTGTCCCGTGCCTCGGCGAGCACGTTAAGTCGTCGGTCCCGGCTGTCATGAAGATCTTTGACAGTCGTTACAGGGCGTCAGTATCTTCTAAATAAACTGACACTAATCAAAACCATGGAATATCGCTACCCCTTCGAGTTGCAGCGGTCAGGCAGGCAGTCGCTCTGTGTAAAAGCTAATATTCAGCCAAATCCGGTTAGAATAGAAAGCGGACCCCAGATTGAAACTGGGATAATACTAAGAGGATGATTATGACGTGAGACGGCATTTGTTCCTATTGCAGAAGTTGTTTTTAAATATTTTATAGACCCATATCAGTAGGTAAAAAAACCGGCCAAGTGCGTGTCGGGCCACGCGCAATGTAGGGTTCCGTAGTTGCCCATAATGACTTGCTGCAAAGGGTATTAATATACAACAAATCCGACTGTTTATTTTGCTGAAAAAATAATTTTAATAACACTATTATAAGAACCTAAGTTTTGTTTAGAAAAATACTAGGTATGTATCCAGTTATGTATTGTAAACATAAAATGTGGGTTTCCAAGATATACTACTACTATACATACGTAGTACCATAGTACATTACATACCAAAGTACGTATATCTTTAAGATTAAGCCAGCGCGCCCAATGTAAACTCACAGAAATAGGTATTTATAAGTTAATCGACGATTACTCGTAAACTAGTGATATCTACTTAGCCATGATAGTTTTCCTTTTAAATTCGTTATATATACTACATTTTTGATTTTTTTCACCTCTTCCAAATTAATAGTTTAGCCGGCAGAGGGGGGGGACACTTGAGTCTAAAAATTTTTTTCACTTCAAAGCTTGATATTTGACAAACCAATCACTTGATCAAAAAATGATTTGAGCAAACTAAAAATATTTTTTTAAAACCTATCCAATGATACCCCACATGATGGGGTACTCAACCAAAAAAAAATTCAACCCCACTATATATGTAGGGGAGATACCCTTAAAAAAATATTTTCCTAAATTTTATTCTACAGTTTTGTTGCAATATCTTATGTCTATATTCATGTCAAATATCAGCTTTCTAGCACCAGGCGTCTTTGAGCTAGGCTGCGGACGGACAGACGGACGGACATGACGAAACTATAAGGGTTCCTTGTGGACTACAGAACCCTAAAAAGAAAAACGTATACCTATAACCCTAACCTAACTAGCTGGGGCAAAGGCAACAATTTTAAATCTGTGTACAATTTATACAAATGCCTTACAATGGTGGAATCATGATCAACATTTTTATTATGACATCAAACAATATATTTATTCTTTTGTACCTATTTAACAGCCATATCAAAAATGCATAGTTACACATAAAACTAGCTGCACATATGTACATGAACGGCTAATGAAGATACGTGCACAGTGAGTACTGAGTATATCAATATGTACGCGTAGTCAACACTGCCGTGACCACGTGACAGCTACGGCCAATAAAATCTGCATTTGATGTATTCAATGGTCGCGTCACGTCACTGCGATGGATGGTCAATCATTGTTAACCCTGCAACACATTGTTGCATTCATATGCAAGTGCTTGTAAACCTACTTCAAAGCAATTATTAAAAATTATATACATAATATTAAAGTACGTTTCTGTTATTTGAAAGTAGCTGTGATTTGAATGATGGTCAGTTACGGGTAATATTTTATTGACCTTGACCTTTCTCGTAACTTAGGGATAGTGACCAGTGTGGTCACTATCCCTAAGTTACATGAGAAAAGAAATATTTTACTTCCCAATTTCTTCATGCGGAGTGTCTTCTTTGGGAAATAGTGTTGATCATTGAGTCGTAACGAGTAGTTTCTAAAATCATCATCATCATCAGCCATTAACAGTCCACTGCTGGACTAGGCCTCTCCTTTGAAAGGAGGAATTGGCCTACTGTACCACGCTGGCCAAACGGGTTTGTTTCAAGTTTTCTTTCTCTTGCAGTGTTGTTTTCTGCATAATATGCTCCCTCTGTTGGCTCCTACGACTCCCATGGGATGATATGGCGTGGTGACATTTCGTATTCTTAATCCGTCACCACACGGAATAAAATAACTAAAATACTTTGTAACTTTTTATATTATTTTCCTTGTTTAAAAAGTTCAATGTCATTGAACAAACTAAAAAACATGTATTGTCAGTCATTTAGAAAAATGTAGCAAAGACACCAAACATAAGTTTGTGCATCTATGCCCTTATTTGATGACGATATGAGATACTCATAATCTCAGTGATTCGGTTAGTTAGTGACCAATAAATCATTCACCGGTAATGGGATATTAATCCCTCACGTGTCTTTCAATCCTATTATGAACACAGCGTTAATACTGTTGATATGATCGCGTTTTTCCTGTTACTTTATTTGGGTTTTGTTATATGCCAGCATATAAACAAACACACTGCTGGAAACGAGCCTCTTTTTTCTATGAGAAGGCATAAGCTATAGTCCACCACGCTGGCATAGTTCGTGTTGGTAGACTTGTCATGTCTTTTTAAATCATTATAGAAATCTCATTGACATGCAGGTTTTCCTATGCTCTCCTTTACTGCTTTTATTTATAATTGACATTTAATAACTTTGACAAGTCAGTGGTGCGCGCCACGGGTCCTAATCACAGACGTGGTTCGAACCCGCGACACTATGCGCAGTAGTGTGCTCGTCCCCTCTCTAGGCTACCATTGCCTCGTTTTGTGTTGTATACATACCAAATACTAGACTTTGCTCGCGGCTCCACCAACGTGAAGAATACACCGGAAATTTCCTAAGGAATCACCCTATTTATTGGAGGAAACGGTTGAAAATCTTGACCAGCTCAACCATTCTCGTCCTTACCATTTAAGCGATTCGAATCCTTATGTAAAATGAATACTTCTAGATTATAAAATATTTATATTTTATTTCAGTTTCTGTATTAATAATATATAAAATACAAAATTCTGTAAAAATCATCGATGTGCTAGACATTGGGCACCACCCATAAAAAAAATTCGGGCAAGTGCGAGTCTGACCCGCGCACCAAGGGTTCCGTACGCATTTTACTTTATATGAGGTTGATGCTAATTACGCTAGTCCTCTAAATCTGTATGAACATCAATACAACTTAGAGGACTATCTTAAATGGAATCTACTATGTCTGTATGGGGACACCCTTAAATTTCCCATTCTTTTTATTATTTGTAATTTTTCCTTTATTGTAATCGTTTGTAATTTGGCCAAAAGCAGGGTCTTACAGCACAACTTTAAGACCCTGCTTTGGCCAAATTTCGTGATTTTAGTTCAACGGGATCTACCATATAGGTTGTCGACCCAAAATCTATAGGGTACTTACGGTTGACCTAGAATTGTCAATTTTGATTAAAACCAAGGTCTTACAGCACAAGTAAAGGGAAAATTCCCAAAATTAAAAAGAGTTTGAAAATTAAGGTTAATTTCGGTACTTACAAGTTTTCGGAGAAATCTAATTTTGACCATTTATCTTTTTATCGGGTTGACCCAGAACCCTGATTTTTATACACCTCATAGGAACCATAGACCTCAGTATCTTAATATATAAAATCCTTGCGTTACTGACTGACTGACAGACACGCTACAGCCGAAACTATTGGGCGTAGGCAGCTGAAATTTGGCATGTATGTTCCTTGGGGACCGTAGGGGTGCACTAAGAAGGGATTTCCCGAAATTCCCACGGGATCTGCCAAAACGGGTAATTTAAAAAAAATGCAGGCGTAGCTGCTGGCGTCCTCTAGTCTGGTATAAATTAAATTTGCTAGGTCCACCCGTTCCTGAGAAAATCGGTGTTGACACACGGACAGACAGACAGACAGACAGACGGACAAGAAAGTGATCTTATAAGGGTTCCTTTTTTTACCTTGTGAGGTACGAAACCCTAAAATCTGGAAGTACCTACTTTTGACCCCCAAGGCAAACAGGGTTGTTATACATAAAGTCCGACGTATCTAAGAAATCGTAGCTCTTTAACGAAAATACTGATTTATTTCAAAGTGGCGTGACCTTATGATACCTTGAATGTGAATATTGAAAATCTTTTAGTTACAATTTATAAAGATGTTAGGAGTTACTTTAATTTTATTTTTTTTATTTAAGCAGAAAAATGAAGTTGTCATGTATAATAATTGTATTGAAAAGCAGCTGAAACATAAAGGTTCCCATGCATAATAACACCAATTATATTATTTTGTGGTCGGATAGGATAGATGGTCACTTACACTAGCCAACTCTTGATCTTTGTACTTATTCAGAATTTATATAGATACCTTGCTTCGCAGTTATTTTTTAATATAATATCTAGTTAATTTAAATAACTATTCATGTATTATTAGGTCATTCCACTTACTACATTTACATTTGCATTATTGTTCCACTAATTTTACTAAAATTTTGCTGTAAGATGAATATAACTTGTGATCAAAGGCTGTAAACTAACGTTTTTGTAATTTTGTGTATTCATATACCGTCACTTCTGTAAGATACATTTCCACCATAGTTCTGAATATGGTCACGAGTTGTCTACATTATAAGACGTAAGTGGATGCTCCTGTTACACAATATTGACATTGGAACGCTAACTAAATCACTTAATTTAGTAACTGCTTTAATTACTTAAGTATCATGTCTGTAACTAATTACTATTTACAAGTAATTAATTACAAAGTGAAACAGTTGCAGCTCCTTACAAATATATAAATATGTACCATAATATTGGCGATTTAAAAGAGTGGCCACGAGTTTTATTGCCCGTTCTGTCTCGTGGTTCTACCTATTGCTTTGCGAACGAGGCAGTAAATGTAAATGTAGAAGCATTAAGTAATTTAATTTTAAAATTGACGTTCATAAGCGTCACCTTGTGACCTAGATGCATAAATGATTTTGACTTTTGACTTTGACTTTGTGGTCAACATAAAATAAAATTGAACTAGCGAATTTTAGCTTCAAATTTTATTCATAAACGCTGAATATAGCTGGTGGTTTTGTAGTTTAAATCTAAATAAAAGCGATCACTCATGCTGTTAAGCTATGAAGCCATTGTAGATATAAATTCTTTCACTGTTGTGTCATAGTATTTAATATATGGATAGTGGCCTTTCAAATCGTATCATTCATCCGGGATTTAATAAAGAGAGATTTTAACAAGAATTTTTATATAATGTGGAGCAAAAAATTTTGATAGTGGAATAATATTGGAAAACGGTAATTTTAATTGTAGAAAAGCATATTTCACTTTGTGTGTTCGAGGGCTTTTAATAACCAAGGAGAGATAAGTTTCTATATCAAAGAGCGTTAATCGTGATTTTTGTTAAAGTAATAAGATTAACGTAATTAGTGTATGAAAGAAATAGAGAGATTAATTATACTGAAAATATAAAAAATAAAACATAGTTTAGGGTAAATATTTTTAAAAGAAATGTTAATGAATCATATGATGTGTAAAACTATCCGATAATATATGTATACAATAATGAATATACACTACCGCTCAAAAGTATTTGCCCACTTGATTTGGGGATGTTTGAAGAATAAATGATTTTCTTCTAATTGTACTAATTTCATTATGACAATTCATTGCTGTTTGTTATTAAATCTAATATAGTCAGTTTCCCTATCATGTTTTAACTAAAAGAACTGAAATAACCCAAAAGCAGGCAGCGATAGCCTAGTGGATATACCAATATTATAATAGTATATTATGATTTATGAAGTACAAGACTTGAACAGTTTTATTTAAAGGTTGCGTAACCTACGAAATAGATTTACATATCCATAATTACGGTCAAGGCCACCATTTATGCTGAAATGACTGCTTACACAAGAAAACTGCTCCGTACCTCTTACTCATAACGTGATGGTTTATAGCTTATAGCCTTTCTCAATAAATTAGCTATCCAACACAAAAATAATTATTGAAATCGGACCAGTAATTTCTGAGATAAGCGCATTCAACCAAACACACAAACTCTTCACCTTTATTATATTAGTAGAATATGTTTAATGTAATGTGTGTAATATATTTTTCTATATTTTTCTGTGTTGCGTAGTAATATGTTTTTCATAATCTTGCTCATAACGCGTATATGAGGCCGGAAAGAGGACCTCCCGTGGCCTAGGTGCCTTTGTTTTGTACTTCTATCTTACTTCGTTAGGTCAATGCAAAAGAAAGGCTTCGAACCCCTAAGACGTGTAACGTCTTGGCACTCGAGAACAATGATAGCACTAGGCTGATGTTTAAAAATACTTATAAACTGCCACATGGTAGTGTAAGGTGCAGGACCGATTTGCTAAAGTTGTGTGGGTATTATATACTTAATTGTCGCTTTGCGAGTTCTTTGATGAGTTCATTTGAGTAGAAATGAAACGAAAAGACACAAACCCAGGCGACATCTATAGAATGAAGAATTATTCTCAAGCAAGTGAATCTCGCTTTTAGCTAGTTCTTAATTTATTATGATATTATACTTACAACTTAAGGATTTTTTTTATTTTATGACCATTTCTTTTCAATCTTAATCGTGATTTCTTGAAGTTAAAAAAAAATAAGCAAGCCTTGCTGATGAGAGTGTGAGAGACCCCATCCACTTTTCCTTCTCCCTCATCCTGATTTTCATCCTATTACTCTTCCCATCCAGGTCGGCAAAGCACTTGTAAACTTCCGTAGGGATGCAGATGTGCATGAGCGGTGGTATTTTATCACTTACCATCAGACAATTCGTCTGCTTTTTTGTCTTCTATGCCATAAAAAGATAAAAACATTGTGAATGCGTTAAAATATGTAACTAAAATATAAACGACACGAGCGCATAAAGTAGATGCCATTCAATATAATTCTGAACTTGGATCGATTTCATATCAATTTCCATTTCAGTTCGCCAGCCCAAAAGTTTGGCGGGAGTCTTAGATTAGATTAGTTTAGTGTACACGTCGGATTGACGGTACTACATCAATTGGCGTCGCTCTGTGAATCTACAGATTGATATCGGTACGTGACGGTCGAGATTCGAGTGCTGTAGTTCTTGGTAGAACAAGTTTGGTAGTACAATAGATCGTAGTGATATATTTTAATAGTGTAAATCAATCTGATTAAGGAATATTTTATTTTAGAAAGGACCAGAAGCTACATATTTTCTTGATCCAGAATTTTGGCAAAGCTCTTAGTCCACCCCTACAGTCCCTAGGGAACATGGCAAAAATTAAGTTTGTTTCTATACGTTGTCTGTCAGTCAGTACAAAAACGAACATCATTAGAAGTAAACTTTGTATCGCAAAGGGTATTACAAACGTTCAATCAACGGACACAAAGAATAATCGGAATAAAAATAAAATTGTGGATCACGGAGTATATTATCTGATGATGACATCTTACTCTACTACCTACTATTACTATCGGGACAGAACGCAAACCAGAGATATACGTTACCATCTCCACCATTTTATTTGTAGATAAGTATATCCCTCGCTAAAATTAATATTTAACATTTTGAACGCTTACTCATCTGATTTAAATTACAAAGGTACATTCACGTCAACTGAAGCTGCGAAGTTAGAATCGACTGTACCGCTCCATCTTAACGTGAAACAAGGCTGAAGGTACTAATAATAAAAATAATGACATCACGCAATACGATTTTATTTTTTTGTGCGCGTGATTTTCCCGGTCGTTATGTTTTTTTCCTTTTCCTATCTTTTTCGTAAAATAATTCTTTGTACAGTGCGATTTTGTCGAGTGGATTTGGGTGTATAAAAGCGGAACTATGACATATGGAAACGAATTCACAAAGGATTCGCAAATCGGATTCCGATGATAACTGAAAGTGTATTATAAGATTTTCAATGTATACAATAGATATTTAATCATATTAGCAGCTGGGCAATCTGGTTTTCCTTAGTGACAACCAGAATTTGTCAAGAGTGCTATGTTTGGCTCGGCTTTACACCGAAACCGTGGGGTAGGGTTCTAGGCGACTTGGGAAGGATTAATAGATGGACTGTATTAGGGCGAGTTCTGGGTCGCCTAGAAAGGAATAAGGGAAGAGGAGATGGATACGGGAGGAGGTGATTGAGTGGGTATAGGATATTTCCAGGATGGAAGGCACTTACCTTATACAGCCTTCTTCGTTTCTTTTCCTCCTGGTGTTTTCGTGATGCAGTTGCTTGTTTTCACTTCACTCACGAGCGGGTTTTCCTTGGTGGAAGCGGTAAATCACATACAGCGGTGCGGCGCGGAGCGGTATCGAGACGGCGGTCTTAGCGGGAGGAATGTTCTCGACTCTCACTCGCGTTCACGATCGCGTCGACGAATCAGGCGGAAGGCAGTGCCCTCCCAGGGAGTGGGATAGAGCGGGACGGAAATATGATATCGCTCGCACTAGAACGTGGAACGATTCATGTTGATGCGATAAGTTGTAGATAGGAAGGTAGATGGCGCTACCATATCCCCCCGGCCCTAAAGGGTTGCCTTTAAAAAAAATAGAATTGAACTTAGCTATGTTGGGTGTACTACCGCATAACCCATCAATAGGCTAAGACAGCGATATGACAATAAAATTAATCTAAATTAACTTTAGCGAAAGCTACAAACGCAATAATAGCGAAAACTACTAACTAAATACTTAAACTAAGAGGTAGGTCCAACTTCAGGCTAGATCTCACTGAGTTGGAAGCGGACGCGAGTTGATCAGTGCCTCGACTTGTGCAAGGACAGTTAAAGGCTCTTCGTAAGAGAGGATCTGTTGACCTATAACTTTGAAGAGATGCGTTTTAATTACTTTGACCATGCTTGCCCAACATCCACCGAAATGTGGTGATGCTGGTGGAATAAACTTCCAATCAATATGATCTATGGAGAGTTCTTCCTGAAGACGAGTACGATAACTCGCGACGTGATTGAAACAAGTAGCGGGAACAAGTTCAATCAATTTACTAACGCGGTTGGCGACAAAATTCTGCCAGCGGTGAAGAGAAGAACGAATCCAAGCGAGCACTACTTTGGAGTCGGAAAATGCGTATATTTATTAATAGAGTAGTGGGGCAAAACTGTGTCTTGAACCTTGTGGAGCAACTGAGACAGCAGAAGGGCCGCGCACAACTCCAGTCTCGCAACCGAAATGGTTTAACAGGCGAGACCTTAGACTTGGCACAAACTAACTACACCGAGTAGTTAGAACCAATGCGGACTTGCAGATATACGACTCCGCCGTAAGCACGCTCGCTGGCGTCAGCGAAACCTATTAAGTTGATGGTACATCCATCTACCAACCCAAGATGACGCGGAATAGTAATTTGATTGAGCGCGGTAAGCTCAATACAAAACTGGCCCCAAGCGGCGACAATATGGTCAGGGGGTGTTTCATCCCACTCACACTTTGATAGCCAAAGTTCCTTTGTCAAGAGCTTGGCGTACAAAATTGTGGGAGCCACACTTATGTAAACCTATTATGTCCCATAGTCGAGGTACTGTGGACAGCATAGTGCGCTTGGTGCACTTATCATCTGGCGGTGAGACGTCAAACCGAAAACTATCACAGGATTTATCCCAGCGTAAACCGAGAACCTTATGCGGTACAGACTTCTCAAACTCAATGTCTGGAGAAGCCTTATGAGAATCTGGTATGCGTGCGAGAACCTCCTAAGAGTTGCTTGTCCATTTGACAAGATCAAACTGGCCTCGCTTGAAAAGCTGAATAAGCTCTTCACAAAGCGAAATTGCTAGCGGAGCGGGTATGACATTAGGCAATGTCATCTATGTACAAAGCGGATGTGTAGTATAGTATAGTGTAGCGTAGCGTAGCTTAGCATAGCATAGCATAGCGTAGCATAGCATAGCATAGCTAATTAGTGCTTTATCTTACACACAGTTTTAGCACCCACCTTGATCTCTTGAAGAGCAGAACAACAACAAGACGTAATACAATGAGAAGTATGTAACGTAGGTACGGTACCCATAATCACATACCCAAGTACCGTCTCAATAGCGGGCGGTAAATCATATCGCTCACTACGAACTATGTTAGTTAGTAGCAAGTGCGGAAATATTGAAGCTCCGATCAAAAGATCAATGCCTGCCGGATTCGCAAACTCCGCGTCGGCTAGCGGCAATGATTCGAGATGAGTGAGTGATGCTACGTCTACATTAGCGTTCGGCAATGCGTCCGTGATACGCTCCACGATAAGCGAAGAAATGTTAAAATTAATGTTCCTATCAAAACGCGAATGTATTTTAACATCTACGGAACCCCTGCAATGCCTTTCTGATCCGCCTATCCCTTTGACGGTTGAGTTAGTATTTTTAAAGTTATTCCATAATACGAGGCGTTTGAAGCATTCCGATGTTATTAGATTGGTCTGAGATGCGCTATCTAGCAGACAACGTACCATGTGCGGCGACCCATTAACATCATATATGATAACTTGCGCAGTCGCCAACAGTACCGTGTTAGACGCCGTACACTGCGTTTTGGCCCTGCGCGGATCATTATAGATGCGCGAGTGCCGTCCTCGCATGCGCGTCGCCCGCGCAATGGATGTCATACACAACGATACTTCGCCCTCAGACGCGGATGGCGCAGCTACCGTGGTTTGCTGCACCTGCGGCGCGAGTGTGTCAAGGTTAGCGGCTTGGCTTGACAACCGGTTATTTTTATCCAAATGTAACAGTGTATGATGTTTTTGTTTACACGTGCGACATCTCGTTCTACTGGAACAATTACTCGTTTTATGTTTTATGCTTATGCAATTAATGCAAGCTTTGTTATCTTTTACGCTTTTAAAACGAGTAATTGGATTTAAATCATTAAAGGTGGGACACTTATAGTAATGGTCGTGCACTATATTACTGCACAGACACTTCTGTGAATTATTACTATTAGATTCCGAACATGTTACGTAAGATTGTGGATTAGGGACTGAGTTATTATTACTATTTCGCGATTTAATCAACCTTTGTTTGTTGTTGTTAGTGTTAGACGGGCCAGGTGAACCAGACTGCGTATTATGAAATATTCGACACTGATCTTTGATGAACGAAATAAAACTATCTAGTGTAGGTATTTTATTATTGCGTTCCGTCATCTCGAATGCGCGAATTGTATCAGTGTCAAACTTTTTTAAAGCGAGTTGAAGTAACATAAAGTCGGAAAGATCTTCTAATTTTAAATTCCTAAGAGAATTAACTGCGGTAACAAAGTTATCAATAAACAGCTGGAAATTCGAGACAGACGCGTTGCCGGACAGTTTGAGATTTAAAGCTTGGTCAAAGTACGTAGACGCTAGGACGCGCGTGTCTTGATATCTGTCAAGTAGTGACTGAAATATGACCTGATAATTCTCAGCACTGGGTTTGACACCTGCAAATACGGACTGGGCTTTCGGTGACAGTTTACCTATTAAATAGTACAACCTGTCAGCATCTGTCAGAGAACCATTATTGTGCACTGTAGACTTAAAACTCGCATAGAATAACGGCCAATTTCGTATATCTCCGAAACAAACAAACGACATAATCTCGATTGGCGGTAATCTCGGTTTGCGGGCAACGGGCTCTGCCGAACATTTACCCTCCAATTGCGATTGTATACGCTTAATAATACAATAAAGATCTTCGAATGAGGTATACGCCTGATAGTTCGGTTTTTCATCAGGATTGATAGAAAGTAATCTTGCGTTATAATCGTCTAACAACTTATGAAAATCTGTTCGAATACTATCTACTGTTGTACAATAACTGAGAAATGCTTCGCTATTACTGTCAGACATCGATGCGGTTTTTGATCTTTCATAGATGTTTTGAATGCGCTCAAATAAAATATTGCGTTTTGCTTCTAAGATTGTCATCTCTTTGTCTTCCGACACGCGTGACTTCTTTTGTTGTGACATATATATATAACTGCCTAGGTATAGCGGTATAACGTATAAAACGTAAATGAATCCGACTCGTATGGATCAGATAAAATGGCTCGGCTTTACACCGAAACCGTGGGGTAGGGTTCTAGGCGACTTGGGAAGGATTAATGGATGGACTGTATTAGGGCGAGTTCTGGGTCGCCTAGAAAGGAATAAGGGAAGAGGAGATGGATACGGGAGGAGGTGATTGAGTGGGTATAGGATATTTCCAGGATGGAAGGCACTTACCTTATACAGCCTTCTTCGTTTCTTTTCCTCCTGGTGTTTTCGTGATGCAGTTGCTTGTTTTCACTTCACTCACGAGCGGGTTTTCCTTGGTGGAAGCGGTAAATCACATACAGCGGTGCGGCGCGGAGCGGTATCGAGACGGCGGTCTCAGCGGGAGGAATGTTCTCGACTCTCACTCGCGTTCACGATCGCGTCGACGAATCAGGCGGAAGACAGTGCCCTCCCAGGGAGTGGGATAGAGCGGGACGGAAATATGATATCGCTCGCACTAGAACGTGGAACGATTCATGTTGATGCGATTAGTTGTAGATAGGAAGGTAGATGGCGCTACCAATGTTCTTTTTGGTGATCAAGCTTACTCCGTGTTAAATAATGCTTTAACTTCGAAGTCTAAACTTAGTTTAAAGCAAATTTGCAACTTTATCGATTATATTTGTATGCGTGTTAATTATGCAGCCTTGATTCTCCATTATTTATATTGGCATAATATGCATACCTGCAAAGTATATGAAAAATCATAAGAATTTTAGTTAAATGCCTCTCCGTCTAACCATGAAAGAAAATTATCGCAAAATAGGATTAACGTGCAGTAGTAAGATTAGAGTGTACGAAATTGATTCTATTTAAATCTAGAAAGTACCGGCTTGAGTTCTATGATAAGAAATACGTCTCACAGTAAACGTTTGGTCAATTTATCATTAAGGGTAAGGGCTCTTGTTCGCACACCGTAAAGGAACACGGTGAATTTACTAAGAAAATCTTCTGTCGGTCGTGAGGTATGGAGCACTATAGACTAGACTTGTGCACGGGTATGGTCTGATTTCGATTCACTTAGGACGCGGTGACGCGGCCTTTACTAAATGAATTTAGTATTGTAGTTTATGAATGACTCGAGGGTACGCCTGCACATTTGAATTGAATTTGGCAGTTTCTGCCCGATATCTTGCGAATTTCGGGAAATCAGTTCTTAGTGCACCTCTAAGGTCCCAAGGAACATTGATGCCAAATTTCAGATTCTTGCGCCTAACAGTTTTGGCTGTGCGTTGTCTGTCAGTGAGTCAGTAATGCAAGGATGAACGGAGCAAGCGACAATTATTCGCATATTACATCAAGCCGTCTGTCGGTTTGCTATTTTCAATTAGTGAGCACTGCGACGGAAAAACTACACGAATGAAAGTAAATAAGCTTGCCATGAAAAAAAAAACAAAATCTCCTTTGAAAAAAAAAATATGGATAGAAAAAAAAAAAGAAAACTACGTGTAAAAGATAAACAGGATGTTGTGCGGCTTTCATGGTGCGGAAGTTGTGACGGTTGAATGTGAAACTACAAGCTTTAATTTGTGTGATGCCATTGTGCTGAATGGATGTGTGTCGTTTTGATAATGCTAGCTGCTTGTGCTTTGAGTTGTGTGTTAAAGTTGACAATTTATTATGCATTATTTTACCAGAATATAACTTAGTCTTCGTACATGGTTTGTTTAGAAAATATAGTTTTAGTTAAGGCAAGGTCATCTGCCCATTTCCTGGTATTATAAATTGTTGTCGCTGAAGTTTCAACCGGCTTATAAATATCGTTGGCTTGGATGTACCAAAGAGAAAGATTGAGACTTAACGCGATTACGAACAGTTAAATAAATTTGTGCTTTGATGCATGATGGCTCTTACTATTCAGATGGCTCTGGATATGACTCAGTCGACCATGGTTCTTTGGCACAGGTAAAGTGATGCCTTCTTTCAATATAGTATCTTTAGGAAAATTGAAAACTCAGGGCAAATTCGGGGTTCTCTAGTTATAGTATATCATCTATGTTCGGGGTAACACAAATCTCCTTTATTGGGTGGATACTTCTATTTGTCGTTTTAACTGTTAAAGAAATATAAGTGCAAAAAGTATTTACACATACAAAATACTTACCTGCACTAAGACTTAGTAGTACTCAAAACAAGACTCAAAATGTTATCCGGTATCAGTGACGTTTCGCTATAGTGGCCAATATGGCGACTGCGATTTGTCTGTCAGAACCATTAGAATTTAACAAAATACTCGACAATCCGAATTTTGCGGATATATGTTGTCGACTCGAAATCTTTATTTTTTAATGTTTTATTATTCAGGTAAGGTTTCGATCTAATCTATCGTACTCCTTGACGAAATTATTAATATAGATTTGACACTGCGATGGTAGCGCAGTCGGTCGGTTCCAATATCCAATGTCAAACATTCCAAAATAAACAACTACTTACTTAAAAATTAAAAATTAACTTAAAAACATTTTCCATTGGACTAAATTGTGAATCTAAACCATTATCAAGTCTCATTGAACACGCACAAAAATTTCATCAAAATCGGTCTAGTCGTTTAGGAGGAGTGACATACACACGCACACAAGAAATATATATATAGAGATAAGACACACAAAGAATTTATTTATTTGTTTAAACACACTAATCTATGCCACTGATTATGTAATGAAATATAAATTATGTAATTATAATTATTAAATGCCTGGAGGAGCTATTGGGCCATAAAAGATCTAATGAAGGGCAATATTCCTCTTTCCCTTAAGAGGCAGATCATGGACGTGTGCATTCTCCCCATTCTCACATATGGCTGTCAAACTTGGTCCTTAACAAAAGAACAGAGATCCACGCTCGAGGTGTGCCAAAGAGCGATGGAACGGAGTATTCTGGGTCTCAAATTGACAGACCGGATAAGGAATACTACTATCCGTTCCATCACAAACATCGCGGATGTCACTCAAAAAGCTGCCACGCTAAAATGGAGCTGGGCAGGACATATCTGTCGCATGTCAGATGACAAATGGGCCAAATTAACAACTGTATGGACCCCCTCAAACGGCAGACGACATCGCGGCAGGCCAAGACGGCGATGGCGGGATGAACTAGACTCCTTCAAAAAGGATTGGTTCCAGGAGGGAGAAGATAGGGAGTTGTGGAAGAAGAATGGGGAGGCCTTTGCCCTGAAGTGGGACGTTACAGGCTCATAAAAAAAAATATATATATAATTATTATGATAGCCACATCCACAAGGAAGGGTTAGTGGTGACATTACGCTATGACAGGAGACGAGGACCGACAAGCAAAACCGCAGGATATATAGTTATTTATTATGTTACTAGCTGACCCAGCGAACTCCGTTTCGCCTTTTTAAGAGTTTTTATTTAATTCCCTTTTTTCCAAGCCCCTTTTCCAAAGTTACCATTGACTTAGCGCTTAATCTCTTATCATTTCAGAGTCTATAAATGCTGAATAAACAAACATAGATTTTCATATAATATTGAATTCCCCATTCCTTAAAATATCGGAGACGATACCCATATCGACTTTAAAAAAAATCCCGTCCGCCATCTTTGATTTCCCGTCCGCCATCTTGGATCACTAAATAAAGGAGAATGGTCACGGCCCATACAAAAAAAACCCAGGCCCGGCGCAAATTTTTTTTATCTCAGATTTTAGATTGAAACTATTATAGTTATTCTCAGTTGTCATTATTGCCGAATCTAGTGGCTAACATGCTTTTTTTTCATTTGTTGTTTCCCATTTCCCAAGTTGCCCTCAAAGTAAAAAATGATTTTTTTAAAGCTGTCAATAATTGATATTATTTCTTATGAGTATTTTATAGAAGAAAAAAATATATAAACCGACCTTGTCGCGGCGTCACTATCTTTCTCGCTCACTCACATCCACCTTCTCTACGTAATCACTGGCTCACCGACTAAACTTCTTTTATTGTAATAATAGCAACGACAAATCCCGAGAAAATGCTGAATTAATTAGTTATTTGAACCTATGTTTTCAATCAAAACTATTATAATCATTATTATCGGGTACCTACTGTGCTTAATGATGATGATAACTGTTGTAACCGGTCTAGTATATGTACATTTATAAATAAGATTGTATACTTACTACATTACATTTAAGTATTAATACCAGTACTTTTAAGTTTCTGCAGGCCTACCGAATGAGATAATCATAAGAAATAATAACAATTACGTATTGACAGCTATTACAAAAATAAACACATTATTTGTCTTGTCGCCAGCTATGCGACTTCAATTGGCAAATAAATTATGTTAGCCACTGAATTCAGCAATGATGGTAACTAAGAATAACGATACTGATTTGAACTTAAAATCTGAGTTATGAAACTTTTGCGCCGGGCCTGGTTTTTTTTTGGCCATTCTTCTTTCATATTATTAATCAGCGTCCCGAAAATCTCGAAAACGATATCCATAGTCCCATATAGATTGTATCCTTATCGTTTAGCCTTTTTTTGCCTTTGACCCAACCCTCCCCCTTCTCGTTTGACCATTTTATTATTTTTGTCTGGCCCCTAAAAGTTGTGGCGTAATTTATATAGCTTTTCGGAATAATTGGGCTATCATAGGCAATAACAATTTTTAAAATCCGGCTGCTAGTTCCCGAGATTAGCCGACATTATCTTTTAGCCTTTTGCCCGGCCCCAAAGGGTCGAAGCGTTATGTTATATAGCCTATAGGCCGGGAAGCCCAGTTAATATATAACTGAATAACTGGGCTATCGTATACAAAAAGAATTTTTCAGATCCGACTGGTAGTTTCTGAGATTGGCGACAACAATTAGCGTTCAAACAAACAAACAAAAAACAAACAAACAAACTCTTCCGCTTTATTATATTAGTAAAGATATTTTAATATTTTTTTATATTTGATACAAATCTCCTTTATTGGGCGGATACTTACATAGTTGCCGTTTTAACTGTTTATGAAAGATAACTGCAAAAAGTATTTACACATACAAACTACTTAGTAAAGACTGTGTTATCCGGTATCTGTGACGTTACGCTAGATCGGCCAATATGGCGACTGTGATTTGTCTGTCAGAACCATTAGAATTTAACAAAATACTCGACAATCCAAATTTTGCGTATATAATATGTTGTCGACTCTATATCTTTATTTTTTAATGTTTTATTATTCAGTTTCAGTCAGGTTTCGATGTACTCCTTGACGAAATAATTATTATAAGATTTGACACTGCGATAGCAGCGCAGTCCGTCTGTTCCAATGTGAAACATTCCAAAATCCACAACTACTTACATATTAAAAATGAAGTAAAAAACATTTTCCAGTGGACTAAATTGTGAATCTAAACCATTCTCAAGTCCCCTTGAAAACACACAAAAAATTTCATCAAGATCGGTCGAGTCGTTTAGGAGGAGTTCAGTACCTACACGCATCATACAATTTTGTTTAAACGGGTCTTATTCGCGATATTTAATTAATTTAAGGTATAAATACCTATGTTTTACCGACGTTTACACTTACTACTACCGTTGTTACACACGCACACAAGAAATATATCTAATATATAAAATTCTCGTGACACAGTTTTCGTTCCCATACTCCTCCGAAACGGCTTGACCGATTTTGATGAAATTTGTGCTTATCCGGTATCTATGAGAATCGGCCAACATCTATTTAAAAAAAAAGAATGCAAAACAACGTTTGCCGGGTCAACTAGTATAATTATATAAAGATGATATTACGAAGCTGGTGAGCACTGGCACCTTTTAAAAAGAATATAGCGTTTGAATTTCGAACGCGCGTCGAACGCTCTGTGAAAGTATGTAAAACATGTCATTCGCTTTTGTTTCGTTCTCAGAAAAAGTGTTCTACGTATCATGGCTTCGAGGTGCGGTTTAAAAGAAATGATGCAAGTGTTATTGACAGCAATAACAAAGATTACGTCCGTGCAGATCGTGTTGGTAATTTATACCATGTTCGGATGAGTCAGAACTCAGAACGGTTCACTCGATGAAGAGGTGTATATGGAAGTTCCAGATCAGTTAAATGATGTTCTGGAGAGAATACTCGTGAAGTAAAAGATTGGTTCACAAAAGAAAATAATAACAGAAAAGAACATTCTTCACACAGCTAAACGCTGGTATAAAGCTCCTGATGAATGTGTGGATAGTGTGTGTCTGTTAAAGAAGTCTTTATATGGTTTACATCACTTGGAATTGCAGTGGCATAAGGAATTGGTGAGAAAGTTGTGTGATATTGGTTTTGAAGCGTTGCCGTAGGATCCGTGTGTGTTCATTGCACGTAAAGGTGAGTGAATTATGCTAATTGATGTTTATGTCGATGATTTGATTTTGTCTACAGATGATGATTTATGGATGCAAGATGTAAAGAAACACTTAGCAAATGCTTTTGAAATGAAAGATATGAGCAAAATATCTACTTGCTTAGGTAGATATGAGCAAAATATCTGCTTGCCTTTTCCAAAATGGAATTAATTCGATTTTGGAAAAGGCAGCTCTGTTTCTTGATTAATTTATTAAGGTGATTGTAACAAAAAGGAGAAATACCAAAGACGGCCTGTAGCGGCCAGAAAGTTGTGAATCGTTGAAATTAAACATATAATTTTTAAAATTTATACATCGTTTACGTTTCTTGATAGAACTTCGGTGAAAGAATTTAGTTTTTAAAGATTATTATTTTGAATAGGCTATGGTAATAGCGGATGAATGTTTTATGTTGTCAGCATTAAAAATAAAATGAAGTATTGTAGGCAGAAATTGTTTGAAGGAATTAATATATTTATTATTATATTAGAAAACAATATCTTTTATTTACTTTATAAATATATTTGTAAAAAGAATCAAGAAATATATAATTTATTATATATTCCATAATTACAAATCGATAAAAATCGTTTTGATTTTTAAACGATAGTATAAATATTTTTTCAAACCATTTGCAACACATTTTTTATCTGTTATGTCATTCGTGTTGCTACTGCGCATGTTCAATATTTTGCTGTGATTTATTGGTGTTTTCGTACGGTTTTAATTGTAATGTAATTGAATATAAATTCAATAATAATGATCACTACCTTCTACTCATGCTAAGAATATGCAGCGGCGTTTGTGATTGTGGTTAGTTTTTTTGGACGAGTATAGTACGAGTTTCCCTAGTACACAGGTGATTATTCAATAATATTGGCCTCTCTTTATGTAGATTTTGTTCTAAATGACACAAAGACATTCCTTTATTTACATCTAGGTATTATATTTGTGTTAAAATTCAATTTTGAGGCATATTTAGTTGTGGAATAGTTTCAATTTCAAATATGTCGTTTCTTATTTCTACCAAGTGTTATTTAAAAAAAAAAACAGGATAATAGAGTAGTAATTTATCTTCAAAACACACATGGTTTCGTGTTTGTCCTTGCCAGGCTCATAATGTATGGCCAAATGGTACATATCTTTTAAAGCTTTGTCAACTCTCAGAGGTGACACAAGCGAAGTCTCACACGCATGTCAGGTTACAGAAAGAAGATTAGCGACTATAAACGGTGTGGAGATATTAACTAGGATGCTAATCAGACGACTGTTCATGTGTGTTGTATTATCGTTATGTCTCGCCAAAACTACTGAACGGATTTTGATATATTTTTGCACTAGTTTAGTTTGAACATAAGAATAAAAAGTAAGCTACCTTTTGTCATATTATCGATAGCCGACACCCACACGGGTGTAGTGCTCAATCTAAAACTTAAACATTTTTTAATGTAGACATATTATTATAAAATCGCCCACATCACATAGATAGTCTCAGATAGGAATAGAACGACCACCAGCTTACCAGTTTTCCAGTGCCAGAATATTTGTTTTATTATCTTAATATATAAAATCCTTGCGTTACTGACTGACTGACAGACACGCTACAGCCGAAACTATTGGGCGCAGGAAGCTGAAATTTGGCATGTATGTTCCTTGGGGACCGTAGGGGTGCACTAAGAAGGGATTTCCCGAAATTCCACGGGATAGGCCAAAACGGGTAAATTAAAAAAAATGCAGGCGTAGCTGCTGGCGTCCTCTAGTAATATATATATTTTTTATAGACTCACGTCTGTATCCTCGAAGGGGTAGGCAGAGGTGTAATATTACACCCACATTTCGCCATGAATTTCTAGGTCCCACGTAATAGAGGGCGAGCCTAGTGCCGTTACCGGGCACATCACCAGACTCCATGCTGCTACTGAGAATTCGGAAAAACCCAGTAACACTTTTGAACCGGGAATCAAATCCTCTGATCAGCAGTCGCATACGCTATCCACTGGACCACGAAGGCAGTCTAATAAATAATTGAAATAAATACTGTCATTATACTACATAAGACTTTTACAGAATTAAAAAGATACCGAGAGCATTGAAGTATAAGCCTTTTGTCATAATGCGTGAATTCTTTATATAAAATCCTTTACTAAAGCGCAAATACTTAGTATAAAGAGACAAATATTTAAAAGATAATACCTACATTAAACTTTGTAAACTTAATTTTACATATTTTGATTCACTTATAAATCTTGGGACTTAGTTTAAAATGGAAATTATATCAAATTTCTCAAAGACTAACAAAATTTAGTTACTTTTCTAGCAATTTTGAGTTATTTCTTAATTAAATATTTTCATATTCGATGCTTCTTTTCTCTAATAATGTCAAATATTAGTTAAAATGGCTTTTAAAATTAAATGAATTCTAGTGTTTTGTGAGCGCTACTGCTTTGTATATCTCATCTAAAGAATAAATCCATTCTTTGTTTATTTTCGGACGCTCCCTTTATTTTCATCAGATAATTTTAACTTTTGTCTCGAAAGATACATATGCTGCCCTAGCGTAATGAAAAAAACTTCGTTATAAATGCAAATAAATGATAATAGTAAACGTCGTTAAATAATAAAATATCTATATTAATAATTTCGTCAAGGGGTACGGTAGACTCCCCCCGTGGGATCTCCACCTTGTCGTGGTGGGGGAGCCCAACACCTTCATCCACCGCCAAGGAGGTTGTGGCCTTCGGGCTGTCCACCAGGGTGTCAGGGTAGAATGCTAACGCGACCCTCGCGCTCCAAAATTGCGTTGAAGTATGCGCTGTGGTTTTAGTGGATATTACGGCCTTGCACTCTAGCCGTCGAGTCCCACATACGTGTAAATGCATTTGCACAGCGAAGAAAAAAAAGGGGGCACGGTAGACTCTACTGAAAACGAACCTGAATAATAAAACATAAAAAGACTGCCACCGTGGTCCAGTGGATAGCGTATGCGACTGGTGATCGGAGGTCCCGGGTTCGATTCCCGGGTCGGGCAAGTGTTACTGGGTTTTTCCGAATTCTCCGTAGCAGCACGGAGTCTGGTGATGTGCCCGGTAACGGCAATAGGCTCGTCCCCTATTACGTGGGACCTTAAAATTAATGGAGAAATGTGGGTGTAATATTACAGCTCTGCCTACCCTTTCAGGGATATACAGGCGTGAGTCTATATATAAAATAAAGATTGCGAGTCGACAACACATGTCCACCAAATTCGGATTGTGGAGAATTTTGTTAAATTCTAATGGTTTTGACAGAAAAATCGCAGCCGCCATATTGGCCACTCTAGCGTGGCGACCACAGACATAGATCTACATAGATAACGCAAATGCATGCACTTCGCGTGTCTGAACCCCGACCAAGCGTCGAGGTTGGTCGCCGCTAACTTCAGTCCCCGCGCGTCCGTTGTTGCAGCCGAACGTCTGCAAAAAACTAAAATATGCCTCGTTGCGTGATAATTAACTGCAATAGCCCAAAAATTTCGAGCATCCAAAGGCAGGAATATATTTCCTATCACAGGTAAGTTATTTTAAAATTATATTATGCGTAAATTCATATTAAAACTGTTTTTAAGTATTCGAAGCTGCGTGTCGTTCCTAACTATAAATTACCATAACTATAAATTACCATAACATTACGTTGCCGCGTTTGCTTTGGACGTTTGATCTGACGTTGTGTATTAGGAGTCGATGAATATCGCACAAGCAATACTGTCGCGCATCGCTTCGGTACAGTTCGTACAGTTCGTACAGTAGGTATTAAAAAGTCGGCACGCTTGGTTTCAATACAAATCGTGATAATTGCGTTATCTATGTAGATCTATATCTGTGGTGGCGACACTGAAATGTTGAGTAATAATACTCATATCTTCCTACAGTTTGTAGCTACATGTGTAATATGAGTCACATTTCACCCGAGCGGAGCCGGGTTTTCATCTAGTAGTATTATAATACTGTAGATAAATGTTCATTAGAAAATCCAATCTTATTTTGGGATACTTAATATTTTTCTTTAACCTGAATTGCGTGGCACTTCGTCGACTTATAGCATGAAACATTATATTCCCCATAATTAAAACCATCACAGAGACTGTTATAAACCCGTGATAAAATATCCACAATGGGGATATTAAAATAATAAAGTCACATTGAAATTAATGGAACAGGAAGAAAAAATCAAATTAATGCAATTATAAGCTATGCACACCATGGATATCTCAAATTAATCATTTTAAATTAAAATGACAAAGTCATTGTAATAAAAAAGATGCTGATGGAACTACATTTCTTGGTCGGAAGCATACACTTAGGGTCAATGCACATACGCAACATTGAAAACCGACTGCCTGTTAGTCACGTTTTCGCAATTTCGAAGTCACGTCGAATGTTCATTTCCTTCTAAGTATTGGCTATATTTGGAAAAGAATAATATCTGATTGTCAACGTTGGCGTCTATTGCTATCAAGCGGGACTCAGGTTGTCTATCATCCTTCGTTGCATAAAAATAGTCTCAATGATTATTTGCTTCATACTTAGGTCTTTAGAACATAAAAAAATATTTTCACAAGCAAACTAAGCTATAAAAATACCATCGTTTTTATATAGGTTTACATCAATTTAAAACATATCAAACGCAGCTCGTACCTAGAAAACAATGTTAATTTACGTTGAAAGTAGCGCATGTGCATAATTGCCGCGCGAATCAATTAAAACTCATAATTAAAAAGTGGTCAGTAAGCCACGAGGGCTGTTACAGCACAATGTTCTTCATTATTTATATTATTTCGAGGGAGCTGTCTGTCTGTGCGTAAAACTGTTTAATTGTTATTAAATGTCTTGGGGAACTTATGTTTTATGCTTCATTGCTCGAAAATATAATCTTTTAATACTTAATAATACTTTCAACAGACAGTTTCATATAAAGACGCAAGGCTTAATTGGAAAATTGGAATAGATGGCATAAACCCACAGTTTCTAGGCGAGACGTACTATCGGAACATTTCATTATTGCGCTAGATTCACTTTTTAATGCACTAGTCGCACAGAAGTGTAAGCTACACCTGATGTATGGCATTTAAATACAATGATGCCGTTGACAACGAATTTAAAAAATCGCTGGGAAAGATTGTAGTCCTAGATTCATTTCGATTGCATCCAAGACTTTCCCATTTGGATAACGAGATCCACTTTCTACAAATATAACCAGATTTTACAAAATATCACAGAGCACTATATCAAAAGCACTTCGTCTTTTATATTCCATCATCATCATCATAGTCTTCTCAGCTGATAGTCACCTACTGCTAGACAAAGGCCTCATTCAAAGCCCGCACAGGCCTATTTTGAGCCACCCGATTAAACAGACATTACATTTATATTCATCTAATTATGTGCCACGCAGTAGTCACCTACAGACGTCTCTAAGGTCGACATTATTAAGAAAGTTCAAAGCTAACCAGTATAAAATATTGATAGAATTGATTCCAATATACTCGGTGTTCAATATTCATATCGTGCATATCTATAAAGCAGCGAACCAATCTGACACGTAATCAATTGCAGACGCGAGTCAAGTAAACACAGTGAGAACACTGTATTCCAATTAGTAAAGCCGTGCCGTCTGAGCGTGGCATCCTGCGTGCGCGGCAGAGCTGACCAGCTAAGTTCAAGTAAGAAAATAATATATTTTATTTACCTTTATTCACAAGATCGTGGAAAATGGCAACAATAAAGGTTGGTCTATGTTCAGTAGTGGTAACAGTCGATCCTCAGTAGAGGATGATGATGAACTTTATTTAGGTAGTTGGTTAATTAAAAGTTTATATTATAATTACAACGTTAAATATTGTATTACTGTTATTTTATGTAAGATTTATATCTATGAAATAATCTTATTAATGCGTCAGTTGTTTTTGCTATTAAGGTTTTAAGTACATATTAACGCGTCACACAAATAGTAACAAGATTGGATCTAAGTACACAAAGGCAGAAAACTGTAATTTATAGGTTTTACAACTTTTTGGCCATTTATTTATAGAACGAATCTATAACATTTTATATACTGGTAAACAAAGCTACAGCATGCAGATCAAGTGACTATCTTTAATAAAATGACGTATGAATTGCATCCAAAATATAATCGCATGCAAAGCGTCTTTAAGTTCTGATCAATTTCTTTTCTGATCAATTTTATTGAATCATATAGTCTATTTTCATAGTTAAAGTTGTTTTATAATTTTTATATTGGAAGTTGATTTTGTCGACTTCTTTCATTATTCAAGCCCTAAGATACAACTTATAAATAAACATGTGACCATGATAGGTCCAACATTACTGCACAATAATGGCAAAAGTTTTAGACTTGTTTAATTAAAAAATATTAACAAAGCGTATTTTCTCCACCCCTGCATTTCTCCAAACCTATTATTTAATTTATTTCTAACTAGACACATGCGCAACTTGGCCTAACTTTGCCATATTTAGCCTCTTATAATTCCAGTCACACTGTCACACGCATTGTGAGTCGTCACTATCTCAGCACGCTTGATGAAATGATCAATCTGTGTAGGAATTGAGCGTGTTGTGCCGCTATTGTGGCTGTTTGAGGTTCTGATCAGTGCCGCTCACTGACCGTCTCGGTCATCGTCATTCAATGAACGCTGTACTTAAGTGTATATTATGGATGGTTGGCAATCATCAGCAATACTCACTGCAAGATTTAGCGATGAATTTCTCTACTCAAGTTTTTGTTGATGATGATTTTGAGGAGCTAATACGTCAAATAACCACTTTTAGAGGGTATTTTGTATGAATGCTTTAACATATTCTTTTATATATCAGGTCACCCGTCTAATAGTTCAAATACACTACTCTACACTATACGTTGTATTTACGACGTAGCCAAAAATGTCACTCAATATAACTTGGTTTGACTACAGAAAGTTATGCAAAAATAAAAAATACAAACCCTACTTAGCTGTTTAACTAATACAAACGAACAGCAAACACATAAATAGAAATGGACAACTGGACTTCTATAAAATGCAAACGTTCTACTGCTCAAGCACTTAGAAACTTTTTGTCTTTTTGTTCATCTACCATTCATTCACACTCCAACATTTAAAACGAACTTAAAAACTTTAATAAAACATCAAAAATAAAACTCAATCATCGTTAAAAAGTTTAAGTGAAGTTGGGTGCGAGCACTAGTTCGCAATATAACAGATATTGTGACAGTTAATCCGGTTCCTTCCGGTTAGTACCAGACCGAAATTACTGGAGCTAAGCGGTTCTAACCGGTTATTAAATTAGCACCCGGACAACGGAGTGAAAGGCGAGAGATTTGTTTCTTTAGTAAGTGTTGGTGTTTTATATCCATGAAAACTCTTTTTAAGCGAAAAAGGTTCTGATATTAAAACGATTCTTCTTAATAAAATTTTAAGTAAGTTTTTAGTTTATTGCACCGATAGTAGAATGGCTAGTATAGAATCGGTAGTTTCATTAACTACCCGGGTTGTAGAACATTTTATGAGATTCATTCGCTTTCACTAATCTTCTTTCTGTAACCTGACATGCGTGTGAGACTTCGCTTGTGTCACCTCTGAGAGTTGACAAAGCTTTAAAAGATATGTACCATTTGGCCATACATTATGAGCCTGGCAAGGACAAACACGAAACCATGTGTGTTTTGAAGATAAATTACTACTCTATTATCCTGTTTTTTTTTTTAAATAACACTTGGTAGAAATAAGAAACGATATATTTGAAATTGAAACTATTCCACAACTAAATATGCCTCAAAATTGAATTTTAACACAAATATAATACCTAGATGTAAATAAAGGAATGTCTTTGTGTCATTTAGAACAAAATCTACATAAAGAGAGGCCAATATTATTGAATAATCACCTGTGTACTAGGGAAACTCGTACTATACTCGTCCAAAAAAACTAACCACAATCACAAACGCCGCTGCATATTCCATACGCCGCTGAATTGTAATGTAATTGAATATAAATTCAATAATAATGATCACTACCTTCTACTAATGCTAAGAATATGCAGCGGCGTTTGTGATTGTGGTTAGTTTTTTTGTCGTACTATACTCGTCCAAAAAAACTAACCACAATCACAAACGCCGCTGCATATTCTTAGCATGAGTAGAAGGTAGTGATCATTATTATTGAATTTATATTCAATTACATTACAATTCAGCGGCGTATGGAATATGCAGCGGCGTTTGTGATTGTGGTTAGTTTTTTTGGACGAGTATAGTACGAGTTTCCCTAGTACACAGGTGATTATTCAATAGTATTGGCCTCTCTTTATGTAGATTTTGTTCTAAATGACACAAAGACATTCCTTTATTTACATCTAGGTATTATATTTGTGTTAAAATTCAATTTTGAGGCATATTTAGTTGTGGAATAGTTTCAATTTCAAATATATCGTTTCTTATTTCTACCAAGTGTTATTTAAAAAAAAAAACAGGATAATAGAGTAGTAATTTATCTTCAAAACACACATGGTTTCGTGTTTGTCCTTGCCAGGCTCATAATGTATGGCCAAATGGTACATATCTTTTAAAGCTTTGTCAACTCTCAGAGGTGACACAAGCGAAGTCTCACACGCATGTCAGGTTACAGAAAGAAGATTAGTGAAAGCGAATGAATCTCATAAAATGTTCTACAACCCGGGTAGTTAATGAAACTGCCGATTCTATACTAGCCATTCTACTATCGGTGCAATAAACTAAAAACTTACTTAAAATTTTATTAAGAAGAATCGTTTTAATATCAGAACCTTTTTCGCTTAAAAAGAATTTTCATGGATATAAAACACCAACACTTACTAAAGAAACAAATCTCTCGCCTTTCACTCCGTTGTCCGGGTGCTAATTTAATAACCGGTTAGAACCGCTTAGCTCCAGTAATTTCGGTCTGGTACTAACCGGAAGGAACCGGATTAACTGTCACAATATCTGTTATATTGCGAACTAGTGCTCGCACCCAACTTCACTTAAACTTTTTAACGATGATTGAGTTTTATTTTTGATGTTTTATTAAAGTTTTTAAGTTCGTTTTAAATGTTGGAGTGTGAATGAATGGTAGATGAACAAAAAGACAAAAAGTTTCTAAGTGCTTGAGCAGTAGAACGTTTGCATTTTATAGAAGTCCAGTTGTCCATTTCTATTTATGTGTTTGCTGTTCGTTTGTATTAGTTAAACAGCTAAGTAGGGTTTGTATTTTTTATTTTTGCATAACTTTCTGTAGTCAAACCAAGTTATATTGAGTGACATTTTTGGCTACGTCGTAAATACAACGTATAGTGTAGAGTAGTGTATTTGAACTATTAGACGGGTGACCTGATATATAAAAGAATATGTTAAAGCATTCATACAAAATACCCTCTAAAAGTGGTTATTTGACGTATTAGCTCCTCAAAATCATCATCAACAAAAACTTGAGTAGAGAAATTCATCGCTAAATCTTGCAGTGAGTATTGCTGATGATTGCCAACCATCCATAATATACACTTAAGTACAGCGTTCATTGAATGACGATGACCGAGACGGTCAGTGAGCGGCACTGATCAGAACCTCAAACAGCCACAATAGCGGCACAACACGCTCAATTCCTACACAGATTGATCATTTCATCAAGCGTGCTGAGATAGTGACGACTCACAATGCGTGTGACAGTGTGACTGGAATTATAAGAGGCTAAATATGGCAAAGTTAGGCCAAGTTGCGCATGTGTCTAGTTAGAAATAAATTAAATAATAGGTTTGGAGAAATGCAGGGGTGGAGAAAATACGCTTTGTTAATATTTTTTAATTAAACAAGTCTAAAACTTTTGCCATTATTGTGCAGTAATGTTGGACCTATCATGGTCACATGTTTATTTATAAGTTGTATCTTAGGGCTTGAATAATGAAAGAAGTCGACAAAATCAACTTCCAATATAAAAATTATAAAACAACTTTAACTATGAAAATAGACTATATGATTCAATAAAATTGATCAGAAAAGAAATTGATCAGAACTTAAAGACGCTTTGCATGCGATTATATTTTGGATGCAATTCATACGTCATTTTATTAAAGATAGTCACTTGATCTGCATGCTGTAGCTTTGTTTACCAGTATATAAAATGTTATAGATTCGTTCTATAAATAAATGGCCAAAAAGTTGTAAAACCTATAAATTACAGTTTTCTGCCTTTGTGTACTTAGATCCAATCTTGTTACTATTTGTGTGACGCGTTAATATGTACTTAAAACCTTAATAGCAAAAACAACTGACGCATTAATAAGATTATTTCATAGATATAAATCTTACATAAAATAACAGTAATACAATATTTAACGTTGTAATTATAATATAAACTTTTAATTAACCAACTACCTAAATAAAGTTCATGATCATCCTCTACTGAGGATCGACTGTTACCACTACTGAACATAGACCAACCTTTATTGTTGCCATTTTCCACGATCTTGTGAATAAAGGTAAATAAAAAAATTGGTTGCCTGTAAAGTCGGTATACGGGCGAAAGTTTTACGTGACAACGACTTTGAGTGGTAAAATAATTTTAATGTGAATATTCATTCGTATAGTAGGAAGAAGGATGAAAGACGCGTGCCTTTCACTTTTTATGTCTGTCTCTCTCGCTCTTAGGCGGGACGCGTGCCTCTCACTCGCTCTCATTGTGAGCGCATAACGTGAGCGGAGCGTAACGCAGTTTCTTGAAGTGTCACCCGGCAAACCAATTTATAAGACGTTGTCACGTCAATATATTATTTTCTTACTTGAACTTAGCTGGTCAGCTCTGCCGCGCACGCAGGATGCCACGCTCAGACGGCACGGCTTTACTAATTGGAATACAGTGTTCTCACTGTGTTTACTTGACTCGCGTCTGCAATTGATTACGTGTCAGATTGGTTCGCTGCTTTATAGATATGCACGATATGAATATTGAACACCGAGTATATTGGAATCAATTCTATCAATATTTTATACTGGTTAGCTTTGAACTTTCTTAATAATGTCGACCTTAGAGACGTCTGTAGGTGACTACTGCGTGGCACATAATTAGATGAATATAAATGTAATGTCTGTTTAATCGGGTGGCTCAAAATAGGCCTGTGCGGGCTTTGAATGAGGCCTTTGTCTAGCAGTAGGTGACTATCAGCTGAGAAGACTATGATGATGATGATGGAATATAAAAGACGAAGTGCTTTTGATATAGTGCTCTGTGATATTTTGTAAAATCTGGTTATATTTGTAGAAAGTGGATCTCGTTATCCAAATGGGAAATTCTTGGATGCAATCGAGATGAATCTAGGACTACAATCTTTCCCAGCGATTTTTTAAATTCGTTGTCAACGGCATCATTGTATTTAAATGCCATACATCAGGTGTAGCTTACATTTCTGTGCGACTAGTGCATTAAAAAGTGAATCTAGCGCAATAATGAAATGTTCCGATAGTACGTCTCGCCTAGAAACTGTGGGTTTATGCCATCTATTCCAATTTTCCAATTAAGCCTTGCGTCTTTATATGAAACTGTCTGTTGAAAGTATTATTAAGTATTAAAAGATTATATTTTCGAGCAATGAAGCATAAAACATAAGTTCCCCAAGACATTTAATAACAATTAAACAGTTTTACGCACAGACAGACAGCTCCCTCGAAATAATATAAATAATGAAGAACATTGTGCTGTAACAGCCCTCGTGGCTTACTGACCACTTTTTAATTATGAGTTTTAATTGATTCGCGCGGCAATTATGCACATGCGCTACTTTCAACGTAAATTAACATTGTTTTCTAGGTACGAGCTGCGTTTGATATGTTTTAAATTGATGTAAACCTATATAAAAACGATGGTATTTTTATAGCTTAGTTTGCTTGTGAAAATATTTTTTTATGTTCTAAAGACCTAAGTATGAAGCAAATAATCATTGAGACTATTTTTATGCAACGAAGGATGATAGACAACCTGAGTCCCGCTTGATAGCAATAGACGCCAACGTTGACAATCAGATATTATTCTTTTCCAAATATAGCCAATACTTAGAAGGAAATGAACATTCGACGTGACTTCGAAATTGCGAAAACGTGACTAACAGGCAGTCGGTTTTCAATGTTGCGTATGTGCATTGACCCTAAGTGTATGCTTCCGACCAAGAAATGTAGTTCCATCAGCATCTTTTTTATTACAATGACTTTGTCATTTTAATTTAAAATGATTAATTTGAGATATCCATGGTGTGCATAGCTTATAATTGCATTAATTTGATTTTTTCTTCCTGTTCCATTAATTTCAATGTGACTTTATTATTTTAATATCCCCATTGTGGATATTTTATCACGGGTTTATAACAGTCTCTGTGATGGTTTTAATTATGGGGAATATAATGTTTCATGCTATAAGTCGACGAAGTGCCACGCAATTCAGGTTAAAGAAAAATATTAAGTATCCCAAAATAAGATTGGATTTTCTAATGAACATTTATCTACAGTATTATAATACTACTAGATGAAAACCCGGCTCCGCTCGGGTGAAATGTGACTCATATTACACATGTAGCTACAAACTGTAGGAAGATATGAGTATTATTACTCAACATTTCAGTGTCGCCACCACAGATATAGATCTACATAGATAACGCAATTATCACGATTTGTATTGAAACCAAGCGTGCCGACTTTTTAATACCTACTGTACGAACTGTACGAACTGTACCGAAGCGATGCGCGACAGTATCGCTTGTGCGATATTCATCGACTCCTAATACACAACGTCAGATCAAACGTCCAAAGCAAACGCGGCAACGTAATGTTATGGTAATTTATAGTTATGGTAATTTATAGTTAGGAACGACACGCAGCTTGGAATACTTAAAAACAGTTTTAATATGAATTTACGCATAATATAATTTTAAAATAACTTACCTGTGATAGGAAATATATTCCTGCCTTTGGATGCTCGAAATTTTTGGGCTATTGCAGTTAATTATCACGCAACGAGGCATATTTTAGTTTTTTGCGGACGTTCGGCTGCAACAACGGACGCGCGGGGACTGAAGTTAGCGGCGACCAACCTCGACGCTTGGTCGGGGTTCAGACACGCGAAGTGCATGCATTTGCGTTATCTATGTAGATCTATGTCTGTGGTCGCCACGCTAGAGTGGCCAATATGGCGGCTGCGATTTTTCTGTCAAAACCATTAGAATTTAACAAAATTCTCCACAATCCGAATTTGGTGGACATGTGTTGTCGACTCGCAATCTTTATTTTATATATAGACTCACGCCTGTATATCCCTGAAAGGGTAGGCAGAGCTGTAATATTACACCCACATTTCTCCATTAATTTTAAGGTCCCACGTAATAGGGGACGAGCCTATTGCCGTTACCGGGCACATCACCAGACTCCGTGCTGCTACGGAGAATTCGGAAAAACCCAGTAACACTTGCCCGACCCGGGAATCGAACCCGGGACCTCCGATCACCAGTCGCATACGCTATCCACTGGACCACGGTGGCAGTCTTTTTATGTTTTATTATTCAGGTTCGTTTTCAGTAGAGTCTACCGTGCCCCCCTTTTTTTTCTTCGCTGTGCAAATGCATTTACACGTATGTGGGACTCGACGGCTAGAGTGCAAGGCCGTAATATCCACTAAAACCACAGCGCATACTTCAACGCAATTTTGGAGCGCGAGGGTCGCGTTAGCATTCTACCCTGACACCCTGGTGGACAGCCCGAAGGCCACAACCTCCTTGGCGGTGGATGAAGGTGTTGGGCTCCCCCACCACGACAAGGTGGAGATCCCACGGGGGGAGTCTACCGTACCCCTTGACGAAATTATTAATATAGATATTTTATTATTTAACGACGTTTACTATTATCATTTATTTGCATTTATAACGAAGTTTTTTTCATTACGCTAGGGCAGCATATGTATCTTTCGAGACAAAAGTTAAAATTATCTGATGAAAATAAAGGGAGCGTCCGAAAATAAACAAAGAATGGATTTATTCTTTAGATGAGATATACAAAGCAGTAGCGCTCACAAAACACTAGAATTCATTTAATTTTAAAAGCCATTTTAACTAATATTTGACATTATTAGAGAAAAGAAGCACCGAATATGAAAATATTTAATTAAGAAATAACTCAAAATTGCTAGAAAAGTAACTAAATTTTGTTAGTCTTTGAGAAATTTGATATAATTTCCATTTTAAACTAAGTCCCAAGATTTATAAGTGAATCAAAATATGTAAAATTAAGTTTACAAAGTTTAATGTAGGTATTATCTTTTAAATATTTGTCTCTTTATACTAAGTATTTGCGCTTTAGTAAAGGATTTTATATAAAGAATTCACGCATTATGACAAAAGGCTTATACTTCAATGCTCTCGGTATCTTTTTAATTCTGTAAAAGTCTTATGTAGTATAATGACAGTATTTATTTCAATTATTTATTAGACTGCCTTCGTGGTCCAGTGGATAGCGTATGCGACTGCTGATCAGAGGATTTGATTCCCGGTTAAAAAGTGTTACTGGGTTTTTCCGAATTCTCAGTAGCAGCATGGAGTCTGGTGATGTGCCCGGTAACGGCACTAGGCTCGCCCTCTATTACGTGGGACCTAGAAATTCATGGCGAAATGTGGGTGTAATATTACACCTCTGCCTACCCCTTCGAGGATACAGACGTGAGTCTATAAAAAATATATATATTACTAGAGGACGCCAGCAGCTACGCCTGCATTTTTTTTAATTTACCCGTTTTGGCCTATCCCGTGGAATTTCGGGAAATCCCTTCTTAGTGCACCCCTACGGTCCCCAAGGAACATACATGCCAAATTTCAGCTTCCTGCGCCCAATAGTTTCGGCTGTAGCGTGTCTGTCAGTCAGTCAGTAACGCAAGGATTTTATATATTAAGATAATAAAACAAATATTCTGGCACTGGAAAACTGGTAAGCTGGTGGTCGTTCTATTCCTATCTGAGACTATCTATGTGATGTGGGCGATTTTATAATAATATGTCTACATTAAAAAATGTTTAAGTTTTAGATTGAGCACTACACCCGTGTGGGTGTCGGCTATCGATAATATGACAAAAGGTAGCTTACTTTTTATTCTTATGTTCAAACTAAACTAGTGCAAAAATATATCAAAATCCGTTCAGTAGTTTTGGCGAGACATAACGATAATACAACACACATGAACAGTCGTCTGATTAGCATCCTAGTTAATATCTCCACACCGTTTATAGTCGCCTGGCAAAATTATCAGATAATTAAGTAATAAAAAGAAAATTAATATTTACAGAAATGTTCGCCATCATCGCTTTGTAGTAAAAAGTTCAATAAAAAAATATTTACTGAGGTCAACGTTAAACTAAATAACTCCGCGCCGACAGTTCATAACTCTAACATCATTCTCATAATAACTGCCTTATTTAACTTTAATAAATCCAGTCTCTGTCTTACTAAGGATTAACGTTTTATAAATAGAGCCTAGTGCCAGCTTTATTGCAAATAATTTAATCCTTTGAGAATGTTCTGTTGTGAAATGTTTAATCTGTTGAAGTTTAGTGGTAAAATTTGTCGTTTTGCGCCATTTGAACTACATTAAATACTGTTTTCTTTTTAATAGGGTTAATTTACGCTATCAACTCCTTTGTAGTTCTGTGATATTTGGTATACGACTATTTGAAATTTCTGCTTTTTCTTAATAAATTGATTATATCATGCTTACAACAAACTTTGACCAGCCAGTTAGATACTAGCGGTAGCTTCTAGATGATGTGTATCTAGAGAGGCAGTCAGTTGCTTCGTGTTGTTGACGTGAGGTCGGTTTCACCGCTGTCTGATAACGTCCTTCAAATAATATTGAAGATAATTCACACATATTTTGGTACAATTTTAAATTTATACTGATATGATACTGGTCTAAACCACGGAATATTGCTATCCCTTCAAGTAGCAGCGATAGCCGAGTGGGGAGACCGACAGACTGCCAAGCAAATGGTCTCGGGTTCGAATCCACGGCAAGCACCAATGACTTTACGAAGTTAAATGCGTATTAAATTGTTAATTATCGCTTGCTTATCGGTAAAGGAAAACATCGTGAGGTAACCTGGATGTCTGAGAGTTCTACGTTCTCAAAAGACATCTGAAGTCTGCCATCCCGTACTTGGCCAGCGTGTTGGGCCTTCTAATAGTGAGAAGAGGCCCGTGCCCAGCAGTGGGACAGTATAAAGGGCTGATGATGATGATGGGTTGAGGAGGTCAGACAGACAGTCGCTCTGTGGAAAAGCTAGTATTCAATCCGATTAGACTAGAAAGCGTACTCCGGGTTGAAAACTTGGATAGCGCTAGGAGGATGATGTTGATGACCCTGTAGGCATTAGTCGTGCGAGCGGGTTGGAGTTCGATGCTATTTTGATTCAGTAATGCAAGGTAAATGTTTAAACAAAGGTAAGGTAAAAGGTTTTTGTTACGTTCAAACTACGTTCACGTCAAATATTATAAATTATTTTATATCTACTTACTAACTGGATCTGGATACAATCTAAGCTTAAGGACGGATGAAAACCACATGGCATCTAGCACTATATACGTGGCAGAGTAAACAAGAACCTGATATGTTTTTTGGTATAAATACGCGACTGCTGGCACACCCAGACTCGAAACAATAATTTGTGCGACATACAGTAGTGGATCGAACATTTGGTGTTAAGTGGTGAGCCGACCGCTTAAAGCATGTTAATTAGCGAACGCTGCCTTATTTTTCACTTATTTTCGTAACGCCACTCTGTCCTTTTATTTAAATAATTCCTGGTCTTAACGCATCTGATTTTCTATATCATAATAGTTTTCAACAAATCATTACGCCGTATGTATTGTACATTAATGTAAACTGGTCCATTGATACGAATGAAAAAAAGTAACCGCACTTTTGTACCTTTAATCTTAACACTATAGTGGTAATGACACGTACATTATAAACCTATCAAAACCAAAACGTACTATCAATTTTAAAGCAACCTAAAACCAATAGAACAAATTAGCGATAGGTTTGGTAGTTCGCGATCGTTAACAACTTATCTCGGTTTGATTGACGCAGCGACGTACGTACCGCTCGGGGGAACTAGATCAATTACACCGAAGTCCTTTGTTATGAGTGACGATACGGAAATGATACGATTTCATTCTTAATTCATTGTAACATTTCTTTTAGCTTTCTTTATCATCATCATTATTATCATCGTCATCCTCCTAGCGTTATCCCGGTTTCATCCAAGACGCCGTGGAGCCCGGGGTCCGCTTACTAGTCCAACCAGATATTACAAAATATCAGCTTTTCCACAGAGCAACTACCGTCTGACCTCCGCAATCAGTATCAGTTTGTTTGAGGGTACTGAGTACCCGTTACGACTTTCAAAGATCTTCATGAAAGCCGGGACTGACGGTAACGTGCTCTCCGAGGCACGAGACAAGCAATAATTAACTATTTCACCTCTTAGCTTTCTATATATTTTTGAATGATTAAATTGCAGTTTATTCTTAAATTCCAAACGCGTTGCATGAAAATATCAGCTGTCAGCTTCTTTTTAATAAGACGATGATGATTGCCATCATCAACAATTTCGTCTTTGGAGCGCGTGGTCCGGTTTATAATTTATCAAGGAGAACTTTACTTTCTTTTGGTACAGTTTTTTTTTTCGCTAGCCTGTACTGTCCCACTGCTGGGCAAAGGCCTCCCCCAAATCTTTCCATACTTTCTTGTCGCCTGCAGTCTCAAGCCGACTTTTGTGGTAGGTGTCCAGCTCATCCCGCCCCAGAGACGTTGTCCATTTTCTGGCACCCACGGTGTCGAGATCTTCGCCCAACGACTCTCGTGCATACGGCTGACGTGCCCCGCCCAGTTCCATTACAGGCTAGCAGCCTTTTCCTCACATCTTTAACTTTAATTTTGGAGCACAACTCAGCGTTTCCCTCCTATCTTATCTTTGAGTTATATATCCTATCTTTGAGTGAAATACCAAGGCTGCTGATCTCTAAAGCTATTTGTTACAGATACAGGTCATTTAATAAATGGCGAAGTTATGAGGCAACAACTAAACAAAAAAAACGCTTTGTTTGTTGGTTTATAAGGCCTTTGTCGTATATTATTACAGCACTCAAACAAGAATAACACGTTATCCCAGTGTCGCGGAGGTGTGGTGCGCGGGGAATCTGTCGAGATTAACTATGCATAAGAAAGTCATGTTAATTTAGCTTTAAACGGTATATAACACGGCATTTGAGAATACGTGGAACTACTCGTAGTTCGTATGGAATTATTTTAATGCATAAAATAATGTTTGTGTTTGTTTACTAGATTGGTTTGAAGAATTTCGTTTGCAGTTTTAATTCACTATGTGCTTTGAACTGTACATACGTAAGTAATAAGTATATAATATATTCACGCCTTTTTCTCGTTGAGGTAGGTAGATACAGCAGAACGCCACGTGATTTTATCTTTACAAACCTCAAGCATCACCTTTCATTGCATAAATACAATAAAAGTAAATATCGTTTTTAAATATAATATCTGCGTATATCTAGATCCAAATATCATTATTTTGTCTGTGCGCTACTTTAAGGTCAAAATTCTCAAGGCATTTAGGTCAAAGTTTACAAATATAACATGGAATGAAGCAGCACTAATCTGTAGTAAAATATAATTTCTCACATACATGAGCCTAGTCTCTAGTCAGAGCTTACTGTTTGTTCTACAACTCTATATGACAATATTATACAACAAAATTTATATTGCCGCTCAATATATTCTACACAGTTTTTGTTAAATAAATCATTTCATTGACAAACTTGTGGTATGTGTTATGTGCTTAAGTCACGAAGGGTACGTCGCTCGGCAGCTTAAGTTCGGAGCTTTAAAGATGACGCAAATTTTTCTTGAACGCCCGTTTCGCTGAGTCGTGGGGATGACAGCCATTTTTTTGACTAAGTAGAGTTTATGGTTGGTATTAAGACGTGCAATGCTTGGTGTGCTTATTAAATGACATTGTATACAGGTAGATTATATTCAAAAGGTTACTGTTTTGTCTAGTTACTTATGACGATAAATCTTTGTGCAATCCAGCACGTTAAACCAAGGTAGAAGAAGATCTACAAGTCTAGAAGAAGGTTACATTGCTTTTAGTAAAGCTTGCCCAACAAGTCACGCAATCTCACAAATACCTGTCGCCAAACTGCATGGATGCTCATTACTATTATAATAGTAATTTTGTGGGTAATATAAGTAACTCCAAAGTTGCCGACCAGTGAAAGTCACCACGGTTGACAGGGATCTATAACCAATGCCAAAATTACGGGACAAATAGAAGGTATTTGACAGCTTCCTTTTTAAATAATTAAGAGATTAAGTACAAACCCATTACATAGATTTACAAATCGCGCAACTTTGAAAGTATTTTGATGCTAATAAAATTAGAAACCAAATATTATAAATCCTCTGAAAGCTCTAGGTTTGATTTAACATAAATATTTACTTACATTTATGCTGACAATAATAAAAAACGTCCTTAATGTATTATCCAGAAAACCTAAGCCAGAATTGAAGGGAATATCTAAAATATTGTATGTGCACATGTCAAAAAAAATACCAAATTATTCTTATTCCCTTTTACTGCGTCCATTTTACCTTTCCTTTACAACGACAGAATATAAAAATAAGCTCGACTTTACCTACTACTTGATGTATTACATTCTCAACTATTTGTGTATAAAAGTCAGTGCCGTGAGCAACCATGCTTACATTGGTTATATTTATGATACAAGCTTTTACGCATAAATTTTTCGCAATCAAATATATAACGTGCTTCAAGCTACGTTGCTTTTAAGTTTCACCAAGGTCTGTTTAATCGTTTTTGCGTCAAAGAATAACCAACATGCCTACATTCGTCCCCACAGACTTTCGTGTTTATAAAAGGAAGTAAGATTGAATATGAGTACTTTATTCTATCATTTATATAATTATAATATATTCAAAACCATCAACTAGTAATTAGATTCATATGAAAAATGCTTACATATGGAACAGACGCTATCATTACTCAAAGACAAAATTAGCTATTCAAATATAGGTCACAGTGTCACGCTCATGAACTTTAATATATTAATTACCTAATGATTCTAATTTACATTTAGTTATTATGTGTGAAATAATACTTTCAAAAATGAATATTTTGCTTTTCTGCTCGACGCTGCCGTTGGAACAATAGGTTGCCACTATATTTTATTATTATTCTTTTAAATATATTTAGCATTTACATCGGTGTCTCAGTTGCAGGCAAGACTCTAGAGATCGGGGTCCGTTTTCTAGCCTAATTAGATTCGACAAAATGTTCGCTTTACTAGTAAATTTAATACTCAAACAATTATTTCAATTCAACAAGAGGTGTTCATTTAAGTTAGGTAGACTCATAATGTTATTAAAAAAGGTATAAACCAATCACAAAAACTCAGTCCAAAAAATCTATCCTGTACGCAAATCTTATTAATGTACTGATCTAGATTGCACTGATGACGGAGTGGTTTAAGCGGTCACCTCGCCGTTTAGTACTGGGCCAAGTGCTGTAGATTCGATCCCCACCAGAGACACCACTTTATGTGACCTAAAAATTCTTGAATCTGAGTGTACTTTGTGTCCGTTGATTTAATGTTTCTGAAACCCTACGCGACACAAGATTTAAGTTTAGCACGAGAGTTGCTATCTTAAAATAAATCTTATATTACGCAAGACCACAAATTTCTCGGACACATAAATCTTTCTATTCAATACTTCAGAGTTTCGTCTCAAGAAATTCTGCCCTGCGGTATAGTATGTGAAAATATTAATATTCTCCTTTATAGCAGCGTCCACGCCGAACGCCTCAGATATCCGGACGTTTAACCGCTGGCATTCTACATGGAAATGAATTTATTTTAAGCATTTTTATTGGATGTCTTTAGAGTCCTCGTCTCTGAAGCGTGTGCGCTAGAAATATCAAGCGATCAACCGTGTAAGGTAAAATGTTACGTTGTTCTTATTCCAGAACAAAGAAATTTACCATTTATGATTTGCCTTAAGGTAAGTGTAGGTGTCTATGTGCGTATTATCATAAGGCAGAAGAAAAACAACGTAGCACAGTAAGCATCAGCATACATAATTGAAATTGGCAGATTTAATTTCATAGACCTGAAATTCATGTAGAACTTTTTACGAAGAACTTTGGCGATTTGTTTACAATATAGAAGTTTATTCACGTTTACTTAGTTCCTTCGTGACCTTCGGCCGCTGTGATTCGGTTGAAACACTGAAGAAAAGTTTAGGTATACCTATACACATTAAATTAAGTACTTGCATGAAGAAGAAGAATTTAAAACGCAGAATTCCGAAAACATCTTATCTATAGGGAAACATGAAAGCTTATGGGAGTTAATCGTCTTCCCAGAACGTCAACAAAGGTTGCTGTGTCCAAATAAGCCAATGATTCAAGGAATTCCCATTCAAAAGTAAACATGAATTAATTTAATCAATCAGTCGTTATTGTGTAGTCCTCATCTCTACCGTCCCTTGAGAGAGTACCGTAATACTTTCAATTTCGGTCAACAACGTCTTTAAGCGAAATATTTGATTTTCGACGGCAGACTTGAGTTATTTCAATTACATCTTTGAAATCAAATTTTAGGGAAATATTGGTCCTTACCGCATTGAGTAGGGTTATATTGAAGTAAGGGCGGCGCCTTAGTTTCTAAAGATTGTGGATATCGAGTTACTCAATATAAATGGATACGAATTCGGGTTTTAAATTTAAAGTTCTGATTAAAACTATGACAACACGTAAGATTTTTTTATAATAATAATAATAATAATCTGGCAACACCACGAATGTCAACGTGCTTTTTTCATCAAAGAATTTTAAATATTAATATTTCACGAATTTCACTTTATTCAAATTGTAATAATATATCGCATCTAAATTAGTATATAAAACTCAAGCAAAAGAAGGAAATGTTTGGTAAAAACTACCATAAATAAACAAATAAAGAAAAAGTGAAGAGATGACAGCCGTCACAACAAATATGACACGTCAACCACTAACAATAACAATATTTACGAAAATAAAATGGAAGATATTAGCACTCTAGTATGTTGACGAGAGCCAGGAGCAAGAGAGCACGACCAACACCTCCGGGCCCGTCGCTGAGCTCCGCCTCGCAGCCATCGGTACCTACGCCGACAACACCGACGGCTGCAGTTGCGTCGAGCTCCAGCGACGAGTATTTCTCTCCGCCGTCGACACCGTCACCTGCGCGGCGGCGTGGGCGAGGCCGGCCACCAGCGTGCTTGGGACCTCGGGGCCCACCGGCCCCAAACAGGGTCCTCGCTGCCGATGGTAATGTGCAGCGCATGAAGTGGACGACATTAATAAACGAACATGTCATGCGCGCATATTTTGGGGCGACAGAGGGGGGCACTAACCTCACTGCGTACCGTAGTCGCATGCTGTCTTTGTTTCAGGCCTTGGAACCAAGCATCAACGTCACGGCTCAACGACTATCGGATCAGGTACGGGTTATCCAGCGCAGTGGCAAGTTGGATAATGCCGTGCTTGATAGGATTCGCTCAGAGTACTTACCTTCGAGCCATGCCACCCCCGTCCAGCCTACACAGACATCAGCACTGACCGCACCGCCAATAGGCGGTAGTGCCGTCAGGGAGGAGGATGACATGGTTGATAATGTAAGTACCCAGTGCAATGAGGAGGTAAAGGACGCTTTGGAATGTGCTATTAGGGACTACCGGTACACTCCACTAGGTATCAGGCCTCGTCTACCGAGGTTGCCTATGCATAGGCGAAATATAGCGCTGATAAGTGCTCTTGACTCGTTATTATCAAATTATTTAGATAATAGCGAGGATCTCGGTGATACGCATTCAATCTTGTACTGTACCGCCGTGGCGGCTTGTCATATAGCTGGTGTTAAATTTCCTGAAACTGATACCGTTGTACGACAAAGGTCTGCTGTACCGGCGTGGCAGTGCAGGATTGAGCGGCGTATTACCGAGGCAAGGGCACTTATTGGCAAGCTGATCTGTTTTAGGGAGGGGAATACACGCCTTAGGGTAATGCGCTTTGTGAAACGGGCTTTTTCGGGGACTAACATTAGTCCTCAAGATTATATAGCCCGGGTCACGGAGCGCATTGACTACCTAAAACAGAAAGTCTATGCATGGGCAAACCGAATTCGTAGGTTTAAGAAACGTGTGGACCGGTACATCATTAATAGTGCATTCCAGAGGGACCAAAGGTGGGTATATAGAAGTTGGGAACGACCAGATCAATGTGTGACTAATGTGCAGCGGCCAGATGCGGACGCCACAGGCATGTTCTGGCGTAGCATCTGGTCGATGCCCATTGGTCATAACGAAGGTGATTGGATGCGAGACATCGAACGTGCATGCGAACATATTCCCGAAATGGAATGCGTGGCCATTTCTAGCCAGGACGTTTCACAAGCAGTCCGTCCATTATCTAATTGGAAATCTCCAGGATTGGACGGACTGCACAATTTCTGGCTGAAATGGCTACGTAGTTCGCATGAACGTTTGGCATCTCAATTCCAATCAACCTTGGAATCTGGATCGTTGCCAACATTTATGACGACTGGAATTACCCACCTGCTCCATAAGACTGGCAATACTAGCGAGCCCGACAATTATAGACCGATTACGTGTTTACCATCGGTCTATAAACTTCTTACATCTATTCTGAGAGCTAAAATAGCTAAACATGTCGAAGACAATTTAATTATGTCAGCCTCTCAGAATGGATGTAGGAGGGGGGCTCGTGGTACTAAGGAGCTCCTCCTCATTGACATGGCCATTAGCCAACAAGTTCGCCGTAACCGAAAGGATCTGGCGGCATGTTGGATAGATTATAAGAAAGCGTATGACTCCGTGCCGCATACATGGCTTTTGAGGGTGTTGGAGTTGTATAAAGTAAATACAACTCTACGCACCTTCTTAAAGTCATGTATGGGGCAATGGAATACGACTCTTTGCTATCCAGGATGCCGAAGGATCCAAGAGAACGGCGAACGTATTAAAATTGAGCGGAAAATTTTTCAGGGCGACAGTCTGAGTCCCCTTTGGTTTTGCCTAGCCATGAACCCTCTCAGTACTTTACTGGAGGGTTCAAGGTTAGGCTACAGGTTAAAGAGAAGTGGTCAGGTCATATCTCACCTGTTTTTCATGGATGACCTGAAGTTATTTGCCCACTCTGATGCCCAATTGATAGATTTACTAAAAGTAACCCAAAACTTTAGTAAGTCAATCAATATGGAGTTCGGTGTGGATAGATGTGCTGTCATTCATGTGAAGCAGGGAAGGATGGTGGAATCTGAAGGGATTTAACTCTCAGATTCCATTAACCTAAGAACGCTTCTCTTGACTGATACCTATAAGTACTTGGGTATGTCACAGGCTTTAAGTATCAATGAAACCGTCATGAAGCAATCGTTGCAAGAGCGTTTCTTTGGCCACCTGAATAAAGTACTGAAAAGTCTTTTATCAGGTGGCAACAAGGTTCGTGCTTGCAACGGTTGGGTCATGCCACTTCTTGTATACTCCTTTGGCATACTCAAGTGGACTCAGTCTGAATTGGACGCCCTGGACAGAAGAGTCCGCACATTGTTGACGGCATATCGTATGCATCATCCACGTTCATCCGTGATGAGGTTGTACATCCCGCGGAAGTGTGGGGGTCGTGGCTTTCTGAATGTCAAGACCCTACACAACCGCGAGGTGTGCAATCTCAGAGAATATTTTCTCCGGGCGAACGTGGACATGCATCGAGATGTTGTCGCAGTGGACAATGGACTCACCCCGCTCAAGTTGGCTAAGGAGAACTGGCGCATACCTGTAGTACTCAGTACTGATGATCGCAAGCGTGTGTGGCAGAGCAAGGAGCTTCATGGCAGGTTCCATCGGGCTCTGTATGGACCCGATGTAGACTTTTTAGCCTCGGTGAACTGGCTACGCTTCGGTGACCTTTTTGGGGAAACCGAAGGGTTTGTTTGTGCAATTGCTGACGAAGTTATCAAGACGAATAACTACCGGAAATATATCCTGAGGGATGGCACTACCGATATTTGCCGTGCGTGTCACCAGCCTGGTGAATCCCTCAGGCATATTGTTTCCGGTTGTTCACGTCTTGCTAACGGCGAGTACTTGCACAGACATAACCAAGTAGCCAGAATCATTCACCAGCAACTTGCTCTGAAATACAAACTTGTAGACATCGAGGTACCGTTCTACAGGTATGTGGCAGAGCCAGTTCTCGAAAATGGCCATGCCACATTGTACTGGGATCGATCTATCGTCACAGACAGGACTGTTGTAGCCAACAAACCTGATATTGTGGTGATAGATCGATCAGAGCGCCTCGCAATAATTGTTGATGTCACCATTCCCCATGACGAAAATCTCGTCAAAGCCGAGAAAGACAAACAGATTAAATATCTGGACTTGGCTCACGAGATTGTCAACATGTGGGATGTGGACTCGGCAATTATTGTGCCGATAGTTGTGACGGTTAATGGTCTAATAGCCAAGAGCCTCGATCGTCATCTTAAGAGGCTCGCGTTGGGTGCTTGGGTCAAGGGTCTGATGCAAAAGGCAGTTCTTCTCGACATGGCACGTATTGTGAGGAAGTTCCTGTCTCTGGAGCCCTAACCACTGGCAGCTTGGACCCTGTGCCCGATGCTGGTGGGACCCCACGGTTAATTTTATATTTTTAAATGTGTTTTTTTTTAGTGAATGATATATTTAAAAATGTAATTTTAATTTGAAAAATAGGAAATAAAGATGATAATAATAATAATAAGGTCTGTGTTACTTGAATAAATATTTATTCAAGTAACACAGACTCATAGGTTAGTAACAATGTTTGCTTAAAACTATGTTAGTAATATAAAATCCATAGCACATAATATTAAAAGGTTTCCACCGATGAGGCGGTAACCCTGCAACAATTATTTATGTATATGCAGTCAAGCCTGCTCGCTATCATTCTAAGGATACTGTTGGAGCTGCCCCGCACGCAGCGGACCAAGGATGCGCACCTCTTCCTCATTGTTGCATAAAAGCAATCGACTCTGGCTTCGGCGAACATCCCCGATGCACTACAGAAACGGGGCAACCCCATCAGCAGCCTGAATGCATTTATGTAAAACATTCTGCATTTATTTTTTTTGTAGTTCACTCATGCTGAATGTTACTGTTTGATGTTATGAATCTAGTTGTAATTCAAACTAAAAGTTGAGCATATATTGGCTGTTAATTGCCGCTTGAACGCATTTTCACTGAATATTTAACGTAAAGTAATGTGATGCAGGTATCCAATAGCTGGATCAGATCTCCTAGGCTTCTTGCAAAATGCACAAAGATTTCCCTGACCAATCAACAAGCCTATTGCAGTCGACTGCTGGGCATAGGCGTCCCCCAACACGCACCACTATGACCGGTTCTCTGCCTTTCGCATCCAGCCCGCCCCAGCCATCTTTTTCCAAGTCTTCGAACCACCTAGTCGGCCACCTGAGTCACTTGAGCAAGTTGAGCAAGATGAAATGAAATGAAATGAAAATTATTTATTTGCAACTCCAAGATCAATGGAAATATTGTGTGAAAAGCTAAAATATAGTATTCTAAGGAATTAAATGGTCAATAAATTTTAATTACGTACGAGCATAAATATTGATAGTTGAATGAAATGTCCGTAAGAAAAATGTTGTCATTAAGAACATTTTTTACTTGAGTGCTGCCAGCTACGGCCGTATTCATTGTAACCGTTTCCTCCCAATCGCTTGGGAACTTCGAAAAATACTTTTTAAACACCACTGCGATCCCCAAAGAACATAGAAGTAAAATTTCAAGTCCTTGCTTCCAGTAGTTTTGGCTGTCTGTCAGTCAACAGTACCGCTAATTTTTTTTTACCAAATTCATAATTATGATCTATCATAAATCTTTGAAATTTTGCCTACTATACCAATCGCACATCAAACTACATACGTTTTATATATTTTATGCTGACAAAGTTAGAACTCAACTGCGAACCGTATATTTACTTCATATTTTATAGTAAACTAACTTTTGCCCGCGGCTTCGCTCGCGTAAATTCGGGGTTCTCTAGTTATAGTACCTTCATCATCTATGTTAGGGGTAACACAAATCTACTTTATTGCGCGGATACTTCTATAATTGTCGTTTTAACTGTTTAAGAAATATAACTGCAAAAAGTATTTACACATACAAACTACTTAGTACTAAGACTTAGTAGTACTCAAAATGTTATCTGGTATCTGTGACGTTCGCTAGAGTGGCCAATATGGCGATTGTGATTTGTCTGTCAGAACCATCAGAATTTAACAAAATACTCGACAATCCGAATTTTGCGGATATATGTTGTCGACTCGAAATCTTTATTTTTTAATGTTTTATTATTCAGGTAAGGTTTCAATGTACTCCTTGACAATTATTAATTGAAATTATTAAAACTTTCAATTATTAATATAAGATTTGACACTGCGATAGCAGCGCAGTTCGTCGGTTCCAATGTTAAACATTTCAAAATCCAGAACTACTTACAAATTAAAAATTAAGTAAAATAATCAATTTCCAGTGGACTAAATTGTGAATCTAAACCATTCTCAAGTCCCCTTGAACATACACAAAAAATTTCATCAAGATCGGTCCAGTCTTTTAGGATGAGTTCAGTGACATACACACGCACACAAGAAATATATATATATTAAGATAGGAAAGCGTTCGTCCTTCTTGATAACACCTGCAAGCCTATTCGCCACTAGCTTAGAACGTACGGTCTTTAAAGTACAAGATTCTAAACGTACCCTCGCACTGCCAAAAATATTCGTCATGTCACGAAAGATGTACTGGACGTCGTGCTTTCGGGTCCATGGCCACGATCTGGATTTGGCTTTTGTCCAAAGACCGGTCAACGAAATGTTGCATACCACTCCGTACTTGCTCTTAAGAAATGTGGTTATTGTTCTGCCTGACGCATTGTTTACTTTAAAATTACGCAATCTAAAGCGTTTGTTGCAACAGTAAGGGTTTATTTCGGATTTAATGCATACAGATTTGGTTAAAATCCACTGTTAAGATTTTATCACGTACTTACCAGAAAGTAGCTAAAAACTTGAAAACAGAAAAATAACAACTAAAATTATTGTTTAGTGACCACTCGGTAAGTTAGGTGATTTTAAAGTACAGCAATAAAAAAAGAGCAAATTTTAGAAAATAATAGATCCTGAGTAGGTACATATTTTTATGCATACTTTAGTGGTTGAGACCCTAAATAAAATTGTTTCAGCTAGACAGAGGGCTTTTAAGAGCAAAAGTAATTTTCGACCTTTTGTTCGCGTTAAGTAATTCTGAACTACTACGTCATTTTAAATGAGTATGTATTTTTATTTCACGTTTTACTTTTATAATGTTTTTTTACCCATTTTAACCCTTTGTACTTATTTTTCCTAAATAATGTCTACGGTTTTTGCATCCTTGTTTTAATCGCTGTGTGTATAATTAAGTACAGACGTTATATCGTTACCTTTTATTAAGAAGGGTCTAGATTTTTACCGAGGAAATCTGCAGAAAATGGACCGTTAAGATTAAATATGCTACAAAATATTATTGTATTTGCGTCGTAGCCCTTTGCCCCAAGGGCAAATTGTTCAGTCATCTTAAAAAAAGATTCGTGAAGAAAATAATATACAAACAAAATGTTATTTTATATTATGGTGGGTATATACATATGTAGGCAGGTATAAAGGCAGCGATAGCGTAGTGGAGATACCAACAGACTGCCATGCAGAGGGTATCGGGTTTGAATCCACGGCGTGCACCAATGACTTTTCGGAGTTATGTGCGTATTGAATAATAAATTATCGCTTGTCCCGTGTCTCGGAGAGCACGTTCAGCCGTCGGTCCCGGTTGTCATGAACATCTTTGAAAGTCGTTATAGGGCGTCAGTACCTTCTAAAGAAACTGACACTAGTCTAAACCATGGAATATGGCTATCCTTTCGGGTTGCGGTGGTTAGACAGGCAGTCACTCTGTGGAAAAGCTAATATTCAGCCAAATCCGGTAAGACTAGTAAGCGGACTCCAGATTGAAACTGGGATAACGCTAGGAGAATGATATACATATGTATAATTTATCATTACCATGCTCTTTAACTTACGTACCTTAATATCGCTAAGCAAAATTTACTTTTGTCTTCTTCTACTTTTAAAAATATAAGACTATTTATTCACTCTGGCTTTGGACGCAAAGACAATTTACAGTGGTTGAATTTTAAGAGGGAATGCTTTCTATGAATACCGGCTGTCACCGTTAGTATCTACGTTTCGGAATTCGATGAATGATACGAATTAGATAGCACTATCTATGTGTTTAATACTATTCTATATTTTTATGCGTCTGAAATGGAATTTCTTTCTCTTCAATATGACTGCATGTAGGTACGGTGTTATTGGTTTAGGCGGCCGCCTAACGCGATGATTGTTTCGAGGCCGTGTGTTCTTTGTTGTGTTGATTGACTAAATAATTAAATCCTCGGCGACACAGTATTTATTCCTATTGCGGCTCCTAATTGTCTTTTTAAGGTTATGTTTACAAAGATAAAATACACACATCCCTTTTCGCCCTAGTCATATACGTTTCTCATTAGAAGTAAAACTCTATATTATAAAGAATTATTCAAAGTAGCCTTCATTCTACTTGTTAAGTGTAAGCAAAGTTTTGATCATTTGCATATTGTAAACATACCCGATGTTGGAAAGTTCGGACGACAAGACTAAGTATACAACGGAGATGAGATGAGCTAAACGAAGTGGGGAAACCCCTCACAAATTTTATCATATGAGTGCTCTGCGCAGTTAGAGTTATTGCTTAGTTAGTTTTCTAGATTAAGCCGCTGCTTTGCCTGCATTTGAAAGTGTAACATATTTCAGTAATATTTAAACACATGCTATGGGCTTTTTTTGACAAAAGTTTAGGTAAAATACTTTGGATTCTTTTATTTTCGCAACTTGTTGACTTTAGGATGGTCCGACACTCAAAACCATGTAAGCCTGGGAGGCTTAAAAAATATACAACTGTGAAACGTAATCCACGGAAGCTGCAACGTGTTGTAAAAAAAAGAAATGACGTTCATAAGTATTGCTTCTGTAACCTATGTGAATAAATGAGTTTGAATTTGGAATTTGTAAATATGCTGACTGGCAACGGAAATAGCACTTTTGACAAGATTCAATTCGTGCCTATACATCCAGTCATTAGACTGGTCACATCATTTCTGCACTGTTGGTCTTTGGTATTCAAAATACATTTTTAGCTTTGCAACGATAGATATTTTTTTTTTACCACGATAAAACACGCTGCAATTCCCAACTCCCAAGTGGGTGTAGCCTGACAAAGTCTAGTGCCACAGAAATAAACACTTAACTCATTAATTTAAACCATACTCGAGCAAAAAAAAATCTTTTGCAATTCTCGCACCGCTTAGATGAGTCGTTTGCCAGAGATGCAACCTTAGCTTGTGATATTTGAACGCATGCATGATGCTGCATTTTTTTGCCACAAGTTTTTACACCCTTGGATGTTTTGGAATGCAAATACCGCGGCATCAAGGATCTAGACAATTTTGAGGTAGTGGACGTTTGCTTGAATGTGGTTAGTATTATTCAGTAAACTAAGTGTTTAATGTAAGTTCAAATTATTGTACTGTTATTTATATTTTAGGAGTACCTAAAAACATTCGTGGTCACAGACAAATCCCTGCGCATGGCGTTCTGAAAACAGCTTGTTAACCCACCATACTTTCGCAAATAGAATTTAAGATAGTGGCTTCAATCCAATTGGGTTTGCTCACTGTGAATTGAATCTGCAGTCGTTCATGGCGGCGACCGCGATTCCGGTTCTGTTTTAAAGCTTAGTGACTCCTGGGAATTCAAAAGCTTGAGCGGTCAAAGTCGTAAAATAAATATAATGTAACAATTTAAGGACGATATTCAGATGACTTATTTTGCCCGCGACTTTGCTCGTGTATTTGACAATTGTTGCGATTGAGACGAAATGATTTTTTCGTTATAGTACCCATAGTATATGCTATATTACTGCAAAATTTTGTCACTATTAAATATGAACATGTACCACTCTTAGCCACAAAATTCATTAGTTAATAATTAAGAGAGAAAAACCTATCCATCATCTCAAAAAAACTGCGAATGAAACAGTAGAGGGTCATTCTTCGATTACTTCTTCGTCTTGTAAATTTAGTTTACTCCTAAAGTGGCTATTTATATGTATATTCATGATATTAATCTTAGTTTACTCGTAGTTGCTTGCACTTTGCACAAGTTCAATGTACAGCTTAAAGTAGATTTTTTTAAATCAAACTGTTATTATATTGGTAGGATTAAAACCTTCATAATTTCAATCGCATGTCCTAGTTCATCCATCGTTTAAACACGGCATTGAATGGCAATGAAACCTACTCATTTAAACCTCGTTGCATACAACACTAAAACGTTTCATTGACATAACTGATAGATGTATGACTAATGTAATCTCTTCAATCGAGGACAACAATCTAGGACCAAGAATCAAATGGACTCCACATTTGCGTACACCCGTAAAGGACGGACATAGAGTACATCCTGAGTTGGTGTTACCAGATGTTGTAAATGTTTACCCTACAATTCTACGAAGTACATATTAACTTTTAAGTAACATTGTACCAAACCTGAATTATTATTATGTATACTATTATTATTATATTATTATTATTATATACTTAATATTATAATGTATAACAAAAGTGTCGAATATGTGGGACTGGCTTCACTCGCCAAATAAACACGAGGCTCAGAGTTATACATACATACATACATAACGTCACGCCTTTTATCCCCGAAGGGGTCGGCACGAGGTATATTTCTACACCCACTTTTCGCCAGATATACTTTAGTCCCACATAATAAGCAGCGAGCCTATTGCCGTACCGGGCACATTTCCAGACTCCGTGCTGCTACTGAGAATTTCGTGACAGAAAAACCCAATAACACTGCCCGACCCAGGAATCGAACCCGGGACCTCCCGATCCCACGCGCACATTTATGCCGCGAGACCAACGAGGCAGTCGTATAGGGTTTGATGTCGAGTTTTCATCTCTACGCAAAGATGGTATTTGCATCGTGTTATCCCTTAGTCGCCTCTTACGACACCCACGGGAAGATAGGGGGTGGTGACACTTGTATTCTATGCCGTCAACCACACGGCAGAGTTATATATCTTTTATTATATTATTTGACACTCAACTTTACTGTCCTTTGAACAAAATTAATTTTGTATACAAATTTCTTATTTTCTCTTCTTTATCATTCGAGAATGATTCCAAATAAGTACCTATTGCGGGGAGTTTTCCTAAAACACTTTTGTTCAAAGTGTGTAGAGCATACTCTTGCATATTAATTCGGATCCCAGTTTTCTCATCCTGTTGCACGTATCCATAATTATTTTTGGATCGTGCAGTCCTTTGGGAATCTATAAACAAATAATTTCATTACTACAAAGAATCGGAAAACAAATTAAATAATTAATCTTAGGTTCATATGAAACTAAGTAACGGCAAATTACCCAAAATTTGGGTAATTTTTAAACGCTTCAGTGGTATCCCTAAAAAACATTTAACGCAAAATTAAAAAGTATCGATGACTTTTGGTTAGCTCAACATTCAACGACCTATTGAATTCGATTGTGTAATACTAAAATCGCGGTGATAATAAAATAGCATTTTTTGGTTTATTGATGTAATTTAGAAATTATTTCCTTTTGTAATGATACGCTATTTGTATCATTCTATCAATATTTTCATGTATACATATATAGATATTATAACTAAAATATCGTACTTACGAATAAATGGTTATGTTCTCACATTTCCGCTCATTATGGCTTTTATAGCCTAAAATGTAACAAATCACCATATTAAATCTGAACCAATGATATTTTCACAAAGCATTCACAATTAATAACAATAATAACACAATTTTTTGCGGAAATTATCGAGAGCTCAAACGTTTGTTGGTCACAACTGAATATTGTGTGTGTGTGAAAAAAACGAAAACTCTGACAAAGACAAAAAATGCTATCTTTGTCTCTTTTACTCTTATGTATTTCTGTATGTCATTATCTCGGTCTGTCACGGTATTATTATTTGCTTGTCAAATCCATAGAGATACATCATCCTAGACAACAATCCTTGCGGATTTCAAATATGTTGCCATTTAATTTAACCCGCGTTCGATTTATTTACGTGTCTACAAACTACGGCATCAAAGTAGAAATCCTCTTTTGCGACAGTTTTCAGTTAGATTTGTCGTTGAAAATTCCATTACACACTACAGTCTCTCTGTGTAAAGTGTTAAATTCGATGAAAACGCTTTTAGAATACAAGTTGCACCCTGTATGTAGGTGGAAGACCTTGTCGCGTTTGACGTCAAAACGCGTTAACTGACATTCTTTTGAGGACGATTCGAGCGTGGGAACGGGTAGTTTAGAGACTTTGGGTTGTATTTGAATAGATGTACCTTCATACGTGCGTACACAAAAGATGTATTGTACGTTAAGTTTGGCTAGGATCTTTTACATTATTATTATCATACTTGCTTCAATAACTTTCAACTGCGATTGAAAAATTAATAGGAAGTATAATTTTCTTCAAAATCCATATCATTTTACGGTCGTCTCATTTCTCAATAGGTTTTATTATTTAGATATTTTAACTAGCTAGCATTATTTGTATTTTGTTTCATAACTGGGTCAGATAATACATTACTCTGGCCTCTTCTAATTCCTAGAAAGACTAGGCCATAGTTCATTACGCTGGGTGCGGGTTGGCAGTTTTCACATGTCTTTCGAGAACATTATGGAAAAAATTCAGTCATGCAGGTTTCCTCACGATGTTTCCATTCACCGTTTAGCAAACGATACCTAACGATTAAATATGCACTTAATAATAACTTATAAAAGTCAGTAGTGTGTTCTGCGGTTTTGAACTCGAGACCCTTTGCAAAGCAGTATGTTACGTTATCGCTAAAATAGATACATGACAAGATGAATGTGTACTATGTATTATGCTATTAAATTTATTCTCGTATAAAAAACATGAATAGAGCCTTATTAACAATCAGCGTCACAGTTGTAATTAGTAATCAATTCATTGATTGAAAAGGCTTAGTCTGTATGCTAATGAATAGGAAGTAACGAAGGATCGGACACAAGGCATGCGTCACGTGCATGGTAATTTGAAAACGGACTCGCTCATATTTCACACTGGCTAGGCAGCTTGATAGAATAATCTAGATATTCCAGATAGTATTTTAATTTACGCGAATGTTACAACTTTAACTATAAAGTCAGCAAAACTAATATATCGTCATAGAATCCGCAAGTTAGATTTCAAGAATAAGCTAGACTTTGTTTAGTCTACTAAAAGGACGGCACGGACTCAGTCTAAAATCATAGTGGTTTATTACGGTGTCCCAAATAAAAAGTGGCAAAGGAAAAATTTTGACTGCATTTGCGATGGTTTCAAAATTGATTATCCTGCATTTGTTTATAATATGTCCCACTGAAAATCATCATCATCAGCCTTTTATTACTGTCCCACTGCTGGGCACGAGCCTCTTCGCATTATGAGAAGGGTTAGGCCATAGTCCGCCACGTTAGCCAAGTGCGGGTTGGCAGGCTTCACATGTCTTCCGAGTAAACGATAAAATTAACAATTTAATACGCACTTAACTCCGAAAAGTCATTGGTGCGTGCCGTGGATTTGAACCCGAGACCCTCTGCGTAGCAGTCTGTCGGTGTCTCCACTCAGCTATCGCTGCTCGCCATCGAAAATACTCACTGTTATTAATCATAGTGAGTCGTTGATACGCGTAGCTGTGCGATTCAATTGGTAATTCGAGTTCGGTGTTTCAGTTGTTATTTAAGTTGGCTGCTTTTATTAAAACTGTGAGCAGGTCTGCAGTCAGCTCGATTTAAAGAGAAGACAAATTTTGTAATAGTTAAATACACGGTAGAAATATTACGTATATGGTTTACACATGGCCACATGTCGCGCTAGACACTTTGATCTTTTTAATGTGCTTATGGCGTAAGAAATAAGTGTTAGAATCGTACTGTAACTGTATACATCATACAAAATAAATTAGCGGGTCTTAATCGCGTACAACTAACTTATTACCGTACCGTGGTCACGGAGAGTCTCTCCGCGACCACGCTCGGTGCAAGACGAGCGAAACGTCGTAACCAAATAGGTATTTATACCTTAAATAAGTTAGTTGTACGCGATTAAGACCCGCTAATTTATTTTGTATGATGTATACAAATCGCGAAAGTTTAAAATCGATTGTAACTGTATAACTTGACTTGTCGCTGTGTAAAATAAAATATTAACAAATCATACCTCCATACTCTATTGTCCCGTCCATGCCAACACGTGTTATTTAAATCCGCATGTTTCATCGAAACATTTCAATCACTGGAATCTGATACGTTTGACGTCCGCCAGTGTGTGAACATTTACAACACTCCGTGCCACTAGTAACGCGGAGACGAGTTTCATTTGTGCCATAACTCATAACATCATTAGGTTCATCGGTTAGGCGTGCGTAATGTACATTTTCACCACAGCACACAGTGTCGCGAGTCTTTATCATAATTGCTTTTTTGCAACATTTTTGCAGGTGATTTTTTGGTATGGTAATATTGTCTCGAATACTTTTTTCATCAAATTTAGGTAGTTATCGTTTTCCAGGAATTATATTATAGTAAATGTGGGTTAGTAAACATTGACATTGTTGATGCATTGAAATAATTTGTGTGCGCACAAATAACTTTCTTGCTATAGTTACAAGTGATATTCAGATTTAATCAGGTTATATTATTATAGTAGTCTTGAATAGTTACTTATCTGTCTATTTTGCTGTTTTAATAATTCAAGATGTGTGAAGTTGGTAAGATCTGAGCATTTTTTAAACACACTAAAAATTTTCAATATATTGATACTTTGAATCGATTTTCAAAAAAATCACATCATATCACATCTCTAATTTTTTTAAATATGCTAGCTCAATAAGTATACTTTATGCTAGAAAACTCTCAGTCTGCTAGAACGTGCTCAAATTGAGATATTTTGTTTTAGGTTTCGACCGAATTAATACAATCTTTGCCCTTACCAATTGGCCAGCTTTCTGAAGAAGGACGACATAAAGATGCCAGAAATTTTAGAGAACACCATACACGCAAAACCTCAAGATCGGATACTAATCAAGACCTAATTACCATGCTTTTACTTACTTCCGATCCATTAATATCCACGATTAGATTGGGAAATAAATATTTAAGATACTGATTTAAGGCAATTTTTGAATTTTTGGATATAGAATAAAAAAAAATAAGTTAAACTTCTTTGTTTTGGTCACATTTCTATATATTTCAGGTTAAACATGTAAATTACCCAAAGTTAGATTTATGATAAAATGTTCTATGAAGTCGCGACACTGTGCAGCAGCTCAAATATGCCGCTTTTGCTGCGAGACAACAGTGTACAAAACGCGATTTTGATTCGAGCGTGAGTAAAAGTAGCTTTTTAATTTTTCAATCTTCAGTGTCACGAATTGACATTGTTCAGCCATAAATTTGAAACATTCGAATTTTAGTGTGCTCTGTCTCTTTCACATGTGCATATAAAAAGTGAGTGAAAAACAAACCCCTTCGAATTCGAAATTCGATTTTGGAATTCGACCTCAAAGAAAACACCTACGGCAACGCAAAAAAAAGAAGATATTTGTAATAAAGAAATTACTTTTTTTTATATGTTATTGTTGACATGTTGAATTATTTATTGAATTTTAATAAAAATAAGTCTAATTAATAGTATAAAATTAGTATTTAACCAATACATTTTTATTTAGAATTACAACAATGATACATTTGAAAAATAAACATTAGGGACGCGGTATTAAAACGCGATTTAAAAAAGTAGCGGGAATAAAAATTTCGCTGATGCTGATACAGTAGGTATAGCGTAACGTGTTAAATTATATTAATATATAAAATAATCTAAAAGATGAGTGAAACTAGGGATGATGACTGTACTTTAACACCAGAAGAGTTAAATCAACAAGTGATTATGCAGAATTCAATCTATTCCTGTTCATTTCTATGTCTCCAAAGTAATATGTGTTCTCACTGCTGTGGTGAAAAGTTATGTGTGCTACACGAGAGCAAAGTTTTTTGTATCTCGTGCTGTTGAGTCCCTCTCCACGCTCAGGATTCTAACTTTGATTCACTCGCTACGCTCGTGAATCAATCATAGAATCCTTCGCTTGCTCGGGACTCAAAATCAGCACTCGAAACAAAAAACAACTTTGCTCTCTTGTTGCACAAATAACTATTTGTACATAGTGACGTTTTTGAATGGGGTATGGAGAGAATCCTTATTGAATTATCCGTGCAATATTGAAAAAAACTTGTAAAAAAATTGCATTAAGAAATAAGTATATTATTAGTATTTAAATATTTCTTTAAATCGTGGACCCGGAATAAAACCAAGCAAATAAGATTAAAGAAATCAATTTTCCTAGTGGAATATTTGGTATGGGGTTACAATTAATGATCGGATGTTATTAAAATACGGCCGTGTGGTTGACGGCATAGAATAAAATGTCACCACCCCCCTATCTTCCTGTGGGTGTCGTAAGAGGCGACTAAGGGATAACACGATGCAAATACCATCTTTGCGTAGAGACGGAAAACTCGACATCAAACCCTATACGACTGCCTCGTTGGTCTCGCGGCATAGGTGTGCGCGTGGGATCGGGAGGTCCCGGGTTCGATTCCTGGGTCGGGCAGTGTTATTGGGATTTTTCTGTCACGAAATTCTCAGTAGCAGCACGGAGTCTGGAAATGTGCCCGGTACGGCAATAGGCTCGCCCCTTATTACGTGGGACTAAAGTATATCTGGCGAAAAGTGGGTGTAGAAATACACCTCTGCCTACCCCTTCGGGGATAAAAGGCGTGACGATATGTATGTATGTATGTTATTAAAATCCAAGACACAATGCCTGTTAAAGAGCTTTTACGCTTAAAATACATTATTATATTTTGATGTCATAAAAGATTGAATATAATATGTATATATTTGTTCAGTTCATTTTCGAAATATACCTCAAAGTGCTGTTCCTTGTGGAGATCGGATTTGCAATACCCGGCGCAGTGGTGCTTCACACCATGGTGGCTGTTTTTAAAACTACTGCGTTATCCATGAAGTCAAGTAATTGTATTTTTTTTTCTAGCAATCTTAAAAACTTCTCAAGAAGTTAAGTATGCTGCCTTGAATAAACGCCCAGTATTAGCCAGTATGTACAGAAGCTTGCAATAAAATAGGCAGCTACTTATCTGGGGGCACGGCAGTGCCCCCACCAAGTCAGGCAAAAAAGCGGCACGGCCGTACCATACTTTTCTCTAAGCAATTCAGGCCATATTCGACTCCCTATAACTTCGTTGTGGATTAAACTAGAAGCCTGATTTTTAGTAACCATGCAGGCATTGTATAAACATGGTGTATTTCAAATTTAAGTTCAATTTGAACCAGTAGTTTAAGAATTATAACGAGTCAAAATTCTTCATTTTGTCACTCACTGACCGATCATTAAAAGTCTAAGGCACTTCTAGCTGACATAGAAGCTTCAAATTTAGAATACCATTAATGTTTAGTATATGAATCAAGGAAAAATTAAAATATTTTTCAATTTCTGTCCAGTTTTTGAGATACATCAACTGCATAAATAACTTTGTAATCCTATATAAATATAAGGGATTACAAAACTATATTTGCAGTTAGAGCTTAAATTAAGAAAATTCGTTGTTGGTGTACAAGTTGAAGGTACCGGAAAGGACAAAAGTAAGACTATCTACAAAAAGAAACGAGATCCCATAAAAACAATACTTGTCAAAAGTCTCGCGACCGTAAAAAGTTGTGAGATCAATGTAATACCAAGTCGGTTAATTAAAAATCTTTAATGTTTTAAATAAATATATGGACTTGGCAATCGCATTAAACAATCAAATTTATATATATATGTATTACTTATGAGATATATTGTATTTTCTTGCGATGGCCGAGTCAATCTATTGCTATGCTCCCCAAGGAACATACATGCCAAATTTCACCTTGTCACGCCTAATAATTTTGACTGTGGCTTGTCTGTCAGTCAGTCAGTAACGCAAGAATGGTATATATACAGACATACAGAAGATATTAAGGATATATATTCATCAACATTGAAAGGCTAACGACACTCGTTTACTTCGAAAATAGACAATACACGGAATCTTTTGATTGATTTCATTATAATTATTGTTGAGCCGTATCTTTGTAGCTCGTTGGTATTCAAATATACGTTGAGTAATTAAAAGCCTATGTCTTCGACATTAAAAAAAAACTAAAGTATAATACTAAATTACTTGTTTATTTCATGTAGTGTATATAGAAACTCATGAATAGGCATATTATTATGTATGTGCAAAGTTAATCCATTGTTTGTTTGTAATTACAAAAATAATCATAAATACAAAAAACTCAAGTTTATAGTTTATTTCTAAACAGACCAAACATCATAACCTTGACTAGTATATTCTCGTGGGAATGTTTCGAAGCCTGCATCATGTTTTATTCTTGAAAAACTTGTTACGACAGGTAATAGTTCGACGTTATCGATGCCAAAAAAAAATTGTAGATAATAATAATAATAATATTCTACCACATACACACATCACCATCTAGTCCCAAACTAAGCAAAGCTTGTACTATCGGTACTAAATAATGGATAAACATACATATTATATACTTTTTTTGTAAATACATACATATTATACATAGAAACACCCAGACCAAAACAAACATCCATGTTCATGCACACAAATGTTTGACTTGAGCGGGAATCGAACCCGCAACCATCGGCGTAGCAGTCGCTTACACTCCCGCTGCGCCAAACACTGTTTTATTTTATTTTCTGATCTCTACATTCTCCGTGAGATGATATTATCAATATTTATCTTTAACAACATAATCCATTACACTGACCAAATGCGGATTCGTAGATAACATAATGTTGTGTGTTTCAAGTACACAATTAGGAACTCTCAGGAATGTTCTCTTACGATGTTTACGTTTACCGCGAAGATAACGATATTTTATAATTTAATACGCACTTAACTTCGAAAATCCAGTAGTGCGGATAGCAGTCTGTTAGTCTCTCCTCTATCTAGGCTATTGTTGCCTTTTAAGAGTATTTATCTCATGTTTACTTTGAGTGATCCTATCATTAATCCTAAAGAACTACTTTTGACCTAGAAATGAGATGCCCTAACCACACTTTAGTTTGCAATTACATCACACAAACTAGGAAGACTACTGGTATTTTTATTCGCGCGATATAAATGAAATGAACCGAGTCCATAATAAAAAAAGAATATACGTTACAAATGTACCAAAAAATACTGGTAGCACAGTTGTTCGCCAACATTTTGGTGGGTCGAGCCTAAACCGACATAGTTTTCATTTGCCCGCTTTTTCCCGGCCAATGTATTTTTAGGTTTACGAGTTTTGTAATTAAATTTGGGTTTAATTAAAATCTGAAAGTACGGCGATAACAGCCGGCGATTATCTGTAAGATTACACGATAATCTAGAAATGAGTGAATAATACAGTAGCTTAAAGTTTACAGTTTAGTGGGGTTTATTAAATGATTCATATTGTTGTGTTGTACTATGTGGCGGCACGGATTTGTGCGATTGAAATGTTTACGAACGTACTACATTGCTACCTACTCATAGTCTGAGAATTATTTGTAATTTTTATTGGTTCTTCTTTATATTTTGGTGCCTGTTCATTTGAAATCTTTAAGCTTATAATATAGGTACTGGTCACAAATTCATACTGAGTGTGAATTTATGAATTGTTTTGTTGAGGTTTTGAAAGATCGTTGTCGTTACTTCATGGTTTCATAGACGATCTATCAAAGATAAGGTTATAAAATTGCGATTAATTGAACCACATTACAGACCCGTCTCAAGAAAATCCTTGTTATATAATTATAAATAAAAAAAACTTTCATTTTGAGGGACACGAATTTTCTGCATTGAAAAGATTTACGATTCGTAAAAAATCGCTTACAAGCACAAGAACAATTAAAAAATGCAAATTGTACTCGTAGCTATTAAGCTTGAAAGTTGGTATTTTTACAATGAGAAAAATATGTAAATGGTAAAGTATACGGTCACTGAGTAATTGAAACCTGCCTCTAAATGTACCATTTGATGTTACAACTTCGTAAGGAGTTGACTGTATTTTATAAGTAGAGACTAAACCAGCAGTCAGCGTTGAATATGAAACTTATTATATTGCAACATGTTTAATCACGGTAGAAAGTAGCCTGTAGCACCTTCAGCGTCTATCTTTACACTCAGAAATCATTCCATAACGACGCATCGTTGCGATAGAAGAAAGATAAACAAACATATTTTCGCAGTTATAATATTTTAAGTCGGAATCAATTATAGCAATCTGAATTTAATTAGTCATCATCCGAATTTTGAAGTCATAACACCGTCTCTTTGTTATGAACTGCTTGAAGTCTAAGGACATGAACTCACTAGCGGCTGGTTGCAATGCGGCGCGCCGCACATCGATGTCTATAAAAAAACCTACTATGTTATTGCGCTGACTTGCGGCCAACGTCTATACTGTGATCATCATCAACATCCTATTGTTATCGCAATTGGGTAAAGTTCTCCGTCTTGGAGCTCTGGGTTCGTTTACTTGTCCAACCAAAATTGACAAAATATAAGCGTGAAGTCTAAGTACCTAAGTCAAACTGCTTATGATTCAGGAGAAGCTAACCGAAACCCAGTACCGGCAGTGCATTTACCTTTAACGACACGTGCACTGGCATTGATGGTAGGTATTTGTGATTGTGATGGCAGCAGTGCTGAATTATTGAATACTCAAAACAAATCTAGATAGGTGGAGGTATATAATAATGTCCAGAAAGAATAAAAAATATTTTTGTATTCCGGGCAGTCAATAAAGCTTTCGCCCTTGTGGTATTGTGCTGATTGTTCACTATAACACACTCTGAATTGGTCGATCCGTAAGGGTTTAGGGTTAAGATTTATTGACGGATGACGGCAGTTCAATATAACGACCGTTAGGTTTCAGCTACTTTATAACGTCAGTTTTAGGCATTAGTCATGGTTTAAGAGTATTAATAAACCTTTTCCAAGCGTTTTGGGTAACGCAAGTGTAATGTTATGTAATCGCAACTTTAACTGTTGATTGTACGGAGGGCTAGATAGAGGTCATATTAGATGTCTCATCGTTAACTATTGTGCTGGATGTTGTGGGTTCGAATAAATCAAATATACCTACGAGATAACACTGTGACCTACAAATTATTGTTTAAAATCAGATATTTTTGTGTACATAGTGTTAATATTTTTAAGTCCTTAACAATAGTCGTACAAGTTTCAATCTATCATCATCATCATCATCATCATATCAGCCAAACGACGTCCACTGCTGGACATAGGCCTCCCCCAAGGTTCTCCACACAGACCGGTCTTGAGCCGCCCGCATCCAACCTCCTCCCGCGATCTTGACAAGATCGTCGGTCCACCTTGCGGGGGGCCTACCTCTGCTGCGTCGTCCGGTACGTGGCCGCCACTCCAGAACCTTTCTGCCCCAACGGCCATCGGTTCTTCGAGCTAGGTGCCCTGCCCACTGCCACTTCAGCTTGGCTATCCGGAGAGCTATGTCGGCGACTTTGGTTTCAATCTATAAAACATAAAAATTTAAATAAAAGTGATTTTAAAATTGTCTTCATCTGCATCCAGTTTGCATAAATCCCAACCACGTAGCTGATATCTGCACAACAAAAAGGTACAGACTAATGGTACGATAGCTGTATACCTACATCAATCTTCGACTCTCCAAGTGGTAGGGAGAGTATTCGGATGAGCCGAGCTGTTGAATCATTCATACTGAGAGCTACACGTCCGTTCACTGAGCGGGCAAATTGCATCCAAGTGTGACTTATTGTACAACGATTCGGTGGAAATTACTTTGAATTTTCACTTACGAGAATTTCTGGAAATTCTTCTCTTTTTTGTGAGTTAATTTTATGCCATGATGGCGGTATGAAAATATACGATACGCCTAATTAATAAAGCTTTCAAAATAAAGAGAGGGTTACAAACACGCACACGTACATAGGCACGCACACACATATTATTTATGTTATGTTTTAAATATCGTATACTTATTTCTATGTATGTATTGTGTATTATTTATAATATTTATCTGTATGTATAATAACACACCCTGGCATACTTTCAACTACAATTTCTTTCATATCAATAAAATCTATCCAAAGATTACCTGGTAGAAATTTTAAGGGCTTTCAGCCACAAGGCCGCCCATTGTACTAACTTGTATAACATTTTCTTATTTTTTTATAATATTCTACCAGGGGGGGTTGGTGTTGGCCTCGGTAGTGTTTGCCCTGCTGGAAGGCAAATATCTACAAAATGCTGAGCTATACCGGAACATTGATCCAAGTGTGCGGAGTTGAAGTCTCATCTCATCTTCATAATGTGCACCAACAAGCCATCCATACACGTCCCCGCTGCCACTAGCCTGCCGCCGCGGTCTAGTGGAGGGCTCACACTTAGTGAGTCGTACTCCCCGGGCAATGCTACAGTTTACTATGAGCTCCGCACATTCCATCCACCTCATAACTGTAGTAGCTAAGTATAATTGGCAAAAGCGAGTCTTAGACGCTATAACCTAATATCCAGATAGGGGAGACAACCCTGAAACAAAAACCAGCGTGTAGCCCGAAAGGGCTGTCCCAGACCGTAAACCTGTGGCCATGTCTCACAGGAGCAGGGGTCTGAGCTTAGCCACTTGGACCATGAGGAAGGTTACCTCTATAAAAAATCCCTTAATCCTACGGTGTGGTGCGTGCCAACAGGACTCATTCGCTGAAAAGTGGAACCAGTGGCTAGCGACTAAACTCGACGAAACAGGTGACTCGTCGATTTATTTAGCCTTCTACCAGGAATAGGCGTCACCTTGGTAGCGACCTTTATATCATCCTATACTCGTTGGAATCAAAATTAGTGATCCAATTAATAACATAAACCAGCCCAATAATACAAATACCACTACCGCGTTAGCAAATAAGATGCTAACACAACAAATTTTCCATAGAGGCATGTTCGAATCTAGACCCAGAACTCAATCGCTTGGTGATTGTTCTAGTAAGGTAAATCTAGGACAAACAAAACTCGATACTTACTGGCTATCCCAGACTAAACCAATCCCAATATCAAAATAAAGCTTTGCCCAATTAGATGTTGATAAATTTCCAACAGGCCAAACATCTGCAACAGAAAAACCAATCAAGCCTCCACCAATATGTGTAGATAAAGTAGGCAACATTCAACCACTTTTGAAGCTACTTGATGAACATGCCAAAGACATGAATGTATTTAAAGTTCTCCACAATGATCAGGTAAATCCAGCCAAAATCACCTGAGACCTACCGCACTATAGTAAAGCTACTTGAAAAAAAGAGACAGAATTCTTTACGTACAAACTTAAGCAAGAAAGATCGTTTAGAGTAGTGCTAAAGAAAATACATCCTTCAACAGATCCAGAGAAAATCAAACAAGCTCTTAAAGACATAGGTCATACTTGAATTAATGTCTGGAACATCAAGCAAAGAACTACAAAGAAACCATTACCGATGTTTATAGTAGAGTTAGCTCCGCATGACAACAACAAGAGCATTAATGATGTCAAAAGCCTTATGCAGTGTATTCTATCGTTTGAGCCTCCACGGCCGAAACGATAGGTACCCCAGTGCGCTAAATGCCAACAGTACGGCCACACCAAAACATACTGCCATCGAAGCCCGAAATGTGTGTAATGTGAGGTGATCGCCTCACATTTGACTGCCGCAGGAAAACCAGATCGGACGAAGTAAAATGTGTTCTCTGTGATGGTAGACATCTTGCGAAATATAAAGGTTGTAAAGTCTACCGCAAACTCCAGAACCTAAAATACTCAAAGCCATTAGAACGCAGAAATATACCTAAAGAGCACATAGTACGGACGTCAGAACGAAACAAAACTGTTACCAACGACCAACAACCGCAAAACCAACGAACATACAGGAATGTCTTAGCAAGTGGACCAGGAAGCACAGACTACTCTAACAATAATACGAAGTCAAATGACATAATGAGTCTGATGAAACAGATGATGCAGCAATTACAACACTGACAAACTTGATATTAGCACTCACGACAAAGCTTTCAAATTCGATCGCCTAAACATAGCATTATGGAACGCCAATTGGCTGTCACAACACACTCTCGAGGTAAAATCATATCTCTAGACACAAAAAATCGATATCTTGCTAGTTACTGAAACAAACTTCACAAAGAAGAGTTACTTCCATATCCAAAACTACAAGATATACAACACATTGCACCCTGATGGAACTGCTCATGCGGGAAGCGCAGTAATTATAAGGCTAAACATCGAACGCTATGAATCAATACACTATCGTATGGAAGAAATACAAGCAACAAATGTCGTAATTGAGGATTGGACCGGACCATTCACAGTATCTGCAGTCTACAGTCCTCCCAAACACAATATTAAGCTGAGTGATTATGAAAAGTTCTTCTCTACCTTGGGAGATAGGTTTATTGCAAGAGGAAACTTCAATGCAAAACATAATTTCTGGGGCTCACGAATCATAACGACAAAAGGCCGACAGCTGCTGCTGACTATTGAGAAACTTAAACTAAATGTCGTATCTCCGGGACAACCCACTTATTGGCCATCAGATAAGAAAAGAATACCAGATGTTCTTGATTTCTATATCACCAAGGGTTTCCTAAACAACTTTATAACCAGCAAAACAAGTCTTGATCTGTCTTCTGACCACTCACAAGTAGAAATCATCCTGAAAAAGAATATTACAGTAGCATCAGACCCGTGCAAACTGCATACACGCAAAACTGAATGGGAACTTTAAAAAAAAATACTGACGCAAAATCTCGATGTCCGTGTTTCTTTAAAATCTGACCATGACATTGAAACAGCTGTTGAACATTTCAATCACTGTACCCAACAATCGGCTTGGCACGCCACACCACCTCCTGCCAAGTATCTAATACTAAAGATGAAGAGTTTGTTTGTTTGTTTGGTTGAACGCGCTTATCTCAGGAACTACCGGTCCGATTTGAATATTCTTTTAGTGTTAGATAGGTCATTTATCGAGGAGGCTATATAACATAACGCTATAAGCCACGGGAGCATAGCCCTTAAATAACGCAGGTGTAACCGCGGGCATCATCTATCTTTAAATAAACTGACACTAGTCTAAACCACGGAATATTGCTATCCATATAAATATTGCTATAAATATTGCTATTAAATTTGCTTCGGGTTACGGAGGTCAGACAGGCAGTCACTCTGTGGAAAAGCTAATATTCAGCCAAATCTGTTTAGGTTAGTCAGCGGACCCCAGATTGCAACTGGGATAACGCTAAGAGAAAGAAGACCGAATTTATAGAAACGCAATTTAAAATTTAAGTATTTATTATATTATTTAATAAATTAACAGGCAATATTTTTTTTAATAAACTATCTAATGTGCTAAGCATATAGGATCAAAATACTCGTCAGTATGAAATTATATAAAATTCAAAAGCGTCAGACGATACCCTGCATTGTACTCGCATACTAAACCCATTTCATGGCTGGGCTTAAAAAAAATAAGAAAAGATGAAAGAAATTGAAGTGACAAAAAAATACAGTGACTCTGAGTTTGTTTCGGCCTTCCTTCTCAAGCAATAATTTAGCTAGGAAAAGCCGGCATCATCTAGAATAGGGTTTTGACTTGTATAAGTGTTGTAAACTACCAAAATGCAGAAATAAATATGTCTTTATGTCTATATGAATCAAACGACCCCAAACTTGTCTTGTCGCTTTACTGCGTAGTTTCTATGGTCACCTTCTATATTCAGATATGATATGATGTCATGGACCTGCCATGACATCATAATATTGCATTCAGTCAGCTCAATAGAAAACTGAGAAGTGGGTCAAATTTATCTTGCAATATACAGACATCGGGATGGGTAAAAGTAAATAAAAGTTTGAAAAAGCGAATGATGTTCTGTCTGTAACGATTTTAATCTTCTGAATAGATTTGTAAACTGCTGCATATACTATGACCGAAAGAACCGCAGGAAGGACTAAGAAGTTATATGGTCGAATAATTATTTTAAAAGTATTACTTACGGTTTAATATAAATGACGTCGTTAACCCACGGACGGGCGTCAGTAATTTTATACTTAAGCTCTATCGATTAAAGTAGTAAAGTAAAGATAGGTTCGCCATTTTAGCAGAGGTTGTGAACCGAATGTTCACAGGAAATAATGTAAAGGAAAATCTTTATTCGCCACAAAATACAACAAAACAAATCGCAATTACATTCGAAGATGAGTTTTGAAGTACCAAATAAATTTTCGATAATATGTAAAAAAAGTAAAATAGTAAGTAAGACAAATAATGTAAATTACTTTCATTTGAATCTTCTATCTTTGATATAGCCATATAATAAATAAATTACAGCGTGTTTGTAGTTGAACATTCAAATATAATGCCTTGTGAAGAAAACTGTAAGACGACTACTCCAACCTCTAAGAACCTACCATGGTCTCCACAATTTATTTGCACAGCCCGATTCACACAAATTCCACAAATCGTCTTTGTGCATGTTCAAAGTCTAAGAAAACCCCAAATTTTGATGAGAAAAAAGCAAATTAAAAAGTGCCGAAGTTGGGCAGGGCGTCATTTCTTCGACTTCATAAGCATGCTAATAGCGTATTTGCCTTACAAAAATCGACCAATAATAAAGCAGGGTGCGGTAGTTAAATTCCTAAACGCAGTCCAATATTATTGCCTGGTCGGATTGTAGACAAAGCCTGGCCCTAATGAGTTTACTACGCTTACAAATCCTGTTTGGACGTCCGGGGAGGTGAAACAGCGCACGGGGGTCAAATGGAAATTGTAAACGTCTGCAATGAAATTCTGAAGATCGGAATTCTAGATGCTACTTTTTTGTTCCACTCATTATGTTAATTGTTTTTTTCTTGGAGTCAAATACATTTGATTATTTTACTTGTTTTTGTGTGGCGTACAAAAGAGACAGTATTTAGTACGAAGCCGAATCGTCTTGAGCTCAAGTAAGCTCGGACCCGATAGTTTTTCGTACACAGTTTATGATTATTTGGCGTGTTTACTTTTCTTTCATGTATTTATTTTTCTATTATCCTATTTCGTTTGTCATTGTAATAATAAAGGGTGTTGACCGGCTTCCTTTTTTAATCAATAGCTACTTATCTGTAAAATAATTATGATGAGAATTTTGGAATAAGGCTCTATAACTAAATGTCTATTATTTTTATAGGTTTGCTTTTTATAAATGATAACAAAATATTCATGATTAGGCAAGTGTCTAGAGAGTTGGCAGTATCGCCTTGTAAAGCAGTGATATATTATATTTATACCTGAAAATGTGCGTCATGTTTTGCTACCAGCTGTTGTCACTCAGCCGACGAGTAGCATAATGTGGTGATATGTGTAATGCACATAATAATGTTCACTGTACTTTGAAACATAGCATATGGTGATATTTTCAAGCGACTTAAAAAGAGGGGGATATTTTAAATTCATTTCACAATTTTCCCTTTATGTTTGTTGTTTAAAAAATATGCCATTTATTAATAACTGATTTAGAAAATTACTTTTAGAGCGAAATACTTTCCGCCTGGTTACAATGACATTCAAAAAAGTAGGTTTCATCTCAAAATTTTAACTGGTAGTTATATCTATACCATAAGCGTGAATCGCTCCTAGATATCCTAGTATAATTCTATGCCCGTATTTCTACAACTGTCATCAAACTAGGACCTAACATTACTGCTAAGTTCACGTCACTAGACCAAAGAACTAAATGATAAACATCTTGGTTTACTGAAATAATAAATATTACATGCCTGAGCTATCAACAAGTGAATGTTATTCAAACCTCCTCTCATCCAACGACGCCCTTGAGTGGCTATGCCATTCTGTACTCTACTCAATTATAATATTAAAGTTTGATTTGCTGCGAATGACCGGCTGTATGAGTGTGTACTCGTTCACTCAATAATGAATGTATGATTGTAACACGCCAGCTTCGCGGGATGTGGAGCAGATTAAATTCTGGTGCGGACCAATCAATCTGTGCTATGTGTTAGTTAAGACTGTGGTGTACTGAAAGAGAGTACTAGACTAGCTGGTTTTAATACTAACTAGGTTTTGACCGCGGCCTTGCCCGTGTGGGGCATTATAGTCTATCGGGACAATAGCCCATGCGCTATTTCTGATGTAAAATTATACTACTGCTAAGTTGCAACAAAATCTGATAACATCCTACGCAACAGGTATTTCAACGCATTTACTAAACAAGCACCAAAAGGTTTAACGAAGATAGAAAGATTAAATTTTTGGCACTTCAATACTTCGATTTTAATACTATGTAGCGCTTTACAAGCTTGCTACGCCGTAGCCATTGCGTAGCTCTAATTTATTTATTTATTGTTAATTAGAACGGCGGTTAGCCAATAACACTAATAACAAATATATACAAAATTACAGAATTACAATTAAAATATTAGTGTAAAGTAGGAAATTAAAAAAGAAAACAAAAAAGTTGAAGGATACAAGCAAATTAAAAAGAAAAGACAAAAGTAAGTTGACATAATTACAACATTCAGTCAATCTCACAAAATTTGAGACATACTGACAAAATCTTCGACCATCCATCCACAAACAGATCAATAGATGAGTCTGAATCCAGAAGACCATTAAGTGCAGTCATTATGCGTGGAACTGGTGATTGAGCTCTAGCAACCGTGCGGCATGTAGGAACTGCAAACAACTTATGTTTTCTATTGCGGTGGTAATTGTCGGGTGTATAGAGCCGAGAAAACTGAAATAAAAGATCGGGTGAGTCTATTTTGCCCCGGAAGAGTTTACACGCCGTTATCATTTGATCGTACGCTCTTCTTGTTTCCAGGGAGTTGTAACCAAGGGATCCTAGCAAAAACTTGGTGGGGTATAAATAGGGATAATATCCATTAACGCGTTTATGCAGAAATCTGAGAAAGGCTTTCTGAACTTTTTCAAGCATTAGCGTGTATTTTTCCTCATGTGGATTCCAGACTGCAGCGCTAGTTTCTAACTTACTTCGGACTAAAGCATTGTAAATAAGTTTTATGCAGTTAACATTTTGGAATTCACGAGCGTTTCTAAGTACGAATCCCAATCTTTGAAAAGATTTCTTAGCCACAGCGTCAATATGGTCATGAAATGTTAACTTTTGGTCGAATGTGACACCAAGATCTTTGATAGTTACTAATTTGGTAATCTTTTGGGTATTCAACTTATAGTCAAAACTTATGAGGCGCCTCTTCCGACCAAAAGTCATCGCCTGACACTTGTTCAAGTTAAATTCCATTTTGTTTTCAACGCTCCAATTATAAATAGCGTCAATGTCGTGTTGTAGTGCTAAACAGTCATCTTCGGTGTTAATTTGGGTATATACCTTTAGGTCGTCTGCATAAAGTAAACATTTGGCAAAATTAAGAACTTTAGGAAGGTCATTAACCATGAGAAGGAATAGTAAAGGACCTAAGATAGATCCCTGACTCACACCAGAACGCGTATGATAGGGGTTCGATCCATAAATACCTAGTCTAACAAACTGCTGACGATCACGTAGATAATCGGCGAGAAGGGTGAGAAGTCCTGGAGCAAAACCTAAGGAACACAGTTTTGTCAGTAATATATCATTATTTACCCTATCAAAAGCCTTCCGGAAATCGAAGTAGAGTACATCCACCTGCTGTCCACTATCAAGACTAGAAGAGATATAGTCAACGAGAGTCAGCAAATTGCTATTCACCGATCTCTTGCTCCGGAAACCATGTTGCTCGTCGCATAAGAATGATTCGACCTGAGCATAGATGTATTTGTGAAGTATGCTCTCGAAGATTTTAGCAGGGGAAGACAAGATGGCAATTGGCCGGTATTCCTCGACTGCTAGCTTATTAGTATTTTTTGGAATGGGAGTGACTCTAGATATCTTCCACTGCGACGGAAATACACCAGTCTTTAAAGCTAAATTAAGGATATGACAAAGAGGCTTAGTCAAATACTTTTTTGCATATTTAAATATATAAGGAGGAATATTATCAGGCCCGACAGAGCTATTCAGTTTTAAATTATCAATGCCATAACCAATATCAGATGGAGAAAAATTTACAACATTTATAATATTGCCGTTGTGCAAATTAGTATCGCTAGCATTAATAAGTGGTACATTAAGGATAGGTATGTCGTTAAGGAAAACACTTGAGAAAAAGTCCGCAAAGGCCTCAGCAGCTTGTATTCCGGAATGAGAGGTGCCGTCGTACGTCACCTTGGGTTCAAATCCACCCTTAGAGCGCATGTCAGAAATGTGTTTCCAAAATTCACGTGGATTAATGCCTATATTATTCTCAACCCGTTTAATATATGCAGTATATGCATTTTTTGTTTTTGTTTTTAAGTCAGCCCTGAATTTTGAGTATTTTTTGTAATCAGATTCACGACGTGTTCGTTTCCACACAGAGTGTAATTTTGATTTATGTCGGATGGCACGTATAATATCGCTCGAAAACCAAGTTGGATATCGTCTCCCTGCTATTTGCAGCCGACGTTTTTTGGGGACGCAAGAATTGAAAATATTATACATTATAATATAAAAGGATTTGACTGCTGTATGAACGTCCATTGACTGACATACCGTATCCCATGAATTTTCAGATAGTAACAAGATCAATAATTCTATATCACATTTTGAGAAGTTCCAATCCTTCGCCCGATCAGTGTTACCCGGCTCAATAGAATCGGCACAATGTTTAGATACGATTTTTACCTCAATATCCAATGTAGGATGATACGCATCAGGAGGCACCAATCCATCAGTGTCAGATACCAGCGTTTCATGCAAATAAACGGTCTCCTGGATTAACACTACATCTAACATACTTCCATGCATATTCACCACATTATTCTTCTCAGATAAACCACAGTAAGACAAAAAATAGCAATAATAATTCTTAATATTTACAGAAGCACTATTCAGGTTAATGTCACCTAAAATAATCACAGTACCGTTTATATAATTAATAAAACTTTCAAGTTTGCAAAACCACTTCATATAGTCCTCATCACTTGCCGTTGGTTTTATGTATACGACACACACATAAAATTTGCGACCCTGCCATGCAAAGCTCGCCCAAATGTCTTCACCGAAGTCAGTTTCAAGTTCAGTGCAGCGATAAGCTACTATGGGCGCACGTGTCGCGAGCATAACCCCTCCACATGGAGAATTACATACATTGCTTGCGATGCAGCCGTGTGGTTGATGGCATAGAATACAAGTGTCACCACCCCCTATCTTCCCGTGGGTGTCGTAAGAGGCGACTAAGGGATAACACGATGCAAATACCATCTTTGCGTAGAGACGGAAAACTCGACTGCCTCGTTGGTCTCGCGGCATAAATGTGCGCGTGGGATCGGGAGGTCTCGGGTTCGATACCTGGGTCGGGCAGTGTTATTGGGTTTTTCTGTCACGAAATTCTCAGTAGCAGCACGGAGTCTGGAAATGTGCCCGGTACGGCAATAGGCTCGCCCCTTATTACGTGGGACTAAAGTATATCTGGCGAAAAGTGGGTGTAGAAATACACCTCTGCCTACCTCTTCGGGGTTATAGGCGTGAGACTATGTATGTTTGTATGTATTGCTTGCGATCTAGCTTATAAATTGTATTATAAACCATGTTAATTCACAAACAACACATACAAACCTTCTGGTCTTTCGTTAGTGCATTCCACAACAGAGATATGTTAGTAGAGTGAAGCAAGTCAGATGTGTCAGGATCGTTACAAATGGGGTTCCGTTGTCTCTGCCTACTTATTCGGAAAACAGGCGTGAATCTATCTAAGTATGTATTCCACAACAGCGTGCTATTTATAAAGCTTTTCTCAATAATTCATATCCGTGATACTTGAAGACATGTAGGTTATAACAACAAACGTTAAATTTTCTTGCTGCGAACGTCGCACTCGCAAGGAAGATTAGTATGTCATAAATGATAATTAATTTCGCCTCGTCCAAAGTTAAATTAATATTCTTACAGAAGATTAACTCAGGTTTGCTCAAACGTACAATTTATAATTTTAGTGGGCTACTGCCATCGATATATACATAATATGTACTAAGCTACCGCCTTCAACTAAACCTCGATTTATATTTTAGTCCATTATGTGTAGCATAGACCAAATATAAAACGAAGTTGAGTCACAAATTTGTTGCAACAAATGTCAAAAAATATGTTTTATATTTAGACCTTGTTTTGTTATATGGCTCATAATGTTTTTATCTTGGTTTTACCTATGATAGGTTCAAGGATAGGTTGGAAGCGGATGATTGTGAAAGGGAGCGATCTCTCTCCGATCGAGTCAAATGCCGTCTCGTCGAATTATGTGAGTGAGGGAATAGAGAGTGCGCTTGTACATATTCGCGCACATGCTAGTGCACTATAATATATGTATTATCACCTGCCCAGTTGGAGTAGCTGAGTTGAATAACCACCGTGGCCGAAATTCGGTCTGCAGGACATCACAAAGGAGAAATAAATTAATGTTCAAATGGTCCGCTTTAGAGGCATCAACCTTTCGAGTAGACAGCGAGGTGGGTTAAAAAAATTTTAGCACTGCATTGAGTGTTGAGGGTCCAAATCCTTATACGAGACAATACTTTGTGTGATCCATAATAATTATTGTACCTATTGAGTCTGGGTGTACTTTGTGCCTAAATTAAATATTTGTGAAGCCCTGCATAGGGTTCCCACCAAAAACTTAGGGTCCCAATCGAACCTCACCTGCAAGTGGTGCACCTGCCGATCAACGGCCGAAGCTCTGACAAACAAAATATCCCGATAAGCGGCAATAGGCTCACCACCTATTACGTGGGATCAAAACACTGGCGAAAAGTGAGCGTTTAATGTGCCTCTGCCTACCCCTTCGGAGAAACAGGCGTGAATATAGACTCACGCCTGTTTCCTTACATACATACATATGTACATAGGTACATATGTATGTATGTGAAGCCTTCCACAACACTAGATTTATTTTTAACCAGAGTTTTATTTAAAAAAGTAAGTGCTACACCTTGTATTTATACATAGCAGATTACTTATATATCCCATCGCTTACAATATACAGGCAAAGTATTTCGGTGAGGCCTGAATAACACCGTTATTTACAAATTCTACCAGTTATACAGCTCGCGAGTTAATATATTACTATATTTACCCTCCACTCTGGATATAAACCTGCACGTTTGATACGATATTACACGCTGGTATGTTTAATTTTCTGTGTTTGAGCGGTATTCTGTAACATATTTTTTATTTGGAAGGAAGTTTGTGTATAGTATATACTAATAGTTACACTTGGAAAGGCATCACTAGTCCAGTGGAGACACTAATATCTAAGCAGAGGGTATCGGGTTCAAACTCGCGGAGCTCTCCACTGAGTTTTTGGAGATGTGCGCATATAAATTGTTCATTATAATAATCCATAAATTGTTTTTCGGGTCTGCATGATCATTGTGTCCATAAGCAGCATGTGATAATGTCCCACGCAACACAGGATTTATTCCGAGTGTGGGAGTTGACTTTGGAAAATGGAACAAATGATTTTCATTAAAACATGGCGTGAATAAAACCATGTACTTTTAAGTTCAACATCCCACTGAACCTCGCAAATACAAACCACGCTGATTCCGTATGATCGGACGTGCGGAGGTTTTTCATTCAATAAACGTACAACCATTTATGAAATACGGGATTTGTGAAATAAATAACTGCCACGTACGCTACAATATTCATGGAGCAATAATATAAATAGCGAATAATTTGCTCTCATAGAAATAACGCCAGTATATTCAGAAATATTTTAAATTTTCTCGTAACCTTTCCTTTGGTAACTTAGGTTCGGACCCCTCTATAACGTTCGGGTAACATGTTTATGTTGTAGCGTAGTTAGGTTTTGTAAGTGACTACATTTTGTGGTAGTATTTCAAAGTCAAAGTCAAAATCATTTATTCATTTAGGCCACAAAGTGACGCTTATGAACGTCAAAAATTTAAGTTAATTACTAGATGATTCGACATTTACATTTACTGCCACGTTTGCAATGCAATAGGTAGAACCACGAGAAAGCACGGGCAATAAAACTCGTGGCCACTCTTTTTAACTGCCAGTATAATGGTTTTACATGTTATCTTTGTAAGGAGCTGCAACTGTTTCACATTGTGAGTTATCTACTAATGCAAAATTTAAAAGTTATTGATATCATACTCAAGCAATAAATTAGGTTCATTTGGTAAGCCTCCCAAAGTAAATATGGTGAAACAGGAGCATCCACTTACGTCTTTTGATGTAGGCAACTCGCGAACATGACTGTTCAGAGCTATGGTGGAACAGTATGTCCCGAAAAGTAACGGTATATAAACCAGCAGCAATTTATAATCTATAAGCTAGCAGTTCATGACCACGAGTTACCCTCACCTTACAAAGTCGATAAATTATAATAAAAAGAGTAGAACAAGAATGCAAATGTAGTAAGAAAGAAAATACAGTAATTAACTACACTATAAAACTGCTTATCGACCTAATAAACAAAAGTTTGGCCTAATAAAGAAAGAATATTTATTTCCAAGCGTACTTGTCGTCAAGATACTCATTTACACTATAATATGCCTTTAGTATAAGCTTATTTTTAACTTTTGTCTGAAACGACCTTAAAGGCAAGATGATTTATTAGATGGTATTTTATTATACATTCTAATACTAAGCCCAATAAAAGAGCTATGTGTTTTGTGTAAACGGAAATACGGTACACATAATTTTTGCCTGTTCCTAGTATTAATATTGTGTATGTCACTATTCATTTTGTAAGAATTTATATGTAGTCGTACATGCATAACACTGGCATAAATATATTGTGATGCTACAGTAAGAATACCAATATTTTTAAATTTTTCTTTGAGTGAGACTCTTGTCTTTAATTGGTAAATGGCCCTAACTGCCCATTTTTGCAATATAAAAATATTTTCGATGTCAGCAGCCCTACCCCATAATAGTATGCCATATGACATGAAAATAGCTAAAATAAACCAATCTAGCCGTATCGACATCAGTCAACCTACGAACCTTCTTAATGGCATAAGCAGCTGAGCTAAGTTTCCCTGAGAGATATGTAACATGCATACATATGAACATATTTAGGGGTCGTACAAAGGGTTGACTGAAATAGGTGAACGCATGAATCAGTCGATCCTTAAGGTTAAGTGCGTTCGTCACCATTTGGTTTATAGATGGATTGCTAACCATCAACAAAAAGTAACTTATTGGGCTTTGGGGAACAGGCAAAGCCCTGAATTCGGAATGTTATATGTATTTTTTTGAGTCATCTGTACCCTTAACGGTTTTAATATAGCTAACCCTTTGAGTTGAAGAAGTCACAGAGTTCAGTATATTCTTCTGATATTATAGAAAACTAGAAAAGTAATTACCTTTTACCATTAGCTGGACATTGTTTTGCCTAGTCATAACAAATGCGTAATCAAATTATCACAAATATTTCCAGATCGTAGCTTAGTTTAAGCAAGTTTTATTTCTGCTTTTACTGTGGTGTGGACACAGCTTTACTTACTGTCCAGTGAAATCGTTCGACACAACACGAAGTATTCGGATAATTCCTCCTGTCCCACCATTCCTGCTATCACAGCTTTGGCTGATATAACGTGACGGTTTTGGCAACTATAAACATATATCTGACAACTATTTTTATATTTATGGCATGACCTTTGACTTGATGCGACCCGTATAGCTTCGCCTTTCATGAATTAAATACAACTTTGATGATTGCAAGGCGTAAAATTGTTCTGTGTTTCTTTCTGAGTTGGCGAAGGTTTTGAACATTTCTGTTCGTGGTATGACGAGAATTGGGCATCACTGTTTTGAAGTGTGTCATCAGGATCTAAATTAAAGAGAAAATAAACTGGTGAAGTCCTGCTTTAGGGTTCAATAGTTTTTAATGAAAGAGAAAGTAATTTTACCAGTGATTGAAAAGTATATCTAAACTAAACTCGAATTCAAACATTATCGACAGTAGCTATTATACACAGGAATAGAACCCGAGAGCTCCCTAACAGCAGACGCATACGCTATCCACTGGACCAAGTAGCCAGTAGTCTTTATAATGTTATTCTTCTTAGCTAACAAACGTAAAATGGAGTAGGTACGCTGTTGTTTTGGCTTTGAGCCTGTGGTTATCAGATGTGGCTCATCGCAAATATACTTGAGCCGATTGCTTTTGATTAGGGTCAAACCACTGCCATAAACGCTAATTATGTCTTGTCCAGATTTCAGACCCTTTCCTGTTAACAAAGCTGTTCATGCCAGCGTCCCTCGTGCACTTAGTACACTTCTAAGTAATTGTACTTGAAATAAATCGTAAGTCCGCTTAAGCAAATTGACATGTGAATTGAATTCAATATTTTGAAATTTTTGCCGCGGCACTTTTAGGTACCTACTTTTACGACGACTCAGCTGTAGGATGTAAGCAACAGATGCGATAGTATTAGTTACAGGCTCAGTAGCTTGTGTGTGCATTATACATTCGATATATTCGAACCACTAATTGTTTGCAGATTATGGAAGACTTTGTGGGCGCCCTAACCATAATTTTCATTTAACTATTTCTGTGAACACATACTATTTAAATCGCAAGTATTTATATTTATTTAATAAACATTACATACTACACAATTAAATAGTACCGGCTTGTCGCTCTTCCTTCTTGATCCGTCGCATATACGAACTTTTTACTAGCCGGCCGCGCAGCGGTCAAGACTGGCCAGTATAATCTATTGTGAAGAGATTTGAAAAAGCCTTGACACAGAACGCATGTTTCTCACCTACTAAAAACGCTGATATTTTTCCGACATTCTATCTTTAGTATCTATATGATATTCTGGTGCTGAGACTTCCAAGTGATTGTAAACCTTGAGTACATACTATCCAGTGCTTCTGCTTATCTAAATATCTACGCTACTCTTATCATATATCTTCTGAATATTCTGTGTATGTTGACGAGATATTATAAACAAGAAACCGTAAGTGATTTATTTTTATTTACCACTAAACACCAGCGGTAAACCCGTACCAACATACACCACACTGGTGACCCCTATACTGAGCAACCATGTCAGTAGCGGATAAGGATTTTGAAGATGCACTGGTTCAGCCACGTTCTAACACTAGTGATGGGAAAAAGTCGATAGATCATGTCGATATTTTTAGAGTAGGCGTGAGAGTGCCTCCGTTTTGAGCGGAAGAGCCTGATATCTGGTTCGCGCAAGTCGAAGGTCAATTCGCGATATCTGGAATTACCAACGACTTCGCTGTCGGTCCCGGTTCTTGTCTTAGGATAAGAGTCGTTAGGCCACGTCGGAGGCCTTCGGGCGGTCTGAAAAACTCCGACACTAGAGTTGTGTTTTTCGTGTGAGTGTGTGGCCACACTCACACGAAAAACAAACAAACAAACAAACCAACGACTTAACCAAGTTCAATTACGTCATTGGCCACCTCGACAACCAGCATTCCAGAGAGGTCAAAGATATTATCGTGAACCCTCCGGCGACTGATAGATACGAGAAGCTCAAGACCGAGCTTATCAAGAGGCTCAGCGCATCAAAAGAAAACAAAATCAAGCAGTTATTGATGCATGAAGAGCTTGGAGATCGTAAGCCTTCTCAGTTCCTGCGTCATCTCCGAGGCCTTGCGAGCCATAACGTCCCAGACGATTTTCTGAAGACAATTTGGATTAGTCGTCTTCCTCATGGTATCCAGACCGTGCTCGCGGGCCAAACGACTTCTATTACGCTCGAAGAGCTGGCTGATTTAGCCGATAGAGTGAACGACCTCGCATCCTCAACGCCCAAAGTCACTGCTGTGAACGAGATTCCTGGATCAGTCATCAATGATCTGGCGAAGGAAGTTGCAGAACTGCGGAAGCAATTTCAGAATCTGTCAGCTGAGAGAAGTAGCAGATCCCACTTGCGTTCCAAAAGTCCTCGTGGTAATCGCAGTACTTCAAGGCAGCGGTCACAATCCAATTACCGCAAGTTTCCGCTCTGCTGGTACCACAGTAATTTCGGTGAGAAGGCTGCAAGGTGTATCCGCCCCTGTGACTACAAGGCGGAAAACCCCAAGGGCGGTCGGTAATGGCGATGAACGATTGCCATTCTTCAACTGGTCGCCTATTCGTCACGGACCGGTCTTCGAAGACGCAGTTCCTGGTCGATACTGGTAGCGACCTCTGCGTCTTCCCAAAGTCAGCGCTGCGTGATCGTCGTGCTAGGACAGGTTTTACTTTGAGTGCTGCGAATGGTACAAATATAGCTACATATGGTTATCTACATTTAGATTTAGATTTTGGTTTACGTAGAAGTTTTGTGTTGCGTTTTATAGTGGCTGACGTCATAAAACCAATTATAGGTGTAGATTTTTTAAACCTCTATAACCTTGTTGTAGATTGCCGAAATAAACGCTTAATTGATAACGTTACTTCCCTTACGGCCATGGCTACTTTAGCGAATTGTAAAGGCGTTTCTTCTGTAAAGGTGGTAACAGGCGAGACACGGTATCATAAAATTATGGACGAGTTTCCTGAAATTACTCGACCAGCCGGTACGTACCGCACTACACCTCATAACACAGTCCATCACATTCACATGACACCAGGCCCTCCAGTTACTTCTCCTCCTCGTCGTTTAGCTCCTGACAAGCTCAAAATTGCCATGAAAGAGTTTCAAGCCATGCTGTCTAAAGGCACTGCTAGACCTTCTAACAGCCCTTGGTCGTCTCCGCTGCATCTAGCCCCCAAAAGGGACAATGGATGGCGTCCTTGCGGGGATTACCGCAAATTGAATGGCCGTACTGTGCCTGACAGGTATCCGATTAAGCACATCCATGATTTTACTCACAGCATATCGGGCTGTACTATATTTTCAAAGCTAGATCTGGAAAAAGCCTACAATCAAATACCCCTCAGTTTAGAGGACATTCCTAAGACAGCCATCACAACACCGTTTGGATTGTTTGAATTCTCTTATATGACTTTCGGTCTTCGAAATGCGGGTCAAACATTCCAACGGTTTGTAGATGAATTGACCAGGGGACTTGATAACGTCTATTGTTACTTGGATGATTTTCTAGTGTTTTCCTCCAGCCCCGTGGACCATGAGCGCCATCTGCGTGAAGTCTTCAAGCGGCTGAAGGCGTATGGTATGCTGGTAAACACTTCCAAGTGCGTTTTAGGTCAGAAAGAGGTTAGATTCTTAGGTTATAGCATTTCAGAGCATGGCTGTAGGCCTCTCGATGCTAAGGTGCAGGCGATACGAGATTTCCCCGCTCCCTCAAACGTGAAACAGCTGAGAGCTTTCTTAGGGATGCTAAATTTTTACAGGAGATTTCTTCCACAAGCAGCTCAGATTCAAGCACCATTGCATGCGTTATTGACAGGGTCGGCGAAAGGTTCGCAGCCAATCAACCTTACAGGAGATAGCTTAGCAGCTTTCCATGCTTGTAAGGATAGTTTATCCAACGCTGCCCTTTTAGCACATCCGGACTGCACTGCCACACTCGCTGTAGTCACAGACGCGTCTGACAAAGCTCTCGGGGCAGTATTGCAGCAATACAAGGATGGCGTATGGCAGCCGTTGGCCTTCTTCTCAAGGAAATTGAGCCCTTCGCAGGTGAAGTATTCGCCGTACGATCGAGAGCTTCTCGCCATATATGAGGCCATAAAATATTTCAGGCATATGCTCGAAGCCAGGCATTTTATTGTCTATACTGACCACAAACCGATCAGTTTTGCATTCCACGATAGGAAAAACAACTGTTTGCCTAGGCAGTATAGGCATCTAGATTTTATCGCACAGTTCACTACAGATATCCAACATATATCCGGCAAGGACAATGTAGTTGCGGATACATTGTCACGTATCGAGGAACTGAGTGCGCCTGTAGACCTCGAGACATTAGCTCGTGGTCAAGTATCTGATCCGGAACTAAATAAGCTTTTAAGCGAAGGTTCATCCCTTCGCTTGCAAAAGCTCGAAGTCACTGGAAGTTCAGTGCCTATATACTGCGACGTCAGTACCTCAACTTCCAGGCCTTTTGTTCCAAAATCTTTTCGAAAGCAAGTTTTTGATAGCCTGTATTCGCTTAGCCACCCTGGTGCTTATGCATCGGCCAGATTAGTAGCCGAGCGCTTTGTATGGCCGGGTGTGCGAAAAGATTATAGGGATTGGGCACGCGCTTGTGTACAATGCCAACGCGCTAAAGTACACCGACATGTGTCTACTCCCCTTGGCACCTTTAGCTTACCACGATCACGATTTAAGCAGGTCCATATTGACCTGATTGGACCTCTTCCTGTTTCGCTGGGCTATCGTTATTGCCTAACGGCCGTGGATCGATTTTCACGATGGCCGGAAGCAGTACCGATAGAAGACATAACGGCAGAAACCGCGGCGAATGCCTTGCTGTCAACCTGGATCGCCCGGTTTGGCTGTCCTACAGTTATTACAACAGACCGAGGGCGTCAGTTTGAGTCTGCTTTGTTTTCATGTTTATCTAAACTGGTCGGTTTCGAACATAAGAGAACGACAGCCTATCACCAGGCGTGCAACGGTTTAGTTGAGCGATTTCACCGCCAACTTAAAGCTGCAATAGCTTGCCATGCGAATGACAGATGGACGGAATCGTTACCATGGGTTTTGCTAGGCATCAGAACCGCATTCAAAGGAGACTTACAGGCTTCCTCAGCTGAACTCGTCTACGGCGAGCCGCTGAGGCTTCCCGGTGAGTTCTTCGACCCAGTGGTTTGTGGTAGCACAGATTTATCCGATTTTTCAGCTAGACTCAGAAATCTCGTTGATAGATTACGACCAGTACCAGCTGCTCGTCATGCAAAGCCTAAGGTGTTCGTCTACAAGGAATTAGAAACCTGTGACTACGTCTTCCTCCGTGAAGACGCCTCACGAGGTTCATTTCAACCTGCTTACTCTGGCCCGCACAAGGTTCTTACTAGAGGGGACAAAGTTTTTAAAATTCTTTGTAACAATAGGGAGACTACAGTTGCCTTAAACCAGCTTTTATATTGTCTATCCAGCAAGATGATCCCGAGCCAAGAGATCCACAAAATTATTATATTAGATCTGGTCGTACTCGTAGGGTGAAATTTCCAGACTTTTATCGCCCTTGACGGTCTCTGGAGGGGGGTGATGTGGGCTCCCTAACCATAATTTTCATTTAACTATTTCTGTGAACACATACTATTTAAATCGCAAGTATTAATATTTATTTAATAAACATTACATACTACACAATTAAATAGTACCGGCTTGTCGCTCTTCCTTCTTGCTCCGTCGCATATACGAACTTTTTACTAGCCGGCCGCGCAGCGGTCAAGACTGGCCAGTATAATCTATTGTGAAGAGATTTGAAAAAGCCTTGACACAGAACGCATGTTTCTCACCTACTAAAAACGCTGATATTTTTCCGACATTCTATCTTTAGTATCTATATGATATTCTGGTGCTGAGACTTCCAAGTGATTGTAAACCTTGAGTACATACTATCCGGTGCTTCTGCTTATCTAAATATCTACGCTACTCTTATCATATATCTTCTGAATATTCTGTGTATGTTGACGAGATATTATAAAAAAGAAACCGTAAGTGATTTATATTTATTTACCACTAAACACCAGCGGTACACCCGTACCAACATACACCACAACTTAATTGGTTAAAGGTAGGTATGAATATACAAACAAACCTGTTCAGCTTGGTATAAGATGACCGAATGTAAGTTATCCTAGGATATTATTACTATAGATCGATTCGGAACTGCAAGAGTATCGACTCGCCTTACTTTTCTTGATAATGCTACCGAAATGAAACATGCAAATTAAAACCAATCCATAAAAAAATCTCTTTCTGTACAACTCAATCTGTTTAAAATATTCTAACTCACACTAAACTGCACTTACATCTCAAACAGTGTGACGCTTTACCTACATGGAACACCTCATTATAATAATTAGTAGTCGTGTTTACATCGCGTACGAATTAACCTAAGTCGCGGGGACCGGCTCGCCCCCGGGACTAATTCACACGTCAAGACACATGCAACATAATTATGTATATGTCAACGTTGTTCATAGGATAAGCTTGACACGAGTTTTCTGCAACAACTTGTCATTTTGGTGTAATGGTTCACCGCATTTTGAAACCTAAATGATGTTAAGTTTGGAGGGAAAGAAAAGTTTCAAAGGACACAGAATTGTACGACAACATGGTTGGCTGAGTGCTAGCATTTCTTCGTCTATATTTTACACTTCCACCATCCCTACAATACCTATGTATATTACACTTCTTGTTGCCAACTAAAAATGTATTTAAAAATCGTTGGTATAAACAATTTTTCAAAACAAAGACTCGAAACAACAAATTATGAATCACACAAAGTGTTATCGATGTAGGGATCGAAGCCACATTATTAGGCTCACCACTGATCAACAAGGTAGCCGTTTAAACCACTACGCCATCATCATCATCATCATCGTCAGCCCTGTATATACACTGCTGTCCTAGTGCTGGGCTCGGGCCTCTTCTCACTATGAGAGGGTATGGTTAAAATCCAACACCCTGGCCAAGTGCGTGTTGGCTGACTCTACTCTCTCACTATGCTATAATCGTTCTCCTAGCATTATCCCAGTTTTAACCTGGGGTCCGCTTACTAGTCTAACCTTATAGCTTATAACCTGAATATTAGCTTTTCCACAGAGCGACTGCCTGTCTGACCTATAGATATTCCATGATATTCCATGATTTAGACTAGTGACAGTTTATTTAGAGGTACTGACGCCCTGTAACGAATGTCAAAGATCTTCATGACAACCGAGACCGACGGCTTAACGTGCTCTCCAAGGCACGGGACAAGCGATAATTGACATTCACTCACTATGCTATAATGTGCAGTCTTTGTTGAAGCAATAATTAAATAACATTCAACCAAAGTATTTAACATAATAACGCTTCACATAATTGTACTTACTGCCACGAGTATTTTGGACCAGCTATTGTTATTAAGGTATTATTATACAATTAAAATGATTCGTTGGTTTTTATTGTTAAATAGAACAAAATTGACGTCGAAGTATTAAGTACTTCGACGTCAATTTTGTCAAGAATAACATAGGAAATAAATGATATCATTATTTTATTGATATAACTTCTCAAGCAATAAATTTATTTCATAGTTTTGACTATTTTAATTCTCATTGTACTTTGATGTTATCCTAAATAAATAGGAAATAATATAAATAAATAGATCGATATCGATTTGCAGGTAGTATAGCAGCAATATCAGATAGCCCAGATAATTTAGAAAAGTTACTTTCAGAAACGGACGCAATATTTAGCGAACCTGGTCTTAAAATAAATACTAGCAAGTCAAAATGTTTGACAACTACGAAATTTCCGTCGCAAATAGACCCATTAAAATTAACAACATTGTCACTGAACATGTCAATAGCTTCAAATATCTAGGTAGCCAAATAACACACGACTCCAGATGTACACCGGATATATAAAACTAGAATTGCAATAGCCAAACAAGCATTTAATAGGAAAAAGACTCTATTCAAATGGAATATTAACACAAAAATTAGAAAACAGCTAATTGAAACTTACGTCTGGATTATCCCTCTATACGGCTGTGAAACTTGGACCATGACGCAAAGGGATAGAGAAAGGTTGGAGGCGTTTAAAATGTGGTGCTGGAGGAGGATGAAGAGAATAAGCTGGACAGAAAAGATCACAAACGAAGAGGTTCTGCGAATGGTTAACGAAGAGAGACGTTTATTAAAACTAATAGAAAATCAGAGAGGGAAGATGATTGCCCACTTGATACGACACGACAACTTCTTCAAAATAATACTGGAAGGCAAAATAGAAGAGGGAAGAGGAAGAGAACGGCCTCGACGTACCTATATGACACAGCTGAAGGAAAAAGTTGGAGTCGGGTCGTATCAAGAGGTCAAAGAAAAGGCAGAAAACCGAAGCCAATGGCAATTGCTCCACCGACAAGAGCTACCTAGCTCTTTAATGGAAAAAAGAAGAATAAATAAATAATCGCGCGTGAGGTTTGTAAGGATAGATGTAAGTGGCGTTCCGTTGTCTCTGCCTACCCGGACGGGAAAAAGGCGTGAGTTTATGTATGTATGTAAATAAATAATCAACAAAAAATGTAAATCAACCTCCTAATGTTTGAAAACCCACATCTTTGTACTTGCCGTTGTTCTTTTTGTTCTGTGACATAAATTTTCTCGTCTCACGCGACGGAATAGTTAAATAATTTCTATAAAGGATGCGGGCTAATACGTGCTAATACGTCCTTTTGTTTTTTTTTTTTGGTGTTGGGTTGGAAAATCCTCATAGAGTCCCTCCGCCCTGGGGGAAGGGCGAAGGGGACTGTCAGACTCTTACTGACCAAAAACCAACCCGTGTTCCTCATGTAGCCATGTGTCGGAGGATAAGGTATCACCGAAGCATTCCTCGCTACCCCCCGACGGGTATTGGCCCGTCAGATGGTCAGGCGGGCCCCGAACAAAACCCCCTTGGCGGCGGATGAAGGTGTTGGGCTCCGCCGCCAAAACACCCAGCGGCTGCAGAGGATAGGGAGGACGGCAACGCAATACCGCATCTCCTCTTCCTCTGCGGCCCCACCGCGACGCAACGATGGTGCACCACCATTCGGTCACGGGAGATAGGGCGCGCGGCAACGCAACACCGGCACGCCTCTCCTCCCGCGACCGCGCCTGACTGCGAGGGACAGACAGAACCGTCCCCCACACCCGCACCTATGGACGCAAGCTTCACCCAAGCTCACGTGGAGCGTCCACTCGAGGGATCCCTCTTAGCTTCACCGCGGGGTTCCAAGCCTCGGTTACTGAGCCCTCCCACCACGACAAGGTGGAGATCCCACGGGGGAGGGGGGATGCTAATACGTCCCTACGCTTTTCGCACTTTGCAATAAGGCCACCCTTGTGCTATGTATGTAGTATTTATTGTGACGCTATGTCCAGGTGAAAGTATTGCATGCAACCGGGACGACGTTAGGACGATGATGATATTGATGAAGACTACTTACTGTTTAATTAATTTTTTAAATAAAAATCGTAATTTCGGTTACAAACGAAAATTTGTTTATTTCACAAAAGAATGTAGACATCCTTTAGCAAGGAATTTAATGGAAATTATTAACAAAACGGTACGGTACGGTATTTATAGCAGCTCAAAGTGGAGTGCTTGAGGTGACAGGGCGTAGGTCAAGAGATGCGACGACGATTGACGTCACATTATACTAGAGTATTTATTATTTTTATATAGTTATTTATAGCAGATTTGTACCAGCAGTATATTTGCTGAATATAGAATTATCTATCTATCTATCTTTATTATAATCAAAATATGAAAAAGACGAATCGATTTCCGTTTCTGAAATACACACATGAGTAGTCATAAGATTTGACGCAACAGTTTGGAAGCGCTAGTAGACTTACCTGTGATCATTCAACAACGATATGTATATTTATACATGATTACTGTAGTATGTAAATACTGTCGGTTAATACACACATATTTTTATTTTTCCTTCCCAGTGTGACAGACACGTACCCGATGTCTGCATTATTTTCAGTGTTCGTAGTCGGTATGAATGTGGCCAGTACAGCATGCCAAGAGGTGGAGTGTATGCATTCAAAATTAGCACAATCTGGTGGCGGTCCCCTTGATTAATGTCACTTGTGTCTACTGTACCAACACTAAGAGAACTATAATACAAACTATTGTGATGTTTGTCTCAATAATATATTTACATAGGTACCTACATGAAATCATGTATGGAAGTAACTCTAACTGAAATGCTCTTTTTATGATATAGGAGGCAAACGAGCAGATGGGTCGCCTGATGGTTAGCAATTACCGCTGCCTTAGACACCCGCAACACCAGAGGAGTCGCAAGTGCGTTGTCGGCCTTCTAAAAACAGAGTACGTTCTTTTCTTGAAAGTTTGAAGGCTCTTTTTTGGTCTCGCGGTTGATATCGCGGCTTGTTGTGAACCAAGCCACCACCACTACGCAATATTAAATTACTTTATCTGGAAGAAGTTACCAGAAACCAGTCTCCCTTACTGGTAAAATGGCGAGGAGCCTCTTGAAATCATGACTCGTCGTCTACAGGCTACACCCTACCGAAGTCGAAGAATATCACGCGCTCACCGACGGACCTTTGAGGCTGTGGCCTGACGGCAGAGGCTCTCTCTATCCTGCTCTACCGGCTCAGCAACACTGCCTCGCAAAAAGAGACGATGCCGTTGCTTTTTTGCCACTTTTATGGAAAGCTTCAAGCCATAGTCCATTATGCTGGGCAGGCTTCACATGCTTTTCCAGAACATTACGTATAATCCTCAGACATACAGGTTTTCTCTCGATAGTTTCCTTCACAGTTTAGCAAATAGAGATGGGTGTACTAGGTAAAATTCGGACTAGGTGCACCTGTTACTAGTCCTATCAAATACTTGATCCCTATACCTGTTAATAGTCTATCAAATACTTGATCCATATACCTGTTGTGGGTATTTAACTTAATAAATACTACGAGTGTTTAATAAGCTAAATACTCACAACAGGTAGTAAATAGTCACACATAGTTGACAGATATTTATTACCATACTAATTAAATAAGTAGCTATATTATTATACTGCTATCACTGCGACAAATTCGTAAAATCGCGTAATCAAAATGAATAAACGCGGTGGAATACATATGCAAAATATGTTAATTGAATACTAGTTGGACTCGATATGGTGGCGATTGGGATAGGTGCCACCTAGTCTCATAAAATACCTAGTATTTTGATCTGTTCTAGTAAATACGTCTCATCTCTATTAGCAAACAAATTTAAACAAATTATTATTCGGCAAGTCAGTTGGGCTCGTCGTGGCTTTGAACTCAATACCATTTGCGTAATAGATTAGGCACAATTAGTATAATTATCAGGTAGTGGTCAGGAGCTATAGCTCCTAGCGCATATTTATACGTTTTCGCTAAAACATATTTATAGTTAATCTCGTGTTCAACTTCTGCGATTCCCGACCACTGCATTTATTGATACTGATATTTTTTCTACTAAATGGCATCTAACCGCATATTTAATTTTGTCAAACTATATGTCTTTTCTAAACTTTTAGTTACCTCTCTAGGAATGTACAGACGCGATTTACCAAACTTTCTGAAACTATTTAGCGTCTAATTGGCAGTGCCGCTATTCTAGTATGTTATTAACAGTCGCATTGTCCAAATTTTGTCGTGGCGTTGTTCAAGAATAACCAAACTAAACAGTATTAGTTAGTAGCGTCGTTCATTCGTTGGCTAGCTATGAGTAAATTACGTCAGTTTACATTACGTGCCGAGGTGTTTCTTTGCGGATACAATGCGGTTAATGTTTTGTGGACGACATAAGCAATTTTAAAAGGAGGTAGATTGAACTTAAATAATAGTTGACTGTGTTGACTGAGATGAATAGGTGTATTAAATTTAGAGAATCATTAGTCTTGTTTATGATCTGAGCCAGTGCTGGGTACAGGCCTGTTCCCATTATGAGACAAAAAATAGGTATTATAAATTTAGATAATACAGAAATATTCGTTGATTTTCACGTGCTCTATCTGTCTCTTTCTATTTGTCTTTATTTTCCATTGAGCAGTTTAAGCATATCATTAAATTCTACTGTTCACAGTGCTCACATAGCTGGTATCTATAGAGTAAACTAATTGCTTACCACCAAACAGCTCATATTATGCGTTTTACGTAATTGTTGACACTTTGGATAAACACGAAACACGATAAACTCCCGTATATACCATGTGCGAAGCTGACAGTCATACATTATCGCAGCCAAGCTTAAGATTACGTGCTCTGCGTAAAACACGGCTCACCTTCCGTAACGACGTGAAGGAAAAATGATGCGTTAAGTGAGATACATGTGTCTATGAATTATTTAACACCCGTCTTTTGCTGCGTCTAAGTGGGACTTTCACTCTTCAATGCGGCTCCGACATCGTAAAGTTCCGCATCCATCACTAGCTGACACATGACTGGATAATTCAAATTTGCGGTAATGAACTGCGAACAAATGCGATTGTCGAGTAGGGTAGTTGTCCCAAATGTTGACCAACGTACGGTGAGTCAGCATGAAACGTTTTTAACGACTGACTCGGTTCGGTTGAGTTGCGCTCAAGGCTCGCTTGAACGCAAATCGTCTAAATAAAAACGCTTCTTTAATATTTTCGTGTGGAATGAGCCGAATAACGACTTTTATTGCGCTCTGAAAAAGATTTTACGATGTTCTTAGGGCAATTCGCAGGTGAACTAAAAGAGGGTGTTGCGTTATAAAACAATACAGGGAACGGTTTAATGACCTGTGCTAGTAGTTTTTATTTTCCAGTCTAAACCTCTAAAACCAAAATAATTTATTTGTTTATGTATAAAACTATTGTGGATTTTATTGGAAACGCTAAATAACAACGCATTTATCGGATTTAATATAGAGCCTATATACATGTTTGACATGCAATGTGGTAATATTTATAAGCCTCTACTGCTGCTATTATAAATGCAAAAGATTGGATGATGGTTTGTTACTCGTTTATGCAAAAAAGTATAGAATGAATTTTGATGAAACTATGCAGAATTTGCGCTTATATGTCAGAATAATATAACGTTCATAAGAATGTACACATTATTATGCTACCTTTTGTTTCGATAGCCCATACTCACAAGGGCAGATCTACTAGTACATTATATAATTTTAGTGATGTACTAAGTATTTCACCGATCTGTCATCTTCTTAACGATTTTGATAAAATTTGATGTGTTTTTTTTAGATCTTCGCATGACTAACATGCGCTGGCAGGTGACGTTGCTGTCTAGATGCTTTTATATTATGAAATTTCTAAGGAATTAGTGTGATAATGGGCATAGCAATATGTCATAATATCACCCAAGCCTTTTCCTGCTTGCATCCAGGACTTTTGCCATGGAGGCCAAAGATCTTTATGACTGCCGGGGCTGACGGCTAATCGCGCTCTTTGATTATTATTCAACAATGTTCTACGCACATAACATCGAAAAGTCAGTGTGGAGCGTGGTGGGTTGCATTGCAACTTGTCGTTTTTTCCCCTAGGATATCGATGTATCTGAGAAAGTTATGTCATAAGGGTGATTGAATGACATGAATATTTTAAAAAAAATTGCCATTTAAAGGTTAATTTCACCTGAACGTAGGTGAATTTCATGTACCAAATAACTCTTAATATGTATATTTTCCACTTAAAATAAGTAATCATATGCCACCTCATGAAAGTACAATGTTACCGCTTTAAACTTTACATTTATATGATAATGAACCACTTTTAAATTCAATCAGATTTGTTTACAGCAAATTGACAACAAAAACTTATAATATTAATGTATAACTTATAAATTTAAATAAAATGGTCTTACGACAAGATAGAGACAACCCAAAAATTTTATTACAACAATCATAATAATAATGATTATAACAAGCGATAGATAAGAATGGTTTCATTGATAAAGTTTAATGACCATTTGTATCACAAAACAGGTATTTCATTGAAATATAACAACATAATTAATCTGATAAACCTTCTGTATTGTTTCTGACGATTTGATTCAAAGAATTAACTGAAAAGCATTAAAATATAATCCTTATCTATAAACTAGAAGAAGCATGCAGCTACATCGAGCAGATGTTTTGTGTCAATTTCGGGAAATCCCTTCTTAGTGCTCCCCTTCACTCCCCAAGGAACATACACGCCGAATTTTAGCATTTTGCGACCAGTAGTTTCGGCTGTGCGTTGTCTTTTAGTCAGTCAGTAACGCAAGAATTTTATATATAGATTCGTTCTGGCATCTAAGTTACTTTAAATTGCCTGGGACTGCATCCATTTCACATAGTGAGATCACCAACCCACCACCACCGACCCAATACGTGCTGAAAATCATTTTATGCTGCGAAGCAGCTTTGCTGCAGCCGATGTAAACGAGCTAAAAGGCTTAATAAATCAGTTGCTTCGATGTTTGCGAGAATTCACATAATTATATTTGGGATAAATGGCTACACGTGCTCTCTCCGCGGTCCATTAACGATCATAATGGCGGATTTAACAATAAAATCGGAATAAAAAGGGTGAACAGAACGAGGATTGGCTCTTTGAGCTGACTTTTCTTTTGTTATTCCTTCATTTTTCCATAACCTACCCATTTTAGATGTCTGTAGCCAAAAATAGCAAAATACGGAACCCTTACAGATTCCTCATGTCTGTCTGTCCGTCTGTATGTCACAACCACATTATTCCGAAACTATTGAGACTACACATTCGAATATTGGTAAAAAGATCGCAATTAAGACCTTGCGTGTAGGTACCATTAGTTTTAATAAATTATTAAGTTTCTGTAATCCAGTTTTACTTGATAAACAGTAAATTAATAAATTTTTGTATGTATATATCACCTAACTACTAAATACACGGTCATGTTGCTGCCTTTTGTTGTGTCAATGAGTTAATCATATTAACATACACATACATACATATTCTCACGCCTTTTTCCCGTTGGGGTAGGCAGAGACAACAGAACGCCACTTGCTTATATCGTTACAAACCTCACGCGCTTCCTCTACACTCATTACTCTTTTCATACATGCTCGCCGGTTTCGGGTACTTCGGACCTGGCCGTTTTTTAGGACGTCCCCAATTTGATCGAGGAATGTCCGACGAGGTCTGCCGCGACCGACTTGCCCACACACATTTGCCTTATAAATCTTATTCGTCATTCTTTCTTCACTCATTCGCTCCACGTGTCCAAACCACTTTAGCATTCCTGTCTCAATCCTAGTCACGACATCTTCTTTCAGACCACTGCTCTCTCGTATAGTTACGTTCGGAATTCTATCGATCAGTCTCACCCCACACATACTACGCAGTGATCGCATCTCAACTGCGTTAATTGTACTTTCATGCCTTTTCTGCCATACCCAAATCTCACTTCCATACATCAACGTGGGGACAAGCACTCCATTATTAACCGCCAATCGCGCCTCTTTCGGCACAGTCTGGCCGTTCATAAAGGCATACAGTGCTCCATTTACACGATTGCCCGCAGTCACTCTCCTTTCAATATCTTCTTCACATCTTCCGTCTCTTGTAAACACGCTACCCAAATATACAAATTCTTTTACTTGCTCTACTTTTTCATCTTCAATCGTAATATTACACTCAGTCAAACTTTCATCTTTTTCAAACACCATCACTTTCGTCTTTCTTGCATTAATTTTCATACCTTTAGCTTTAAAGCTCTCATTCATGCAGTCAATCATTTCTTGCAACTCATTCGCCGATGGTGCAAGGATGACTTGATCATCGGCGTACAACAGGCACTTAACACGCAATCCTACCATATCGATCCCGCATTCAGTTTCTCTCATATCATTCATGCAGCTATCCATGAATAAGTTGAACAAACAGGGTGAGGCTGGACACCCTTGTCTGACACCTTTCGAGATGACGAACCAATCCGTATTAATCATATTAATTAGTAGCTAAAAAGTTGTTTACCTCAAGTTGTTAAAGAAGCTGACGTTAAAATCAAATATATTTATTGCTGAACACAGGTACGTAATTACTTGACATTACAAGATGTTGAGTGAATGCGCAGTTCACTATGTTCTACCATTTCAGGCATGCAACGATTTTTATTACAATTGCTTAAATTATACGATACAGTGTAAATAAATAAATTAAGCTTAGTAAGAATTCACCAAAATGTCAAGAAAATTAAATGACGTATTAATGTTGCTATCATCTAAATACTCGTCTTCTAAGTAATCTTAATAATAGCTAGTGTTCTAACGACACTGGGCAGAGTATTCAGAATATCGTCACGTTGTAGCTGGTAACTGACCCCAATGACGTAGCTGTTTTAGTGGCTTAGGAAATCCATTGAAGTCCCTATTATGCTGTACCACGTTGACCTTATTGGGCTGTTAAAGGCTAATTCTGACAGCACGTAAGGCGTAGTGCGCTTAGTGTTGTTGGGCTCAATAGAAAGAAAAATAGAGACAAAATTATGTATCATCCACAATTTACTGTATTCTATTCTGGGTGTACTTTGTCTCGTAAGACGTTCGTCGACGAAATTGGGGACGTCTTGAAAAATGGAAAGCCGGCAAGCATGTATAAAAAGAGTAATGAATGTAGATTAAGTGGTTTGTAAGGATGGAAGCAAGTGGTGTTTTGTTGTCTCTGCCTACCCCGACGGGAAAAAGGCGCGAGCATATGTATGTATGTACTTTGTTTCGTTTATTGAATACTTGTTAAATGCCACGCAACACAAAATTTATATTTAGTAGGTAGTCCTTAAAAAAAAGAAATATAGCAGCCTTGTACCAAGACCAAGGTGCAATGCAAGTTTGAGACGTTGGGCATCACCATGAATGACTTGCACGCCGAAGTAGTATAATATTGTGATGCAAAGCTATAGAAACAGGAGGTCAGATAATACCCAAACGTGATCTCACGTCGAGGCGCACATATTGCAACGGTTTGCAATCTGTCGGCTAACGTCGATGCGTTGCAGGTCGCTGACATTGCATGTGATGCAATACGTGATTTTGCCACCCTAGGTACATTCACACCGGTAAAGGAAAATTGAACGCTAGACGGCCTTCTCGGCTCTGCCCGCGTGGGTATTGGCTATCACGACAAAACATAGCTTTTGTATTATTCTGATGTGTAGATACATAGCTTATAATTTACAATTTAGTGTATATTGTAAAGTCTGCTGCAAAGTTTCATCGGAAACTAATTTCCGAAAATCTGGAAGAGAGAAGATATTTTTTATCTTTAGAGATAAGAAAATGTTGTAATCCTAATAATATATTTATACAATAATCATTGTGTTCTAATACAATACCGCTAGCATTCGGTCAGATATGCTTGCCTGTTTACAAAAACCAAAAACCTTCATGTTTACAAAATGGTAGTAAAGGGTTTTATTACCGATTTCTTGAAACAAGGTCTCAAAAATTTGATACAAATCTTTAAAAATGTTCATTTTTGTGTTGCGTGTTAAATTTATATGATACTAAAGTCTAGTCTACTAGACTTTAGCCGTTTCATAAAAAACAGCATATTAGTTACAGCAAATAGCATATAGTTACTCAAGAATGATTTAAAGTCCTTTCAAGTCCAAATAGTTATTACACAAGGTGTCTCAAGGCCACTTACCTCACGTCAACTAGGAAAGTACCTTAGAAGGCATTTTACGCGAGTCCTTTCACTATAACCGTAAGAGGATACTAAACTATGTGCAGTAACTTGTTCATTTTACGGTCGCAGCGTCGAGCTATCGAACAGATGAAAGAGTACTAATTTTTACGTACGGTGACCCAGGTAGACATAAAAAAGACGTAATTTTAATATCTCTGTTTACTTACTTGAGTCGTTTTATGCTTGGAAGCAAAAAGGAGGGAATTGACGTGTTAAATGGTACATTTTGTATGAGACTTTGTGGAACTAATAAAGCTGTACTTGCTTGTACTTTGGTGAGACGGTGTATGGTGGTTTCGTGATATAAGGCCAGAAATCTTTGCTTTTTTTGGGTTGTCCTCGTCGCCGCCAACCACCTGGTACCCATTATTGTTAGCAGCATGAGCCCAGCATATATTTAATGCTTATCATTTGTATACCTTAGAATATTGAATCATCCATTGCTATCTACACAAGATGCACACCAACGGCAGGTAATCAATTAATTTTACACAAAATTAGTCATTTACCATCAATAGTGTACATAACAGTGATTAATATCTCATTAGTCTGATTGTCTATCTCTGTGTGTTTGTGAATGTGAGTTTCTATGTTCGGAACATCGTTAGATATGCCTAGAAAATTCAGAACCCATTCGTGAGTAATGATTACAGTTCTGTAGGCAATCATTATAACTGCTGGTTGTATGGTGATCGAGTTGCGACCGTAATTCAATTAATTAATCGGAGGGGTATGATTTCAGCTGCTAGGTGGGAATATATTTGTGACCATAACTGCCAAGCTGCTTATCATACTCTGGTAGATGCTGAGCAAATACCTAAGGCATTAAGTCCAACTCTATATGCATTTTGTTTTATTTATTTATTCATAGTCTCACGCCTATAGCCCATAGGGGTAGGCTGAGGTGTAAATATTACACCCACATTTCGCCATGACTTTTTAGGTCCCACGTAATAGGGGGCGAGCCTATTGCCGTTATCGGGCACATCATCAGACTCCGGGCTGATACTGAGTATTCGGAAAAAACCCTGCATGCGTTTTGTACCAACATATAATATATTATATAAAATTTATAAATAAAGTGAGATTTCAGGCTCAACTTCTAACGAGTTTTTGACATGAAGAACACAAAGATCAATAAAATTCAAACTATAGTGAGTCGTAGTACATTTTTTTCGCACAAACATTTATTGCACCTGTATTTGTCGAGCTCAAGTATTTAATTCCTAATAAACAGCAGAATTCAGTTCAGTTTAAAACACAAACCGCTCATATATCAACAAAAACAAATTTTCTCTGACCCTGGCCCTCAAAGCTAACCAGATTAAACCGCATGATTCTCTCCAAGCAACTTGGTTATGAACTCCGCTACTACTAAGTTCACGTTGTAAATTATAATTTGGAACAATTTATGTCTCCCTGGATACCGAGTGAGACTTCGCTTATTTATATTTTAGAAGACGACGACGGAACACAAAGTTAGCTTGTTTCAGCTAGTTGGGAGAACCGGTTATTCTTTAGGGCTTCTACGTGATTTGTGTTAGTAACAATAATAATATTCTACAACATACACACAGCACCATGTAGTCTCAAACTAACCAGCGCAGCGCTTGTACTATGGGTACTAGACAATTGATAAACATACATCGCTTACCATCCGTCTGTTCGTTTGCCTCGCTTAACATAAACAAAAATCACATTGCATACTTGGTTTTTTTAAATACAGTATACTTAATTATATTGTACACAGAAACACCCATACACACACAAGTTTGACTTGAATATGAATCGAAACCGCGACCTTCGGCGCGGCAGTCGTTTACCCGTCCGGTACACTATTGACAACATTGTTATAGCGAAGGATAACAGCAACAGCTTCAAAAGAGAAAAGCTCATCTATGGTCGTTTTTATTGTTAATAAATATTGTACCGAAAAGTACAAAATCTATCAATATCAGTGATTAATTCATGATTTAATAGGGAATGTCATCCTAATATTGTGATCTTAAACTAAATTAATGTGAAATACCTTTGTTGTTATTTAATTTATTTATTTCATCTAACGCTACAATCTATGTCTACAGGCGAAGCCTAATACAACAGATTTAGCCTAGGTTAAATTTTGTAAGGACCTTATATCAAAAATGGATCGAAAATCTAAAAAAACGAATAGAATATTGAATTTCACGGTAGAGACATTTTCTATAATGCCGTACAAAACCTCGTTTGCTAACTAGAAAGATAAAAATTATATAACTATCTCAACAAAAGACTTGAATCTTTTTCTAAGAATAAGCATAATAATAATTGTAAATCGGTTGTAAAAGCGTTTCTTCACAAATTGGATTACCGTAATACTGCGAACTTACTACTATGACGTTAAAAATAATTTAAACATGGGCTAATTAGTCGTAACATAGCATAGTATGGCGCACGCACGCACGCACGCACACACGCACACACTCACGCACGCACGCACGCACGCACGCACGCACGCACGCACACACACACACACAAACATATACATAAACATAACACCAATGCATGATACTAACAATCTAGTCTTAAGTTATACTTTTTATTGCAGTAAGCTCTAATTACATTATTATTATGTTGCATAGTTAGAGGCTCTAATGGTTATATAACACGGGGGGCGCTGACTTCTGAAATACAGGTAATACGCCTAGTTCAGAGGCCATAGTTTCTATTCGAGTTCATAATTGTAAGCCTCATAAAATGTATATTGTACCTGTGCTATATGTTTTTGAGCAATAAAATTTTTATTATTATTATTATTTCAAAATGATGATGATTTTGATAGTAACTAGATCCTCTTACAGAATTGTAATAAGCTGATAGGATAATCGTTTACATTTTTCTAGTTTTGTCCTTGTAAAGTGTATAAGAATGATTTCTTGGAGATACCAAAAACTTCTATACCTATGTGTCCATACATCTAAATGAACATAATTTTCTACCAGCAGCTGAACTAATTTCTATTCCTCCACAAAAACTTCAGAAACATATCACCCACGGAATAAACTGTACCGACTATCCAATAACGAAACAAAGAGCCATTGAATAACAAAAACACTTCGATCTAGACATAAAATACATACAGGAAAATGTTCATACCAATCGTGGGATCCTAAGTTCAATGGAATGAACCAATCGCGAACATTGGTCATGGGACATTACACTTGCTAGTTTGTTATTAAGGACGGGACGGGACAAATGATGTATGGTACTGTACGCCCTTAATATAAAACATGGAGTTAATAGTCTGAAGTTAAGTGTATGTGTAAAAGTAGATACGTAGACAAATAAAATTTTTGGCCTGTATATTTTTGGCACTCTAGGAGTGAGACAAAGAAGAAAATTCAAGCGACGCTAAAAGTACATAGGTGAACAAAATTGTAATGGGTTAGTATAAAGGCTAGCGTCCACTAGGCTCGCCGAGCCGAGCCGAATCGAAACGCAGAAAGTCGCCTCCTATATATTTCTATGAACCTGCGTCCATTAGCGACGAGCCGCGGCGCGCCGAATCGAATCTGGCGCACGCATCGCTCGTCAGGCGAATTTCTGCGGCGACGCGTTTCGACTCGACTCGGCGCGCCTTAGTGGACGCGGGTCAGCGGATGAGTATAGACGGGTACTACATGGCCATAGACGTGGCGTAAATACCTACATAAAAAGTTTTCGAAATGAATGAAGAGCTGTTAATTTCACTAGTTCAGAAATATACTGAACTTAATGATTATGACTGCCTCATTAGTCTCGCGGCATAAATGTGCGCGTGGGATTGGGAGGTCTCGGGTTCGATTCCCGGGTCTGGCAAAGTGTTATTGGGTTTTTCCGTTAGGAAATTCTCAGTAGCAGCACGGAGTCTGGTAATGTGCCTGGTACGGCAATAGGCTTGCCCCTTATTACGTGGGACTTGAAAATTCATGGCGAAATGTGGGTGTAATATTACACCTCTGCCTACCCCTTCGGGGATACAGGCGTGAGTCTAAAAAAAAAAATGATCATGAAGATACTCATTATCATGACGAGCAGCGTAGACAAAATATATGGCAAGAAATAGCGGGAATAATTAACGAATTTGAAACAAGAACATATCTTCGTCCGAGCTATCCATCATTGACAACACAAGCACAACCTACAGCAGCCAGAGGCCGACTGCTGGCTTCGATTCGATTCGTCTGTAATGAACGTACACGGATAAAATGCGACTCGGCGCGATTCGACGCGGTTCGAATGTAGTCGACGCCAGGCTTAACAGTAGTATAGTCATAGGTATTTTTTTCTTTGTTTTCAACTAGTACGATCGCCAGCTGCTTATAATAAAAAAATAAAAACTACACAAAATATTTCCCCACAAACCTTGACCGTGAAAATAAAGCATTCGTAACGTATAATTATTTACAAGATATTTATTATTTTATGATATACTATTGCTAAGGTGGAGAGAGTACGTACGAATTGAGTGTAACCCCAGAACATACATCACGGGTGGCGATAGAGGTTCGGTAAACATGGCAACATTAGAAATTGTTTTCCTCTTATAGCTCACTATGTCTGACTATGTTCCCAAGGCTTTCCTTTTAACTTTCTTTGTCTTAGTCCCTTTATTTGCATCCTTATTTGAGGAGAATGTTAGTTACGGTCTCTGGCAGATTTTATTGTGAATTAGATGGTGTTTATGTGTCATACGACTGATTTCAATGACACCTATTAAAGGTTTTTTGATCTGATTATTTCACTATTCCTATTATATAAATCAACTTACTTAGTAGCTGAAGTGACCACGTCAATGCCGAACAGTGCACGTATTGTTAAGGGTTAGATCTCTCTACACGAGATAACACATTGTGTGATCCTAACATAGTTGTTGAGAGTCTTGTTATGCTTTGTGTCTGTTAGTTAAATGTTTGATAAGTGCCTTGAGATACAGGATGTATTCCTAGATCGAGAATTTTGTCTCTAGGTAGCACAATAAAAATGAGATCAAAATATAATTATGATAAATTATACGTATACTTCTTTCAAATCGATCTCCAAAACGTTTTGGAGGTTGATTTGAAAGGAAATGTTATATATCGCTACTAAGAAGGACGGATAATGTTTTTCAATGAGCAAACTATTTAAATTATACATCCAAACTACAAGTTGGCACGAAATTTTCAATGAATTGATCAAACTCGCGCTAGAGCTATTTTTCTATAGACTCAATTGTGAGGCCAACAAGGCAATTAATTTATTCCTGTTCACACTTTCCATGTCCGTCACGAATGCGACAAAATTATTTCCATATTCATCGCAGATACGTCTGGTTAGCTTCGAATGAATTTTGAATATTTGCACATTTTCCTACCTCGTATATTCTTGTGATACTATTTTGCAAAACAGTTCAGTTTTCTATGTCACTTCGAGCGTAATAACTCGCTATTTGAATTCAAATCTTACTGCAGAATGAAAATTCCACTGCAGAGGTTTGTTGTCGCCATAGAATCTCAATAACATTTTTGAAAGAAATAGATATTCGTAAATGGCAATATCAATGTCCCAAAAAAAATATATACTATGAATTGTATTCAAGTTTATGAATAGATACTTGATACTCTAGACAATATAGGAATAAGTTCCTTAAATAAAATGATTAGGTACTATAGATATTTGAAATCGAATCCGAATCGAATTCAAATTTACTAAGATTAAACCCAGATTGTTTATAGCTCCAAGCAGGTATCAAGTTATTCTTAGTTCGGCAATGTTCACTGTGGTTGTGTTAACATACTACGCTGATGGATCAGTGGTTTAAGCAGTCACCTGGCGTTTCCAGTAATCAAACTTTTAAATCTACCTTCTACCTGTAGTCTAAGGTCGACAGTCGGGTTGGTTTTTAGTGGTACATCATGGTATTCCTTACAAAGACTCAGTATTTTCTATAGAGCAGGATGCGTTAAATATTGCCTTACAATCCGGTAACCTGTAATCCCCTCGCAAAATCCAGCCTCTTACTTAAATGGTATATTCTCTTCTACCAAAGCTTTACACAAAATAATGACTTACAGCCCTATACATATTTATCCCACCTTTACTTATCCCACTTCTTCTAACATTACAAACGAATATCCACAAGTTTACTGAAGTACTTCCACCACCAGTCACGCTCGCTTACACATTCAATATTTCATCCCAACACGCGATACAACTTAACCCAAGTACGTCTTAGTAATTTTGCTCGAACAAACTTCTTCAACTTTACTTTGAGATATGATGTCGAGTGCTTGACGCTTACGTACTGATGTACAGACGTATTTATGCCTTGATGTTACTGCCTTTTTGCTTCGTCTTGTGTGTCAAAGCGAAATTATTTGATGATGCCAATGAATTGTACCTCAAGACAGCTTGTGAAGTGTCAACTTTGGAACAAAACGAGACTGTTCTTTTTAAATTCTAAAAGTTAAAAAAATTCTATCAATCTGATTTGAAAGTTGTAACTATAATCCAGTGGATGCCAATAGATTGCCAACTCTTTGTGGCAAATTTACAAGTTACAAACTACCGGCGCGCAGCACTGACTTTAGAAATTGTTAGCGTATCAAATTGTTAATTTTGTAATAGTTGTAGCTTGTTCCTTACCTTAAAGTGTTAAATTAGCTGTCAGTTCTATATGTAATGGCGCTGGTCTAAGCACAACAGTATAATATTATTGTGTAGCTTCTTTATTTATTTGAAAGAATAAGAAAGCCAATGTTTTTTGTGAAGTCTGGTTAAATTGAACAGTTTTTGCTTAAAATCGCAAAGCGGACTCCGGTATTCTAGGCAAAGGGACCGGTCCACAATGATATGATCTAAATAATAAAGAACTCAAATTCTTCACTCCGTATGTATCAGAAATTACTCATAGCTGAGATTTAGTTCAGTCACTTTGTCAAACGCAGCGACTATTACTTCTCCAAATTTTTGAGGACAAAACGACACGATGACGTACAGTTGTTAGACACGATGGCCGAGTTCGCTTTATACTTATTAATGGCAATGCAAAAACCTGCCAAACAAGACAAAAAATGTTTTGCTTCTTAAATTATCCTTTCTTTCTCTTTTTTTAATCATCCTTAACTTATCACCATCTCCTTATATGATAAAACTCGTTGACCTCATCATTCATTGAGCACTGCACAAGATTACACGGCAACACCAACGAAACGTTAAGGTGTTGTGTTGAGGAACGTTGTCAAAAGGACCATCTAAAGTCCAAGCTCTTTCAGTGGGCTTACCTCATAGGGTTGGCCGGCACTAATCCACTTCGTTAATTACGCCAAGAGATCAAAGGGCACGGCATAACCCGGCAAGTTCTTAGCAAATTAACAAGTGTACGGTGCCACGGATTAGTGCGGGTGAATGGAGTGGCAATACTGAATGTACAGTGGCAGTTTGCTGGGCGTATGAACAGCATGAATGATTTATATTATGTCCGATTGTGGTTAACCTTTAAGGACTGACGTGGCTTAGTCATATCATACATGGTGACTTAACGTCTCCCAGACGGCTTGGTAATAATCGAAATAAATCTTTTCTATTTAATAATTTAATTTTGTTTAATTACATTATGATTTGTTTATTACTATTTTATCAAGACAGTAAAAAACAACAACCTTTTCATAGGAGATCAGTATTTATTTGGTGGAAATGACATTACCAATGTTTCACTCACCAAAAAATATAAGTTATACTTATAATCAAAACGATACAAAAAATATTTAGAATTATTTTGGAAATTTTCTTATATTTTAAACATTAGTCTTAATAATTAATAGTACTGCTTAGGCAGCGTTTTTTTTTTACTTTTGACACATTTTAAATTGCTTTTGACCCACAACACTAATACTGACCTTCCGTCTCAGAGACACTGCGTAGCTCTACAGCCGAATGTGTTACCGCACTGCTATTAAGCTCTCGAGTGAATGATGGACATGTTAGATCCCGAAAGTACAGGGAAGGGCGCGAGGGTAACTTTAAAGGCCTTTAAATAAAACTCATATTTGTTATCTCGCCGTGCGTCTGTGAGACACTCACGTCAGTACTTAAAGGTTAAAAGTGCACATGTACAATTTTGTATGAAATGATGTAAGATCAGTGATTCACGGATCAGAAACGGTACATAGCTATGCCAGAAGTCGGTTCAAAATTGAAACTAGCAAAATCAACTCTATGAAATACTTTAAAACAATGCATGATATATCTTGAAGTATCTATTGTACAATGGGGAAAACAAAAACAAAAATAAAATTATATGATAAACCGGACAGTGAGTCCCGTGTATCATCATCGTCCTAGCGTTATCCCGGTTGCATCCAAGATTTACACGCCTTGGAGTCCGAGTTCTACTTACTGGTCTAACCAGGTATGACAGAATATCAACTTTGCCACAGACCGACTGCCGTCTGACCTCCGCAACCCAAATGGATAGCGATATTCTATGGTTTAGACCAGTATCAGTTCATTTGAGGGTACTGGCTCCCCGTAACGCAAAGATCTTCATGACAGCCCTGACTGACGGTTTAACGTGTTCTCCAAGGCACGCGACAAGCGATAGATAACAATTTAATACGCACATAACTTCTAGTCAGTGATGCGCGTTATGGAGTCGAACCTGATACCCTCTGCATGGCAGTCCATTGGTATCTCTACTAGGCTATCGCTGCCTTCCTATCCCGTGTATCATATAATAGGATTTATCATGGCTGCTCTCGCATATCAAATTGTAAAGTGTGAAGTTCTCTTAGCCTGTGACGCTAGTATTCATAACAGCAAATAACCTCAGATGTAAATGCATGCACCAAACATATAAGTAATGTAGTAAAGAATTGTTTTTATAGGTTAAAAATACTATACAAAATGCAAAACTACTTAAGTATAAACCTAAGAAAACAGCTAGTGGATAGTCTCATCTTATCTAGGTTTAACTATTGCGATGTAGTGTACGGCCCCTGTTTGCTGGCAAGGACCAAAAACCTTATACAACGAGTGCAAAATGCTTGAGAGTGTAAGTCCATACTTAAATGATAATAATGTGTTGAAAATGGAGTCAAGACGGAAATTACACCTAGCCAGCTTACTCTTCGGTGTAATAGCAAATCAAAAGCCTACCTACTTGTATGAGAAGCTGGTTTGGCGACAAAGTCACTACTCATATTCCATAAGACTTGCATCCAGACCTCTATCTCTATCCAAACACTCCACAATGGCATACTGTGGCAATTTTAAATTTGCAGCAGCAAAAATATGGAATGATCTGCCTCCTCCCATAAGGGACCTGAAAACAAAAATGTCATTCAAAAATAAACTGAAAGGTTATTTGCTATCACATCAAAAGCTACAACAACAAAATGCCAACTAAGTAGGTAGGTACCTTCAAAGTATTAGTCCACTAGCTTCCAGCGCTCCTTGCAGTATCTTCCTATGAGCCTGCATATACCCTAGTTACAAAATGCTACCAGTCCAGTTCCAGCATTGGTATGGGATCTTAAATAAATAAATAATAAATTATTAGCGTATTATGATCATAATTAATGTTGTTTGTTGGTTATAATAAGTTGTATACCTGATTTTTGTAAGGCGGTTGTGCATGTACAAGTTTCTCTTACCTTATTTATAGTTTTTTAGATAGGTAGTAAGCTTAAACAATTGCATGGTTAGGATTTTAAGCTTGTTTAAAAATACAGAGCAGTATTTGTATGGCTCTGGCACTGGCATAGGTGGATGGCAAGGAAGATCAGTACTGAGATGGTCCGTCGTGACCTTCGTAGTGTTTGCTGATTGCCAGCCGCAATTGTGACACACGACGAATAGCTTCATTACTTTTGTTGTTATGTTTTGTTTATTTAATATTTATTAATTAGTAATAAAATTAGAATACGTGGCAAAGCACGTGGTGCCACGTAGCAAAAATCATGACGTTGATGACATGACATGTCAAACAAATTGTCAATGTAGCTTGACAGTTACGTATCTGTCATACGTTTTATTAGTGCTTTGCCAATTTGTATTAGCAAATTAACTTTTATAAAATTGTTTATTTTTATTTTAGATTAAGCAAAACTGTATTATTGTGACTATGCGGCGTGTGTAATACAAATAAAAGCATTTTTCTTTCTTCTTTCTTTCTTTCTAGATGTCATCTAAAGGAGCCAGGCCATACGATTTCTAAATCTCTATAAAATAAACTACAATTTTCAGTAGGCTCGTAATTCTATGATACATACATCATGTACACCAATCTTGCGGAACTTAATCTCGAGCAAATGTACCGCAAATCCCGCTCTCACGTTATCACGTTGTCATATAAACACAGTAATAACTGAGAATGTTGGTGACGGCACTATTGATTATGTGGTCGCTGGTTCAATTCCTGGACGGGGAAGGTTTAGTGGGCTAATATAGAAGCGGGATAGCTAATGAATAACTATTACTATGGTGTTTCTATGTATAATATGTACGTAGTTATAAAAAATAATTATATGTCGATCCGTTGTATAGTACCCATAGTACAAGCTCTGTTCAGTTTGGGACTAGATTGTATTGTGTTAATGTGGTAGAAAATAATATATAATTATTATTTTTAGTTTGTGTCGTGTCTAAAATACCCCGATTGTAAGATTCGAGTTCACATCGAGCCAAGCTTTAAGGAGTTGTACTTAATGGTAAATATCCTCTAAATTGCAGCAATACTTTCCGTCCTTGTATCGTGGACCCATAACTATGGAAATATCAGAAGTACACATCAGCTAAGATCTAATGTAACATTCTGTTTATAGAAGCAAAGAGATTTTACGCAATGATATTGAATAGAGGTGGTAATTGGTTTTATTTAAAAAAATGCGTTATTGCAGCCTCTTTCATGAGAGTCAGTTATGATTGTTTATAAGTTTTTTTTGCAGACTTATTTCATCATCATCAGCCTGCTTTATAGTCGGTGCTACTGGTGTGAAGATATTTTTCACTTTGAGAAGAGTAATAAGGGCAATCCGCCGCGCTGGTAAAGTGTCAGGCTGCACATGTCTTTCGAGAACATTTAGGCAAACTCAAAGACATGCAGTATATGAAGTAATTCTACAGCTTAATAGCTATTTTTAGAAATAGTGATTATTGCCTAATATCAAATATTAATTAATAATAATAACGCGTCAACTACAAATAGCAGCTGGTATAGAATGCCTAAGGCTAGGCTAATCTGTCAGTCTCTGAATGGCCCACAATCTTACGGCTCTCTGTATTGGTTTAGATATTCACTAGCGGGTGGAATGACCTCACATACCAATGCCTTTAAATAAAGTTGAGATAATATTGTACATGATATAAAGAACGGCGAAAATTACTTGCGTGGCGGTTGCAACGTCTCGACGCATAATTTGTATCGTATTTTCGCGACTGCCCCAAGGCGGGCACTTTGTCCAATAAAATGTTTTATTCGCAGCTGAATTCTTGAATTTAACTTTCGAACTGAGTTTAAGTGGTTTTGTAAAGAGTAGATGTTATTATGAACTGTCTTTTGGACAACGAAATGTGGTCCCAGGATTCTTGATTTAAGATAAAACACTATACATTTTTTATGTAGCTGAATTCAAATTCTTTTTCTTTTTCTTGAGTGTAATATAAACTGGACCGCTTTGGTTTTATAAGCACCTAGCATGACGTGGAAAATCGATTTTAACATGCACTGTTTACTCTAGAGGCCTTCTTAAAAATCTGGGATAAAATACTAGTAATAACAAATAAAATCCAAGTGACAGTCGTTTTGTTAGAATCCAAGGTACTGACGTGTTGTCAGTACCCTCAAATAAATTGATACTGATCCAAACCATGGAATGTCGCTATCTCTCTGTGTTGTAGAGGTCACACGGGAGTCACTTTGTGGAATAATCTGTATCTGACATTTCTAATAAGACCAGTAAGCGAGCCCCGGGCCCCGGGGTTATCTCAGTTTCAACCTGGGGTCCGCTTACTAGTCTAACCGGATTTGTCTCAATATTTAATTCTCCTCAGAGCGACTGCCTGTCAGACCTTTGCAACCGAAGGGATACCGATATTCCATGGTTTAGACTAGTGTCAGTTTATTTAGAAGGTACTGATGTCCTGTAACGACTGTCAAAGATCTTCATGACAACCTGGACCGACGGCTTAACGTGCTCTCCAAGGCACGGGGCAAGCGATAATTAACAATTCAGTACACATTACTCTGAAAAGTCAGTGGTGCGCGCCGTGAATTCGAACCCGACACCCTCTGCATGCCAGTCTGTATGTATCTCCACTAGGCTATCGCTGCTCCGAGTCTAAGGCCCAACCGGGATTACGCTAGGACAAAGATACAGTGTATGAGTTTCAACTGTTCTTGACCGTGTATCAAGGATGTTTGGTATTTATTTGAACTCTATATTTGATAATATGGGTACTTGTACACTATTAATGGTACCACCAGAGGTTGCTGAGGGAGTTTTATCCCATGGTAACTTAGATTGAATATCAGTCTAAGTTTTCCCAGAAGTGAGGCTCGTAAAAAAGCGAAAGAATTTTAAAATGTTTACAGTTGACGTCAATGGTCTTTTTTCATTACGCACTACGATGTATAAACGTTTAAATGGGTTCTGTTTTTTAAGCCGTAAAACAAATCGGTACTATAAACGATTCAAGAAGAAAAACTCAAATTAGTTCGAAATAACATTTAGGTTTGCCACCTTACAACATTACTTGGCAGATTACAAACCACATATCGGCGTAGAATGTCGCATACCACACCTACTTTAAAGGTCTAAGGCACGAAGGTTACAGCCTCCAATGGAATGTTGTGCCGATAATCAATCACAGTGACATCAAACCCCACATCACAGAAAAGGGATGATCTGAAATTCTACGATACGGGTCACTAGCTGGGTACGAGGCTTTTTTAATAAAATAACAACGGCACTGTTTTTAGTTTGTAATTTGATTTGATTATATGTGCCTGATTTACCAAGGTCTGTCTATTTTCTCTTTCGCAATGTTTAAAATTACAGGTGTACGACTGTCTTGTTTATCTTAATGAATCAGGTGTAGCCTGGTGACCCGTAACACAGGTAATTCCATTACCTATCATGGGCACCAGTATCTCACAAAAAGTTGTGGTAATATAATAATATGTAATTTTGGTTTTTATGTGTAATCCTTGTAAAGAGAAAATAAATAAATTATTATTATTATTTGTTTCTTTGTTATTCTATTATTATTATCTTTGTTCGATTACATGATATTATGGGATCGCGGATGTGGGTGGCTCAAGATCGATCTAAGTCATCTAAGAACCTTGGGGAAGGCCTATGTCTAGCAATGGACATCAATCTATCGACTGATATGATGATGATCGATGATGACACGATATTTTAAGCCTTGGCTTTGTTTTCAAAATTATTATTATTGAGGAGACTATCCTAAGCTAACGGAGTTCTTGCGGTTAACATTCAGAAACAATTTTCTACAGTTAGTATGATCATTTTGTTTTCAGAATACTGTTGCTGCAGTTTTATTCATAGAGCATATTATTTAATTTTTCTTCGAGATTGGTATACCTTCTCTTTTGTAATGCTAGTAGCAATAGGGTATATTATAGTTCTCAGAAGCTTATGAGTTATATCCGCGAAAAAGAACTAGCACTTAAATAATATATTTTCTTCTAATTTTATGATAAAACAATTTGTTGTAAGAACTCCTGTATACAACAAATTGTTGGAAATTTAGAAAGTTATTATGATTTTCATAAAGTAACTTATATAAATAATTATTTCCAATAATTTTAATAATACGATTCAACGTATATACGTTCTCAATAATATATTTATTTATTAACAAGAAGACCAACAGCAAAAGTAACAAAATACAAATAATATAGTAAATAATGTCTTGGAAAAGAGATTGAATGTGGAATAAATAATTGAAATTGTTATTAACTATGAGACCCGCGGTAGTAAAACATGACCAATTAATCATAAACATATAATTACAGAACTATAAACGTAGGTATATATGGGTGCAAATTAATATATAATGATTATATTGTTACGAAAATATTAATAATATTTAAGATTGATATTTAAATAACTATTTGTGAACACAGAACTGAGAACTTCACTACTTTATAATATTAGACACTGTATTGGCTGCTGTTTTATAAAGATTGGTTATTTTAATTTATCGCTTAATTATTAAGATAACTCCAGAAACTTTCAAAGTAAAATCAATTAGTATTAAATAACATTATTCTGACACTTATTTTTACGGTTATAAATAACATGCGTTTATATTTGCATCCTGTTGATAGCGCTATCTGTTGACAATGTTGTAAAGCAGCGTTTGGTTAATAAAATAAATTTGTTATTCATGTAAAATAAATAATTTGGTGTTGTGCAAAATTCATTACAATATTAATGTCGATTTTTGATTAGTTTATAATTAATCGTACAGTAATTTCAATTATATGTTGAAAAGGAGTTGTTAAACGTTAATGATTAAGTGTAATGACGGTTAGTTTATAAAAAGGACTGTAGTTCGCATTTTAATGCAATTCTGTGCTAGAAATTGTCCTAAAAAGTACTCTGTGAAATCGTCTGAAAATAAACCAAGTAATATTACGTGAGTGTTTTTATTATAATGGAGTCTGGACACCATAACCCTGGCTTATCGCCGACATATACATAATAAGAATAACTATATTTTCGACCTATTCTAAACCGTTATGTATATAATATGACCCTCAGGAATCAGACCATACGAATGGAGTTTCTGTCATTTTAGAATATGTATTTATGCATAAAACTTGTTCTCCTATGTTCAAAATAAACTGTTAGTGTGATTATGCTAGTCAAGCTTTCAGTAACAGCAGTTTTAATTAAATAAATATTGTGTGAATTCGTTGGTAACAATATTGTAGTTTAGGTTGTAATTTATGTCTTTGTTGCTCTATTACACGGTTGGTTATAACATTTACCGTGTGACGGATTATGCATTAATGTCTAGCCGATTTCGATCTGTGAATGTCGTAAGAAATCCTAAGGAAAGAACACGTAGGACATAGTATCTTTGCGAAGATTCCGCAAACTGGACGTTAAAACACCACCACCAAACCTTCGGAGCACCGGTATGTGGTAGGACTAATCCTTTTATTGACTTACAATATCAAACTGGGGGTGGCCTACCTGCAGCGTTAGACTGCGAAATGCTGTATGATGATATCAAATACATCACCAAAAAGCTTTGTATGGTGCAGTATAGTGTTACAGCCTTTAGTAATAAACTAACCCTCTCACACCACGATAAAAATAATCAAATATGAAAAAAGTAATCATAAAAATAACGTATTCTGCGTGCGTCTGCCCGGTTTTATTATAACAAGGTTCTATTTCGCGTAAAAATATGAGTGGGTAATAGTTTGATGCGTAAACACAATAACGGTTTTATCGCCGGATGATATTAGCCGGAACGGCCGGATGGATGGTTATCGCCAGTTTACCCTACGACCGAGCCGTAACGCGGGGCATAGGGTGGATGTGCGCCGGGTGATAAGCGAGACTGGCTTTTTATTTGACGCCCGTTCTAGCTCTGACATCAAATGGATTATTCTCTTTAAAACTGGACTTTTCAATTTTATTTTTGTGATTCAGGTTGTAGTTGTCTGATTTTTATTGTATTTTAGTAGTAATCAGAGTAGAGGTGATATACTACAATATTTTTACCCATATCAAACATTTTCGGAATTTCAACAATAAATCAGGTTTCTTTAGCGCTACGGTTTGAGAAATAAGATGATTTATGCCATTCAGTCACCCTAGTGTCCCAACGTAGCGGTCATGTACAGGAACGTCCCTAATCTTGAAGATTTATTTACATATCGATAGTAGTGGTGTCACTGAACGCTTGCATGATGTATGTCTGGTCAACCCTTTGTAGACCGCTGATTTTTAACCTCACGACTATAGCCAGTTTGAGGGTAACATGTATGTTCGTGACCTTTGTGTAAACGATCATTCGGAATGATTTGATTAGGGTTTTCTGATTGAGACTGCGGTTTAAATGAGAAATATGGAGGCTTTTTATAGATGTTGTGGGAACTTAAGTGCATTTAACTTTATTATATTGGACAGCAGAATGAATCCCGAAACCAAAAAAAAAATCTTGGACGCTACCGGGTCAACAATAAGGTAATGATGATTACACAATAATAAAATTAATAAGCTTTGATCATTTCGGTTTTGGTATATGTTTTTGGTATGTGTTATTTGTTCAAATTATTGTTACTGCAGTATTGCTATTCATTATTTTTACATAAAATAGAATAGTGTATCAATTCTTTTTAATATTGATTGTTCATAGATGTATTATTTATTGCATGTGCGATTGCATGAGTAATAAAGTAATGGATTTTGGATGCACAATAATTTTAAATTTCAGTCAAATATTGGGTGCTCATTTTTCATTGGACTAATTCTCGCGGTAGTATTTTGTTTTCAAAATGATTTGTTGCATTCGTTTTGCTAAAATTGAAGTTTAGTTTTGTTTTCACGATTTCTTCACTGTCAGAGAGCCAAAGTTTCATATTATGGTGTTTATTTCTAATGTAGAGGTATGCACTAAAAATAACCCTGTCTATAGATGTTGTATATCTGCATACATCATTATAAAAAAAATATGAATTTGCTCACAAAGTAATCTCCACGTTAAAAGGACTTATTTTAATTATCTTTAATTACTGTTGCTTTTTCATCAAAGCAATCCATTCTATTTGTTTTATATAAAGTTGATATTATTTACGAAGTTCTATCTTTATTAGTTCTATCTATCTTAATTACCTTTGCTCAAATTGAAACATCAATATTAAAATATTATTTTCATAGTTCTTTCACTCCTTTCAGTGCAAGTTTGCAATATTAATGTATTTTTTTAATAATACGTACATATTTAAACTGAGCCAAGTCTTTGCAGAAAGACAAATTAGTAACAGCATCTTTACTAGAAATAACTTTTAGAGAACATGTTTTAATATTTTTTTCATTATATAAAACAATCTATTTAATATTGTAAATTAAAGTTAATATTTGAGTTATGTCGAAATATTCTGATATATTGCTGTTTTTAATATAATGATATTTATTATATGAAGCATTCAAAATAGCGTATTAACGCTATTTTTGAATATTTCATGAAATTCAGTTTAAACCTTTACTGAATTTAATGGTCTGTACACTGTTAAATAAAAAGTGATTTAACTCTTCTAACATATAATTCATACATGGATCTCAGGAACTACTGGTCCGAATTGAACAATTATTTCAGTGTTAGATAGCCCATTTATCCAGGAAGCATTTATATAACATCACGCCATGAGCCACAGGAGCGAAGCAGTAGCCTTAAATAACGCGGGTATAACCGCGGGCTCATCTAGTCCCAAATAATAAAATTATTATTCTCAATATGTTGTAGAATTTTCAGACATAGAAAACTCATAAAACAACTATACTACATACATACATATGTACATGTCATATACTCACGCCTTTTTCCCGTCGGCGTAGGCAGAGACAGCAGAACGCCACGTGCTCCAATCCTTACACACGTCACGCACTTGGTCTTCACTCATTACCTTGCCGTTTCTTAGGACGTCTCCAATTTGGTCGACGAATGTCCGACGAGGTCTGTCGCGACCGTCTTGCCCATACACATTTGCCTTATATATTATCTGATTCGTCATCAGATATATAAAGCAAATTGCATCGACACTAATATATAATATAATAAAACTGAAGGGTTTGTTTGGTTGAACGCGGTAGTCTCATTAACTACTGGTCCGACTTCAATAGTAGATAAAATATGATGACAACTAGTAAAATCAGAGACTTTTAATGGAATGTCAATAACAATCTCTTTGTACGGAATATGTATGAAATACATACGTAGTAGTGACTTCATTACTTTTTGCTATCAAGTTGAGTACTAATTATCAATAAATTGTTAAATGAAAATGCTTTAAAGAGTTTTATCATTAATTGATGAATAAAACTACAATTATTTTGGCATATTTTACAAGATAAAAGAACCTATGTAATTTATTTTACTTGCAGTCATCATCCCCATTCTTTTTGTGTTAGAACGCCCATTTATCGAAAAGGCTATACGCTATATAAAATCACGTGTCAAAAGCAGTAACGCTTAATAACGCATGTAACCGCGGGCTTATCTAGTAATTATACATGATGAAGCACAGTATTCGAACAGTTTTAGTTCATAAAAGACTCTGTAAAGATTTTGAGGTGTAACGATGTTGTAGTTGATTGTACTTCTAGTATAGAGGCCGGTCAGTTTGACGCTGGCAATTAAGAAAATTGGGTCTCAGCTCAATAAACTGTACGATGCGAAGGCGGCGTAATGAAAGTGGTAGTGATTGACAAAGGTTCTTCGCTCCTTTTATCTTTTGATTACGATATTGAACTGCTGAGTACGTCGAGAAGTTTCTGTTAGCTCAGCACGTGTATTGTTTGTGAGATGTTTTAATATCTATTGTTAGAATACAGGGTGTTGATATGAATTTGCAAAATATTTTAGTAATACAATATAGACATTAAACTTATGCACCTAAAATTATTTCAAACAGTGTGCGATGGTATAAGACCCTATTTTCATTAAATTTTACTTAGGTATTAAATCAGAATAACATGTTTACTGGTGCAGAATAAGACTACACGGTAGGTACGTCTGCTTGTGTGTTAGGTACCTGCAATGCTTGTGGCGATCAGCTGAGTGGCGGCAGCGGTCAATACAACGAGCTGCTTTTTTAAATGTATGATTACGATGTTTTTTTTAAGTTTTTGTTGGTTAAGTTTTCATGTATTTGTATTCAGTTATAGTAGTTTATTCACGCCTGAAAATATTTTGCAAATGCATATCAAAATGCTGTATAATACAATTGTATTGAATTGATTTGTTTTATAAACTTTATATTCAATTGTGTAATGTCAGTCTTGCCGCCAAGACAGCGATCTGTTTGGTTACAGACATCTAAGTAGATAAGATTAGTTTCAAAGTGCGTAAATATATAAACGACTTCGTTGCTTTTTAAATTAAGGAGTTATGTAGGACAATGTTATTTAAATGAAATCTATTTTTAACATAATTTAATTACATACATACATAAATAGAATCACGCCTGTTTCCCGGAGGGGTTGGCAGAGACTATGGAACGCCATTTGCAACCATCCTGACATACCTCTCTTGCTTCATTCACTCCCATCAAGTTTCTCATGCATGCTCTTCTGTTAAGGGTACTTCTGACCTGTCCTTTTTCACGATGTCTCCAATCTGGTCAGAGAACGTCCGCTTAGGTCTTCCCCTTTGTCCTGTCCCATTTACACGTGTCTTATATATCTTCTTTGTGGTTTGGGCACATGGAGAGGATGGATGACGATAGACTTATCGTCATCCATCCTCTCCATGTGCCCAAACCACCTTAACATGGCTTTCCCAATGCTTGTCACTACATCTTCTTTTACCCCACAACACTCTCTTATCACACAAGTCTTTACTCTGTCGGTCAAAGATACACCACACATACTTCTCAGTGCTCTCATTTCTACAGCATTCATTCTACTTTGAAATCTCTTCTGCCATACCCAACTTTCACTACCGTACATAAGGGTAGGCACTAATACCCCTCTATATAATTTAATTATATATAACAAAATGTTTTTAGGAAAGTGTTGGGTAGATGTTGCAGCTGAAGATAATGAACACTTTATCATTTACATAAACTTTATTTTTGGCAATTACAGTGAGTGAATATTATTTTTTGTCGAGGTATAAGCACTTTTTTTTTTAATCAGTGATTCCGACTCAGATGGTGAGTCAGAATCACTGATCTGAGTAGAGAATATAGTCAATAATAAATACTGTCTCTTTTAAATATAATTTCTCTATTGCTGTTATTCGGCTTAAATATCGCTCAAAACTTTATTAAAGTTAGGTTATAAAGTGAATGGTTTTGACGCGATTTTCGTCTCAATGTTGCGAGCGCGATTAAAATCTAGGCAGCAATCTTTATCAGGCTTGCTATATTAAAGTAGCACACATATACACAGTGCGCAGTCGTGGCTACAATGTAAACAAAACTGCTTACGAAACGGGGTACTCTAATCTGATCTGCATTTGCCTCCAGGCTAGGGGTAAAGCCTCCAAAACGGACTCACGCCGTTGAGAATTCGCCTTTTGACTTATCAAAACTAGTACCAACACAAAAGACGGTCGCGGATGCACTCAGTATAATTGCATCTAAACATTCGCTTTGTCAGTCGTAGCACTCATAGCGCCGTAGCACAGCGTAGCACCGTAGCTATCGTAGCTGATGTTTGGTCATACAACTCACTTACCTCTAATAAATAACGTTTGTTTGAGTGCTGTTTCTTTGTTAGTTTTAGATTTTGGCGTTCAATGTTGTTCGTGCAGCTTTTGGAGATTAATCGACAAGAGTACAAAAAAAACTGTATTAATCAAGCTCAAAATATCAAAAGCTCTAAATATATCAGCGAATAATAAATGCAGAGCGGTTTGGAACATAATAAATATAATATATCAGAAAAACGAAACATTAATTATATTGAAATTATATAAGTACATGACACTGAATACACAAATCCAAAACAAATAACTGAACAGAACAATTTTTTTATATACTTGACATCCTCTATTAGCAATGAGAATTTTAATCTAAACATGCCTACCTACCTATTTATAATCCTTAATAATTCTGACTCAATATTTTTGACACCTGTAAGTAATTATGACATGTCGACAATTATTAAATCATTATAAATAACACTAATTCTACGGGATATGACCATATTAGAACTGACATTTGAAAATTATGCGCTGAAATATTATCTCCTCCATTGTGTCATATTATTAATCTGTCACTTTTGCAAGGACACTTTCCGGCAAGATTGAAACTATCCGTCTGCTGTAAGCTGCTGCACAAAAAGGGCGATGGCAAAAATATGAACAATTATAGACTCATTACGCTAATTCCGATATTGTAATGTTTTTTTTGAAATAGTAATTTATGGCAAATAAAATAGCTTTTTTGTTAAAAATAGTATTCTTAAACCCGAACAAAACGGTTTTAGGAAGAACTACCCCACTACATTGGCATGTTTTACGCTAACTAAAATGATAACTGAGAGTCTCAACAACAAAGATTTTGTAAACCATAAAATTATTGCTGTATATGCTTATAAAGTATGGAATTAGAAGAAAAGCGCTACATTGGTGAGCTACTTAGAAAATCGTTACCAACGCGTGGAAATACAATGCAACTATGAGATCAAAATGTAAGCTACAAAATACATCTGGCGCTCCGCAAGGAAGCATCCTTGGGCCACTGATGTTTATATTAAAATATAATAATAACGTAGTTGAAGAAGATAAAGCCACATCATTTCTAGGAATTACCATTGACAAATACTGTAATTGGAAACAATATATCGAAAACCTTTACTGCAGTCTAGATAAATTTGTTTACGCTTTGTTTCGCTTAAGGCAATAATCGCTTAAGGCTAAAGAGTATCAATCATAGAAACGGCACTTAGTGCATATCACGGATATGTCTCAACAAAATTAAGATATGCTCTTATAATATGGCGAAACTCGGTAGAGGCAAATAGGGCATTCCTTGTGCAAGAGAAATGTATCCGAGCAATCTTTGGCATACGTCAAACGGAGAGTTGCACCACCTATTTTAAAGGCATAATATATTACTACTACCTAGCTTGTACATTTTAGAAATTTGTGATTTTGGGCGTAGTCGTCCATATTTATTCCCTAAGCACAATAATGCTGTGGAAAGACTTGGTAGACATGTTCACAAATTGTTAATACCAAAACACAGGGTAAATATATTTAGTAAGAATGTGTACTGCGTGTCAATACACATTTATAATTGATACCTAACAGTTTTAAGGAGATTAATACTTTGAATGTTTTAAAATTAAAATATTATAAATTACTAATTGACAAATGTTATTATAGCGTAAAGGACTTTTTAGATGACAAAACAATGTGACATAAGTATTATTGACATAAAAGCATGCAAACATTATGACTGCACAGTTGGCGTAGTGGTTTAAGCGGTCGCCTCGCTGCTTGATACTGCGCCGCGTGTCGCGGGTTCGATTCCTACAAGAGACAATATTGTTGTCTCGAGTCTGGGTGTTCTTTGTGTCCGTTGATTGAATGTTTATAAAGTCCCCCGCGACACAGGAATTTCTACCTAGTGCGGGAGTTGTCTTTAAAAAAATATATGTGAATTAAACAATTTAAATTAGAATGATAATAATTAATATGATAACATTTGTTTTAAAAGACCGATTTCTCACTACTATTAACATTTGTACGCCATATAATAGTAGAATATGGTTAGCATTAGCACTATAATATGTACATTCAGATATTTTGTAATACCCATATTCTGACAAATAATTAATGTTTTTATTTATTATTTATTAGTACAAAGTGTTGTATAAACGAATACTGGCTGAAAGTAGACAGTCCATTTATGAATTAGTTCAAAAGTTTACGCAAATATTATGCTTTATAATAATTTGGATGAGCTATTCAGCCTTGAAAGCATATGAAGTTCCAGCCAGTTCCAACACCGTCCAAAGGCACATGGACACAATTGATATTGTGTAAGCAACCGTGCCTAAGAGAACTGTAAAACGAAAATCTTACGACGGTTTCAAAATATCCGATATTAAAAAAAATCACGACCATGTAATACAATAAGACAATTTTCATTGTCAGGATTTACCTAATTAGATTTGTTGAGAGGATTCATTTTATTTAATGATATAATTTTGTTTCCTTGTAAACATAATTTTGTCATAGGAAATTTTTGAGTGATATCAAATGTCCAATTCATCAAGAGTTTTTCGAATCATCTATACTAATATAATAAAGCGGAAGAGTTTGTTTGTTTGTCTGTTTGAACGCGCTAATCTCAGGAACTACCGGTCGGATCTGAAAAATTATTTTTGTATACGATAGCCCAGTTATTCCGGAAGGCTATAGGCTATATAAAATAACGCTTCGACCCTTTGGGGCCGGGCAAAAGGCTAAAAAGGCTAAAACATAATGTTGGCTAATCTCAGGAACTAGCAGTCGGATTTAAAAAATTGTTATTGCCTGTGATAGCCCAATTATTCCGAAAGGCTATAGGCTATATAAAATTACGCCACAACTTTTAGGGGCCAGACAAAAATAATAAAATGGTCAAACGAGAAGGGGGAGGGTTGGGTCAAAGGCAAAAAAAGGCTAAACGAATAGGATACAATCTATATGGGTATCGTTTTCGAGATTTTAGGGACGCTGATTAATAATAGGAAATTTATTTAGTGATCCAAGATGGCGGACGGGAAATCAAAGATGGTGGATGAGAAAATTTTAGATATCAATATGGGTATCGCCTTCGATATTTTAAGGGGTGGAGAATCGAAATACAACATCTATTTCGTGATCAAAGATGGCGGATGGGCAATCAAAGATGGCGGATGGGAAAATTTAAAAAAATCAATATTGATATCGTCTCCGATGTTTAAAGGGATGGGGAATCCAAATACAACATCTTTTTCGTGATTCAAGATGGCAGATGGGAAATCAAAAATGGCGGATGGGAAAAATTTTAAAAATCAATATGGGTATCGTCTCCCATATTTTAAGGCATGGGGAATTCAAAACCACCATCTATTTCGTGATCAAAGATGGCGGATGGGATTTTTAAAAAAATCAATATGGGAGTCATCTCCAATATTTAAAGGGATGGGGAATCCAAATCCGACATCTATTTCGTGATCAAAGATGGCGGATGAGAAATCAAAGATGGCGGATGGGAAAGTTTAAATAACTCAATATGGTTATCGTCTCCGATGTTTTAAGGGATGGCGAATCTAAATACAACATCTATTTTGTGATCAAAGATATCGGATAGGAAATCAAAGATGGCGGACGGGATTTTTTTAAAGCCGAAATGGGTATCGTCTCCGATATTTTAAGGAATGGGGAATTCAAAAACACCATCTATTTCGTGATCAAAGATGGCGGATGGAATTTTTTTTTAAATCAATATTGGTATCGTCTCCGACGTTTGAAGGGATGGGGAATCTAAATACAACATCTATTTCGTGATCAAAGATGGCGGATGAGAAATCAAAGATGGCGGATGGGAAAGTTTAAAAAACTCAATATGGTTATCGTCTCCGATGTTTTAAGGGATGGCGAATCTAAATACAACATCTATTTCGTGATCAAAGATGGCGGATAGGAAATCAAAGATGGCGGACGGGATTTTTTTTCAAGTTGATATGGGTATCATCTCCGATATTTTAAGGACTGGGGAATTAAAAAACAGCATCTAATTCGTGATCAAAGATGGCGGATGTGATTTTTTTTTAAATCAATATTGGTATCGTCTCCGATGTTTGAAGGGATGGGGAATCTAAATACAACATCTATTTCGTGATTTAAGATGGGGGATGGGAAATCAAAGATGGCGGATGGGAAAAATTAAAATAAATCAATATGGGTATCGTCTCTGATGATTTAAGGGATGGAGAATCCAAATACAACATCTACTTCGTGATCAAAGATGGCGGATAGAAAATCAAAGATGGCTGACAGGATTTTTTTTTAAACACGATATGGGTAGGTATCGTCTCTGATATTTTAAGGAATGGGGAATTCATTATTATATATTAATCCATGTATGTTTGTTCAACATTTATAGACTCTCTAATGATAAGAGATTAAGCGCTAAGTCAATGGTAACTTTGGAAAAGGGGCTTGGAAAAAAAGGAATTAAATAAAAACTCTTAAAAGGCGATACGGAGTTCGCTGGGTCAGCTAGTTATAGTATACTGGGAATATATTGCTAATGAGGACAAATGGAGAATGAAGTCGTAAATTGTAATCGAGTGGTATTTGCTGGTCGATGTACTAGTTCCGACGGTTGGCTATCAATTGTGAGTGCTTATGCCAATTTATAGAGTTCAGACTGTGACTAGTTCAGAACACCATTGAATGATTTCAACTTCAATGTTTCATTAATTGACTAGGCTAATGATGGTGTTCTGATTTCCAAATGCTCTTGGTCTGAATATAATGTTTTCATTTTGTCGTCTCAATTTAACAAATATGTATCTTAGGGCGGTCATCTGATACCAAAATAAGTAGAATTAAAACTAAGTATTGCAACCAGGAAACTGATAAACTCATTATTAATAAGTTCAATCCTTAGAGTTACATAAATATATACAATATACATATACATCATAACATAGAAAACAAACACTCAGACACAACAAACTATCACTTACACCACACAAAGATTTATTTGAGTGAGAAGCGAACCCACGCCCTCTGGCCGAAAGACCAGTATTTAATTATGTGTTTAAAAAAAAGACTCTTAAAACTAGCCTGTCAAAAGTTTATAACATACTTTCACCATCACGACCAATATATGTACTTCAGTTCAAAGAAATTCTAATTCTGAAAGTTTTTCACATTCTCTTACTGCATCCCTTTTATTAAAGTGACTTGTACATGCAGCGCGTACTCTTTGGCGTCCGCCGCACTTCCATTAAGCAATGTAGAAGATAATAAATATTATGGGGATACAGGCGTGAGTCCATAAAAACTGATTCTACAGTTTCATTCAGATTATGGATGAGTTAAGTTATCACAGTAGTTTATAAAGATTCCCAGTGCACGTATTTCAAAAAATTTGACGGTATCCTTATTATAATTTTGTTATTACCCTACAATAATTCATGCATAGTCCCATCCACTTATGCGCAAGAGAAACAAACCAGAGAGCGTCTGTCAGAGTTGCAGTCACATTTGTTACATATTTTAATAGGAATACTTTACATATTTTATGACTTTTTAAATCGATTTATATAATATTCTTGCTTGCAGAAAAAGCACAGCCGAAACTAGGTACTGGTCAAAGAACCTAAAATTTGGCATGAATGTTTCTTAGGCACTCCTTATCTCCTCCGCATTAAGAAAGGATGTTTGCAAATTCGCACTAAAAGGGGGTAAAATAGTCCCACTAAGTCAACTTTATATACATAGATGCACAGGCTGAAGTATCTCGAGTACAACCTAAATAAAAGCCGCGGCATCAGCTCGGGATGACAGCTGCAAGATTACTCCAGCTCCCCGTGGCTCTATCTATCTTGATAAGGATGCAGTAATATTGTGCACGCGACAGATATGAGAATTTATAGCCTGATATTTTGTTGTTGTGTTAGATTTAAGTGGATTTTCATTGGTCGGCAGGCCGAACAATTTTACGTGAATAATCTATAATATAAAAATGATTCACTGAATGTGTTGCTAAGAGCAAATCTCGATAGCAGCTAAACCGATTTCGAATCTAATTCTTTTTTTATTGAATTTCTTGAAATACGAGGATGGTTCTCAAGGAGAGAAAAAAAATTAAGAATCGCCTTAACAGGCGATTCTTAATTTCGTAACGGCGGTACGAAGTTTGCCGGGTAGCTATATATAAATTAATAAAATGAAGGTTATGACTGCCGCGACCCAAGGTGATAGTGATATTCCATTCTAGACCAGGGTCAGTTTATCATGAGTAGGTACTCCGTAATTAATGTAAGGTTGACTTGAAGCTGGGCGTGCGCGTTACTAGAGTGGGCTACCGGCGTGCGCTTGGCGTTCACTCTCGTATAAAGTGTCGCCGGGCGCATGCCGAATGCACGCCTGAGTGAGGGAGTCCTAAAAAGTACCCGAAAATGAACAATTTAAGTTAAAGTAAATAATCTACATAACTAGTACTAAACTAAAATTTTATTACACTATATACAATAATTATCGCATATTTATAAGCAATTATTTTAATTCCAATTAGGTAATAAAGTCTATTTAAGGAATAGAAGCAACTCTGCGATGTAAATAAGCCCTAACGGCGCCCAAAACAAAACTTTTTGCTCTTAGAGACCTATCGACCTCGATTCACTACCAAGATTAGGTACATATTAGCAGCATACTGAGAATTGAAGACAAAACCAAATGAATAAAAAGCTATGTTTATGTAGTTCAGTCTAAAAATAGCTTAGCCGTTTAATAAGCGATTAGTAAAATAATAATATAGTATGCATATAACTTCTAAAAGTCATTGATGCGTGCCATTATTTTTTATAGGTTACTAGAGGACGCCAGCAGCTACGCCTGCATTTTTTTTTAATTTACCCGTTTTGGCCGATCCCGTGGGAATTTCGGGAAATCCCTTCTTAGTGCACCCTTACGGTCCCCAAGGAACATACATGCCAAATTTCATCTTCCTGAGCCCAATAGTTTTGGCCGTAGCGTGTCTGTCAGTCAGTCAGTAACGCAAGGATTTTATATATTAAGATTACTTTTTCAGCGTCATCACTTATAATTTGTTCCACTGCTATGCAAATGTCTCTTCTTATTATGAAAAGGGCTAGGCCATAGTCTATCACCTTAGCCAAGTACGGGTTGGCAGTCATACATGTCTCCCGACAAAATTATGGACAACAGAACTCTCAGACATGCAGCGATACTTAACAAATTAATGCGCATATGGGTAACTTCGTAAACTCAGATTCGAAGGCAAAACCCTCCACGTAACAGTCTATTAGTGTCTCCACTAGGCTATTGCTGATTTTTTAATAGGCAATATCATAAGGTATGTGTTCGTCATGCTCAGATTTGACGCGTCATGTCAGGAGAGAGTCCTACTTACCAGTAACTTATTTCCCAATAATTCTTACATGACGGGATGCCGCAGGGACGGGACGGTGGATTAAAGCCTGTTTCACTCGAGCCTTCCTATGTCACTCTACATTAGACAAGTGACGCAATGTCAATGTCTTTTTATAGGAAAAAATGATTGTCGAGAAATGACATACAGCAAATTTAATTTTGATTATTTAGTTTTTCTGGAAGTCCGTTCGTGCAGTTCAAGGAAAAACTCAATCCTCAGAATACACAGCAATCAGAGACAAGAATGGAAAGATACTGAATGGTGAATTGTGTGTGCTGAAGAGATGGAAAGAGTATTTTGAAGAATTATTTGAAAGAACGACGACAGAGACATCAACAGTTGAAATGAATGGTAATGATAGCAATGATGAAAGCGATATTGGCGTGGATGAGATTGTGAAGGCACTGGCCAGTATGAAATTAGGTAAGGCTGCAGGGTATGACAGGATTACAGTCGAAATGCTGAAGGCTGGACAGGGCATCATAGTTAGTCAGCTGCAGCGTTTATTCAACTTGTGCTGGAGCACCGGCCGAGTACCTGATGACTGGGCCACAGCAGTAGTTGTGCCTTTTTACAAAGGAAAAGGCTCGCAACAAGACTGCAAAAACTATAGAGGCATTAGCCTTCTCAGCATTGTTGGCAAATTGTATGCTAAAGTACTGATTGAAACAGTTATGAAAGTAACCGACAAGAAAATATGGGATGTACAAGCAGGATTCCGGAAGGGTATGGGGTGTACGGATCAAGCCTTTTCCTTGCGATGCATAGCCGAGAAATTTTTGGCCAAAGGTCGAAAGGTCTACTGCGCATTCGTGGATTTGGAAAAGGCTTATGATAAAGTGGTGACGAATGAAATGTGGTCGGTACTGTCGATGTATGGGGTGGACAGCAGCCTCATTCGAGCTCTGAGATCCCTTTATGAGGATTCTAGAGCTTGTGTGAGGATAAACGGGGCATACACTGACTGGTTTACCATCAACACTGGTGTTAGACAGGGATGTGTAGCGTCGCCGTGGCTATTCAACCTCTTTATGGACAGTTGTTTGCAAGATTTGAAACATAGTGATTGTGGATTAAGGATGAATGAGTTACTTGTAAAATGCCTCCTTTATGCTGATGATCTGGTAATACTTGCGTCTTCAGCGGAGGATTTGCAGAAGATGGTAACAATCATGCATGGTGCGTTAGAGAGGAAAGGAATGAAAGTTAATGTAAGCAAAACGCAAGTTATGGTTTTTGAAAAGGAGGAATGCGTTACGGCTTGTAATTTTATGATCGATGGACAGTGTGGACAGCGAGTGGAGCAAGTGAATGAGTTTGTATATTTAGGTACGCTGTTTACAAGAGATGGTAAGAATGTAGAAGATATTGAAAGAAGAGTTAATGCAGGTAATAGAGTGAATGGAGCTCTGAAGGCGTTTATGAATAGCCAAAACGTGTCCAAAAAGGCACGTTTGGCTGTGCATAGAGGGGTGTTAATACCTACTCTTATGTATGGTAGTGATAGTTGGGTATGGCAGAAGAGTAATGAAAGTAGAATAAATGCTGTAGAAATGAGAACACTGAGAAGTAAGTGCGGTGTCTCTCTGACTGACAGAGTAAAGAATTGTGTGATAAGACAGCGAGAGAGTGGAATAAAAGAAGATGTAGTGACAAGCATCGAGAAAGGTATGCTTAGATGGTTTGGGCACGTGGAGAGGATGGATGACGAAAGACTGACCAAGCAGATATATAAGGCAAGTGTAGAAGTGACAGGACGAAGGGGAAGACCTAGGCGGACGTTCTCTGACCAGTTTGGAGACATCCTAAAAACAGGACAGGTGAGAAGTACCCTGAACAGAAGAGCATGCCTGAGGAATCTGATGGGAGTGAATGAAGCAAGAGAGATATGTCAGGATCGTTGCAAATGGCGTTCCGTAGTCACTGCCTACCCCTTTTGGAAACAGGCGTGAGTCTATGTATGTATGTCACTGTATCTATACATATTATATCGATATATAGCGATAGCCTAGTGGAGAGACCGACATACTGCTACGCAGAGGGTCCGGGCTTGAATCCACAGCACGCACCAATGACTTTTCGGAGTTATGTGCGTATTTAAATTGTTAATTTTATTATCGCTTGCTAAACGGTAAAGGAAAAACATCGTGAGGAAACCTGCATGTCTGAGAGTTCTCCATAATGTTCTCGAAAGACGTGTGAAGTCTGCCAACCCACACTTGGCCAGCATGATGGACTATGGCCTTACCCTTCTCATAGTGAGAAGAGATCCGTGTCTGGACACGGCCATGTATATAATATAGCCATGTATATAAACAGTCCCACTGCTGGCAGTGGGACAGTTTATATACATGGCTAATGATGATGATCTTAACAATTATTTAATGTCGCAATCGTCTGAACTGTCCATCGTTATTATTTAAAAAATAAGTTCATCATATTACTGCCAAACATTTACAAAAGACAATCGATTTTAAGGAATGAATAGTATAAACATCCGCTAGAGAAATAAAGTGATCGACATAGACCAAAGAATTTGCAAGCCTAACAAGCAAGTGGTTTAAAGTCCTAGCCACATTATGTGCACGTGATAATATACGCAAAATGCCTTTATGGCAGCGGCTGGACAAATAGAACCAGAATCAAGCTCAGTGAACAATGAGGCAAGCCATTGGAGTCGCCCATATCCAGTAGCTGACTAGTTGGCTGGTGGATGACGTTTAATAAGAATATATACATTCAGCAAGCGGTTATTAATACACAAACTAAAATAACTTTAAAATTTCGATCTGTTGTCAACAGAATGGAATGAATTATATTATTTGACGCTAAACATTGTAAAACGAAACGGCAAAGATACTATTGAAAACAAAGGTGACTAGAAAATTGATTTCGATGGTGTGCAAAGTTAAACAAAATACCTATTTGATCGTTTTTACCACAGATATAGATCTACATAGATAAAGCAATTATCACGATTTGTATTGAAACCAAGCGTGCCGACTTTTTAATACCTACTGTGACGTTGCCTGTATCACGAAGTCGAAGCGATGCGCGACAGTATCGCTTGTGCGATATTCATCGTCACCTAACACACAACGTCAGATCAAACGTCCGAAGCAAACGCGGCAACGTAATGTGAATAAAGTTTACTTAACGGTAAAACGGACGCGCGGGGACTGAAGTTAGTGGCGACCAACCTCGACGCTTGGTCGGAGTTCAGACACGCGAAGTGCATGCATTTGCGTTATCTATGTAGATCTATGTCTGTGGTTTTTACCATCGCTAGTATAGTTCTAAATTCAAATGCAATAGCTTAGCTCAAGGGCTTAACCACGCTTAACTAAAGTTTTTTGTTATTAACTTTCTGTTTCGCAATAAATACTGCATACTAGCGTACGGTTTGCAAATTACGCCATGTATAAATAACATTTATGTTCCACGGTAATAAATGATTCAAACTTTCACAATTTGTAAAAATATTATATGTAATCTGCTTTTAAAACGTACATTTATCAACTCTTATCAGATATACAAACCATTTCATTATAAAAGGCAAAGAAAACGACATCAAAGTTGATGATTACCATATTACCTTACATCATGTTCATTCGTGATTCAACCTTTTTAAAATACAAAAAGTGCCAAGTGCCACTTTAGTGTAGGACTATTGTGACAATGGATTCTGTCAATTTAGCTTTTCACGGATACAGAGGGCCCGGAGGGCAGTTTTGTTTATTTGTACAAAATATGATAATATCTCTGAACCCCGGGATTCGCCTCTTGAAAGATGTCCTTTATCAAACACGGTTTTGTTCTGAATCTTTTGTGTAAAGATGTTTTTGATTGTATGCAGATTTTCTTCATACTGCTGCGGGAATAGGACGGAAGGCGGTGCGTCAAAGCCGACAACGATGTTGTGGACACAATATACGTGTTTGTATTTTTTTATTATAAAAAGGAAAATATATTTTATTTCTTCGCAGAAAATCATTTTCGTAATATAGGCATAGTCATATTTTGTTGTTGATATGATGTTTGGTTAAAATGAAAACGTCTAGGACACTGTTATATGCGAGTGTGTGAGCGAGCGCGAGGCAACCACACTCGCACTCACATTCTACACACTTACGCGTGCGTACTTACGGGTATGCGTGCATGTGTACTCGTACATGCTTGCGTTTGAGTGTGCGTGAACGCGTGCATGCGAAGAATTGAGGGAGCTTAACTGCGCTTATGCATGTGGATTTCAATATCTGAAATCGTGCGACTGCATGGAGAAAATCCTCAAAATTCATTTGTCGTATATAGCAAGATAAAACGTATTTTCAAGTATCAAATTCTATTATAGACGGTGGTACAAAGGCATTTGTAGCGCAAGCAATTAGGTAAACAGGGATATTTAAACGTTCTGTAGATAATTCCGGCAACGAGATAATTATAAAAATTGATACGATCCTGTTTATCCTTACGTGATGTGGGATGATATTACCACGTTGGCTAGAAAATAACATAGAAAGGTTATTTCTGAGTTGGACTGCTCGAATGGCGGAGTAGTTGGAACGCGTCGCCTGTACATGACAGGTGTTGTGGGTTAGATACCCAGATAAGAGAAGATTTTGTATGACACACAAATTATTGTTTTGTGTTCAGACTTGAAATTTCATTGTGTTTTCAACGAAGGATACGATCACAAATGCACACATAAACTGTTTAGACAAATACAGATTTCCTCAATATTTTAGCCATTCGAATTCTTTCGTTCACTAATGTTTTCCGTATTTTAACGTCCATCTACAGATAAACGGTAAGGTAAAAATCATGAAATAGGTACCTAGCTTATAAATATGTATGTTTCTCGATTGCGATATACAGCTTCACCAGACTAAATGTCTAAAACATCTTGCTTGATAAAAAATAAATAGAGGGTACAACTCTAAAATTAATTCAAATACAGACACAAGAACTGCTATGTTAATTAAGACTACTGCTTCATATAATACGCTTGAGAAAATACATTACTATTTCGAAATTTCACGTTTTGTCTCGGACCTGACACCTATTAACGCAGGAAGCAAAAGTTACTGCAAGTGAAGGAAGCCTTTGTTTACCTAGAGACGAAAACAATTCCCTTGAATACGAATCTATATTATCTACATATAATTTTCACACATTCTTTCTTTGATCGATTGGAGACGAACGAAAAATTTACTGCGGGTTGTTAAAAACAGCAGCGATAGTTTTTAACCATTGGCAGTAAACTTTTCGTTCAGGTGAAGTCGTCAAAAAACTGTATTCAGGCGACAGTTTTTAGTTTCGATTTCTTCACGACACATTGGTTTAGGTACATGATCCACAAATTGTTGTTTCGAATAGGTATGGGTAAACTTATGTACGTTAATTTAACAATCAAAGTATCCATTTCAATACAGTACTCTTAATGTTGAAGTTGTCTTAAGAAATCAATATAATTTCATCTTTCTCTCACAACAAAAAATTTGGCCAGAATTTAAACAAATGCTGATCGTTTTCAACACTGTTAACACTACCGGGTACCAAATACACACCGAAATTTGGTTCTTGGATAATGCTAATGGATTTCCTACAATTTTTTTTCCTTTACCCCGTAATGTTGGCTAATGACGGAACGGCAATCCCTGCCAGTTAACCCGACGTCGCAATCCAGACTCAACCTTAAACTAATAGGGTAAGGTTTAAAATTGATCGCAGCGTTTTCTATTGACACTTAACTAGGCTTTTTTCATTTTTCCAACTCAGCACGTCAGCTTTGAAATTTGACACGCGACGCAAGTAATACCATTGTGCCGCTAGATGAACCTATTATGAATGCATGAACAATGGGAGTGTTGAGCGCTTCGAAATTTGCCATGTAATGATTACTACGGATATATTGAAAGAAACGCCTATGTCTTGTGATTGGGCGATTTAAATTTACTTTCGATTTTGTATGATGTATTCAAGGCGGGTGTTTTCTATTGCCTCTTCTATTTTTCATCGACGCATGTTACATACAACGACTGTTAAAAATATTGACGTATGAATATGCGTCTGTTTGTTGTATCGTAGCTCTTAAATGAATAGTCTATTTATGCAGCGATTTTTTTTGTGCAAAATATGTCGTGATTGAGACAATTCTTTGCTACTCTTCATAAAGATAAAGAAGAATTTTACGTTGGATGTTACCTAAAATTTTCAATTTCATAATATCTAATAACAAAATTACAAAACTAGTCGAACCCTAGGCGATAGTTCACATGATGATGAAAGAACCCACAAAATACCTTTTGCCCAGTATTTATATATCCAAGAACTAAACCTGTAACAGAATTTCTTCCAGGCTTTGTGTTGTACTTAGGTGTACTTATCTCGGCTTGTACAAGCTTAGCTCTATAGTAGAGGCCTTAAGAAACAAACCATTATTCTCCCTAACCCTCAGTGCTTTAGGCTTTATGGTTGAATGCCTGGAGAGATTTCATGACCTATTGTATGAAACCTAATCATTAGGTAGAGAGCTGTGCGTTTATTATTAAGGCGATTTTTGATTATGATAGAATCGCCTTTATGAAATAATGGGTGTAAGAAACGGCGCACTGGAAACTGATTCGAAAAAATATTAAATGACAAGTAATAACAAAAAAACAAAGAGATCGGAAAATTCATGAAAATTTTCCAGAAAATTCCACCGCCAAGTATCATGTACTGAATCACTGATATCGGCTTTAGTATGCTGTTCCCTACACCCAGTATTTTATGTTAGGGGAGAATCTTAATCTGTGGTGGCACTATATTAAAATGCTACTCGTATTTTTTAATATATTTCGATCGAATCTTACCTCCATCAGTCAGTCAATATTTATGTAAACCCTTCTGTTACTGACTTAATAAATGACAGGCAAGGCACAACCAAAACAACTGAGCTCAAGTAGCTAAAATTAGACATGTTGTCCTTACGGAGTAAAGGGCAGAACCAAGTGTAGACTTTTGGAAATTGTAAAACGAATACCCCAAGGTCATAAAAAGGGCGGCGCTGAGAAAAGGCAAGACTACAGAGAAAAACAAAACAATGTGTTTTTATGGGAAAACATTTCCCAAACCCATCGTTTTTATGCGAGCCATTTTGACAGTACTGATTACTTTTGTTTACTTTTTGGTAATTAACGAGTTAAATTTCCAATATACATTTCATGTTGCCGTAATTAAAACTTCCAACTTTTTATTGCTTCGTGAAAAATATGAATAAAATACTCAAAAGAAGATAAAAATAAGTAATAAATATTAATAAAAACGGAAATCGAGGTGCAATAATAGGATTTTTTTTATTCTTTCAATGTTTATATTTATGTTCCATTGGTGTAAAAAGGGTATATAGGAATTTTACGATCACGGTGTGCTGAGGATAATACTCATAAATATTATAAACGTTTCTATTTGACTGATAAAAATGTTTATGATTATAAGGTTATAATAACAGGTATTAAGTCGAAATAATTAAATATTTTTATGGATTAAACCACTCACTCAACTCTGCACTGTTATTAATGTTCCATTTATTTGCTTTCTGTTTATGTCTTTGTTTCATTGCCGCAAATGCATAAAGTCAAGAGAAACTGCAAACGGTTTTTATATTTTTACATTGAAAAGTATAAAAATCCTTGATAGAAGATTAGAGACCAGCAATAGTAGGTCCACATGATATTTGTAGGGAAAATAGAACCGCTCGTACGCAGTCCAATTGCAATCCGGCACCAACCAACCAATATCCAAAGTACCTACCTTAAACGTCACAGCGATAAAACTATTAAAGTCGTGAGCATCAATAGCAAGCACTAGAATAGCTCAGACAACCATGACGTCTCTCATATTTCAACACGTCTTAGATAGGCAGTACATAAAAGATTTAAGAAACCCTCGACATAAATTATCGTAGAATCTAACTAAGAATCATCTCAAACACGTCAGAATTATTTCAAACAAAACTAGCCGCGTGATATTTGGTCGTAGCAACGACGCCACAGACGGAAACAAAAAAATCAAATTTTAAAACAGCCCCTTCTGCGACAGGGGTTAAAACAAAGGCATTTCTACATTTCGATTTAAGGAAATAGAAGTCACTCGTGCAGCGTATTATTGATGATTGAAAGCGACGGCGCAGTAATCTGTTACTATGTGACTTATAACACGTGTGGCCTTCAACGAATATCTGAAGATACAAGTAGCTTGTATAGGAAGAACTCTGATGTATTTCAAAATTAAAAAAAAGATCAATAAGGTGTCGAAATTTTCTCATCGTCCTCCAAGCGTTATCCCAGTTGCAACCCGTGGTCCGCTTAGTATTCTAATCGGATTTTACTGCATATTAACTTTTCCATAGATGTACTGCCTACCTGTCTGACCTGCGCAACTCAAAGGGATAGCGATATTCCATGGTTAAGATCAGTGTCAGTTTTTTTGGAGGTACTAACGCCTGTCAAACATTTTCATGAAAATCGTAAGCCACGGCTTAACGTGCTCCCTGGAGCACGGGCCAAGTGATAATTAACAACTCAATACGCACAGTACTCCAAAAACTCAGTGGTTCAAGCCTTGGATACAAATTCGAAACCTTTCTGCATGTGTGTTAGTGCATTATGCACTGAGCTGTTTGTTAGTATAGCCTAGTTAGGCTGTCGCTGCCTCATGAAAATTTTCTAGTCTTCCTTAATTTCAGTTCTTTTTTTCAATTTTTTTAAAGTTTTGTTATAGTAGGCTCTCGTCAGTAAGCGTGACTAAGCACAGATTAGAAGCATTTTTGTTATTACTATTAATAATAATAATAGCCTTTATTTAACAATCTAACAATATTTTACTTAAAACTATTACAGTGTATATTTATTTCTTGTTTGACACCGGTAGCTGTAGATTGTCTTGCTTTCCAGCATAGGCCTCCCCAGGGGCTTTCCATAGTTTGCGGTTCTGCTCTTGTCTCGTCCAAGTAGTACCTGCTGTTTTTATACCTAATGTCGTCTTCCTATCTTCGACGTTGTCTGCCTCTCTTTCTAGTGCAATACCTTGGGCACCCCTCTGTTACATTTTTAGACCATTTGTCTTTATTAATCCGAATCATATGGCCGGACCACTTCCATTTTAGTTTTTTAATAAAGTAGGTGATATCAGTAATTTTTGTTTTACTTCGTATGTTGTCTAGTTTTATTTTATCTTTTATTTTGATGTTAAGTATGCTGCGTCCCATACTATGTTGGCAGGTTTCTAATTTGCGTATATTATGATTGGTTAGGCCCCAAGTTTGACACCCATAAGACATGACAGGTAAGATACACGAATCCATTATTTTCTTCTTAGCTTTAAGAGGTATTTGGTGATTCTTCATGATCACTTTAAGGAACCAGTATCTTTTCCATGCCAGATTTATTCTGTTATTTATTTCTTTACTTGTTAGGTCTTCTGGAGATATGATCTGTCCGAGGTAAGTATACTCTTCAACATATTCTATTGTGGTTCCGCTGATGGTTATAGGGATTTTTTTAACTATTGCTTGTTGTTAAAATGTTGCACACATCGATTGCTTGGATATGGCTATTGCTTAGAAACTTGGCGCAATCATATTATTTAAGATTGTTTGTCACATAACGACATATTTATATTCTCAACAGCCCGGAACAATTTCTTAATGTGCTCTTCGAGGCTCGGAGTGAACGACAATGAACAATTAAATACCCACTTAACTTTGAAGAGTCAAGGATGCGCGAAATGAACTTGAACTTGAGATATTTTGCCTGACGTGTTTATAAGTTTCATGAATCAATAATCGTTGCCCATAGACATTCGCCGGAGAAGAATACGGAATATCACCACCCCATGGGTGTCGTAAGAGCCGACAGAGGGAGCATATTATGCAGAGACCAGCACTGTAAGAGAAGGAAAACTTGATACAAACCCTATACCAACCCGTCTGGCCAGCGTGGTAGAGTACCTAGGCCAATTCCTCCTTTCAAAGGAGAGGCCTAGTCCAGCAGTGCCCTGTTAAAGGCTGATGATGACTATGCGGTACTTGAACTAGGCCTTTAGTTAAGCAAACAAACACATGACTTCACGCCTTTTATCACCAAAGGGGTAGGCAGAGGTGACGAAAAATAAACAAAGCTAATAATATGATTAGGAAAAAACTGAAAAGGTGTCATCAACCTACAAATTATATATATGGAGACTTCTATCTCCAGCAGTGGGCTACAAAAGGCTGTATGTCGATGATGTAATATTTATGTACAACACATGCAAGTAGGTGCAAAGACGGACTTAATCTTAAAAGCATTCTACCACGTCTCTAAGAGAAATTATAAGAGAAATTTTACTACAGTACTGGTATATTATGACTAAGGAAAGCTACAAACATGTTTCTCATTACCCTATGAATGGAAGGGCAAACGCGTGCAAAATCTGTTCCCGGCGTGCAGTACCGTGTCAGTGCGGGTGTCACAACCGGCAATGCGCCATCCTCTGGCGCTGGGCGACAACGTTGGTAATTTTTTACATATGATACAAATACCAGAATATCTTTATTTTTCAGAGTGTTGATGTTAATAAACTACATTATTTTTTATGCACTAGGTAAAAATCTTTTTTTTTATAAATCTTTATTTGCATAAATGTTAACATCAAAAATATATGAAGCCTCTGACTTCTGAGCTAGGTATTAGCTACCTGTGTTACAAAAGTCAGTGTCTTCTCACATGTAAGGACACAAGAAATATTTTATGCTAGCAGCACACTTATGCTAATATTACAAAGCAATTGCTGATTTTAAATACACAAAAATGTGTTAATATCTCGATAGCACTGAGCAAAATCCCATTTAGACTTAAAAAAAGGTAAAGGTTTTATTACTTAACAAAGAATAATTTTCCTCCATGTGGTGCCGGACTTAAAGAATAGCACCACCCCCTTTGCTCTTCCCGGGGCGTCGTAGAAGGCGACAAATGGGCGCATGGGACCAGGTGCATATTTATCAGCACATTTGGTCACCCGAGCGGTCGCGGGTAAACTACCAACAATAGCATTCCCAAAGAGGGTTGGTGTCAGGCAGGCGGCCGACTGTGAAATCTATGCCAAATCTTTTATGCAGAATGGCTGGAATTAATGTTATGATGCACGATGGGGCTAGGGCGTACCCTATAGGCGACGCGCCGAGGCAGCACCCGGCCGCGGTGATAAATGGACAAGGGTTGTTGCACCAAGCCAGGCGGGTGCAACGTAAGAAGTTAACCCGGCAACTGAAGATGAGGTATGCTAGTTGGAATGTTGGGACGATGAGTGGAAGAGCCAGAGAATTAGCGGATGTACTTAAAAGGCGACGGATAAATGTGGCGTGTTTACAGGAAACCAGGTGGAAAGGCACAAAGGCGAGGGAGATTGGTGAGGGATACAAGTTTTACTACAGCGGAAGTGATGGAAAAAGAAATGGTGTGGGAATTGTTTTAGATAGTAAATTGAAAGAACAAGTGATGGAAGTTAATAGGGTGAATGATAGACTGATAGTTGTGAAAGTTATGTTAGAAAATGTGATACTGAACGTTATAAGTGTATATGCCCCACAGGCAGGATGTGATGAAAGGGTGAAAGAGAAGTTTTGGGAGGACTTTGACTGTGTTTTGATGAATATTCCAGTGCATGAGGAAATGTATGTTGGTGGCGATTTTAATGGGCATGTAGGAAGAGTGATTAGTGGGTATGAAAGAGTACACGGAGGATGGGCATTTGGTAATCGCAATAATGAGGGCGAAGGCCTGCTACAATCGGCAATTGCTTTCGACCTGGCGATTGCCAACACATGGTTCCAGAAGAAGAGAGACCACTTAATCACATATAAAAGTGGCAATCACATGACTCAAATTGATTACTTTCTTGTCAGACGCAGCAACCTCAAACACGTCAAAGACTGCAAAATAATACCCGGGGAAGATCTAACATCGCAGCACAGGCTCCTCATAATGGAAGTTACTACAGAAGTAATATGCAACAGAAACAAAGAGCGACCACCTCCTAAAATTAAGTGGCACTTCTTAGAAAGGCCAGAATATGAAAGGAAATTTAGAGAGCGAGTTGTAAATAAAATGATAGCGATGGATGACAAGGAATGTAGAAGTATAAATGAATGCTGGAGTGAAATGACAGGGTATATCAGGAGTGCAGCGAAAGATATTTTAGGAGAATCAAAAGGAAAAGGAACGATAGATAGAGATACATGGTGGTGGTCGACAGAAGTACAAAAGATTTTGAAGGATAAGAAGAGGAAATTTAAGGAATGGCAGGGTGTGGATGAAATGAATGTCAGCCTGAAACAAGAAAAGAAGGTAGAGTATAATGATCTAAAGAAGAAAGCTAAGAAAGCCGTTGCTTTGGCAAAAGCAGCGGCCCAGGAGAGCTTATATAATAACTTGGAGAACCCGGCGGGCCAAAAGCAACTATACCGGCTAGCTAAAGCTAGAACGAGGAAAGCAAGGGATGTATGTAACATAAAGTGTATAAAAGATGAAAATGGAACGGTACTTTGCGCGGATGACAAAATTAAGGATAGATGGAGGAATTACTTTGCGAGACTGATGAGTGAAGAAAATGATTGGAGTGGTGTGCTTGAGAATATACCTGTGAATGAAGGGCTAATAAGAAAGATAAGTGAGGATGAAGTGAGAGTAGCAGTAAATGGAATGAAGAATGGAAAAGCTGCGGGGCCGGATGGAATACCAGTTGAAGTGTGGAAGATACTGCAAGTAGACGGATGGAAGTGGTTAGCTTTATTCTTCAATAAGTTGTTGGTGGAAGAAGCCATACCTGATGAATGGTGTAGCAGTTCGCTGGTGCCCATCTATAAAAGCAAAGGTGATGTGCTGGAGTGTAATAACTATAGAGGAATAAAGCTAATTTCACATAGTATGAAAGCTTGGGAGAAAGTGATTGAACGACGATTGAGAGAAGAGAGTGTAATTTCACAAAACCAATTCGGTTTTATGCCTGGTCGAGGTACAACAGATGCCATTTTCGCGATCCGCCAACTATGCGAAAAGTACAGAAGTGCACACAAGAACTTGCACATGGTTTTTGTGGATCTCGAAAAGGCATATGATCGAGTACCGCGTGAGGTTTTGTGGTGGGCTCTTAAGAAGAAAGCAGTGCCTGGGAAGTATGTACAGTTGATCCGGGCGATGTACAGTAGATGTACAACCCATGTCCGGTCCACAGCGGGCAATACCGGCAACTTCAATGTGGCTGTAGGCTTGCATCAGGGGTCGGCTCTTAGCCCTTATCTCTTCCTGCTAATAATGGACGCCTTTAAGGCGGACATACAGGAAGAGGCGCCCTGGTGTATGCTATTCGCCGACGACATTGTGTTGATTGCTGAGAGTGGCCTTGAGGTCCAGAGCAGACTGACAAATTGGTGGCAAAGGCTGGAGAGTGTAGGCCTGAAAGTCAGCAAAAGCAAAACTGAGTACATGTTTTGCGACTTCGGCGGTCTCTCCAGTCCTGCGTCCATATCCCTTGCTGGAGAACCCATATCAGTCTGCTCCGACTTCCGGTACCTCGGGTCACTTATTCAAGGGGACGGTGAAATAGACCGTGATGTCACGCACCGGATCAACTCAGGTTGGACGAAATGGCGACAGGTCACTTGAACAACGTGTGACCCACGGATGCCCCTTAAATTAAAGGGCAAAATTTACAAATCCGTTATAAGACCGGTCGCACTATATGGATCGGAATGCTGGGCCGTGAAGAAGACGGATGAAAGAAGATTACATGTAGCAGAGATGAGGATGTTGAGATGGATGTGTGGGGTCACAAGGATGGATAAAATTAGAAATGAGTATATTAGGGGAAGTTTGAAAGTTGCACCGGTGCAAGAAAGGCTGAAAGGATATCGTCTAGCGTGGTATGGGCATGTTATGAGGAGGGATGAAAAGCATGTGACTAGAAAGGTGATGAATATTAGAGTTGAGGGATATAAAGCAAGAGGAAGACCAAAGAAAAGATGGATGGATTGTGTGAAGGATGACATGAATGATAAGGGAGTGAATAATCAGATGACGGCTGATCGGAGAGAATGGAAGCGAAAGACATTCTGCGCCGACCCCAAGTAAAATGGGAATAGGGCAGGCAAAAGAAGAAGACCTAGTTCCAGATTTACCCTATTTAAGACTATATATTATGTCAAGGAAAGAAAAAAGAAAAAAAATATTTCCCACAGATACACACACAAAAAAACAGGGTAGAAAGGTTTAAACATATAAGTAAAAAATAAAAAATAAACATGCGATCTGTGGTGAATTTGGTACGCCAAAGAAAGACGATATTTATTTCAATTTTCCGTTGTCCTAACGAATTCTGGTAACAGAAGATTCACAAAAAAACGCCTTAGTCTATTCAATAAGTTTTACACAGATATGTCCTTGTCTTATAATTAGATCACATATGTTATTTTGCGAGTCAATCAATCGATAAATACAACAAAATTCTCACGTTACTGGCTGACTGACAGACAACGCACAGCTGATACTGCGTGTAAAAGCTGAAATTTGACATGAAAAGAGAACAACTTATTCACATGTTTCTCTGATGGCGTCGGTGATTGCGCAAAAAACTTCATTTGTACATAGCCCAGACATCGGGTATAAGTACCTACAATGTACTGTAAAATTATGACCTTCTAGGTAAATGCCTTCAAGTGCTATGGAACTGCTTACAAAGCTAGGTTCAACGTTATTTACCCCTGTGTGGTGACAGAGTTGGGGTTGAGACAGAAATACAATGACTTAAACCAAGAACATAACCGATTTATTTTTTATAGCGGAGCAGTTTCAGGATACATGACAACTCGAGGAAAACGTTACGACAGCGGCCACTGACAATCAAATTTGGTTGAGCATGCAACCAGTTACAACTAACAATTGCATACGTACATAATTTCACAAAGTCTGTCAAATATGCAATCACATGCATTATGAGAGCCAATATGTGACGTCTAATGGTTCCCACTGCGTAATCACTAGATTTACTAGTTCTTGGGCTAGTAATTGTTAAAGGTGCATGTGTATTGTAAAAGTGGTGGAAAGAATAGCTGGAGGAAACCAATGAAATCATTTAGCATAAACAAAGGAAACTGACACTAAAGTGTTTGCCTTTAAGGAAGAATTTAGAATTCATGTACTTAAAGATACCCATTATTTTCGTCATCAACTACGAAAAGTTGAAAGACATCCCATACTTGATTCTCTTCCTATAACATACACAGTGTCACCATGGCCTCTCGTGAACTACTTTGTCGGCGTTATCGCTCCGCCAGATGAATGCTATCTCGCTCTTTTGTGCTCAACCGGGAAATTAACACGTTTTGCGTTTTAGCAAAACAATTACACACGCCCGCCCGTTGTATGTCAGCGCCATCACTGCGGGCACAGTCAACGTTTGTGAGCCAAAAATGTACCTACAAACGCTGTTACATACTATAGCTTAGTATGTGTGCGTACGCCAGTGTGTCTGTTGAATGTATATTGTATGTAAACGTAGACATGGTTGTATGTCTGTTGTATGTATATGCACGTACGTGTGACTTTTTTTGATATAACGTTTTGTCTTCTGAATAATGATTTTTTGGCTGAGTTGCTTTTGACATTTGTATTTAGGGGTTTATTTTTTTGGGCATTTTTTATTATGTTTTTTGACAGGAAGGTGTTATCTAGTGATACATTGTTGATGATTCTCTGAGGGTAGACAACTCAAATATGTTCCATGTATTATCAACCCCATAAGGGCAAAATCAAAATCTTGCGCAAAATTGATCTACCAGAACATTGTTGACTAGTCTTATGTGTCTTGAAATATGATGGAGCAGAATAAATTTTCACCAAATTTATCCCTCGATTATACATTCCTGTAATTATATATCATATGATCAAAATGATTGTTGAGTATGTGGGATTGCATTACACTCGTGCTTCATAGCATAATGTTCTGTTTTAGTAGTTCCTGATTTTAGCGCGTTCAACCCAACAAACTCTCCACCTGAATAATATTAGCACAGATATTATCGAGTCCTTTTCTCACTACTTACTCTATTAGAAGTACATACATGTAAGAAAGTTCAGTTACACAATGCAAGTTGAAATAAAACCGCTTGCACTATTAATCAAAACGGACAGCCTAGCACGTGGCCAATTTCTAGCAAGACCGCCAACACGAATCTAGAGATGTTATTAAATCTTCAATACAGGTTTCTATCAGGAAAATCCACACTATCTACTATCCAATCAAACCCACCATGCTTTAGAAATTGATTAACCACCATAGTTGAAAGGCCTTAACGTTCAGAAAACTAATCACACTAACAACGTTTGCTCTCCATACAACATGTTAGATGACAGCGGTCTATTAACGGGTATTAGGAAACTTGATTCAAATGTAAACTTAACTAATTAACTGCGGGAGGAAGTTAAGTGTTAAAGTGGTGCGTGAAGGTTAAGTTACTAAAGTTACCGGAGCTGAGCATAGTTCCTCGGTAATGGGGGTTGATCTGAACCCTAGATTACTAAGCAGGGTCTGCGATACCGCGCGTCGTTGGGAGAGTCGTCGTCGTTGGACTTTAGAAAGAAAAATATTTAAGAGACAAAAAGTAACATTCGACTTTTTCAGCCTAAATTTATTTTATTGCCGCGAGTATTATTAAATAATCATCACCCCTTTTTACTGTCCCACTGCTGGGCACGGCCCTCTTCTCATACAAAAGGGTAAGGCCATAGTCCACCACGCTGGCCAAGTGCGGGTTGGCAGACTTCACATGTCTTTCGAGAACAGTATGAGTATTATTAAGACCCGTTAAATAATTTTGTATTTTTTTTTATAGACTCACGTCTGTATCCCCGAAGGGGTAGGCAGAGGTGTAATATTGCAGCAATATAATTTTGTATGATAATAATATATAGTAATCACGCTAGATTAAAACCTTATGTCGATTGTCTTATAATTCTTATAAGCTACACAACTGGTCTCGAACTAGAGTCATTCATAAAAAAATCTGAAATATATGCTTAAAACACACTTTAGGATACTAGCAGCAGGAGAAACACACTACTATATTCACAAAAATAATACTAGCAAGTGACTACTTCCACTCTCTGCATTTTTACATTATACTTACAAAATCACCGAGACATAAAATGCTGACATATCCTCATATTACTTTCAGATTTTCACGCTAGTTGCTGAAGTATCAAATCTGAAACCATTTTGAACATTGCTTGGAGATATTCGTGGAAAAGTAAAAGAGTTATGTCATGCGTGGCACTTTTAATGTTGAAGGACTAGCCAATAGGTTCCAGAAATTACGAGAATTTCTCGAACTTAGTACAAGCTATTGAAGGTTTATCAACTTGACTCACTCGAACTACTAACTTTACCTTCATTGGATCATCATATTTATTAATTTTATGTTCTTAAAATTAAATGTCATTTATCGCGTAATTTGCTAGGTAATTAGAGCTACTATATTTTCTTGAGTATTGCTTTAATATTTTTTTTTCATATAGGAATTTAAACTTTCGTGGTCACAAACGCCATGTTCACGGATGTACATCCGTGAACATGGCGCTTGCAACAGTACCGAAATATCGGTTCCTCAAAACAAAGGTACGTGGTATATATCCCGTAGGAACAGTTAAAGTAATTATTTTTTTCATTATTCAAAACACTGCAAAATTTGGCAGTCGAACCAAATTTTGATACTTTACATATTTGTCAATCACGTAAAATTAAAAAAAGAATGCCAATTATCGGTTCTTTTTCAATCAGCCTATCGCAGTCCACTGCTGGACATAGGCCTCTCCCAACACGCCAATTATCAGTTGCCAGGATAAAATTATAAGAAATGTTTGAATACAGGTAGGTATCGGAAATGCATAAAAAAATCATGTTAAGATTACTAAGGAAAATATATTTTATCTGTTTTCTTTAATTTTACTCCTTAAGCTTTCTCAGTACAACTTATTATCCGGTTTAGGAAGGTAACATATTATATTCATTCTTAAAAATGTATCAAATTCTCTAAGAATAAATCTAAAAAAGAATAACAAAAAACTGTTTTCAATGTTTTCAAATAACAAATCAAGTCTTCGAGTCGAATCCCAAAAATATATTAAGTTCGCTTAGATACGAGTTATGGGTTTGTATACAGTACCCAGTAAACTTTCTTTAGGTCAATAACAAAATCTAAGGGCTTAAGCCGTGTGCTACTTTCAGTTTTAGCGTCTTTAGGTATTGCACTGGGCTTTTGGGAAAGAAGAGATACTAATTAGCATCTAAATTCATTGAGGCCAATAAATATTTATAGCGCCATTTTCCTGTTTAAAAATAGTATTAAAGTATCTTGCCGGCTAACAAGATTTTCTACATTGTACAAGATTTTATAAACACGGAAGAATAGAAAAAAATTATATGCAAGTTTGGTTATAATTTGAAGGGTCGGAAAATATATGACGCAAGATCCGTCGCGTTTTATCCGTCGCGTAACGCCAAAACATACAAATATATAGAATAACGTTCAACCGTTCACACCTGACCGATGATTCGTTAGTACGTCGAGCGTACAGCGTCGGTTCCGTTTCCGTCAACGCATTATCCGTCGACGTCGCGCACCCCACGCACCACGGGAATTTTGACCTTTGAGTAAGGAATATAAATGGACAGGGCAAATAGTACATATAGAAAAATTATATAATACACATATATACGAAATCGACATAAAGCCACCAAACATAGTGTTGTCTCGTTTTGTCTTAGGGAGTTCTCTGTCAGAAAAAAGAGACAGCCATAGTTTACTGAATAAATTAATCATGACGATATTTTATAAGAAATGTCATTCGTGCGACTGTCGCCATATTTTTCGCCAAGGTTTGTGGTACATCTGCAATGAAGGCGCTGTCCTAAGCGACTGTTTTGGTAAATGAGGGGGTGAAGCAAGGGAGGTGAAGGGCGCGTAGCTCCGTCTTGTGCGGGGCGCCCCCCTTCATTCTCGTTGCGTGCGGCCGTATTCTGGCAACATCCGTATTCCAATATTTCAAAATCGCAAGCAAAACGTTTTAGCATATTGAATTGAGATACTGATATTAAAATTTAAATTACATAAACTGTTTGTACAATATAGGCATAGCGCAATTTTTGTTCTCAGTAGCGCCATGAGCAAAACTGGTTTACATTAGACGTTATAGGTATAGTTGACGAAAGAAGGTAAATACCTATGTGCCGTAAGATGATAAAAATAATTAAGTCAGTTCCATGAATGGAGAGGCCCTTATTATTTTTGTTTTGTTTTTGTATAAAAATGGTGAAGCGGTTCATAGAATACCTACATCTAATTCCATTCCTGCCAGTTTTCAAATCTGTTTTGCAATAAATTGGCTGTGACATACGGGCGGACAGACAGACAGACATGGCGAATCTATAAGGGTTCCGCTTTTTAAATTGTTGGCTACGGTACCCTAAAAACCACAATACTGCCCTACTAAGCGCAAAAGCCGTATCTCAAGTAAAGCGAGTTACGAGATAATTGAAGTTTAGTAAAGTTGATTTTTTTTTATTTCTTTATGGTGTTTGATGGTTTTTGATGTTTTATTGTTATTATAGGTATAATTATTATGGTAAAGGTTTCGAAATACGTCGCAGTTTTTAGGGGTTGTGAATGATTAAAGGGGGAAGAGGGTAGGTCTCGAAACCCCCCCTCACCATTTTTACTTGCCGGAAATACTTGGTTTCCTCTGTAAATGTAAAAAAAATATCTCTAAACATCAGCGTGTATGGCACTGCCAACTTCCACATTTTTTACACTAGTTTAATAAACTAATGTTGACGGAGCCCTGCTTAGCAGGGCTCCTATTTTCGGATTAAGGGTCAAAAGAGAACCTAACATAACCTATTTAGTTACTTATTACAGTCGCACCTAACCCTAGGCACTCGAAAGCAATGACGCATAAATTGGACATTAGCTGTATTGACAGCTAATGTCAAATTTGTGTGATAAATAATTATCATTCTAAGGTGGAGGGTTTGCGTTTCGTTTCACGTTTATCACATTAAACCTAAAAATGACATTTCTAAAACTGTACTAAAGTATAAAAACTACGTTCCGTTTTGCATAATTGCCGAAGTATTTAGGAATTTTTGGAAATTGTTTAAAAATATTTAGACGCAACTCCGGCAGCCAAAATTATTTTTAGGAGATTAAATTTTTTTTTTAAAGACAACTCCCGCACTAGGAATAAATCCTGTGTCGCGGGAGACTTTACAAACATACAACCAACGGACACAATGAACACCCAGACTCGAAACAACAATTTATGTTTTACAGAAAGTGTTGTCTCGTATGGGAATCGAACCCACAACACTCTGCGTAGCGTCAAGTGGTGAGGCGGCCGCTTAAACCACTACGCCAACCGTGCAGTCTAAAGTAACTCCCTTAAGCCCCCTACACCACCAATACCCTCAAATTCAGGCGACTCGTTTCGAAACCCAACCCATTATTATTTTTCAAAATAGAGGAAATATCAAAAATATATGTGGATATACCTTATTCATGAGATACTGCTATATCGCTTAGAAAATTATAGAACTAAAATTTGAGTTACTGCTTTTTCGTTAGCTCTCCTCATACTTGTTTGTTGTTTCAAATAAATAAATATTAAAAGATATTTATTTATATTCATTTATCATTTATGAACGAAATACAGAGTTTACCGCTCATCAAAAGTTAGCTGTCTGCTACAACCCGGCAGGTTTTCTTTATTCTCATCGAAAGTTAAAGGCAGTGTGTGAGCTGATAAGGCTTCAATACTTATTATTTGCTGTTGTTCACGAGGCACAGTTTCATTTACTTTCCTTTTACGGCTTGGTATTGTAGAAATTTCAAGCACTGATGAAACATTTTCCTCTCCGTGATCTCGCAATGCCATCCCTTGAGCTTGACGAGAATCAACAATTTTATGCAACTACCAATTCATATAAAACGCCACAAGCTTTTCTTTCATTTTCTTCTCCCAGAAAACATCATCTCTTTCTATAATTTCTATTTTTAGTGGTATACTTTCGGCACTCCACACAGCAAATAAACACTTTTGTTTGCGTGTAAGGTGGCGTTGCCCCTGAATTTGGTAATAACAATTACAATATTTGTTTAGACTAGTCAGTTCACTTTTTTATCATTTTTCCATATTTGTCTTTTATTTGCTCTTATACTATTCTCCAGGCCATTCTTATAGGCAACTATACAACATTACATTTCCACAATCGTGTTTAGACCTATTAATCCATCTGGCGTGGCACCAATAAACGGATAATGCACAAGGCTCGATTGTTACATTTTCTTGCTTCGCCAGTTGTTGCAAAGCCAGTTGTTCATTTTAGACTCCATGCGCAACTGCTTTTACATTGCAAATATTTTATTTGTACAAAATAATTTTTACTAAGTTGGCTTTACTGCTGTTATCTCTTCTTTTTACCACTATACCAAAATTTCAATCTGTGAACATATTCTTACGCAATTCGAACCAGTCACTGCTATCCCTCTTGTAATTTTTGCTTATCACTACGGAATTTGAGTCAAATTTGTTAAAAAATTGTTTGGCATTTCTTGGCTAGCTTTTGAACAAATCGTGTTAGGAATGACTGCAGTCAAATGTGTGTAAGACGTTGCAGAACTGTTATCTTTAACTTCACTGTAATTACAATAAATATAATAAGTTAGGTACTTTATTATTTAAAAAAATACTATATCTTGTGCTATAGCAAACAGACAAGTCACTTTCTTACTTATAAATGATTGATTTTAGAAATTAAAAAGATATTAGATGTACTGATACATACCTAATAGTTTATGAATAATCAAAGTTTTACCGATGTACCTGAATAGGTTTATGTTCACAACACAATAATACAACATTCGTTACCACTTGTGTGCGGATTGCGGAGCGCCATATTAGCGCTGTTTATTGTTCGCCGTGGCAGCATCTTAGCGCTCCAGGCGCTCTGACAAGCTAATGAATTTGAAATACAAGTACATCAAATGATTCGATTTTATGTTATTACTCTTTCAAAAATTGAAAACTGTGGCAGCTATGTATTGTGAGAATAATTTATATAATTATATTATGCATAACCGATAATCTATAACATAGTCAGTCTTATAAGACTCTCATGAAAATAATTTGTGTAAAAATGTTACATATTTCATAATCACTTGGCCATGGATGAATTTCTATTTTATTACGACGCTTTCTTGTACAAATCCTTCGTAGAACTTTATTTCTCTAATTGTCCATATTTTATTCTTCTAATTATATATTTATAAGCACAGAAACAATAACACATTAAACGCAACAAGAGTATAAACTTAGGTCCTAATTATATGTGCCCATAGTTACATGAAAAACCTATTTGATTCAAAGTATTCAGTCTATAACATAAAACATGAAATGACGAACTCAAATCGGCGTATTACAATAACAAACAGGTTTACGTAAAATTTCGTGCAGCGGAGACGCAGGCGACATGACCTATCTCTCACAGGGCTCATAGCCGAATGATGAGGTCTGGGCGGGGCGTAAACTAGCAACTGACACTCAGTACACCGCTTATGCTATTAAGGTTTAAATTGCTGAAGCGTTTGATATTGATGGGATCTACCGAGCGTCAAAATCATAGACGTTTGGCAGATTTTATTTAATTTTACAAAATATATCCGTATAATATGAAAATAAATTAGGTAATTCTTTAGTTCATTAGGTTTCCTACAATATTATTAAAAAACATATGACAGCTTACGATCAAAATATTGCAAACAGTGAGACGAAAGACTATTTTCTGCCTCGATTTCGTGTTTTTTTTACCGTGATTCTATTTTACATACATGAAAAATTATTTCAAAAGTCTTTTGTTCAGACTTTTGACTTTAAGCTCTATTTTTTGCTAGGTTGTAATATGTACCGTTATGGCTATATGCGCGACGAAAAATTAGGTGTTTCACGGCTTCTGAGGTATAACAGCGCCTGAAATCGTTGTATATCGAGCATAATAATTTTGTTTTTGTGCATAAATATGTTTAAAAACCAGATGAATCCGTGCTTTAGGCTATGTGTTTCATTACCGTATGTGTGGTGCCATTCATGTCCAGTACTTTCTCAGCGACACAGTATATATATTGGCTACCAGAGAATATTTTGTTACATGTTTGATACAAGGGTCGTCTTTCGCTTTGCCATGTTTGCACACATTTGCATTAAGGAATAAACTAATCTGGCAAACGATTTAAACTAACTAAAGTAACGTACTACAAAAATGTATTATTTTCCTCTAACCGGCTCCATATCGATATCGATTATATTATGGAGTACAACGCAAATGGCAGCCATTTTATTTGCCCAACGCTTCGTAGGTATGCACGCTAATTTCGTAGGTATGCACGCTAAATTCGTAGGTATTGGACATACCATATCCATGTCATTCCCATATCGGTGATTTTGATTGACGCGTTGTAGAGTAAGATTCCAGGGCCGCCAGACCTTACTGTAGAGTAAGATTCCAGGGCCGCCAGACCTTACTTATTTTTTGAGAAACGAAATGTGTAAAATAATGTTGTGTTAGTATGTGCTATGAGTAGAGATGGGCAAATACCCGGTAAAAACCCAGACTTTGGGTAAATACCCATTTATACCCATTTTTACCTACCCATTTTTAATTTATACCGGGTAAAAATTAAAATCAGTTTAATTTAAAATAATTGTTGTATTTTTTAATAAATACTGACCTGTATGTAAGTATTTATTAAAAAATTCAACAATTATTTTATAATTTATTTTATTTGCGACCGTCGTCAGAACAACATACCCGGACATTGTTTTCTCATTAGAACAAGAGAAGAGTTATAGCACTATAACTGTCCAATGAGGGATTCAAACGAATTGTGCAGTTTTAATATCTTATTTTTACTGTCTAGGTTGCATTGTAATTATTGAACTGAAATGAAAATCTAAGTAATTGTTACTCATTTATTAGTTTTGAAATGTTTTCAAGATATACCTATGTGTCATCATGTCAGCCTAGAGAGGAGAGACGTACACTGCTGGACATAGGCCTCCCCCAAGGTTCTCCACACAGACCGATATTGAGCCGCCCGCATCCAACCGCGCACCGCGATCTTAACCAGATCGTCGGTCCACGTTGCGGGAGGCCTACCCCTGATGCCTGCTCCGATACGTGGTCGCCACTCCAGGACCCGCCTGCTCCAACGGCCATCGGTTCTTCGTGCTATATGCTCTGCCCACTGCCACTTCAGCCTGGCTTTTCGGACACCTATGTCGGTGACTTTGGTTCTCCTGTGGATCTCCTCATTTCTGATTCGATCTCGCAGGGAAACTCCGAGCATAGCTCTCTCCATCGCCCTCCGAGTGACCCTGAGCTTTGGGATAAGGCCCATAATTAGCGACCACGTCTCAGCGCCGTAGATTATCACTGGCAACACACACTGGTCAAAAATGTTCTTCTTAAGACACTGTGGGATATCGGACGTGAAGATATGCCGTAACTTCCCGAACGCGCCCAACCGAGTTGGATTCGACGAATGACCTCTTTCCCGAAGTTGGACCTACCTAATTGGATCATTTGTCCCTGTGTGTAGACGTACTTGTCGACAACTTCGTGTGTGGAGTTCCCAACCTGGATAGGAGCAGGTAAGACATGGACATTAGACATGATTTTCGTCTTGTCACTGTTCATCTTAAGACCTTCTTGTTGGGAGACTCTACAGAGGCTATCGAGCGTTGGGCTGATGTCTTCCACGGTCTCAGCTATGACTACGATATCATCAGCAAATCGAAGGTGAGTGATGTATTCGCCGTTGATGTTGATGCCGAGTCCTTCCCAGTCCAGAAGCTTGAAAACGTCTTCCAGCGCAGCGGTGAAGAGTTTCGGAGATATAACATCTCCTTGCCTCACCCCTCGCTGTAGCCGAATAGGTTTTGAGCTCTGGTCCTGGAGGCGGACTGACATGGTGGCGTTTTCGTACAAACACTTCAGCACTTCGAAATATCGATAGTCAATTTGGCACCGTTGAGACAGGTTTCGATCAAATCAAAGGTTTTCTCATAGTCCACAAACGCTAAGCATAGAGGCTGGTTATACTCTTCGGACTTCTGTATAACCTGCCGCAGCGTATGTATGTGGTATATGGTACTATAGCCTTTACGGAATCCGGCTTGTTCGGGAGGCTGGAAGTCGTCTAGCTTTCTCTCGAGACGATTTTTGATGACCCTAGGAAACAACTTATAGACGTGACTCAGAAGTGTAGTTTAGTCTGAGACTGGGTCTGTAGTTCTTCAAAAGGGTTTTGTCGCCCTTTTTGAAGAAAAGCACCACCACCCTTCTGTGCCATGCCTGTGGCGTTTTGCCCTCGAGTATGACGGAATTGAATAGCTTCCGAAGCATTTCCACGGCAGGTGTGCCGCCAGCTTTTAGAAGCTCTGTAGTTATGCTGTCATCACCCGGTGCCTTGTTGTTTTTTAGTTGTTCTAGGGCTACACTAATCTCGTGCATGCTGACGTCCGGGATATCTTCGGTATAATGTCGGTTCTAGGGTCTGTGGCTGGAGTAGTAACAGGTGTTCGTGTAGTCGTGTATAGCTGTCCATAGAACCGTTCGATCTCCGCCAGGAGCTGAGGTTTGGACGAGACAATTCCGCCATCCTCCGTCTTCAGCTTTGTCAGCTGACTCTGCCCGAAAGAAAGATCTCTTTGGAACCCTTATTCCGCTCGATCGCCTCTCGAATACATTTAGTGTTGTATTGCCGGAAATCGCGAGTCAGAGACTTAGAGATATTGAGACGCCGATATTTTGGCATGTCGTCGGAGGATAGCAGAAGCATCCTACGCCTTTCCTCTATGAGCTCGAGGGTCGGACCCGAGATTTTATTGGCTCTTTTCTTCGTTTTGGGCTTAAAGAACTTCAAGCCCGATGTATGGACAGCATCCACGAACCTGTCACTGAAGTCGTCCACATCCCATGTGTTCTATAAGGTAGTGTGCAGCATTCAGTTAACTTTCAATCATGTGCAATCTATTATATTTTTTTCTATTCTAAACAGTTTATTTTAATAGAAAATGTATGTTGATTAAAGATTTAAAAGATATTAAACTTCGTTTTACATAAAATCAATATTTTATCTTCAATGGTCAAGGTCAAAACTATCAAGGTAGATCGTAGTATTGATGATGAAGCCAATTACATTATATAAGAACAGTATTCATTTCATGAAGAAGGAATTTAAATAATATTAAGATATAACTAATTTTTACCTGGTATTTTTATGAATACCCGGTAAAAAAGGGTATTTTTTCTTTTTTACCTATTTTACCCTTTCCTTCCAATTTTTACCTTCCCAATTTTTACCCACCCGCCCATCTCTAGCTATGAGTGAACGCATACTTGCTAGCTTGTATCGTGTGCCAATTTTTAGGTATGAGGTGCTAAAGGTCCACGGGAACAATTTCCATACATACCTACATAGAAAACATTTTGTGTCATGCGCTGCAACTGTAACCCCTTCTATATAATTTGTATAAATTTTGTTAAAAACCGTAACCAAATCGTATCATCGTCTTTTATTTTTGAACCTCCATACCTTTAAAGGAATATATTCAAATAACGCTTGTTGGCTACTATAAAAAATCTCCGAAGTCCGATATATTTTTAATAGTCTAACTCGAATTGCAATATAAATAACTACAGGATTTCAGTGACTACATAACATCAGGGAACACGAAAAATGATTAGGTAAAATAATATGACAGTAAAATATTGAGCTGCCCTGAGTGCGGCCATGCACGAACAAACTCATATGTGTACACAATAGCCACGCTTTCAGCGAATATGTGCAGATACGCTCGACGCATTTTCCGTCAGATGTGTACCGACTCATTTGACGGAATAGACGCGACCGAAGATACGTTCGACGCATCTTCCGTCAGATATGTTCCGACCTTTATACCAACTATTGTCCTGTCTATGGATTGAACTGGCCGCCACGACTCAACCAACTGTCATAGAGCTTCGTGATAGCCAAGAGTGGTAGCTTCACGTGCTCTCTGAAGCACTATTACTATTGACATTAAGACAAAAAACATCTTCTCGCAAACCGTGATTGCCTTCTCACAGATAACGTGTGAGAAGGCGTATAAGAGTTTCAGTGCTTTTCTGTATTGTACCTTTGCATCTTTGTTACCCACTAGCTCCATAACTTTGGCACCTGATTTTGTCCAACAATTATTCTGAAATTCAAAATCCAGTTTCATCCCTGAGCAGCGTTTATGTGTGTGCAACATTTGGACGTGGCATCGAGTTTAAAGGACAATTTAATCACCGGCCGCCGGTACTTAAAGTAGCCTATATGCTTATCCCCTAATACTGTACCGACATGTGTAATGTGTGTGAGTGCCGCTACAAAGATGGCGTACTTTATGAGCAAGTCACTTAATAACGTACATATACTTAACTGACGGATTGTGTGACGTCCAGCCTTTGAGTTATGTAATATGAGACCGGACTTATATGAGATTTACATACCATGTGATTTAGTCGTGATGTAAAATATAAGATCTTTTGAAATGACCTATGTATTTATAATGATGAAATAAATAAATAACTTTGTATTAATCGTACGAAATTATTTAACGGGTCTTAATCGCGTAAAATTCATTAACGTCTATCCACTGAAACTCTGACCACAGAGACACTGGCTTCATTTGAAATGATTCTGTAACTCTAGGGCCTTAGTATACAGATATACGATTTTAGCCTGACTTCTGCTAAATCGTATCAGTAATACGAGTACAAGAGTAATTACTGCAACGAGTTACTATATTGAGATGGATAGCTTTGGATATCTGTTTATTAAAGCCAGTATGTACTGTAATATCAGCTAACGTTTATGCGAATGAAATTAAGGGAGTGGCATCGAATTTGGGAAATAATTCTTAACAGTTTTTACAATTTATGAGTACTCTGCCAGCCTGCTGGGCTAGAGGTTACTGACCCTGATTGCCGGTCGTGGTTTCCAATCTAGAGACTAAACTTTGTGTCATGCACATTGTTATTATCGGGATCTAGTTGTTTTAAAGATTATACAAGTGTGTTTTTGCAATGACAGTTAATTTAGTGGGAGATAAAAATAGACTACCTTTCAAAGTGTCTCTTTGAGTTCGTGTGGGTTCTGTAAAAAAGCAAATATGCTCGAGCATGATAATGTGTTTACACTTAAATACATTTTTTTATTCAGTCACCTCACCCAATTATCGTAAGATGTTAAATATTAATGAAAGGTACAAATAAATCAGCAAAACTTTAAACTTACATATTTTACTTCAACGGAAGTTGGTGTAAACAGAAAATAACGCCAATTAATCTTTACTTACCAAAATAATAGTTTTTAAAGTCACAGAAGCCTCGAACAAAGCGCCCTATTATGTTGGCAACATAAATTTTTGGCACACATCACAACAATGCCGGCTAAACAAAGGTTCTAAGTTCACACGCTACGGTTCAGTCGTATAGCCGGTGATTTACCTTATATGACATATGGACCACTAAATTTGAGATACTTCAGCTGCCTGGGATTTATTTATGTGTTAAATATACTAAAGGGTTCGTCTGCTTGCTAGAGGTGACTAGACTTCGCTTGCCTGCGTGAATTATACATGTAAATCTTCTTTAGGAAATACCCTATCTATTGGTACCTAAAACCGCGTTTGTCGCGTTCATAAAGACGGAAAAGCTTAGACCGACGACCGATAAAGCATACGAGTCTTAGAGTGGAGATCACGGTTCAGCAAATTAAGTGTGGGATGCCTCCGAACTAGGTCTTCTGTCGACTTGATAAAGGAGGCTGGGATGGGCTGGATGTGGCAGGCAAAGGGCCAGTCGTTAAAGCGCATATTAGGAGAGTTCAGCCATCTTTTGCTAGGTCTCCCTCTTCCTTTTAGGCCCCTACTTTCACTTTATTACCTACATGCACAATACTCCGCGTAACATGTCCAATATGTCCATATCAATCCAAATTATTTCTAAATGGATTTTTTTACATGACGACGGCATTCGATAAGTATCGATTGCAAAAGTGAAGATATATTTAATATTGAAATTATTATCTTTAATCAGTACTTCAATTCGCTTGCAGTGATAATACTGCTTAAATACGCTGTGGATAGCGCTATACATTTAAACAGAAGTCGATTTCGTTGCCAATGCACCAAATATTTCCTATTCGGAAATTATTGCTATTCACGGCATGAATGATCACTTAGTCCCAGAATAAATGTTTCATATAATGCCTTTAATTTAATAACTATTCATCATTATCATCATCATACAGCTTTTGCACTCCACTGCTGGCAACAGGCCTCTCCTATTTGCGTCATAAAAGCACTGTAGGTAAGTCAACACCTACCCATAGAGCCCATCCACTGCTATCTCCTAATTTGCGACAAAATAGTATTGCGAGTCAATAGGAGGATTTCGCTTACCATACCACGCTGGACTAACGCATTGATAGGGTTTTATGTCGAATTTTCCATCTCTTCACAAAGGTACTATTGTAGTAGTATTGGAGTATTTTTCTCAGTCGCGTCTTACAACACCCACAGCATGAAAAGAGGTAGTGACACTTTGCGTTCTTAATCCGTCATCAGTTTATTGCTATTTCTTAATGTAAAATAGTTTGACCTACTTCTATGAATTGTTCCCAACTAGAAAACAAGGTGATATGCGACTTGTCCCAACTTAAACAGTATGGAGGCCTACACACTGGCACAAACAAGATAATGGGCCCGAAATTTATGCAAGCTTGCACGCTTGCGTAGGCGACTTAGTTTGTTACATGCAGGCATAAATTTATGTCTAAACCCAGGCAGCCTCATTACAAAACATGCACTATAAATAGTCCTAAGTTTAGCCCGGGCCTTATCTGCATAGAAGTTATTATATGTAAACCAATGCAAGATTTTGGTACGTATGTGTCCCTAAAATTTGCAGGACCAATCATGTATTGATATGAAAGACGATCTGCTTTCAAAGATAGTCTGAAATTGTGTGAATCTATGACTGAGTTGTAACTATGCAGCTAATTCATAGACCAATTTAACAGTTTGATAAAAGTAAATAGGCGATGATAAAATAAAATAAAATTATTTTTATTAATGGTTTCTGCGAAATACCTCACAAAGTCCTGCCCTTTTATAGTTTATATTAATAGTATTTTTATAATATTGAATTCTTATATCAAACCATATTTAAATAAAGTCATGACGATATTGTTCCCTAAAATTCGGACAAATGCCCATAGCACATCATTAAGCGACTTTTAGTCGGTTTATAAAGAATTGATCTATTTGATTCGATTGTAAGGAATATTTTTCTACAGAACGACTGACCTTTGCCGCGACCTGAAGGCAAGATCCCATACATGGTTTAGACCAAAGTATCCAAAAGTACTACTGGCTACCCATAGCGATAGATATTACTGCTACGTGCGCTTCACGAGACATAGAAGGGTATCTTTCTGCAAACGGTCACCGATCCACAAACCAGATATTGACGACCCCGCTTCACCTCACGTATCGGTTCATAGATTGGTCTGGTCACCTCTTTGCTACGGATCAATCTATTAAGGACTCCAAATAAAAAGTTTTGCTAGGTATTAACCGTTTCAATATTAGTGCAACTGGCTGACAAAAAGAAAAAAAATATAAAACGTGTTCGCATTATTGTTTATATGTTTCAAGCGAGTTTTTTGAGGTAAAAATTTAACCGGTATGAGCGAAAAACATCCGGTGGTAAATAGACAACCGACCAACATGCCTTACATTAAGGGTGTTACGGATAAAATAGGAGACAAGTTAAAAAACTACTCCATTCCGACCGTATTTACACCAGGGGCAGGGGGATGTTCTACCGCTACAAACCCCAGGTGTCTATAAAATCAACTGCAACTGCGGAAGCTCTTACATAGAGCAAACGAAGCGGACTATCGCTGAACGCATAAAGGAACACATCGCAGCTGTAAAGAACCGTCAAACGAACAAATCGGCGATTGCGGAACATTTACTTCAATCGGGCACCAATCACTGGATTGAATTTCATCGTCCCCAAGTCCTCTCCACGGAACGCCACTTTTACCCAAGAGTTGTGCGTGAAGCGATCGAAATCAGAAAACATAAAAATTTCAATCGGGTAGAGGGCTTCAAATTGTCATCGGCGTGGAATCCAGTGATTCGGCTAACAACACGCCGCAGTCTGCGCAGTCGGCGAATGTTCAATATACAGATACGGTTAGTAGACCTCCACGGGACGTGCAACCGTCTCTAAACGTCAAGCAAAATAAGGTATGTAAATACCTTAAATACCATGCATGTTCGCGTTAATTCCCGTATATATATATAAATAAATATATATATATATATATATATATATATATATATATATATATATATATATATATATATATATATATATATATATACCTATATTCTAAACTTTATATATATATATTTTTAACTTGAGTTTTTATTTTGAGTAGGTATATTTTATCATGGTAGGAAGATTGGTAGTTGAAAGAAAAGTAGATTAAGCACCTCGCTAAAGTGAGTAATTAATACACTCGTGTGTAGTAATTAATGCGCTCGATGCAACAATCTACTATTGTGATGGAGGTGAAATAAAATAATGATTGTTTTAGGAATAAACAAAGAATTTAATTGAACTGTTTGTTTTTATTTGAATCTCTTTTAATTTTATGACATGTATTGCATAGCTAAAATACCGTTATCGTCAAAGGTTTTGTCCTTAGCGGCATTTTAGTAATGTAATCAATAAAAAAGTGGCTTTAACAAAAATATCATTCAGGTATTATTGATATTTACTTGTCTTGATTGCCATTAAATGACTTAGCGGCATTATAGCGTGGTTTGAGTCTACTTGTTTAAGCAATAATGCTAACCTATATTATCTCTAGCGCTTTTAAAGGCTTTTGAGGTTTGTATTATATCGATTTTTTAAGAGTGGTAATTTAACTGCAATATTAGGATATAACCATTAGCAAAAATGTCGTTAAGGTATCCATGACAGCATTATTATAGTCATGTTTTTAGGACTAGATATTTTGAAGATTACTTTGAGAAAGTATGAAATATTTATTTTCTTTAATTTACGCAAACTCGAATGGCACTAGCACTGACTAAAAGAGGCAATATAGTTAAAGGATGGCAGATGTGTAGTTATTTGTAGTATTTTCTTGTTTGGCTTTACTCAACGTGAGTATTTTTTATTTGTCTGGCTTTGTTTTTTCCTAGATATGTGTTAAAATTATAGTTATAAAAACAGAGGTAAAAATAAACTGTATCATAGATTATATATACATACATACATGCATATACTCACGCTTTGTTCCCGTCGGGGTAGGCAGAGACAACGGAACGCCACTTGCTGCTATCCTTACAAACCTCACGCGCTTCCTCTACATTCTAGATTATATAATGTTGAATATAAACATGTGGGTTTTACAAATGGTAGCAAGTTCATTATAATGTACTTTGATGATAACTTTTCACTTACAAGTGTGTTATGGGTGTTAAATATTAATAGTTCCACCTTTAGCACCCACACAAACAAATATTCCTAAAATGTGAATGCCTTTGACGGTGTTGCTTTATTTTTCGTTGCCTTTGCTTACCTGTGTTGTGATTATTTTTGTATTAAAACGTTAATTGCTTCCAGCTATCTACTTTCCATTTGCTCTAAATTAAATTTGCTATTTAATTAAATAACAACAAAATATATAGTGATCGTTGTATAGGTACATCATATAATTTTACTCAACGAACGAGTAAGACTCGTGATTTTTAATTAATTTAAGGGATTAGACACCTTCTCTCCCGAAAATAAATTAACACAATATACTTGTTCATTCGCAGACAGCCATGTATCTTTCCATATAGATACGAGCCAAACTGTTGAAACACTCGTAGAAACTTCGAGTATATCTGTGCTTGTGGCTGTTTTATCGGACCGCCCCCTAATGACTTTAAATGGTCCGGAACGTTTTCTACCTGAGACTACGACTTTCTTAAAGCATGTTATTGGAGTAATATGTCTGTTTTAAATTAATGTATCACTGGAATGTGCGACTCAAGTAAGTGTCTAATGGGTCTTTGGACTTGTACCCAATTACTAGAAAATATCAAGATACTTTCAAGTAATCGGTGCCACTAGAGAGGCCTATATCCAGCAGTGGCCTACAGCAGGCTGATGATGATGATGATAATATTTTGTTGGCTGATATTACGCTACGCAACTAAGGTTGCTGAAACCGAGAATAGAATTCATAAACATATTTTGATTTGATGGTTTGTAGTACGTTTATGATATTTTTAACTTATGAGAACATGTTTAACACTTTGAAGGACAGCAAACGCCTTCGTAAGACGCAATAAGATAGCGTCTTACTAAGGGTCAACATACAAAAGTATATCTTATCTTATAAAGTGTGAAATTTTTATTTTAAAAGCGCTTGGATGTATGAATGGAAGTTAGTTACTCTTTCACGCAAACTGTACTGAACCATTTATGATGGAACTTGACGATGTAGCTTATCCAACATAATAAGATTACATATAGGCAACTTTTGTCGCTCAAACCAACACGCGGAACCGTAGACAGAAGCTTTAACATAATATAGCATACAGCTCCTTACAAATATAACATGTAAAAGAATTATACTGGCAGTTAAAAAGAGTGGCCACGAGTTTTATTGCCCGTTCTTTCTCGTGGTTCTACCTTTTGCAATTCGAACGTGGCAGTAAATGTAAATGTAGAATCATCTAGTAATTAACTTTAATCTTTGACGTTCATAAGCGTCACTTTGTGACCTAAATAAATAAATGATTTTGAGTTTGAGTTTGAGTTTATATAGACCCTCAATACCATTACCAATAAATTTGTTAACGATAGTATGCCCCATATACCTTGAAACGCTGTGGTTTTGTACAACAGTTCTGTACTTAGACGTAATAGGATTCACGTAGATGGGATCATTGTCAGGTCGTTATCACTGGAGGGACAGTCTCGAGCCTTCGGGTCTGTAATGGGGTCAGAGAATGATTTAATGATGTTGCTAGAACTAAACGTACGGTGCCGAGTCCGGTTGACATTTTATGTGTATTTTTAGACTGTATAGGAGTCTAAACTTTAATAGTCACATTTTAGTCTGTCTTTCGGGACATGTACCAAGTACCTTGTAAGCGTAGCAAATGTTATAATGAAAACAGTGGAAGTGGTCTTATGTAATTAAAGAGTAGGAAAACGGGTCGACAAATTTACTGATCGGGACAATATTTCTGCAATATTTCAGTAAATACGTGATCTGTCATGATCACGTATTTACTGAAATATTGCAGAAATATTCTTCACCCTCTTGCAACGGCAAACAAAAGTAGGGGTCCATATTCCAAAAGACGACGATTAAGAATATTTCGTTACATTCATTATTCGTCGTGTATAATCAATTTTATTACGAACTAAATACTTAGTTTTTTTGGAAAGACACTGAAAAGTCGAACTTTTCAGTGCCAACTCCTCTGGCAAGTGTTATATAGTGGGCCAAATCTGCATATTGACACATAAAACGCTCCGTACACACACACACACACACACACAACGAATACATTCCGACACATAATATCAGGATTTTATGATGCATATGTAAACAAAACTTTGCGAAGAAGACTAACATTTATGCTAAAAATTTGAAGGTATTTCATTTAAAATTTTATATTACTGTAATTCTGCCGTCCTTACGAAAAGTGCAATAACTCGAGTTTTGCACGGAATTTAGATAAGTACATATTCGGAATTAGCAGAACGAGAGCTATATATTCTTTTAATACACTTTTTACGTATAAATACTCCGAACAACTGAATCTGGACGTGAAATACTTAATACCATCGTGTGCAAAACCTCCCCAATTGTATGGTCTACCGAAAATACACAAGGAAAATGCTCCACTGCGCCCTATAGTCAGTCAAATAGGGGCACCAACCTACAGATTGGCTCAACAACTTGCAAAGATTCTCTTGCCACTCAGAGGCAAGACGAGAGCGCATGTAAAGGATTCCTACCATTTTGTCAGTGAAATAAAACACCTACATCTCTCTGACAAGGAAACTATGGTTAGTTTTGATGTACAGTCATTATTCACATGCTTACCAGCACATGACTGTATTGAGATAACTAGAAGGAAGCTAATAGAGAACAACATGCCTGAGGAATATGCAGAAATATTGAAACACTGTTTAACAACTGGCTATCTGTTATGGGATGAGAAATACTACATACAAGTATACGGTGTGGCAATGGGCTCTCCAGTATCGCCTGTTGTAGCTGACATCTTCATGGAGGACTTCGAGGCGCGAGCCCTGCAGACTGCCACCATCACACCGAGGTTCTACAAGCGGTATGTAGATGACACTTTTACAATTTTACCAACAGATAGTGTTAATGTATTCCTAGACCATCTTAATTCTATTCACAACCAGATAAAATTTACAATGGAATTAGAGGCAAACAATTCTTTAGCTTTCTTAGATGTACTTGTTATCAGGAACAAAAACAACTCTTTGAGCCACACTGTGTATAGGAAAAAGACACATACAAATAGGTACTTAAACGGTGAATCTCACCACCATCCTAAACAGTTAGCTACCGTAGGAATGTCTTTGTTTCAGAGAGCCCGGGGGATCTGTGACAAGAAACACCTGGACGCCGAGCTTCAACATGTCAAGCAAGTTCTGCAAGACAACAAGCTCCGACCGCCGTGCCAACGTCACAGATCCCCGAAGAACAAGCCAGCCACAGTAGAGAGACAACCTGCTGTCCTCCCATACATCAAGGGCGTGACCGACAAGATTGGCTACATCTTGAAGCGAGCTTCAATCAAAACTTTCTACAAGCCGCCAACGAAGATAAGCCAATTATTACCATCTGTCAAGAGTCAGTTACCCTTACAAGAGGCCGGGGTTTACAAGATAGACTGTGAGTGTGGGCTCTCATACATTGGACAAACCAAGAGAAGCATAGGCATTCGACTAAAGGAACATATAGCTGACATTAAACACAAACGCTCGACGAAGTCTGCTGTGTGTGAACATGTAGAACAAGGAACCAACCATTACCTGCGATTTGATAAACCACAGATACTCGCAAAAGAACACCGCTTTATTCCAAGAATGATACGAGAAGCTATTGAAATTAAAAAACATCCTAATTTCAATAGGGAAGATGGTTGGAATGTTCCTCCAGCTTGGGACCCTGTTATCAGGCTAATGAAACCCAAGAAGGACAAAGTCACCAGAAGACATCAAGACACAGTGAGCACATTCTGCGTAGATAGTAACACCAATAGTTGAAAAATGTTCGGGTACTTTGAGATAACTTTTAAATTCAAGACAAAGACAAATACCACCTCAGTCTGCCGTGAACATGAATCCTGTAAAGAATTCGAAACGTTGGCTAGTAATAAAAATGTAGTTTTAGATCATTCGGTTTAAATTAAAAACAAGTGAAACCAATATAACGCGATAAAATCCGTAAACTGTAGTTTAATTTCAATGTGTAACATTCGCGTAAACCCAAGAAAATATTATGTCTTAAAATTAAAATAAGTTTAAAGAACTAGTTCTTAAAATACTATACAAAGAAATATATACAGAACATACAAATAAATATATACAGAAAGAAAAGAAAATAATTTAGAGGGCATCATGAAATTCACCCACATCGCCGTCAACTGGAAGCGTGCCCAGAACGCTGGCAGCATTGCCACGTTGTATGGCGATACTGAACTTCTGGGCCAAATACAACCCAGCCTTCTGGTCACGCGAGGCGTCGACCAGTCTCTTTGCGAGGTCTCTAAAAAGAGATCTCGCACTTGGACCCCATGGCCCCAACGTTTCGATCCCAAACGGCTCAAATACGTAATCCCCTACTAGGTTTGCGTATTTGCGCCGTTTAAGGGTATCCGCTGTAGCAACAGCAGCGCCCACACAACCCGCTGTGCTAGGAAGATGTGATGGCGCGAGGGTATCGACGCACGTTGCGTCCCATACCAAAGGCCTACCCAACTTCCATGGCAGTAAAGACATACCGTCTGGTCTTTTGCCGTCGTCGCGTACAAGGCCCTGAGGCTCAAGGTGGGCTGGAATGCCAGCGGTGACAAGAGCCCGACGAAGAATGTCATTAAGGTTGCCGTGTCGTGAAATACGACCTACGCTCCTTCTGCATGACAGGCCATGGTGACCAAGGCTGTCGACAGCCTCTCCACAGTGACAGCGATTTGGAGTAACACATGGCGCGCCTATACGATATACACCGCTATTTTTTAATTAGTACAAAAACTTTAAGGACAGATTAGCAAAGATATTATTATCATATATGTGACGTAAGAATTTCATAATATCAATAAAGAGCATAGTTATTATCATTTGTTTATTGTAGAAAATCTCACATAAATCATAGTCATATTTTACAATCCATTCACTAATTCATTGACAATATTCCATCCTGTTCATTCGCATTCTCTCTGTCGCACTTATGATGTAGGTAGCCATAGAAAATAAAATGAAGAAAAATAATAAATGTAGGTAGTTATTTTTTAATTTTGTTAATTCTACCTTCTCCTTCATACTTCATTCGGGCTTAGGACCGGTAAAAATTATCGTTTAACAAGTAATTAAATACGGAGGTATGTAATTAGAAAGCAAACAAACATCAAAATAAAAAAAGGTGTTCTGGACTAAAAGAAAAGAGTAATTTTGGCGTATTTATGAAATTAGAATCATCTGCTATTTACAAATATTATTTTATCATCATCATGTCAGCTTAGAGACGTCCACTGCTGGACATAGGCCTTCCTCAAGGTGTGTGGAGAACACATACCGATTTTGAGCCGCCCGCATCAAATTATTATTTACTTAAGTACGTATTATTTACTAAACTTACAAGTATTTCCATTGTCCTTCGAAATGTCCACCACCGTTGTCAAAAGCATCCAATATGCATTGTTTTAATTGTTTGACACTGACCGGATCACTTTTGTACACTCACAATAAGATGTCCATGGGTACACAGCTGCACTCGCGATTTTTCCACTCAAAAAGTACGCACGAAGCATAGCTACATACTCCCGTGATATGAACTGATATGATAGGCCATCGCGTCGGGCAAACGTAGAAAAACAATTAACTTTTGCAACGAAATTAGATACGCTCACGTTTGCTAGCAATTTAGTACTGTTTGTCGCATCGTCGGGGCGTGGCGCAGGCGCAGAGGGGCGGGGGGGGGAGAGGAATTTATCAATGGTTCATTTTACTATGATACTCGTAGTAGTCGGGTCAGTCATAGTATTAGTATTGCATTTACCAATTATCACGTATTTTGGTGTCAGGATCGTTGCAAATGGCGTTCCGTAGTCTCTGCCTACCCCTCCGGGAAACAGGCGTGAGTCTATGTATGTATGTATGTATTTGTGGACATTTTTGATACAGTTTTACTTAGTGCTGTGTTAAATTTTTTGTACTAATTAAAAAATAGCGGTGTATATTGCATTTATTTCTAGGAAGATTAAAAGAATACAGTATACCTACGAGATATCAATTGCAATAAATGATAACTAGAAAATATAATTATATAGTAATAAATTAGAACTAGAGATTATAACTAGCGCCACGAGGGGAGTAAAATATTTCTTGCAAAAAATAAAACAACCTTAAAACAACTTTATCACTATACTTTCAGTCAAAAAAGTATCGGGAATGGATTATTTGTTTATGGATCCAAAGTCAATATTTTGTTTGTGTGTGAGTTTGAGTTGCATCTGTAAGTTACATTAAATACAGTGCTGTTTTTAGTTATATCATATTTAGTGTGTATTGCGACTGTCATAATGGACAAAAACATCGAAAAAAGTGTTTGTCTTAAATTTTGTATTACCAATGGAATTTCGTGTTCGGAGTCAATGAAAATGTTATAGAGGGCGAGTTTTTGATAAAGTCGATTCACCCTAAGGTGAATCGACTTTATCAAAAACTCGTGCTTATGAGTGGTACAAAGCGTTCAAAAGCGGTCGATATGTGATGGAAGATTTGCCTCGCTCTGGTAGGCCATCAACGTCTGCAACTGAAATTAACATCGCAAAAGTGAAGGTAACAGTGACTGAAAATCCTCATTCAATTTTGAGAGAGATAGGCGCCGAACTTTCTGTATCCCACGATTCGATCCGTATCATTTTAACTGTTCACTTGGGTATAAAACATATTGCCGCTCGGCTAGTCCCAAAAGACCTGGATTTTCTCCAAAAACTCAGACACATGAGAGTCACTGAGGACATGCTAGAATGAGTCAATTTTGACCTAACATTCATGAAACGCATTGTTACTAGTCAACAAGCTTCGGAGTGGTGTCTTCCAGCTGAACCGAAACTGAGAAAAACATTTTCTTTTACTTACTAAAGATTATGTAACGGGTCTGAATCGTGTTAATGAACGAAAAGAAAGATGAAATACCTTTCTATTTTTCCCGACGTTTCGGCATGGGTTACACCAGTCGTGGTCACGGGATGACCATTAGTGTTGTGTGTCGAAGTACCGACAGTTCCGAACATATAAATGTTAATAATTGTGAAGACCAAGTGAGGGTAGTTTCCAAAACCCGCACTTCTCGGAGGCAGCGCTGACGAACATCAGTCATCCCGTGACCACGGCTGGTGTAAACCATGCCGAAATGTTGGAAAAAATAGAAAGGTATTTCATCTTTCTTTTCGTTCATTAACACGATTCAGACCCGTTACATAATCTTTAGTATGTGTGCAAATCGTGGTAGTTTAAAAGTAGTTATTTTCTTTGACTGTCGGTCGAACGGTAAATAAGGAATATTATTTGAGCGTTATGCGACGTTTAAGAGAGAAAATGCGACGAAAAGGACAGATTTGTGGAAAGAAAATTCTTGAATTTTGCACCACGATAAGGCGCCTTCGCACAAAGCCATCATTCTGACCAAATTTTTGACCAAACACTCAACAAATACCATCGAGCCACCACATTCACCAGATATGGCCCCAGCCGTCTTCTTTCTTTTTCCTAAAGTCAAATTACCATTTCGTGGCACCCGTGTTCAATTGGTAGAAGACATAAAGGAGAATTGGCGGCGAGAACTGAACTCAATTCCGGAAACAGCGTTTTAAAAAGTTTTGATGGTTGGATTATTCGTTGGCGTAAGTGTATCGTTTCTGAAGGAGCATACTTTGAAGGTGATAAAATTAATTTGGATGAATAACAAACAGTTTGTGTATTATTGACTACATTTAAATTCATATTATTTTGGTTTATTTATAATAGCATTATTGTTAAAATTTTAATTCGAATATTTTAATTTAATATAACTACATATGACATTTTGTACGCCAAGCATCGGCAAAACATAGTTAGCACTTTTACCATGTCAACATGTGTGTGTATCTGTACATAAATACCTATGTTTCCAAACTGAAGAAATGAAATGTTGAAAATAAAACGCGAAAAGGACTTCAAAGAACAAAATACGCCGAAACACTATCTTTATTCGGCTAAATTGAATGTACATAGCCATTTTATAGAAAACATTAATAAACTTTCGTTGAAGTTTCTTATCACACCACTTATTTTAAGGCTTTCGAGAATTCTAATTCAAATTAGACCTTCAAACTATTTTTCTAGATATCAAATTGATAAAATAAGTATTTACGCCAACAAATTTCTCAGAATAAAGTAGGCATAGTCTTCGTCTGAGGAAAAACATGGCATCTAAATAGTGATAGAATCAGTACATGTAATGCCTGATTAATAGTTATACTGATCGGTCAATACAAAATATTTGTTCACCAGGACAAGGAATGTCTATGTTAATTAATAAATTAAAGTATGCTAGACTAAATAAACATTCTACAGTTATAATTTTATATGGGGATAGCCTACTAGTTACCAAGAAAGAAATATTAGCTTTATCAGATATTATGATAGAACAAAGTTCTAAAGTGGGGTGCAACTTTATTGTCTGTGCATTACCATATTCCAATAACTTATCTTATAAAGAAAATAACCAGATAGGTAAATTGAATCTATTATTATATAATAGCACTTGTAGTCATAGTGACCATATTTTATTTGTTGACTCTAATATTTTTATTAGTAATTACTTTTTAACAAAAGATACTATGTATCTCTCTTTTATATATAGGCGACAAATTGCTAAATTATTAGCATTTAATTTACATAGTGAATGCAGTACTACTAGAGTACTTAGGAATTTGGTAGATAATAGTTATACCAATAGTAGTATTGACAAATCTATTAGTTTAAACTACTAGATGAGACAACAGATAGGCATTCATGTGTTTTAAACTTAGCTCATCAAAACATACAAGGCCTATCTAGCAAAGAATTAGAAATAGATTTATTTTTAAAGAAACATAAGTTGCATGTATTATGCATTACGGAACATTGGTTAAGAGGTGACCAATTAATATTCAATAATGAATTTTATACAGTGATTAGTGCATTCGTAAGAAAGAACGCTATTCGTGGTGGCTCTCTCATATATGTTTGTAATAGTATTAAATGTAAAGAACGAAAGGACATAGCCGAACTTTCTATCGAGCGCACCGCTGAGATATCTTGTGTTGAACTTGAGCAACACGTCATAGTCTGTGTATACCGACCACCGCAAAGTGACTTTAGCCAATTTGAAAGCATCATGGAGGACGTCTTAAAACACTTAAGTTCCAGCAGGAAGTCAATAATCGTATGTGGTGATTTTAATGTTAACTTGTTAGAACAATCACCAACTTGTACTAGGTTAGTTAGTTTATTTATGTCATTTAATTTGAATGTTTTATTTTCTGAACCAACCAGAACTACCTCACATTCTTCTACATGCTTAGATAATATTTTTTGCAATTGTTTGTACTTAAGTAAAGCTGTTTTGAGTGACTTGACATCGGATCACTGTGGACAAAAGGTTGTACTTCCAACTAATACAACCTCTACAGTACAAAAAATCACATGTAGGCCTATGACCTCTGCTCGCCTTAATCGCTTTAGTGATGATGTTGCTGCTAAGATCGCCAGCATTGACTTAACTCACGATGATCCAGATGAATTATATAAGTGGTTATTTGAGGTTATTAAAAATGAGTACAATAAAATTTTTAAGCAGAAGACATTTGCCAAGAGCTCTAAAGTTAAATTTTGTGATTGGGCAACAGTAGGAATATACAAAAGTAGATCTAGGTTGTATGATCTGTATGGTATGAAGCAATACAATTTTAATCCTTCATTTATTGAATATGTAAGAAATTACTCAAAAGTTTTTAAGAGAGCATGTGCTTCAGCTAAGTCTATATTTATAAGTAATAAAATTAAAGAATCCAAGAACAAAATAAAAACAACTTGGAACATTATTAACAGTGAGACTGGTCGAGCTAAGTTAGTAGATAATAGCTATGAATTAAAATGTAATGGAGAAATAGTTACAAAGAAAATTGATGTTGCTCAGGCTTTTAACAACTTCTTCATAAACATACCAGTGAAAACAACCAAGTGTTTAGACTCATGCCCAAGCAAAGCAGAGATGTTAGTTAGGGGCAATGTGAATGAGTGTGATGTGCTGTTTAATTTTAAATACATTGACACCAATGACATCCTCAAGACATTCAAGACCATCAATATTAAGAAATCTATTAACTTATGGGGTATTTCAGTTAGTCTTGTTCGCCAAATCATTTTTAGCATAGCTCCATATTTAGCTGCAATATTTAATAGATGCGTGGATAAAGGGGTATTTCCTGATTTAATGAAACACAGCAAGGTGATACCACTTTTCAAAAAAGGATCCAAGAGCGACCCTAGTAACTTTCGGCCAATTTCTATCTTGCCTGCAATCAGTAAAATTTTTGAAAAGGTTATTTTGCATCAGTTAGAGAGCCACTTTCTCATAAATAATTTATTGCACAGTGAGCAGTATGGCTTCACTAAGGGTCGCTCCACCGTTGATGCCGGTGTAACTCTGTTACAACATATCTTTAACGCTTGGGAAAATTCGAAGGATGCCATTGGTGTTTTTTGCGCCTTGTCAAAGGCTTTTGATTGTGTTGAACATGATACACTTTTACGTAAACTCAACCATTATGGTATTCGAGATAGCGCACTCAATCTTGTTGCCAGTTACCTTAGAGATAGAGTTCAGTATGTAGATGTTAGTGGAAGTAGGTCTCAAGGTTTGCCAGTGGGAATGGGCGTTCCACAGGGCTCTATTCTTGGTCCGTTTCTTTTTTTAATATATATTAATGACTTGCCATTCTTTGTTAAAAATCTATGTGATATTGTTCTTTTTGCTGACGATACTTCTCTTATTTTTAAAGTTGATCGTAATACAAGTAACATTGACAGCGTAAATAATTCTCTTGCGCAAGTACTACATTGGTTCACGACAAATAATTTGCTACTCAACTCTGGCAAAACAAAATGTGTGAAATTCACTTTGCCGAATGTCAAAAATGTTCTTACTAATATAGTTTTAAATAACGAAACAATTAACCTAGTTGATTCAACTGTATTTTTGGGTTTAACTTTAGATTGTAAGCTTCAGTGGGGTGCCCAAATATCCTGTCTGGCAGTCAAACTTAGTTCTGCAGCATTTGCAGTTAGGAAAGTTCGCCAATTCACAGACGTAGATACTGCTAGACTAGTTTACTTTAGTTACTTTCACAGTGTAATGTCTTATGGGATACTATTATGGGGTACGGCGGCCGATATTCAGACAATTTTTGTTATTCAAAAGAGGGCCATACGTGCAATATATAAGTTAGGTGCTAGAGATTCTTTACGAGATAAATTTAAAGAAGTAGAAATATTTACAGTTGCATCGCAGTATATATTTGCTAATTTAATGTACGTTAAGAAAAACTTAACTCTTTACCGTAAAAATAGTGACGTGCACAAAGTGAACACAAGGAATAAGCATAAACTAGTGGACACTAACCATCGTCTACATAAAGTTCATAACTCATTTGCGGGACTCGGTATACAATTCTTCAACAAATTACCTCTGGAAATAATGAATTTACCTCTGCACAAATTTAAAACCACTACTAGGAATTTTCTTTTAAAAAGGGGTTATTACACTATTAAAGAATTTCTAGATGACAAGACATCACGGGTCTAGTTGCTTGTTTTTAAATTCACCATTATTGTTATTTTTATGACTGTGTAAAATACTCTCTTCTTAATTAGTAACATGTTAAGTGGAGGTGCCTCGTGAACACATGATTTTTGCAGGATTTGGATATTATTACGATTTGTTGAATGTAGTTTAACATTATTTATTCCTGATCATATCGTTGTTCACTTGTCACCTTCACAAATTCTTTCTACATTTGCATTCCTTCACGCGGTCCACTGATTTATGTTCATAATAACGATCTGGAAAATGGAGGTAATTGGCGGTCATGGTCAGTATACCAATAGATTGTTTCTTACTGCCGGTTCGTATACCGTTATCGTCATGCTCACTAAAATGTCATTTCTTGTGGTGGCATCGTGTGTCGGGTCATCCCTGTCCCTCTAATATGGCGAGAGGGATGATGGCTGGCACATGCGTCATACTCGTGAACGGGTGCTACTTGCGATGACTGGTCGATGACGGTCTTGCGGGCTGGTATTAGATTTTAATATTTAACTGCATCATTTCCATCATGGGTCTGATCACTTTCGCGGATTGCCTGCATTGTTAGGTATATATAATGTAAGTGGATGCTCCTGTTTCACCATGTCTATTCTGAGGAGACTAACCAAATGAACATCAAAAGTATTATGCTTGAGTATTATTATGTACAGTAAATATATACAAGTGATATAGAAGGTGTAACAGTTGCAGCACCTTACAAAATGTAAATTATGTGTATTATGCAAAACCTGGCGAAGAAAAAGAGTGACCGTGAGTTTTATTGCCCGTTCTTTCTCATGGTTCTACCTATTGCTTTGCGAACGTGGCAGTAAATGTAAATGTAGTCTTTAAGTAATTATTTTATAAATTTATTATTTTGACGTTCATAAGCGTCACATTGTGACCCAAATGAATAAACGATTTTGAATTTGAATTTGAATTTAATAAAACGTGATGTTTTCGTTGTTTATGTATCCCCAAGAGATCTGGTACTTCAACATTATTGATAAACTAGACCCTCTGGGAGTTTGTTTACTTGTGTTTTAGATGGTGATGATCTAACCGGCTTTGGCAGTAAAAAAATCTTAGTAACGTATATTTTATGCCACGTTATTTATTCTGTTGACGCCTCAAGTGGTTTGGTCTTGGTAAATGAATGAAAAGTAAATAAATAAGAACCGCTTCCACTTTAACTTTTTACGTAAAAAGAACTAAATAGTTATTTTAGCCTCGACGAAATGGACATTTTTTGATGCGGAAGGGAAGAAGAAGCTTTTTTGGTTTTTAGATCTAAGACAAGTAAACAAACTCCCAGAAGGTCTTATTATCAATAATGTTGAAGTACCAGATCTCTTATTACACGACCGAGGTAAATCCAAGTCTACCCTTTAAATAAGTAAGTGTAGGTAATGTTCCGTCAACAATAATAATTTATCATTAGGAATTCTCTTGCCAAAAAATAATCATCGTTAAAAAATTTAGTTATTGTAAAACCAAAATCTATTGAACACGTGTTGAATAGTATTATGCTCTAAAATTATATCTTAAACCTACTTAAGAAACTAGTTCCCGCTACTAAAGTGATGAAATATCAACTAATATTCGTGCTAATTCCACCATCTTACGTTCAGTAAGCTGGCTAGAAGTGGGCTTAGGACGCAATTTAACAAACGTTCGAGTCTCGCCTTCGATCGGATCCCAGACTAGGTAGATATTAAACCTATTAATACCTCAGCGATATATTGATACTGATAAATTGGATATTTATTATACCTTTTATTATTGGTAGGAAAATGCTTGTAGTAAATTATGTAGCAGCTGGGAAGTAGTGCTTTCGAAGTTATGGATGATTGGATAAGTATTTCGTAAATTTATAATTTGGTCTCCGTCGTAGAGGCAAAATTGTCACAGGTTAATTATTTTTTGTTACTGAGTAAGCAGGGATTTTAAGAGTGTTTTTTGGTTGGCATAATATAATGTAAGTTAAGTATGTAGAGTTTCCGGTGAGAAGCTATTTTGGAAATACTGAGAGGATTGCTTAGCGCAGATGCATGCACATTTTATTAGTCTGTTTCCAATTTAGCATGACGTATGTGTTAATTTGTTATCTTGTATTATTGAAATGACTTTGTTGGGAGTTCGCTCATACACCTGTGGTTTACCTCTGCGATCAAGTTTACCATAATGATACATGGTCCAGTCATCAATTCAAGTCTACCCACATCTTAAAAAACAACTTCACTTTTTTCTTATTGTCATGTTTTATTTTTTTAAATGCCCTCTTTTGAAATATATCCTGTACTGCGGTGAAAGATATACTACGGAATTCAATATTTGAACTATAGATAGATCTGTAGGTTTTAGATTCGTTTTTGACATAAGCTCCATACAAAATATGTCAAACACGAATCTCGAATCTCAAAATCCATGTATGGATCGAATATTGAAAATGGCCCATAATCATAAGCTGAGTTTACTTGAAACATAGCAAACTAAGTATTCATACTTTTACTTCTTTTGAAGATTTACCGAACTTTGATCTAAATTTCGACAGAACAACTTAGGTCTGTCATTTAATTTATCGCAAAGACAATATTCTATGATGATAGGCTGTATTTGTATTCATAGAGAGACATTTACATTGAATCACCTACAAAAGAGAGAAAGTTGTGCCTGATATTCGTGACTTTTTAGTTACATACACCCGTAGTTACGCCCGCGATTTTGTTTTTAATTAACTTTTTCGTCCTGATTCTGTGGGAATTTCGGGCAATCCCGTCATAGTAAATTGCAGTTTCTTGCGCCCAATAGTTTTTGCTGTGGCTTCTCTGTCAATAACGCAAGCATTTATATATACAGATGCTATGAGAAAACTAATGTAAGCTGTTAGTTTATTAACGTTTTTAATTTATTAACTTCGTCCATGCGTTCAGAATATAAACCAACATGTCACAATACGCGACACTCACTCAGCGCGATACCAATTTATTTCTCTCACATTCTACAGCTTCACATCTAGTTCAATAGCCACAGACAAAAACCCCAGTTACCAGCTATTCATATTTAAGTTGCATGCTCACTAAGAAACATTTGCTGTTATTATAGTCTTTTACCGCAGGTTATGTAGTCCACTGCCAGACTTAAGCCTCTCCTAGTGATTCACCGTAGTACTGTGAGTCAATTGGAGGATATGACTTACTGTATATACCACGCTGGTGTAGGTGTTGATTTCGGGTTTTCAGTCTCATCGCAAAGGTTTGCATCACGTATTTTCCTAAAATCACACAAATCATCATCATCATCATCCTCCTAGCGTTATACCAGTTACAACCCGGAGTCCAATTTCTAGACTAACCGGATTTAGTCTAACTGGATTTGAATGAATATAAGCTGTTCCACAGCGTGACTGCCGTCTGATCTCCGCAATTAAATAAAACAAATATAGATATTTGCCTGGCCTTCAATTTATATCGCCGACATATGTGACGAATACTCCTGTAAAGTAAGACGTTGCTTAAGAAGAAAAAATAAGTGCCAGAATAGCCGTAAATACTGGTATATTTTATATACATCAACATTGTAGCAACATACCATTTCCCAGTATGTCCTTGCCTGAGTAGAGTTGAGCCCGCATGTCGTTTAAATTTAATCGCGTACGAGTTGTCGAGCCATAATCGTTACGGTCGTACGGCTTCATCTGTTACTGGGTACTGCGGATGGACAAAGGGTTTTGAGGCTTAGGATCCACACACACTTTGATATTGTTCATTTAATTGATTTTGTTGTTGCACACATAGACACCATATTGTGTGTAAACATCTTTTATTTGGATGATATTTCATGTTAGTAAAATAAATACATACTCATATCAGACTTTATGCTAGACAATCTCTAGCATAAAGTCTGATCTTTCAAGTGTAGGTTTTAAATAGCAGCGTCTTGTAGCAACTATAGAGCGTGTTAAAAACATTTATTTAAAAGGAAAATTAACTCAATGCAATGGCATGGCACGAGTGAATCTTCCTTGTGATCCAATACGAGGCAGAAACTGTACTGAAAAGTATGATTTCCAATTATCTGGGTGCAAAAATGTATACATTATTCGATGCTAGGATATACTTTATGCCATAAACAATACGGGTATAGCCGCGGGCGCAGCTAATTTCATTCTATCACCGGAAACAAAAGCCCTATTCAAAGCTTTCAAAGTACTTATATTGAAACTGTTACAGTTTTAAAGTACTCAAGTGTAGCGAACTATGAAGGGAGTGTCAACTTCGCAGAGACGTCATGTGTTGATATACGAGCGCAACTTAGACGCTTATAAACCAGCTAGCCGGCAAGCTACTCAATTACTGTAGCCTGGTCGTTTCTATTTACTGAGAAGACGAACTATGCAGTTCTGTTGTTCGAGAGAAGCAATGAACTGTGGCCTGTAGCTTATGTTGGGTTTTACTGGTCAAGCTGATTTTGGCCATATAGATTTACAGGACGCGTTAGTTACGTCATTTTTTATACAAATCCTTAAATATTCCTCTCCTTATTGTGACTATATTGCAAGAAACATGACCATACTTCAGCTTTAGTTCTTTAATGTATAATAATATAATATTCTACCATGTAGGGGGTTTTAAAATGTGTATGCAGAAAAAAAATTCCCAGGCTTCGGTAATATATACGCAAGACCATATAGTTTCAAACTAAGCAGAAGCTCGTACTATGAGTACTAGTACTACTATAAATAGGGGTTAGAAGTAAAATTTAGTTGATGATTTTAATGTACATAACATATTTAGCGAATTTTCCGAAGGATTTATGTTAATTACTAGGTATACCTTTCTATAAATAGTTTCGTGTAATATATTTTCCATCCCTTCCATACATCACACTCAATCATCCTAGAGATAAATCTTTCATGAAATATTAAATACCTAAGAAACTAATACAACTTCTCGTTATATTAGATACAATTAAGCAAAAAAACTGAGTACAAAATGCTTACTAAGAAATACACAAAGTACGATTGTAAGAAAATAATGATAAATTGTAAAACTTTTATCATAAGTGTGAGTGATATATTTCTCATAGAACTTGAGAACATTTGGAAACCTACGTGCTTTAGAAGAGAAAACTTTATTTACAAAGTTTGTCTGAAGTAAGTAAATAAGATTTGAAGAATATATTTCTCATATAATTTATGTGAGTTCAATGAAAATTAATATGAAGTTTTGGAGAACGCAGAGTCGTGAAACAGTGCCCGTTTGTTGATAAGTTTGGATGGATACGCATAAAAGGTCTGTGCATCCAATGTGTTTAACAGATTGCTATGCAGATCATCAGGGTTTGAACCTACGGAGCCCACCACCAAATTGAAGTACTTCGAAGTGATATATAAATGTAATTGTTAATAATAAACGGTTGAGGAAAACATCGTCTTGAAAATTGCATAACTGAGTGTTCTTCATATTGTTCTCGAATGACATGTGAAATCTGACAACATGCACTTGGCCACCAAGGTGGACTGCCTAACCCTTTTATAGTCGCGGAAGAGGCTCGTGCCTCTGTGTAAAAGCTTATAAAGGGTGCTATAAAAAGTTATAAATATAATGTTTCGTCTCGATTGACTATATGATAATATGTACGTATGTTGTTTTAACTTCTATGCAAACACGCAGAATTAAAAAAAATATTTGCAAACACAATACATAGTTCACAATTTATTTATTCCTCTTTACTTCAATATTTATTTGCGCAGTACGCCGTAACGATTGGTTCATATAATCATAACTTAAAATACTAAATCAATCGTCACCTGTGTCGCAGAGGTATTAATTATCTGACCTCAATAGCTCTGACATTGGACACCGGCTGCGCTGTGGATTGATATGATCGCGTGACAATTATTGATATATGCTTCACGTCACAGGTATTTATTATTATAGTATTGTATTAACAATGTTGCGTTCATATTTACAGGGAAATTGATGTAAAAATATTTATGCACATAATATATCGGCGGGTAGCCAGAGTTTTGGCCGTTTTTCAGGCAATTCAGACACTAGTTGTGGGTAGGCAGTTGGGTTGTGTTCAATAAATGAGATAGGTGAGATTAGCATATTCAACCAAACAAATAATCTCTTCAGCCTTATAAAATATAGATAATGATTTTTATTCTGTCCAAACTGGAATAAAAATCTTCGCCTAAGTCACCGTACGAGGTTATCCAAAAGGCATACGTTCAAATAATAATTAATGTACCTTGTTTATTGTTGACCTCAGATCGTGCTAACTAGGGCAACTGTTACCACCCACAATCGCATCGGGCTACATTAATTACAAGATGTTTGTACTCATAACATTGTTATGTACGTGTACCCGTAGATTTTAAAATGAAAGTTGGTATAGAAAATATTATTTTTACTTTACAAAAAGTATTTTAACAAAATAGTATGAAAACATGAAAAAATCTTGTCAAATGAGTTTTGCTTAGAAGACTTAATCAAGTTCCGCAGTTGCCTTTAGAAAGAATCAATCATAATATTAATAATGTCATAATTTTCTATCCCCCAAAATATATGCTATAAAAGTCGTTTAAAATTTTGCCCTGAAGAGTAAATCCTGTATTGCGGGGTTCTTTGTAAATATTTAACTAATGGACACAAAGAGCACGTAGACTCGAATCAATATTTTTGTGGTTTAATAATTTGTGTCTGGGTGTTCGATCACCACAAAAATCCACATCGCTATCCACGAAGTAAATAAATCGAGTTTTATTTATAAAAAAAATTGAATACAACCTTTGTTTTACCAGCAAAACTTTGTCTTGTCTGCAATCTAGTTCGAAAACGTTCACTTATTTTTGACCTTTGCTACTAGTATGAAGTAAGATATTTTTGAATTATTTGTGGATTGTTGGTACGAAACGGTTTTTTAAATTTTGTATCAATAATCGTTTTTGGTTATAAATTTCCAATTGCAAATGCCAGTTTTTGCCATGCAGTCAAATATATATAATCGTTATAAGAGAATACAAAAAAAATGAATACAGCTTTTAAAACTATGAAACCGTTACAAGATCAACACATTATAACGCGTGTATAGTACAGTGAAGATATTTTTAAATTCTCAAATGTATCTTCGAGTTTTCAGTCCGTATTCTTATTGTAACAAAAAATAACATCACTCACAATGTCCCTAAGAAATTGACCATCTTAAGTATATAAATTAGACCTTAACTAATGACAGCGAATGGAAACTTTTCTAAATTACGAACATATAACCGTTTATTGCCGCAAGTGGCATCTATGCAACAATGCCCAGAACACAAGCAAACTTCAATACACTTAGAAATAACAAAAGTAGGAAGTAAAAGCAATCAGAGCAACACGATGACGGTATCATTACATTGAATAAAAGTACGTGATTTAATTAAATCGGTGCATGGAGGCTACTGTTGCTACCGGGTATGCTGTTGTAAGAATAAAACAAGGGTAAAAAGTTAGGGTTAGTAAGGGTAAATATTTCTAGTTTTCTTTGTAACTATTGTGGCGTTTGAAAGAGTATATGAATACCGTATGTACATCATATTTAGTTTTAAATGTGAAAAAAGGAAAATGTGATAAAATAATGAGACACACATGAATTTTCCAGGGCGGTCATACAATATAAGGACGATTCAGGAAGGAGATCCAGGACGGAATCTAAAATAGTTGTATAAATGAAATAAATTTATTTGATCCAAGGTTCACAAACTTATTATAGAAGAATAACAACATGAGTAGAAGGAGCTGGTTTATTTTGTTCCTGGCTTTAGTCAAAAGGAACTCGACAGTTGGTTATTGACGATCAGTAATTTTGTCGTTTAATGTTGTCCCGATAATGCATTTGTACGCTTCACTTCGTTTTTGTTCATCTGCCAGTTGCAGTGATCATTCCCTTTTTTACAGCTCTATAGAATTTGGGCTCGTTCTATTCGTACTAACGAGTTCTTTGGTGGTATATGATTAGCGCACATGCAAGCTTGTTCTAAAGGTTTTACTTTTAATAAGTTATTGTTGCCCGTCCGAATATCTACACTAATAATATTATAAAGAGGAAAAGTTTGTATTTTTGTTTGTAATGGATAAACTCAAAAACTACCGGACCGAGTTTAAAAATTCTTTCACCTTTAGAAAGCTACATTATCTGCGAGTAACATAGGCTATATTTTATTTTATAAAAAAAATGGAGTCCGTCAGATATTTGGGATTTTCGGGTACGCGAAGTAGTTCCCTCAAGACGCGGGTGAAACCGCGGGAAACGGCTAGTATGTATATATTTTTCTTAGTATTTCAGAAGCATACATACAGACAGAGATATTAAAAAACAAGTTGGTCGCGGCAGACCTCGTCGGACATTCCTGGGCCGAATTGGGGACGTCCTAAAAAACGGCTAGGTCCGAAGTACCGGAAACCGGCGAGCATGTATGAATAATGAGTGTAGAGGAAGCGTCTGAGGTCTGTAAGGATAGAACCAAGTGGCGTTCCGTTGTCTCTGCCTACCCCGACGAGAAAAAGGCGTGAGTTTATGTATGTATGTAATTAATCAATACTTGTCGTCTTAATTATAATAAACATAAACTACTATCAAACATAAACTAAAACTACTTAAAAATCATCAATATTTGACAGGCTTGAGATGCCATAGTCTTATTTTCATTTAGGAACGTAATATTTACCATAAAGTTTATCACTAGCAATGGTATTAAGCACATTATTCGCAATAGACTGTTCTATTGGCGAGCAATCAGGACACACACCTTCCTGATGTTCACTAAAAATGCATCTCATACATTTGCTGCATTGCTTGCGTGTGCTGCAAAATAAATACCAACCAACTCCTCCCCGAATAGGCATATTTTGTTGCTGGGATGTTCTTTCAATCCTGTAGCAGCCTGCCTTTCAGTTCCATAACTTTTGGTACCTTTATTTTGCTGGGAAACACGACGCTCAATTGGGACACGATCTTGCTAGATAGAATTCTACTTTTTAGAAATATTGACGTCAGATCACTTTTATTTGTAGATTATTAATTCCCTGCCATGTTACTAAACGACCGTTAATACGCCATAATAATCCAAAATATTACAATGTTTACCACTTGTGCACTAGGCACTTAGTTTCCTGGAACGCACGCGCGGGGCACAGGTGTAGCCCACTCAATTTCTAGGACGATTTTTGCGCACGTCCTTATGCCGATGTAATAGTCATTCTACTAGTAGCAGCGGGGAGAACCAATTGAGGAATACACAAGACGATTGCGCTGTGGCATACCTAGTTCTGCCAATATATGACAATATTACACCCTAGGTTACATATGTAGCCCACGGGTGTACTGTAGTGTTAAGTAATCAAATCACAAATAAACATATTTTTATATATCTAAATACACATATTATATTCCAGATACATATTAATGATATACAAAAACAGAACGAGAAATTACGTTTATCAAAATATTTTGTCCTGGGCGGGCAACAAACCTAGAACTTCCAATTTAACTAATCGGTAAATCATCCCATTCAAATAATTAATCGTCTGAGTAACAATCTTTATCTGAAACTATATAAGCCTATCAAGTTTTAATCTGTCGGCGGCTCAAAATTGCAATTTAACTTCTTACAGCCATAGCATGAAGACTATCTGTAAGAGCTGCCATCATACAGATAGGCTACATTCATGCAAGATATTCATACTTACTCGAACATGTTAATACACGTAGCGCTCAAAGCGTGACTTGACTTATCGATAGTAATAGATCGGTAAAGTTAAGCACTGCTAGGGTGGGATGGCATTGACCGCACTGCACATTGTGGCACTAAGGGCACGAACACACCAGAGCGCTGTCGGTCCTGGTTCTTGTCAAGTACAAGGCTTCAGGTGGTTTGAAAACTCTAACACCAGAGTTGGCATTATGACCCCATTTCATAATAGGTCGACTTTCATGTCCTACCTGCAAGCTGAGCTTCTTCTCTTCGAAAACACTACTATCAACCCAGCTTTCTGATACCATATTATTGTAAAGTCATCTAATTTAAAACTGCCATGTTTTGACATGATACATGAGCAAGAAGCGGGTCAAATTCAGTTGCTTAGATTTTATTGCGCAGTTACTGGTCAACCTAATAACAGTGTACTGAAAAGATAAATTCCTTTCATATACAGTATAATAGGTACAATATTCCACAAAAACATCCTTTTTACCAATAAATGTTTCTCAACTTATAAATAAGATGCCAATAATACAGGCCTAAGAATTCAAATATACATTTAGCCAACCCCGATACGATAAATTTTGTGGAGACGACAATTTTTATTTCTTATTACAACATGTATTTTTTATCCCGGTCTCCATTGTAATACATCGCGGATCTGTATTGTATGAAATTAAAGATTTTTAATTAACCGTCTTGGTATTGTATGGATCGCACAACTTTTTACGGTTGCGAGACTTGGTATTTTTGACAAGCATTATTTTTATGGGATTATTATATCATTAAACAGCCAGACAGCGGGAGAGTAAGAACTAATACACCTAGCTCGTATAGTCTCGCTATACAATAAAAAGTTTATTAATGCGTGCATTCTGGCCTAGATAAGCCAGTCCATTTGTCAGAGCCGTATAGCCCCGGTGTGCCTGCAAGCATAGCGACGAGTGACACGATACGTGCCTCACAACACCACATACTACTCTGTGGTGTTTTGGTGATGTTGGAGTACGCATGTGCAACGGAAATTACCTGTGGTATTCAAACTCAAACTCAAACTCAAAATCATTTATTCATTTAGGTCACAAAGTGACGCTTATGAACGTCAAAGATTAAAGTTAATTACTAGATGATTCTACATTTACATTTACTGCCACGTTCGCAATGCAATAGGTAGAACAACGAGAAAGAACGGGCAATAAAACTCGTGGCCACTCTTTTTAACTGCCAGTATAATTCTTTTACATGTTATATTTGTAAGGAGCTGCAACTGTTTCACATTGCGAGTTATCTACTATTGCAAAAGTTAATAGTTATTGATATCATACTCAAGCAATAAATTATGTTCATTTATTCATAGCATGGAATTCGTCATTCATAGCATGGAATGTCATCTATTGAAAGAAGAAATAATTAGGAGAGTAAGTTGCAGTTTTGCACTATTGCTTGCTTGTCTTGTAGAGCAAGAGCCCACGACTGCCAGACCTTCGTGATTTTATAAATGCTGAAAGTTTGCCTGTGCATGCCCCCTACAAAGGTAAGAACGACCACCGATTATAGAGTTTGGGCTGTGGTTACTTTGGCAGTTATCAGGTAGTAAAGGTGGATAAAATGGTACCTAAAACTCGTTATAGTATAAAAGCTAAATTTTATATATGTTACTTGTAGCCCTATAAAAAGATGTTAGCCTTACAGCCGGACAGTTTCAATGGTTTTAACCATGTTTTAACATCTTGCCAGACACTTTGAAAGTCCGCTGTATGTACGAGCGCGAGAGCTTAGCCGATTGCGATCTTATAAGATATCCAATAAAATAAAAATGTTTACGTCCACAGTCATGTTAAATAAAGTAAAAATGTTATTTTAATATTATAAAAATCTAAAAAGAGTATTACAACATGTAAAAAAATATTTTACTGTTCATAAAATTATTGTCGTCAACATTTTTATTTATTCATTTCAGCCCTACCCTTCGAATCGATGGCATGACCGTCTTATGAATATTTAAATAAAACACGTACACGTAAACAGCCCATAACCTAGTGGAGATACCAATAGACTGCCATGCAGAGGGTATCGGGTTCGAATCCATTTTGACGCTAGCAATGTACCTACCACCTTGCAAGAGCGAGCTATTGCAACGTTTGATCATCATCCTCCTAACGTTATCCCAGTTTCAATTTGGGGTCCGCTTAAAAGTCTTACCGGATTTGGCTGAATATTAGCTTTTCCACAGAGCGACTGCCTGTCTGACCACCGCAACCCGAAGGGATAGCGATATTCCATGGTTTAGATTAGAGTCAGTTTATTTAGAAGGTACTAACGATCGCTTAATGATGTGCCCGGTAGATGGCAATAGGCTCGCCCCCTATTACATTGGGACCGAAACATAACTGGCGAAGTGTGGGTGTGTAATGCACCTCTGCCTACCCCTTCGGGGATAAAAGGCGTGAAGTTATGTTATGTTACTGACGCCCTATAACGACTATCGATGATCTTCATGACAGCCGGGGCCGACGGCTTAACGTGCTCTCCAAGGCATGGGGCAAGCGATAATTAACAATTTAATTGCAGCGTTTTCTGCGAGCAAATTATATACGAACCATTTAGAATATCGCTTATCCGAAAAATCCAACCTCTTATCAACCAGACAAAAGCGGCTGGGTGTTGAAAGGCGACACATACTTGTTCAAATGGTGCGACCCGGATCAACTACCTGTTATGTTAGTGATTCGCTCAAAACTCAATCAGGTATGTAATTATTATAACAAATTATTGAAATTTATTTTTAAAATATTCATAAGGCGATCATGCCATCGAGTCGAAGAGTAGGGCTGAAATAAATAAATGAAAATATCGACGATAATAATTTATAATACTTAAATAACATTTTTACTTTATTTAACATAGCTATAAACCTAATAATTTTTATTTCATTGGATATCTTATAAGATCGCAATCGGCTAAGCTCTCGCGCTCGTACCTACAGCGGACTTTCAAAGTGTCTGGCAAGATGTTAAAACCATTGAAACTGTCCGGCTGTAAGGCTAACATCTAGCACCGTTACGGCACTGACCAACATTACCGACGACATTAGGTTCGGTATGGAGAAAGGCAATTTAACGGTACTTTGTTTACTGGACTTTAGTAACGCCTTTAATACCGTTGATTTCCACACTCTACTCGGTATATTACGCTCTATTAACATATCTCCACCAGTGATTGATTGGTTTCATAGTTACCTGTTTGGTCGTCGGCAGCGTATACGGGTCGAAGACTCTTTCTCTTCGTGGTGTAATACGACAGCCGGCGTTCCACAGGGTGGCGTTCTCTCTCCATTACTCTTCTCAATTTTCATAAATTCCATCTCCTATCAACTTCAGTCATCCTACCACCTTTATGCGGATGATCTTCAAATTTATACACAGGCACCTGCACATGAACTGTTTGAAGCATTTCGCATCATGAACTCCGATTTAGAACGGATATCTGCTTGGAGCCTGAGATTTGGTTTGCAGATCAATCCTTTGAAAACACAGATTATCGTTGTTGGTAGTCCCAGGATGATTTCTCGCATTGACTGGAATCTGCTACCCCAAATTACTTTTGGTGGTATCCCAATACCTATAAGTGATTGCGTGAAGGACTTAGGTGTTTATATTGACAAAACTCTATCTTGGGGACCACAAATCACCGAAGTTAGTCGTAAATTGTTTGCTGTGGCGGGGACTTTGCGAAAACTGCGGAACTTTCTGCCGATTGCCACTAAGATTGCACTTGCAAACTCTCTTCTATTACCTATCCTTGACTATGCCGATGTCAGCTATCTAGATTTCACTGAGGAGCAACTTGATAAGCTTGAGCGTCTTCAAAACTTCTGTATTAGGTTCATATTTGGATTACGTAAATATGATCACGTTTCTAATTTCCGCAATAAGCTGAAGTGGCTGCCAATTCGCCTTCGGCGGAATACTCACATTCTTTCCTTACTCTATAATATTCTCTTCAATCCTTCTTCTCCATTTTATTTGAAAGAACGCTTCAAGTTCCTAAGTGACTCTCATTCAAGATCGGGTCTTAGGTCATCGGTAAATTTGAGATTGGAAATTCCAATGCATTCCACTACTTTTCACGATAAATCCTTGACTGTTCAAGCGGCACGGTTGTGGAATGCATTGCCTGTTTCCATCAAACTGGCTCAAAATATCACATCCTTTAAAAAATTAGTTAAAAACCACTACTTATCTCTTTAACTTTCCATAACATTGTCAAACTCACACTTTCTTTTTCTCCCTTTTTTTACTATTGTCTACTCCCATTACTTAATTCATTATATTATTGTATGTATTTATGTATTTATATTATAGTATATTTATTAGTTTATTTGTATAGTATAGTGTGTATTCATATTTTGTATCATTAGTATCCTACTACGCCAAAACTGCCCTATGTCTGGCTCCTTACTTCTCTTTTTCCATAAGGGTTGCCTGTAAGAGATTGCTTTTTAGCGATAAGGCCGCCGTTTGTGCAACATATATTTATCTATTGTAATTTCTGTGTTAAATTCATTTGGTGTACAATAAAGATTATTATTATTATTATCTTTTTATAGAGCTACAAGTAACATAATATATAAAATTTAGCTTTCATACTATAACGAGTTTTGGGTACCATTTTATCCACCTTTACTACCTGATAACTGCCAAAGTAACCACAGCCCAAACTCTATAATCGGTGGTCGTCCTTACCTTTGTAGGGGGCATGCACAGGCAAACTTTCAGCTTTTATAAAATAACGAAGGTCTGGCAGTCGTGGGCTCTTGGGCTATTGCATTGGTTGTTATGATGCACGTTACTAACCGCAAATCCCGTGTCTTAAAAAAACTGGGACATACTGTACTAAGTAAGTGTCAAATGTCACATAAACTTTGACCAGTTTATTTCTATAACATCGCTTTGTGATTGCTACTTAGGCTGCACGTTTTACTCCGTCCTCACCACTGCTCGCTAATGGTGTAAAGTAGAAAGATGCATAAAGACCGCACCGCCTGTGGCAGATCGCGTTGCTCATCGCTAAGCCTATAGTCATTGCTAGGCGGTAATCGTTGGTTATATGTCCTGGCTGCGCCAATAAAGTGAACACTCTGGTCCACTCCATTTATGTTACCTAAGTAAAACTGCTGATATTTTCTATTACGAAGCCGTAGGTTTGGACTTTCAGGCTATATATTTCGGCTGTATAAATCATGAGACTGTTTTATTGTCATGTTGCTTGGATATTGGTATGAAACAAGGCTTCGGTTTTGGGTCGCAAATATATACCGATAGTAGAGGATGCTAAGCCCGCACATTTTATTTTAATTTAACCGTTTCTTCCTGATCCCGAGAGAATTTCGAGCAATCCCATCTTAGTGCACCCCTACGACTATACATATGTTGTCTGCCAGATGGTCAGTATCGGGAGACTTTGATATAAATACCCATTTTATAAAAAAATATTACTTTGCATTAATACTGTTATATTTTCATTGACCATTTTGATGATATTACTATTTATGTCAACAATCATAATAATTTGAGAGATACTAGAAATTAAAATTCATGAATTATCGAATGTATAAAATTATTTGTATTCAAATTACAAACATTAAAATTTATATCGGAATATAATAGATGACTCTCATTATAGATTATATCACTATGTTTTTATTAACTGACTTCATAATAATTTGTGTAATATCAAATAAACTATTTCAATATAATTTATATATATCTTGTGGTGAGTGTGGCTGATTGCCGTTTGTGAAGGAACAATACAAAGTAACATTCTGCAATGGTGGCAACACATCGAAAAATGCAGAAGGTCTGCCCCTCGCAATGTGGATAATAGAATTGCGAGAAGCTACCTGGGTACCTTGCGTTACCTGAGAACCTCAAGATTGGACTGTATGGAAAACCCAGAGAACTGAGATGATCATTATGATGTCTGGTATACGTACATTGACAACAGTATAAATGTGAGAGGAAGAAATCAGCACATTATGATAACACAGCGTCAGGTATTCAAGATATAAGTGATGCTTCAGAAAATGCCATAATATAAAACATCCTCTATATTAAAATGGCAAAAGTAATTCAGATGTATCAATCTGAAAAGGCTTCTTTCCTTCAGTAAGTTACAATTATAATATTAAAACGAAGGACTACTTTCAAACTGCTAACATGGTTGCAAAATCTGTATCACGAAGCAATAGTGCTCAAATTAGTCAGTCACAAATTAGATGCTGTCTGTAGGCCAAAATTTCAGCTAAACATTTTCTGAAATAATTTGTCTCGTCTAAAGTGAGTGGATATAAATAAAGATAAGTTTACAAAGTTGTCACCATAAACTTTACCAAAATATAATAATATAATATAATATTCTACCACATTCACACAACACCATCTAATCTCAAACTAAGCAGAAGCTTGTACTATTTGTACTAGATAATGGATAAACATACATATATACTTCTTTTTATAAATACATACATATTATACATAGTGATATGTCCGTGTGGTGACGGATTAAGAATACGGAATGTCCACCACCCCGTATCATCCCGTGGGTGTCGTAAGAGTCGACAGAGGTAGTATATAATACAGAGAGCTGCACTGTAAGAGAAGGAAAACTTGATACAGACCCTATACCAACCCGTTTGGCCAACGTGGTAGAGTAGGCCAATTCCTCCTTTCAAAGGAGAGGCCTAGTCCAGCAGTGGACTGTTATAGGCAGATGATGATGATACATAGAAACACCCAGACCAAGACAAACATCCATGTTCACGCACACAAATGTTTGACTTGAGCGGGAATCGAATCCGCGAGCTTCGGCGTAGTACTCGCTTACACTCCCGCGGCGCCAACCGGTCGTCAAAAATAGTATCTAGTAGCAAGAATCTCTTGGCCTTTGAAGTTGCCAGCTAGTTACTTTGTGGCATGTTACTAATTGAGTTATCAAGTAAGACTGCAACTATATCACGCTGAGGCAGCGGTAGTACATAGCTGGCTAGAACACGGATGTATAAAATTAGTTTTTCTTAAAGATCCTTCGTCGTTGATTTATTTTCATATTTTCTTTTTAATGTAGTTGTCATAAGAAAGTACCTGACTGAAGAAGTAGTTTTTTATTTAAAGTCATAAGGAGATTTTTTGTATAAGACCTTCCCTAATGCCTCCGTGTATAAAAATACCCTACAACCTACTCTGAGACCCATCAAAATAACTAAACACAAATAATTTCATAAAATTGATCAAGCCATTTCCTAGGGATTCGATAAGTTTATACTACTTAAATAAGATTTCTCAACAACAAGGCTTTCGCACTTATGTGTTAAGGCGAATACAAAGTTTTTTCAAGTTACACTTAGTTTTTCAATCATTTGAATATTATGCAAGATAAAAAGTAGACTAAAAAGTAGACACTTCACTTCCTAAGGCAAGCCCCGTATCACAGATTTATAACCACACAGCGACATAACGTAATATTAAACTAGATACAGATAGATATTGCTATTTTCCTGGAAGGAATTACCCAGCGTCATCGCTTACGACACCCATGGGTGTCATAGGCAGTATCAAATCAAATTTTAATCCTTTATCAATTTTAGAAGACGGTATACTTGGCCAAATCCGAGTAAATAAAAATAATGTTGACCTAGTTACATATATAATAAATTTGTCGAAACGTATTCGCTATAGTGAATTAGAATTGGCTGGCCGTAAAAACTGTATATGACCTTAAATCAATTTGACTTAGAAATAAAAAAAAATACAATAATATTCTTCCAGCCGGCTATAACTTAGACTATACGACTTAAGGTAATTTTTGAATATTGAATTTTTGTGCAATGTACATTGCAGGAAGTTCTGATTATACATATACATAATTAAAATAATCCCCTTTTCCTTTCGTGCTGTCTATGGTATTTTTGTACATATTTTACCAATTTATCGAGTGAGTTCTTACGAAGGTTTAGGTGTCTAATTTATGCGGTTGGAGCAGCCCGCAAAGTCTAGGCAATAATAAACAATTAAAGATCATTTTTGCATGCAACTTGCAAATTGAATCTTTCCTAATAAGAACGTATGGCCAAAGGAAAACTACTCTTGTAGTGCTCGAAGTTGGCCAAAGTCATGCCAACACAACTGCATTAAATTTCTCGGAGTCAGTGAGCACCGCTCAGCGTTCGCAAGCAGTCGTATTGAAAGCAATAGTTGTATGGCTTCGCATGTTCTCTGTTCTCAAAATTAATTGAACTAAACTTAACTGAGCGAAATCTCGAGAACATTTCGGTTACCGATCCGTAGTTTTTTAATTACTTTCTGAAGTAATTTGTGATTTTTCATGGTTTTATCCAAGATTGTTTTTTAATTAGTTGGTGAAATGCTTGCGAGTCACTGCCGATCGTTTGTGCGTGTTGTTTATGTCCTTCTGGGTAGTAGCCCAGGAGGACATAATTTTGGTTCAGAGTAGTAACTCTCAACTTAGGAATAATGTGATTTGAACTGAAAGAAATCAAGAAACATTACACCTATACATATAACATTACCAAAATGATTTTCAAAACGATTGCCGACTAAACTAATTTTCATCCCAATGTATATTCATTATATTCTTTAACGCACATCACATAACTGATAATACTCATTATAGTTTGATTTGAGTCGATTATTCAATATATCAGAATAAGATATCAACATTGCTAATACTGCAATATTAACAATAGCATTTCACATTTGCGGCTTTGCGTGAATATTTAAGTTAGTTACGTAGATTGAGGATCCAAGAGATGTTTCATACGTAATGACAGTGACATTCAGACTGGATTTCACACACTTAATGTGCATTGCATAGCTATACGATATTCATTCTTAATATTGATCATTTAAGTCTATTTTCCTATGATTATCCTCAGAGCTATCCCAACAGTAATTGTACTAAATGTATTAATGTGTCATGTACATAGATTAATTTTCCACAGACGAAACTTTCTGACCTAATGAGGTATCAACTCACAGTGCAAGCTATCGGACACATAAGTTTAAAATTTCACTACTAAATACTATTGAGGGCCCAGAAATCAACGCATTTCAAACAAAGGGTGTCCATATGGGTTCAAAAATTGTTTGAAGTAAAAAACATTTACAGTGTATTTAGAACATAAAAAGGTAAGTTTTCACCAAATTTTGTGAAAAAGAAAAAAACTATCGTTAAACATAAAAATAAAAAACCAAAAACGTGGTTATTTGAATTTTCACATAAACGCTATGTGAATAAAGTGTTGTTTCCGTAGGACTTGTAGTTTTACCGGCAAACGAGAAAAGCTCCTTTTATCCTAAAAATCGCAAGCCCATCCACTTCCCGACCTCAGATCATCCGTAATTTATTTTTCCTTTAATTTTTGTTATATTCTCTTCCTTCTCCAATGGGTTTCATCCTACTATAATTTCATTTCAATTTTTAACGTTTTCTAACGTATCTGTATATACATATTGATCTGTAACCCAATTACCATTTGATTACTTCAACATAACGCAAAAAATCAGACTTGTCGATTAACAAATACGTAAACCCAACGCCTCACTTAGACATAAACAGATCTCATTGATTGATAGAGCAGATCTTAAACCAAACAGCTCTTCAAATTAGTGCCCAATTAAATTAAGGCCGTCTGCAGAGCTCCAATGTGATGCACTAAATATATGGTTTATAGAGTACTGGGAAATGCAAGAACTGGTGCCAAAGTAAATAATTTGCTAGCGCCAGTGTGACGATGAGCATTTTTTTGTCTAGATATTTTTTTGTAGCAATAATGCCATGAAATTATTACGCAAGTGATTTGAACAAAGTTTGAAAAAAAATTACATTGCAAAAGTCATTTATATAATTCATATGTTCTGACTGCATGTATTTCGTGGTGGTCTAAGTGGTCGCCTTGCCGTTTAGAGAAACAGTGTTGTGGATTCGATCACCACATGAGACAGCTCTTTGTGTGATTCACAAATTGTTGTACATATTGTGTAAAAGTCTGGGTGTACTTTGTAAAGTCCGTTGAATGCAAGATCTAGTGAATTATTTTATTTAGACAATACCATTATACACTACTATTATACCTACTAAAACATTAGAGCTTTAGTAGGTTTAATCGTACCGGCGAGAAAGCGTAATAAACACATGAATATTTTTTTAATTTTCAACAACTATGGTATTATATACATGCTGTAAATAACAAGTGTGATACTATCGATCGCGCAACATCGCATATGGCCACATAACATTAACCCGACAAGGTTTAAAGTTACATATTTTGCACTGAGCATAAATATCTGTCACATTGCGTTTTCAAACCTTTCGAGGTAAGCGTTTAACGCACACATTAACACTCATTACAGTGACGTCAGTGCAACACAGTTTTGCTCTCAACAGCTAAATGGTGTCGCGAAAGCGGCCGCGGTAGGCTTTTACCTTAATGATGTGACCGCATTACAAAGCTAAATTGAGCTAGACACCCACTCAACTTTGAGCAACATTGAGTAAAGTCGAGCGAAGTTACTAAAATTGCCCCGCACTAATTAGGTTTAAAAATTTGATGAGATGATTGGATGAATGTATGGCCGAAGTTGTTTCATACCGGAGTATGTTTATGGCCGTTCTATGGATATAAAGCCGGGTTCATTATTAAATTATTAATGTATAGGGACCTCTCGGGTATTACAACGGCGTTGAAATTGCGTGAATAAATATGTTTTAAGCGAGAATGTTTTCATGTTTTGTTGAAATGGAAAAGCAATATTGTTAAGTGAAAAGTTTTTACACGAGTTTATGCTAACGTGTCGCGCGAATCGCGTTAAAATGTCATTAGAAAGTTTTTACGTAAAACTATCGTGCTGTATAATTCAGAGCAGGAACTGTAATGTTTGGATGTTAATAATAAACACTGATTAAATTAATATGATGAGTTTATTGTTATAATCCTCTTATAACCTAATGCCACTCCCTCGGAAGTGACCTTTACATTTTTTATTGGCGTCTTGACCGGAACTAGCGTTGCCCTAGTCTTATCTCTATTACATCTCCCTCTTTTTAAACAAAAAAAAATAGAAATTATTACATAGGTATAGTCTCTTAATTCTATCTATCCCTTTTTATACCACGAATAAAGAAAACAATAGGAAGAAAAAGAAAAATAAAATAAATCCTACCGACTGCGCCAGGCATTAGGTTATAAGAGGATTATAACAATAAACTCATCATATTAATTTAATAAAAAAAAAAAAAAAAAAAAAAAACATGTAATGTTTGGATGTTAATAATAAACACTGATTAAATTAATATGATGAGTTTATTGTTATAATCCTCTTATAACCTAATGCCACTCCCTGCCACTCCCTCGGAAGTGACCTTTACATTTTTTATTGGCGTCTTGACCGGAACTAGCGTTGCCCTAGTCTTATCTCTATTACAGGAACTACCTACATATTTTGTCGCTGGGATACAAACGTAAACTTCGTGATTAGAAAATATGCGTGACAATTAACGGTTGTACGCACAGAAATAGATAGTAAATATTTCTGTGGTTGTACGCCTGATGGTAAGTGATAATCGCCGCCTATGAATACTAGCACAGTCACAAGTGCGTTGCCGCCCTTTGGATTGGTAAAAAAATAAGAGAAGGAGTGGGATGAGGGAGAAGGAATAGTGAATGGGGCCTCCGACAGTAAAGGCCATGTCATGGCGATGTGTAAACGGCGACTTCGTTTAAAATAATCATAATTATTGTCTTTACGTTATCTCCGTTGCATCCAAGACTTTCCTTCTTGAAGAAAGATCTCTCCTCGGATTTGAAAAAAAAAAACATTTACATTTCCGTAGAGCGACTTGCATCCAACCATCGCAATATCTAAAGATACGAGTAGGTAGTGGTATTCCATAGTTTAAACCAAAAGCACACCCTATACAAATCAGAAAACTGATAAAATGCTTTGATATTTTAAATTCATACATAATATTATTAATATTACTTGTAACATATCTTTTTAAGTCACATATCCTTCTTAAATCATATCCTCATATTCAAGTACATAAAAATTGCATAAATTACCACGATGGCGTATTGAGCCCCACGCTATGAAACGACTAAAACTGACGGTTATGACAGATTAATCTTTGTAGATTATGAATGGAGTTTGTAAAATTGCTTATTTTTAAGTTGTTCTTACATGATATCGTTTCGAGGATTAGGTCTACGTATTGTACCTAGTAACGAGATAAATGTAGACATGTCAAAACTTGTAAGTATTATTTAAATTTCGATCTGTGCCATGCAAACACAATCTAGACAAGGTCAAGTTAGTGATATAATATAGTCATAAGTTTTAATAATAATGTGGATTTAGCATAGCTGCCTAAAGCTCTCTTATTATTTCTGTTACCAGCAATTGCGTTGTTTGGAATCTATTTGTGATAGCCACAATTAATATTTTATCAATCATCCGTGGTGCCATTCGTAAAAAAGTTTTACAACTACTATATTTTATTTAGCGCAAGTTAAAAGCATATCAAAAACAACTACTTAACACAACGTTACTACTTTACTTACACTCCAAACCAAGTGTCTCACTCGCCACCAAAAAATTTCAAAGACATCTTCATACAAAATCTGAATTTTAAAATGTTATTTTATAACTTGAAAATGTTTGTGCTCTGCATATACATGGTAAGTTACTTAAACATAATATGATACAGCGACTTTAAGGCGCAGGAGACTCCCAACACGGCTTGTGCATTTACTCCGTGGTTTATAGTCGGAGTAAAGTTTATAATGTGGTATCTAATGAGTTATGCGCAATGGGAGCTGATTTTAGCTTACATAGTAGTTTCTCGTAAAAAAAATTGAATACTTTACAGTTGCTTAGAGTTTTATGTGTAGTGAGTGGTTTATATGAGTTTGGTCAATAGATGTTGCCATTAATTATCATAGTTTGCAATATTCATGAAAAGTATTAGACATTATTCTAAAAGGTGAACAGAAATTGAATAACGAAATATTACTCTTAAAATAACTTGAAAATTGGGAAATAACCCGAGCAAGCGACTGAAGAGATATATTATTATGTATATATAACCTCGCAAATATTTAGATCAAAAAGTGCGGATTTTTATCTAAATATTTGCGAGGTTATATATTTCGCTACTTTGTCTGAATATTTTTTTAAAATTAATTATCCACATTTAGAAACCCGCAAAGTAAAACGTGTTAAGGCTGGGTGTTAAACTTAGAACATGCTATCTGAGCCCGCGTTTACACCGACTTTATTTACGGTTACTGCTGGCTCTAGCTTTTCTCGATAAATGAGCTATCCAATACAAAAATAATTATTCAAATCGGCACAAACAAAATGTTTAATCGGACCAGTAGTTTCTGAGATTAGCTCGTTCAACCGAACAAACAAACTCTTCAGCTTTATTATATTTATATGGATATTCCCGTGACCAGAGGGCTGGTTTATATTTTCCAGAGAGAATAAGCATTGCCTTACAACATGGCAATGCTGCCAGCCTTCTGGGCACGTTACCAACCGACAGCGTTGCGGAGGAATTTTTTGACGCCGCGTAATTTGGGTTTTTTGTTTTTCCTCGTCTATTTTGTTATTATTATTTATTTAGTTTTATTGGTTTAGTTTAGGATCGTTTAGTTGACTAAGTAGTTTTATTCTGTTGTATATATGTTATTTGTTACTTTAATAAATATGGATATGTATTTAATAAAAAAAATGCGCAAGTTAACACGATGATGTTAAAAACGTATACTCGACTAAATTTTTTTTGCCCTTATTAAGTCTTTTGCTAAAAAGACAAAAATGAATTTGAGTTATTATTTTCTTTTTTATTTTATTTCAGTCTCGTTCTCTTATTTTGTTTTTATTCCATTTTAAAATGTTTTATTATACTGTTCCATCGATATATATGTACTAAAGTACGCCAATGTACTGTTCCCTCACAGAGAAAACTTTTAACAATTTTTTTTAAAGTTTTCTCTGTGTTTGATTGTACCAAGGGTGTGTTTATTTTTAGGGGGGATTGATGTTTTTGTCTTTGTTTCTTAAACTTCTTGTCGTTGCAAATTAATTGTGACATGGCTTTTTATAATAATAATATAGATAACTGGAAAGATCAACAGACTGAGGATGCAAAAGGATACAAAGATTCACACCCAGCGCGCGCATCACTGACTTTTCGATAATACGTGAGTATTCAATTTTCTGTCAAACGGTAACTTAAAACATAGTCTGCGATTTTTCCATAATATTCTCGAAAGTCAGGAGACTGCCGTCAATACGCATTTGGTCAAAATAGTGGACTATCCTCTTTCTTTTCTCACAATTCCCATACTCGCTTCTTGGAGTGATATATTTTATAGACAAGGCTGATGATCAATGATAATGATGTAAATGACCACGAAAATGTACCAATACCGAATAAAATCCAAGCTGGTTCACACGTAACACGCCACAAAAAAGAGTGAAAATGAAACTGATACAGCGATAATACGATTACAGAACCAAGCACTCTACAGAAAATAAAATAGGAACCAAACTATTTAATACCATTGACATTCTTTTCTAACTAGAATTGTACTAAAGGTCTAACAAATTCTAATTTCAAAACATTTTTTTTTGTATCGTGTTGTATCAGAAATAACCATTTACCCTACTATCGGATAAAAGCATTCCCAGAAATCGGTGGAACACTATACCCAATTTGGGGTTACGACCTTACAGCCATTGGGGGATATTGTGAATTTTTTTTTCTTAGACAACTAATATTACGACTCATTTATACATTGCGTGCTATTTAGTAAGAAAATCAGTCTCCTAATCCAAAATATACTATAAATTATCGTATGACAAGACCATTACCCGATAGTTGGTTACCAAGTTCTTCCGCATTATCCTCAGCAGGGTAAACGCCGATTGCGTCGATACGGCCACAAACATTGACACTAAATCAAACGGGTTACCACTGTGATACATGATGCGGTACGTTTAGTGCGGTGCGGGTATTGCATTAGACTTAATCCGAGGTCAAATAGCGGGTTATAATGGGTTCTGAAATGAGTACCTAATCTTTTTGTTAATTGTATTTACCTGAATGGGTAGAATATTGAAAGTGATTTGCCCTCGAATTTATTACACTGGATGAACAACATACATGCGTATAACAGAATACAAGATACAATAAATATTAAATATTGTGTCATCCATAGATCATTGTTTCAGTTTTCCAGAAGAGGCCATAAGAATAGAAGGATAGGGAATAAAATTGCGGCGAATACATAAATCATAAGCATAGCAAAAGTTGTCACCGGGTCCGAAGATTCGCTAGGATGATGATGATGACATAACTCAAGAGAAAAGGTGAAAACTAAAATGAAATAATATATATGTCAACGCATAAAAATAACTATTTAATTGAAAACTGTAATTAATGGTATAAAAGTGAGTTGAAATTAATAAAGATATTTCACAAACTTATGTTCTTCTGTTTCATAAGAGATTGTATTTAGTACATCTTCGAATATTGAATACTTGTGTGAGTGTTACTTTTGATGTTGCGCATTGCGAAACGATATAAACCACTGCAGATGGTAGTTTGCTATGTCCACGATGTATGTAATACTTTAAAATCGCGCTTGTGACATTTTTGGATGGATGATGGACGGGCGTGCACTTTAACCGCAAAAAAACTGTCATCCAAATATTTAAAAAGTGTTGCAAGTTCAAAATGCCTCTCGCCTTATTGAACTATCTTCTGATAGAAAATTGATTTTAAGTAGATAAAGTACATATTAAATAGGGAATAGTCAAGAATAATAAAGATAATTTAGGTCATCCTTATTTCTCAGCATTCCTTTAACAACACTATTACGTTTCCATCTAGACGCATCGTGTTAGACGAAAACTTTTACGTGTGTAAAATTTCTCGGTAATCTTAATATATAAAATCCTTGCGTTACTTACTGACTGACAGACACGCTACAATCGGAACTATTGGGCGCAGGAAGCTGAAATTTGGCATGTATGTTCCTTGAGGATCGTAGGGGTGCACTAAGAAGTGATTTCCCGAAATTCTTACGGGATCGGCCAAAACGGGTAAATTTAAAAAAAATGCAGGCTTAGCTGCTGGCATCCTCTAGTATTCTAATATAATGGTAAGATAGACACACTCTTGATGGCAATAATATTCCTACCAGTTTTACTTGTAACTCAATCAAACTGTTTAACTCCTTACAAAGCTGTCTTGCTTGGTTGCTACGGGGCCGTAGACGTTAATAGAATAGAATAGAATAGAATAGAATAGAATAGAATAGAATAGAATAGAATAGAATAGAATAGAATAGAATAGAATAGAATAGAATAGAATAGAATAGAATAGAATAGAATACAATAGAATAGAATAGAATACAATAGAATAGAATAGAATAGAATAGAATAGAATAGAATAGAATAGAATAGAATAGAATAGAATAGAATAGAATAGAATAGAATAGAATAGAATAGAATAGAATAGAATAGAACAGAATAGAACAGAATAGAACAGAATAGAACAGAATAGAACAGAATAGAACAGAATAGAACAGAATAGAACAGAATAGAACAGAATAGAACAGAATAGAACAGAATAGAACAGAATAGAACAGAATAGAACAGAATAGAACAGAATAGAACAGAATAGAACAGAATAGAACAGAATAGAACAGAATAGAACAGAATAGAACAGAATAGAACAGAATAGAACAGAATAGAACAGAATAGAACAGAATAGAACAGAATAGAACAGAATAGAACAGAATAGAATAGAATAGAATAGAATAGAATAGAATAGAATAGAATAGAATAGAATAGAATAGAATAGAATAGAATAGAATAGAATAGAATAGAATAGAATAGAATAGAATAGAATAGAATAGAATAGAATAGAATAGAATAGAATAGAATAGAATAGAATAGAATAGAATAGAATAGAATAGAATAGAATAGAATAGAATAGAATAGAATAGAATAGAATAGAATAGAATAGAATAGAATAGAATAGAATAGAATAGAATAGAATAGAATAGAATAGAATAGAATAGAATAGAATAGAATAGAATAGAATAGAATAGAATAGAATAGAATAGAATAGAATAGAATAGAATAGAATAGAATAGATAGAATAGATGTATTTATTTGCATTAAATGTAGGTACAAAATAAGATGTTAACATACTTAAAAGTATCCGTGTACATTTTACCTTTCGGTATGCAAAAACAAATTATAATTATTAGAAATAAATTTTCACTTGTCAGTTTACAAAAATACGATATTAAATCATGCAAACAATAATTCCAGATGACCTATATATTATTATACTTTACAATTTTAATGTTCTAAAAATTAAATGTAATTAGATTTATAATAATAATAAGTTAAGAAGCGATAGTGTTTTACTAATAATTTTTATCATGAATATTCGTCAGTACTCCTTAACTTCGTAACTGGTTTCGCAACATAAATCTTAGTAAAGGCTGCATACCCGCCAATAGTGTGCGGAGCAGCTTAGCGATGTTCGAGCAAATCTTCTTCTAATAGCATCAGTTCATTAATTATGTATATAGCCGTTCACAGTCAGCATAGGATTGCCCTAAATAAAAAAAAATACATAATTGTGAATCCCTATTGTGAATCAAAATAAAGATTTTGCCTACTATATAAATGGCCAAACGTGTTGGTACAGAGGTAGATATCAAATTTTCTTCCAAAATTCCTATTTACTTTGTATTTTTTTCTTAATCGCCTCTTACGATATGCGCGGAATGAAATAGGACTGTGCCACTTTACACATCCCGTAACCATACGGAGGATATGTAGCATCACTAACGCCAAGGCAAGCTGGAGATGATCATGGAAGAATCCTACTTAAGATACCCACGGACCTGAAATGGGGTAGTGCCATTTTGTATTCTTAATCCGTAACCATAAGGAACATAGCATCACTTATACTACGGCAAACTGAAAATGAATATGGACGAATCCTAGCACATAGCTACCTCGTTCGTCTTTGCTTCATACATCTCTTTTGTACAAACAGTCTAAAGCTACACTTATCCGTACGATTGACTGCTCCGATTACCAGTACATATTGTTTAGCCGCCTTCAATCTGCCTCATTATTTACACCAGCTTTACTATTGATCGCGCCACGCATTTCGTTGGGAACTTCATTAATTCGTTGTTTTAAATTGTTCTGAACAATGCCGCTGTATAGCGAATTATTATATGTTACATTAAATAACTCAACGAAATAATGTATATTGGAGTGTATCAATCAAATACGCTTGTATATCCTTTAATGGTGTAGGCAGAGATGGTTTTGATCTCCACATTTCTCTAGCTGAGTTTATAACAAGCTTTTGTTTAACATATTTGTTTGTACGCCTGGTATACATATCTTACTAGCTAGATGGATTGAAACCTCTTTCATCATCAGCATTCCTAAACGTAGATATTTCAATAGTACGGTAGAAGACATACTCTTTTGTTTTCATCATCCAGTTACTACCAGTCACCTTCCTCATGTCATTGATCCCGGAGGCTTTTTAACATTTCGCTTGCCAAGACGTGGCCGTCATCCTACGTAGTCGTTATTTTTTTCAACCTGTCTTTCTACAGTTAAAGAGAAGAGAGAGTGAGAAAGCAATTGATTTTCGGTTCTTCTTCTTCAAACGAACTTACGAAAGATACGACAGATAAATTGACGACACTGGCACCTAAGGATTACGATGCTTCGCAGAAGTTTGTTCACCGCATTTTCGACTACATTTTGGGTTACTCTAATGTATTACTCATTATTTCCTCAATACCATTATATTATACTAGTTGATTTTTTCTTTCTCCATTTCTATCCGGTCACGCAGGTATTTCGTAAAATTCGTACAATATGTACATGGCAAAGTTTAGCGTCTTGCGCACAATAGGTTTGACTGTACATTGTCTTTCAGTCAGCAATGAAAGAATTGCATATACACAGATTTTGTGTCCTTCAACTGACTGCAGGTGCCACATTGCTACAATGTGACTATTGCCAATGCATCAGACACGCTGCCCCATTGTTGCCAATATCATTATACAATCTAATATGATTACTACTTAATGTGTTTGATAACTTTAAATACAATTTTGGTTGGATACTGTCTTATATTGTAAATTCTCTATTCAATACACCCACTGGTTTGCGTCGTATACTACTTGTAAGCAACTATTGGCAAAACTTCAACAAATAAATGAAAATACCATTCAGAATTGTGCATACAACCAAAACACATACATATACTCCCCCATTTTTCCGTCGCAGGTAGGTAGATACAATAGAACGTTTGTTTCTATCCTTAGTAACCTTACACGCTTCCTCCAAATTCATTACTCTTTTCGTAAATGTTCGCCGGTTTCGCTACAACCGAAATAGAACACAGCTATTTCCAATACCCATTCATATTACTCTGTTCCCGATACATTACTTCTCAACGAATATTGATAGCGAACATTATGCTCCTTACATGATTATCTTGATTATCTATTAGACAACTTTGTTCGCAGAATTTTCCACTTACTGTAATTCCAGTGCATGGGTTAATCTCGGGAACTGTGTTTCCATATTAATTGGCTTGTTTCTGCTGGTATGCCGAATTATGGATAAACTTGGATTGGATTTAGGTTGAAATGAATCTTCGAATTTTACGGTTTAATGGTTTGAGTGTGAGAATATTTGTATGTGTATGTGTGCGTTTGATATTTAGCATGACTTTCTATAGTAAATTTTATGTATTTTAAAGTGTACTAATTACTTGTATTATCAAAGTGAGTGAACAGCTGAGATTCTACTAGTAGAAGAACAAACAGCTGCTCTATCTTATGCAAACCAAACTTCTACGACTAAGACAAAGATTAATGATTTTTTAACCCGCCTGATTTTTTTAATAAATGACCGTGTTAATAAATCAGTTTGTTAATCAAAACAGCACATATGATGTGACATTTCAACCATGATTTAATGAAAAGTTAGTAGCATGATGTCATACGCAGTGTCAAGCATTCGCAAACAGGTTTCAATGATATTGAAATATCTCTTTAAACTGAGATTTTCACCGTATTGTATCATTCGTAAGAATCTTACTGACATGGAAATGTTCAAGTGTACTCTTCACTCAAAATTGACAGAATTCTCATTAACTACTCAAAACAATAAGATTCGTTTAACAATAATTATTCTCAGAGTGGATTAAATTCGCATCAGTAGTATTTATTCATTATTATATACTAGACTTCTGCATAGCAGATTTACGGTCATACTATATAATCTGATCTGAATGCAAGCAATTACATCATGTGATCAGTGACTCGTATACAAATTGATTATGTAAATATTATAATTGTTATTTAAAATGTCATTGACACAATCGATGCACACTGAACTATACTTTCATTTAAAATGAATACAAAAAATGCTGTACAAATAAACAATAAAATACCTGGTTAGCGCATACATTCAGCATTCTAATTTCCCCAAAAAATTCTGAATCTCGACTACTCGAGCCTTATAGAAATAATCATACATACCTACATACATACGCAATAACATTATCATCATCACATTACTAGTACTACACCTAAACTACATTACATGCACACATATACCTTACAACATTTATAAATAGATGTATCTTGGCATTTTTATAAATGACTCTTCATGGATAATTAGTTAGAGTTTATATGTGCTTATGCGTAATTACATACGCTTAGACGTTGATTAATGTTCCGAGCTTGTAGCAGTGCCCGCCCCCGCCGCTTAGTATTGGTATTATTTGTATCTCTTATATTACTCGTATTACAGAGACTTAAGTATAATCCAAATAAATTTTGTATTAGTCGTTTTTGCACCTACTATTTCTGTTATTTTTTAATACAGAGAAGAGTGATTTTTGGAATATTTATTTATGGATTTCTTAGGTATCAAAGATTCTCACTAAAAACATGACTTCTTCTTTAGCTTATTGTTTTACTCGGGAATCCAATGAGTACGACATTAAAAGATGTCATAATATTTGCAGAAGTTGCACTGAGGAACATTTATTTCCAAAGTTAGCGACACGTCTTATACTGCTGCCGTTTCTATCTTCCAGGCAATTTCATTTCATTTGTAATAACCGCTTACTATTATGGTCCCAGAAACTACCTGTAGGTACTTCGTTTTTTTAGATGACTACGTGTAACATATTAAAGTGGATTAAGTTAAGCTCTTGTCATTATCATCATCATCGCCACTGTATATAAACTGTCCCACTGCTGAGCACGGCCCTCTTGTCGCTATGAGAACGGTGAGACCATAGTCCACCACGCTAGCCAAATGCAGCCTGCAGACTTCAAATGTCTTTCGATTACATAATCAAGAACTCTCCGTAATATACAGGGTTTACGCACATAACTTTGAAAAGTCGTGTGTGTGCGCCGTGTACTAGTATTCGAATCCAAGGTCCCTTTGCGTAGCAGTCTGTAGGTCTCTCCACTAGGCTTGTGACTCCAACAACCCAAAACATGAAAAGGAATTCTAGGATTTTTTGTATTATTTAATTTTCATTCCTCTACGGAGAAGAGATTTTCTTAGAACAGCGTGTTTTAATTCAAAATCTAAAGCATAAACAACTTCGTTACTCCACCATTTATTCATAATCATGTTCGGTATAAAAACACGGTTGGATGATTTTTGTCAACCACATCACGCTAATGTTTCCAATGAGCCGGCAATGAATGAACAAACCAAAGATTTTAAAAGAGTGTCCAGAGGAGTTTCTTGCCGCTGTCTTCTCCCTGGGCCTACCTTTTGGAACCAGCAACTAGAGTCAGTGACGTTTCAAAAGAGTATGTAAATTACCAACTTTAAATAAAAATATTTGAAGTTGAATGAGCCTCCGTGTAACAAGCGTCTTATAATTTGCTTACGTGGGCGGAATCAGTCTTAAAATTATGGATTTCTTGAGCAAGGCTCTGATTTAAGCTTAACCTACGTGAATCTTGATGAAGTGAGTCCTCAGTGTCTTTCGTCGAAGCGATTATGGTACTTAAGAATGGTAGGTTTGAAGGAGCTATGAGTAATGACTCCATATTTGATCTATCTATGGATTTGGCTACTAGAGATTCACTATAGCTCCGCAAAAAATATGTCAAATAAGTATTTCAAGTTGCTAAATACATGGATGTATCAAGTATTGGAACCGGCTCTAAGTTTTCGCCATTTCTGAGGTTCATGAGTTCAATGTAACCTTTACTGTAGTGTAGTGCAAATCCACTTCATTATTATAATATAGTTAAGGTATATTATTGTGTAACACACAATTAACGACCGTCAAATAACACAGTTGTTTCGTTGCGCTCTCGATCGCCCATTTTACTGTTGCATTACTCAGTAGTAGATATGTTGATGCATCCATTTCCAGCACAATTTCAACTGACAAACTGAATAAGTGCATTAAATTTGGTGAAATTTATTAAAATAAAAGTCGTTTAATATTTTATTTTCAACATTACTAGATATTATTTAGAAGAGACATTGTATCACACTTGATATTTGCATGAAAAGTCTAAGGACTATCATAAAATCAGTAACAATTATTACCATTGTTCAACAAGTTACAAATGGCCTAACACAAACATACAAGTAAAATGGTTTGCAAGGAACTCATCCTCTTGGGACCCGTACCTACATCAGGATAACAGAGCCTCCAATATAGATACAGATCAGAGAATATCTCAAGAAACTCATTCGGGTCACACCGATAACTAGCTTGAAACTGATACAATTGCATCAGCTTAAAATAGAACTTCTGAATAACAGCTTTAAAGTAACAGCTTTTTTCCTAATTTATCTTTACTGTTACCATTTATGAATTTCAAAACAAGGTTGCTCTATCTGTACATTAGTATTTACTATTGAACCTGACTGTTTCAGTTTTGATTCTTTGGTCTTGTTAAGTATAATTAGAGTTAACTTATGAACGTAGTATTACCTAGACTGCAGACGTTATCGGCTCATAGTAAATAAATAAATAAAGTGTACAAGCGGTACATTTTATCATTTAAGTAATAACACACCCAGTGAAAATTTAAATTTTGACCTCTACCTTTCTTTCCGTCATTATATAGGAGTGAGTATAACTAGAGATGATATTATTTTATGTGTTAATTTTAAATACGCGAACGTTCTACTCCAAATGTAATATATTTAAAAGCTGAAATTTATTACATATGTAATCTGTGATGTTTAATTTGAAGATGTTTCGTTATGTAGCAGTCTCAAAAAAATGTGAGCATAAGGATATTGCTCGTATGTTATCTTTTGAAAATATTTTTTTAGTAATCCAATAACCAGAGCTAGGGATTTCCAGAAATTGCCACAGGAACGGTGAAATTAAAAAAAAAGATTACGCTCTTAGCTACGTGCATCCTCTAAATAGATATCTTAGAAATTGAAGTAAAGAATAGCCAGTTGTAATGATTGTTAAAAAGCTTCCTTCTATTTATACATATCCCGTTCAATCGCACTAACATCTCACTAGGAAACCAAGTACCAAATCCTCAGTGCTCGGCCACAGTGAAAGGCGGGCGCGGGTGCGGGCGCGACGCGGGCAACTCAAACATATGGAGCTCTATAGAAGTGTCCGTAGTGGGCGAGCGGGGCGGCGACCGGTGCAGCGCGGGGAGCACGCGGGCAACTCAAACCATAGAACTTTCATACAAGTGCCCGTAGTTAATGTGCGGGCGGCAAGCGGGAAACAATGCGGAGCGTGCGAATCTCAAACTTTTAGAAGCAATAATATTATGAGTAATTATGAAATCAAATGCGAGTTGAACTCGCTCATCAAGGCTAACGAAGTAGAGGGATTTACTTAACATAAGCATAACGTAGCCCCCAGCCTATTATCACTATCAATTTTTGGCCTGCAAAAATAACTATGGTTTCTGTAGTGTTTGTGTATCGATATTGTTTATTGATATGGAGCACCAATAGAATAGAATACATACATACATAGACTCACGCCTGTTTCCCGGAGGAGTAGGCAGAGACTACGGAACGCCATTTGCAACGATCCTGACATACCTCTCTTGCTTCATCCACTCCCATCAAGTTTCTCATGCATGCTCTTCTGTTTAGGGTACTTAAAAAAAGAAAGAAAGAAAGAAAGAAAACATATTTATTCTGTTACGAACATACGAAATAATTACATTTTTTAGCACACATAACAGGTTTAGTAACAGAATTGGCCTCCAACTCAGCGTAGTGCCATCTAGTTCAACTAGATGGCGCTGATATGCTGTTGGTACCATTTTATCTTAATTACTAATAAATAAATAAATATATATTGTTTCTTTTTTTTTTTTTTACTTCTGACCTGTCCTTTTTTAGGACGTCTCCAATCTGGTCAGAGAACGTCCGCCTAGGTCTTCCCCTTCGTCCTGTCCCATTCACACTTGCCTTATATATCTTCTTTGCCAGTCTTTCGTCATCCATCCTCTCCATGTGCCCAAACCATCTTAACATGCCTTTCTCGATGCTTGCCACTACATCTTCCTTTACCCCACACCACTCTCGTATCACACAATTTTTTACTCTGTCGGTCAAAGACACACCACACATACTTCTCAGTGCTCTCATTTCTACAGCATTTATTCTACTTTCAAGTTTCTCCTGCCATACCCTACTTTCACTACCATACATAAGGGTAGGTACTAACACCCCTCTATGCACAGCCAAACGCGCCTTTTTGGACACGTTTTGACTGTTCATAAACGCCTTCAGAGCTCCATTCACACTATTACCTGCATTAACTCTTCTTTCACTATATTTTTCATTCTTACAATCTCTTGTAAACAGCGTACCTAAGTAAACAAACTCATTCACTTGTTCCACTCGCTGTCCATCGATCAAAACATTACAAGCCGTAACGCATTCCTCCTTTTCAAAAACCATAACTTTCGTTTTACTTACATTCACTTTCATTCCTTTCCTCTCTAACGTACCATGCATGATTGTTACCATCTCCTGCAACTCCTCCGCTGAAGATGCAAGTATTACCTGATCATCAGCATAAAGGAGGCATTCGACGAGTAACCCATTCATCCTTAATCCGCAGTCACTATGTTTTAAATCTTGTTGTTACTCGAATTTTCCAATTTTTATTCAAAATATTATTTTTATTTTTAATATTTGCCAAATATATATAAAGATTTTCCAAATATCATAAAAACCAAAATTATTATAACAGTTATGAATGTGATTTGAACCCACGCCCTCAGACCGTGAGGCGGTTGTATTATCCGCACGGCTACAGCCTTGTTATCAGTTAGTTGCAAATTTGGTGAACAATTGACATAGTGTTGCTATGGTGAGTGTTAACGTCATCTAACTGAAAATTCATATTAATCTAGCCGTGATCCTAAATTTGACAAACACTGTACACCGCACCCGCAAACGCGCCACTACGGACACATGAAGACGCGCGCGGCGACGCGCGCGGCCCGCGCGCGGGCTGCCCGCGCAACTATGGCCAAGCACTCAGAGATACAGCTAGCGTGTAACAACATTTCCAAAGGTTTGTATTGTTAGTAGGTATAAGGATAATCTTTAAAGCAAATATTACCTAAGTAAAATAGATTGAAATATTAGTCTGTAGGTGTATTTTCTGAAAGTGATTGATTCTTAAGAAATGGAGTCTAAAATGGGCTGCGAGTGAGTAGTGCAAATATGAATGGCTTCGAGTAAACGATTAGAGCGCCATTTCGTTTTGATTACCATTGTGGATCACTTTAGTTATGTGGTCAAAATTTTTTTGTTTCCAATTTTGTAAAGTCCTCCGCAACACAAGCTTCTACCCGGTACGGGGATTATCTTAAAACATTTATCGATGACCACAAAATAATGACACTCTCACCTAAAGTCTGATTATGATCTCGAGAGGTATTTTTATACTGATATTTTTTTTAGACTGCTAGACCAGTAACCTGTTACTGCTATTACTAACGTAACTTAACTATGATATTACATGAGTTATTTGATAAAAAAGCCTTCAAACTTATGAAGTTTCAAATGTTCACCGGAAATTGTAAAGATGTTACAATATAAAACAAAGTCGTAGCAAGAAAGTAAAAGTCACACTCACAAATCAATCTGACAATTTCTACGTACACGTAGAAATTGTATTATATGCAATAGTTTAAGTTAATTTCATATTCGAATACAAGGTTGCTAGACTATAACGAACAGAAAATGCACTTCTATTATTATCATTCACAAAGCAAAGAATAAACAGACTAAAATGGAACGAGCATAACACAAAACGAGATAGCTCAAACACAAGAAATATACTTGTGAAGGAGTCCACAAAACATTAACATAAGAGTTTATTAAACAGTACTTTATACCAAGTAAATTATCAAGTGGTACTTGGTGTACTGCCAAGAGCATATTTCCGCTACTCGTTCGTTATTTTGTCGCACAAAGTCACAAGCACTCAACTTTCAAACGATCGAGTTGTGTTTAAATTTCGAACGAAGCAGCCATTTTGTTCAAATGACATTTAATTTTCTCGTCCCTGATTATGTCATTATTTTCCGTTAATTACTCAAAGGACAGTGCTTCTAACTATAAATGAATTAACCAATGTTCTGTAATAACGATTTCTGGTTAAGATGCCACTTTCACGTCTATAGCTACTTGAAATATCTTTGCATAAATTTTGATTACTTTGCCGGGATAACTAAATAGTAATTGACCTTGTGAGTAAGTTGCTTAGATCTTCGGAAGTACTTTGACCTGAGGAAACAACGTGAACTCTTTGCTGATTATACTGAATTTATTTACAAGTTTTGGCTTTACCAAACTGTAAATCTATTAATATATTTTATGAGATAATTATCAAGAAGATTACTATCTAATTTTAAACATAGCATGCGGCATTAGATAGCTCTAAATATAGTAAGTAATATTAAACTCCACTATCAAGTTCTTTGTGATACGCAGCAACACTGTTTAAAAATATATTATGTTTAACTATACGGTCGTACATACCCTCCTAAACACATCCAAATACCCAACTCAAATACCATAGCAGTTCCCACTAAATGCAAACCATTCACAGATATTGTTATATATGTATTACGTGGACCATAAAGGTGAGGCTATTTTAGAGTCATATCGTTGTCACTGATAAGTATTCCCTTCACGTCCTAAAAGGTTTTGTCTTTTTATTGTTATTTGCTTTAATTTGTTTCTCCTTGCACATAAAACAGCACCCTTGTGGATTACCTATTTTTCTACTCTCTCTTTGTTACCTCAAGAGGGAGACAATTTGGATGACTTATCTGTTTATTTTTTATTGTTATCGCCCCCAGAATGTCCATAAGTTCATCTGGTAGTAAGCATTAGCTCTGTTAACTCAGCATTATTTGTACACAACTATTTATCAAGTTCTATTTTTAACTTAATTGTGTAGTCATCGCATTATAAAAAGCTTAACCTTTTCGAACTTTAAGGCAGTCATTATATTTAGTTACGAACACCTTTTACAAAGATCGTTTTATTCCTAGCCATGACCACAAGGTGAAAACTTTCAGCTGTACCTACAACTTGCATACGCTCGATGTTAGCATATTAATTAGTCTCAAAGTTCTACGTGGGCCTTCTGTTAAGCCAAATTACTATTCTATTACACAAGTCAAACTTTCAGAAGCACCGGCTATTCGGATATTTAATAATTTTGAAACTCTTTAAAATGTTACATCCGACCTAAATGGTAAAACTTTTGAAACATCTTAGTGAAAAAATATGACCAAATTACAAGAGATAACTATATCTTTTGAGGATGGCAGTGTTTCGTGAAAATGTGCCCATTGTGTCACAAGTAGCCCTATTTACGTCCAACATTCATCTCAGTTGAAATCCCCACACGGTTTACTCTGAAATGTTGTTTTCTTTGCTATTAAGAAATAATTAAGACGGCATTATGTCGACGATTGCAGCCTAGTTATGGGCATTTTTTTCCTTTGGCACGCTCTCGCAGCCTACACTTAACTATTTAACATTTCTCTTACTTCGGGAACCATTTCCAGTTCTATCTGTACACAATGACATTGCTTAGGGACGAACAAGCAATGTAACTTGAAAGTTACTATGCAATTTCGTTTAACATATTGGATTGGAGTATCGGGGTTGGATCTGTGGTCAAGATAAGACCCAATTAGTTGTGACAAAATTGGCTGTCGTGTTTATTGTGGCCGTTGACAGATATAACATGCTTTTGGCCGAATATTCAGTCGTTTGGCTCAATGTGCGTGGGACGCTGCCTATTGTGCCCGTCGGGATCCATTGTGTTAGACTAAGGAAGGGACGGACAGGCCACAACTTACGTGACTGTGGTAGAAAGTGCATATTTAGAGATGTTTCAACAAGTAAGTTATATTTTTTCTGGTGATATGTTTTATGGATTTTGTTTGGGAGTCTCTGTATAGAAGTAACGTATGCGATATACGTCATTCTTGATTACTTCCGTTCGTAGAATACAGGGTTCTAAATCTTAATAGTTAGACCGTGCAGGTACAATTGGTGGTAGTATTTAACGGTCTTGTATCGATTGCAAATCGCACGATTGGTCTGTTTATTCTTCGATGGGCGAGATTTACGTTTTACTAGTGACAACTGATAGTTGCAGCATAATTGAATAATAAGCAATGATAACGAAGTATTGATTTATCGTTGTGTATCTAGGAGAGATCTTTTTTATAATTATCTCAGAACTTAAATTATTTATTATAAATTAGTAATTAAGCAAAAAAGTTTTTCTGCTAAAGCCGTAAAAAGATCGTTTTAAACTTTATAAAAGCAATCAATTATGTTCTCTTTTTTATTTGTTTAGGTTTGAACGCCTTCACAGCTCAGATTGCTTTTATAGTTTGTGGATTGTATTGCATCCACGCTTTATTGATTTTTAGAGTTTAAATTGCTAAAGAAACTTTCTGTTATAGTCCCTGTTTGAGACGGAAAATTTGTGTTAAATGAATCAACTTTAATTTGATAGTTCGTCGCATAAGTTTGTATTATGAAAAATGCATGATAGCGAAACATTTGCTCTAATAAGCGGTTTGAGCTTAGCGTGAAAATGCTACTGGTCTAAATGCTAGTTCATACTGTGATTGGTTAACTAGTGTGTTATTTTCCCTCGCTGCAATTAAATACAATACAGCTATTCGTATGCATATTGACGAACAATTGGCCATTACTACATAAATAGGTAGTAAATTAATTTCGCATTAAATACACAATCTTTGTAATAGAAACATAGATATATAATACTACCAGATATCGTGTCCGCGCCAAAAAACCGTCTCGGCAAATAATGGCTCGCTTGACAGCGCGATCGTATATTGTGTTTAGTTGGTTTGAAACACAGCCAACGTCAATACGTTTCACAATGCCGGATAAAAAGTTGCAAAAATAATGCCCGAAAATGCAATTTAACGGATGGATTACTTTTGATCATCTACAATTATATCATATTTTGAACGAAATTAATTATTTAATCCGCCATAAAAAATTTTTTGACGCACAACAAAAAATCTTGACAAGCCACAGATAACAGTGATAACACATACACAAACCAGAACAGTAGATGCATGGAGTCGATTTTTTTGTAATATTTTTTAATAATTTGTTACCAGAACATCAAAATTGGATGTTTAAAATTGGTTAAGGCTATTTAAATTATTTGTTGTTTTTTTAACCACTTACGACACCATCTAGTCCTAAACTAAGCATAAGCTGGTACTGTAAATACTAGACAGTGGATAGACATATATAGCTACTTCTTTTTTTTAATACCTGCATATTATGCATAGAGACACCCAGACCAAGACAAACATTCATGTTCAAGCACACAAATATATTCGACTGTACTTTTTTGGGTTTGCTACCTCAGAACTTTCGACTGGTTGAAAGGATTTTCATTATTATTTTTTTAATTTCAAAGCTCAGTACTTTCCGTTTGGTATCATTTTAATTCTGTCCAATTTGAAGGTGGTTAAGTTTTTGTTAAAAATAATTATGTTTATGTAATTAAGTTACTAAAATGTGTGTTGTGTTTACCTATTAAAGGTGTGCATTCAGAACCTACGTAATTGTAATAGGCCCAATGTGCTTATTAAATGTTAAATGTCTGTTGGTGAACCTAAATAAATAAATAGAACTGTCACTGTACCATGAAGATTGAAGATGATTATAAAGATATGGAATTAAGGTGTATTTTTATTTGTCACATCCTGCGATATCTAGCTTGGTGAGCCGTCGACAATTAATACATTTGAAAACAGGCGTACTTAAATATTTGTGTATAGTGCACTAAAAGTTAATAAACATTATACACAAAAAGTAAGGCTAATCTATAACTGCTATTATATAACGATGCCGCGGGGACCAGATAGTTAAATTATAAGTAATGTTTACTAAGAAACATAGATGGCCGAAACTTAAAAGTAAAGAACCAGTAAACTTTTAAGTTCATTAATATTTTAAATTATTTTAGTGTTCTGCGCGAGTCCATACATGTCATAGTCCATACCATGTAGTAAAATTCGAATTTGAAATTCGAAAAAATAAGAAAATAAACGAAAATGACGTTTTTTGTCACGACTGGTCGTAAGTATTAGATAACATTTTTATGATTTGTGACTTTATTACTCTGTCTCATGGTTGTAATTTGGTTGAACTTAAAACTGTTTTAAAACATTTGTCTATGTTTGATAGGAATCAAATGTCGCGGACAGATTTTAGCTAAGATTCTGTACGTGACCCGTCATCTTGTCGAAGTAGTATTATATATCGATGAATAGAAAGATAATATTAATAGGCAATATACGCACATTTTGGCGATTCTGGAATCAAACTCGAATCATTACGATTATAAGCACAAATCTGTACTGGGTTGCAAAAATTGTGTCATAAGCTACTTATGCGGCCACCGCTTGCCACTGCGCCGATTGCTCTAGACTCGCAGACTTTGTTCCCGATGGTGGGCTGTTTTTCACGTCTAACATTTCATTAATGTGCAAAGATCCTTCAAAAGGTTGTTTCGGGTTGATTATAGCAATAAAATCCTTATTCAAAGCCTCCATTAAGAATCACAGTGATACGTAGAATAAATGTTTCAAATCCTTTTACGTCAGACGGCGCCGTTCTACGCCACAAAAGTCTATAATTATCACATTCAACTTCAAAATATCAAATTCTTTACTTGACATCTTATCAATATTTATGATTATTTTTTTAATAACATCAACGCACATTCAAAATTGTTTGATTCTGGTCTATGCAACTTATTGTCGCGAATTATTTGCTACACATAATTTGCTGAGGCTCAGCCAATTGCGTACAAAGGCGATATCTTCTGACAGCGTCTTAAAACTTAACAATTTTGAAAAGGGTTGTTAACTTGGTACCTGGAATTGGCTACAAATATATTCTAATTGTGTTTACTTGTCATTTAGGTTATGTTGTCCCCTAAGTTAAAATAATATAATGGTCAGATTCCAAAAATACGTGCAATTTAATGTTGCTCATATATTATAAGTTGTTATAAGTACTTAAGTTAGCAAACATTGAGCCACAAACTGTTTGCACTATAATAGCAATGCCTGTTTGTGCGAATTATTTAAGGATTTATCTCTACGAATCGGATTGTGGCATAATAGCAGAATAATTTTGTAAATACTATTACATATTTTGTGTAGAGTATTATGGGCATTTTGCATGAAAAATAGGATTTAAATTAAATAGGAAAAAAGGGTAATTTTGACCTAGATATCGAGTCGGGTTATTGTGTAAATTGGCTCTCTTATTATTTCACAGTAAAAATACAAACATGGAATAATTTCACTGAAAGTGATTCTGATTGGTTTATTTTAGCATACGTTTTAAAATTAACAACATTTTGATAATCATTGTAATGAAATAGTGTAACAGCACTTTTTATTTTGTCTGTTTTATTTTTGTCTGATAAAAAGATAAGCAGAGTTGTGTTATTTTTAACTTTTGATAATATATATCAACATAATAAAATTATTATCTTTTATTATTATCTTGCCAATCAATCTGCCTAAGTTATTTATTTACTTAATTTAGTGTAGGAATGAATGAAATTACTCCGTAGTCTAATGGATAGCGTATATGACTGCTGTTTAGGAGGGCTTTTGTCAAGATAGAAGAGACAACGGCGATAAACCGTAAGGGTAGTGCTATATAGATTTTCCAAACAGAGAAACAATGAACCTAAACGGCACTCAAACTTGAAAAAATATTAGAACATTACATAGAATTCCGTAATTTACCTAAATTTCAAGTGTGTTCCATTTCAAATAAATCTGTTCTTTTACTTCTTGTTTTTTAACTACATATTTGCTTGAGTTTCATTTAGTTTTAATGAACCTACTGTTTACGGGTTTCATCACAATATATTAATTTTAAAGACATGTTCAAAAGTACCGTTTGTAAAATTACTTTTATAATAGGAATATTTGAAAAGTTATTTTACAAGCTTCATTTCTCTGTTTTATTACACCTACATATTTCCCCCACATGCCTTGCTCGTATAGAAATGGTTATAATTAATTCTGTACGATTCATTTAACACGTGTTCATTATATCTTGTACCGGACGGCACGACGCACTAGAAATAAATGTACCTTCTTACTTCCAATAGAAACTAGGAGGCTAAGCGAAGGCTAGACTTTCTGTAAATACTCTGCTTCTAAAGAATGATTAATAAAGTTAGGACACATTCCATTTACGAGATAAACTAGGTAGACATGAAATTATATTTGTCACATGAGTTTTGTAACGTTTTTGACGTGACAACGTCTTATAAATTGGTTTGCCGGGTGACACTTCAAGAAACTGCGTTACGCTCCGCTCACGTTATGCGCTCACAATGAGAGCGAGTGAGAGGCACGCGTCCCGCCTAAGAGCGAGAGAGACAGACATAAAAAGTGAAAGGCACGCGTCTTTCATCCTTCTTCCTACTATACGAATGAATATTCACATTTAAATTATTTTACCACTCAAAGTCGTTGTCACGTAAAACTTTCGCCCGTATACCGACTTTACAGGCAACCAATTTTTCATATAGTTTAGACAAGACATGACTAGGCTGAAACTAATCATTTACTACCCCAAAACCTTAACATTTTACTGGTCGTATTTTATCAGAAGGCCAATTCTCGTATTTTTTATGACATTGAAACTATATTTTGAACGAAATGAGATTAGATTTTGAATTGACTCAGAATCGGTATTCTGCTAATTTAATGACATTAGATCGAAACTGTATTTTGAACAAGTTTATTGAAGAGAATTGGGCCTCTGGATATAGAAATAAGTATGATTGAATACTCAGATTCCTGTAGTCCAGCGTATTGATTTATTTATAAAACTGGCTGACACACAACGCACAGCTAATTATTTTGCGCAAAGAACTGAAATTTTCCACGTATGTTTCTTGCGGAAGGGGTTTCCCGATATTCCTACGAGATCGAGAAATCGATCAAATTAAAAAATTATATGCGGCCGTAGCTGTGGGCAATCCCTTGTTTTCTAAAAGGTAAGAGAAAGGGAATCAGACCAGAAAGAGTTTAGATTTTCTTCCACATTTCCCTTCATTTAGAAATAGAAACGCAGTAGAAGTCGTTGTTGGTATGACATACACACGCACCCACGCACGCATACACACTCGCAAGCAAATGAACTTTTCTCATCAGGGAAGGCGCAGCTTGGTAGGTGCTCTTAATAAAAAAAAATGGTTTAAATAATATGGTCAATAATATTGATGGTTCAAGGTATTTATAATAACGTCTAGTTTCCTTCTTTATTGGAAGGGTGTATAACTTCCGATATTTTCAATCGAAGCATTCCGTTGATAAATGATCAGCTAAGTTGGTTAGATGGGAGATTTCACTTGTTTCAAACTCAATAAAATTCCTCGCTGTGATGAACGTCGAGATTTATTTGCGATATTCTTCTGTTCAATTGGCTTGAAATTGAAGATGCTCAGAAACTTTGTAAAGGAAGTCGAGCTGTGTAAATAATAAGACAGGTATTGGTAAATTATGTAGCATAGGTTTGTAACGACACTGTAAAATGTTGTAGCGTTCATACCGTGCCTTGGCTTGCGTTCGTAACAGGTTTTATTCTAATTATGTGTCTGGCTGTTCTTTGTGTCCGTTGGCTGAAAATAAGTAAGGTGGACCACGATACAGCAATGTTTCAAAATGCAGTTTTTTTATAAAAACTTCATGTGATACTACGACACTTTGAAAGCAGCGAACGTGAATACAAATTAGTATAAAATACTCTAAACAAAGATTAATGTTAATCATAATTCAAATTTCTTCACCCCATTACACAAACAGCAAAATGAATCTGCCAATCTTTTACTTCAGCAATCATGGCAATAATAACAAGCCAGCATTAACATTACATCTAGAAACATTCAGCTTCACCTGTAATTGAATTAATGACGAAACGGCTGCACAAATACTAGCACCGTTTACTACAAAATATATTATATGTTTATTATGAAAGTCGATATCTGTAAAGATATCAATATTATTTTCATTTAAATATTTCAACGTAAATTTTCTAAAACAAAAATTTATGTTGAAATTTCAACAGACATACAGATAATAATGTAATTTTATGAGTGCTTTCGTTAGACATTTTATAGCACGGGCGCTCTTAAAACAGTTTCATCTCACTTTCGAAACGTCCAATACCGGACATAGGCCTCCCGCAAGGCTCCCCACAATCTGATCCTAAGCCACCCGTATCTACACGCTCCCCGCAATCTTAACCAGAGCGTGAGTCCAGCTTGCGATAGCCATAACCCTGCTTGGTATCATTCTATAGTGTCCGTACGTGATAATAAAAGCTTACTAAAATAACTAAAAAAAATCTAAGGTCACTTAAATCAAATTCACGAATATGTATCACTTCAATCAATGGATTGATTGCAGTAAAATATGTTGAGATTCATTTAGCGGTTTGTGTAATGACGCAAACAGCAAAATGAATCTCCACATATTTTACCGCAGCAGACATTGCAGTAATAACAACGTCCGAGCATTTACATTACATCTACATACATTCAGATTCGCCTGTAATTGACCTTATAACAAAACGGCTACACTAGCGCCCCGTGGCTTCGGTTGAATATTACAAACAGAACGGAATGCGGTAGCTGTTCTGTGTATCTCCAATATTATTTTTAAATCCCGCACCGCTGATACCAAGTGCATAAAATATTTATGAACAACTTCGATTATAAAATATTAATAAAATAAATATTGCGATCATTTCTGCGTGGGGTTGATGGTCTGGATAAATACACTGAAAGACAATTAAATTATTTAAAATTTTTGCATTCCGTGTCATACCAATTTTAAATAAGGAAATAAAATGAACGAGAGAGAGATATATGCAGGAATTTAAAATTAAAGCAAATACTTATGTTACATACCTTCTTTATCAATTTTAAACAACCAAATTAGAAATTACACATAATTAGTGTAGGCTACTATCCAAATGATGAGTTATTAATAAACTAAAGTTTAAAAGACTAATTAAGAATGAACTCCGAAGTAACTTGTCAAAAGTAAATATGATTGAAATATGAAATAGGTATATTTTTTTCTTGAAAAATGATCCTTAATATTGGGGCCAGACTGATGTAGAGCTATGATGCATAGGTATATAATTATTATGACTAGAGGACGCCCGCGGTTACGCCCGCGTTATTTAACTTTATTTAAAATTACTCCCGTCGCTCATAGCGCGATGTTATATAGCCTATAGCCTTCCTCGATAAATGGGCTATCTAACACTGAAAGAATTTTTCAAATTGGACCAGTAGTTCCTGAGATTAGCGCGTTCAACGAAACAAACAAACAAATAAACAAACTCTTCAGCTTTATATATTAGTATAAGATAACCTGATTTGTTTATACATACATACATCATACAACATTATTTAACTAATTTAAGGTAAATGGTGCTAGTTAACTAATTTAAGGTAAATTGCAAGGCCATTGCAATCTTCTATCTTTGTCTAATTAGCAAACTAATAAAAGCCATGTAGTATTTTGTGTTCGACCTTGGCCTTACCTACTATATTTTATACGAGTATGGTTGACGTTAAATAATCATTCTGCACAGTATTTGGCAAGATGGTTTCAGCAATAATATCTATACTTTGATTTCAAACTTTAGTTGTACTGTATATAATAATATGGCAAACAGCCGGTGTCTTTAGTACAAATTGTTCGTACAATAGCGCAATAATAGCTAGTCCCTCGAAGCTGTGTTTAGAAAGCTTTTCACAACGACTGGGATCGTTTACTAACTGCATCCTGCGGCACTGGACTCAAATAAGTGTGATAATGTTGCTAAAATTGTATGATTTTCCATGAAATTGTTAAAAGTAACTAGAATTGGTTTATGAAGTAACACTTATGACTACTTAAAAGATTAATCTAAGAAAGGGAATACAATTATCTTGCCTGTAAATAAAAATTATGAAGGAAATGAGGACACGTCATTTTCAGTGTCCTACTGGCAACGTTCAGAAAATGAATCATGCAATATTAACCAAAATAAAATATAAACAAAAGACAAAAATGTGCAATGATATTTTTCATAGGGTTGGCAGAATTTTACAGATACGACACATTATAATTGACAGTAATCGAGAAGCACATTACACAAGCGATCAGATGCCTTAAATGACAGAGAGCAATATTACACCGATTCAGTTTAATTAAATGTGTTACTTCATTGCATACTAGTGAGTTTTGTATTTAGAATTCTGGCCTTTTATGCTTTTTGTTCCATTTTTATTTAAAAAAGACGACTCTCGCACTAGTTACTATGCCTTGTATAAAACAGAATGGAGTACTTTACAAACATTCAAACAACGATTGATGAACTATTAGGTACGAGTACAAGAGCTACCCATAATACCGGGTTATTCTCTTAGGCCCTGATCACCGAGGCACCCGTACCGGAAGGCCCTGATTTATTTATGTCTTGGTAAACTCAATTAAAAGTCGATTTAGCTACAAATTAGCGTCAACAGCAACATATCGTTTATAAAATATTATTACTTACTAAAATTAAATACTTAACTTTAAGGATCAATAAAAATTATAGAGGTTTGCTTGGTTGTAGTAAATATTATAATTAATAATGAATGAATGCAAAGTAGAGTTTCTTAGAGCAATCTCAGGTTTAATTATTGTCACAAACGCTTCTTTTTAAATACACAATGATCAAAATAATGTGACTAAATGGAAAATTAACATATTTTAAAAGCAGGCAAAATTGGACTTGGACAATCAATTATAAAAAAAATCTTTAGTATCAACTTACAATAATATAGTATAGGTAAAGTAAATATTTGAAAAATATTGTTGTCATAAATTGTAGAATATATTTCATAATATTGTAATAATTTTATTCACATATGTAAAATTCTTTCCGTTCTCTTTATATCCAACTCTATTTGAAACATTTTATTCAAACTGTTTTAACCTCTAATAAATCTATGAGTAAGTGATGAACGAAATTTCAAATAAAATACTTTCGTCATATATATTTCGAACTCATGCATTTTTGCACTGTTCGTGCCGACGGTGCAACTCAAAAAATTATAGAAAAAATAAATAAAAAAACCAAATTTATCGTTTTCGGGGCTCTCTGAAACGTGTGCCTTGGGGAGCGGGGCTCTAAGGGAATAACCCATAATATCCATATAGCATTAATGATGAATCCACGCAATAATAATAATAAATAGCAGATAATTTAATGTATAAAATTAAAAAGCTATAAAACGCTGTTTCCTAGTTCCTCCTGACCTGCACATTCCTGCATGTGAAAAGCACTTCAACTTCCAATGAAGTGAAAAGTAGCACTTCAAATCAGTAGTCGGAAAATTGGTTGGAAACAACTATGCAAATTCAATGTGTATTACCTTCATTGAATATGTTAGCGCGGTAGTTCTTTCAATTTGATTTTTGCGGCAGTATGTTAGTGCATGCTACTTGTAGAAAATGAGAAATAGAAAGTGTTGAGCAAAATTCAATTGCGGTACGATCGTTAAATGAAAAAGAAAGCGAGTAGAATAGGCAGATCAAATCACGGCAATAGTTAAAGTATCTCAACAAATATATGGTATCTTAATAAAATATTTTTCTTGAACGCATATGTCACCTAATTCATCCTACGGCTGCTAATGTTTATGAAATTTTGCGTGTAAGTTTATTTCAATCGGTTTCCGGATGGTATGCAAACACAGTCTTGGTAAGTGGTGCTGCAGTCGATGATCTCACTCGTGTCCTTCACCTTTGATTTGCATGAGAAGAAGAATGACATGAGGAGGAGTTATCAAAAATGTCTTATACAAATAACTCTTACCTTACAATAGAAAATAATAAAATCAGTTAATTTAGGTATTGAGATCATTTGAAGGTTTTTGCGTTGATAGATTCTGATATGGTCACTTTCCCAAAGCAACTAGCTATACAAGAGCCAGTCGGACAACTAGTCCAGCAAAGCCTATAATTTACACAAACGATGAATAATTAGCGATACACTAAACTCCCAATGCAGATGCATCAATCGAGAGCAAAGAGCTTCAAAATTGCATCGCAAACACTGATCACCAATGCAGAAGTGCGTGTAAGTACTTTGGTTATACAAAACAGCAATACGATTCAACTCATTTCATCATTTGATTGCAACTTTTTTTTACTTTATTAAATTAATATATGCCGCCAATTAGTTCAAAGTTGTCTTTCGGAATATACGCGTACATTTTGATTATTTGATATTTCGGCATTGTTGCAAGCCTCATGTTTACTGATGTACTGAAAAAGTACGTGGATGACACGATAAGTAAAACGGGTTTCTTTCTGAATCGTTTCTTGCATAAAATAAAAGAGTATAGTAAAACTCATATTAATATCCCAAAAGACAGAATGATGACCTATATTTACAATAATAGATAATATATATTTCAGCTGGTCTATGAAAAACGAGCCACAAATATTTCATGATCAAACAACTTACAAGCTTGTACAGTTAATAAAAGGCGCATGTTCAATCCGTTCTCAGTTATGAACTGTCAGATACCGAAATTTGGCCCTCTCAGTATAAATGCATAATTTAAAAAATGTTTGTACATATTTTAATTGGAAGCAGTAACTGTCTTTTAGTCTCTATTCAATATAGATTTTATTATTTTTTCTGCTTCCGTAAAAACAAATGATCAACTAGCCAATATAAAACTGAAAATAGTGGCCATGAATGCTTTAATTTCTTCACCCAACCTTAAAATGCACATCCAAACAAGCTAAGCAGAGCATCTACATATTCTTATTGTCAGTAAACCACACAAACAATGTTAGCGCACGTTCGCTCTATGATTAATTCAGGTCTATTAAAAGTCAAGCCAGCAATAGCCTCCGCGAGCCTGCATCGCTTTAATATTAACGGGACGTTCAAACGCCGATACAATTTCCTTTGGCTAACGTGAACGTGAATTACTTAAAGCTTTTAGATGGTGTATTCAATGGACATGAACAGAGAAGATGAGCTGTGTGAGAAGTACCTGTAGTACTGCGTTCTGTTTGATAAGTGATGCTTGGTAGGTCCAGTCAATCGCCGCTTTGCTCTTGTCATTTTGATTCTTTTCCTCATTTTGTTACTGGTGAAGAAAGACATTTTTACCCCATTCCTCATTTACTTACTGGTGGAGAAATATCTTTTTTCCTTCGTTACGTTTGGTGATTGCCGTTTCGTAGGTCCAGTTAATCACTGCTTTCCACTTGACATTCTGATTACTTTCCTCGTTTACTTACTGGTGGTAAACAATCTGTACTGCTTCGTTTCGTTGGATGAGGATCGCTCGAGAGGTTTAATCTACCTCTGCTTTGTACTCATTATCTTGCTCCTTTTACTGTATATCCTAAAGGACAATTGCCTAAATGTGTTTTTTGGAATCGCAATTTTTCCACCCCTCCTGCCTCTAGGAATGGCGGGACGAAGTTGTGTTTCCTTGGAATCTTGTCCTTTTCTTCCTTCTGTAGCTTAGTAGGTAGCTTAGTTCTCGTTCATGGAAGTGTTCTTGAAATGCTAAAGAGAACACTTAATTGGTTTGTCTTGTCGTTGTTCAAATGAGTTGCAGGTTTACCTTTCATCGGCAACATTTTTGCTATCTTTCCTCAGTAGTAACTATGTCCTGACTGGTGTCAACAAAAGAATATGTTTCGTATCCACTTAAAAAATAACACGAAATAAAAAGACTGTTTGTAAATAAATATAAGTATCATATGGACTGAACGAGTTTAGGAAAATAATAGTATTGCTGGATACTATAAGACCACTCAGCTACCTTATTCATCTTCAGTGTATACGTAGCCTTAGACCCCTTTGGTTTTTGATGCGTCCTAAGTTGTTTGTAAAGTTTGGCCTTGAAAAATGTTGGCAAACTTTGAGTAAAGTTAAAAATGTTCTCAAAGTGTATGTGGTCTGCTTCAGCGTTCAAGTCCAATGAACGGAGAACTACTTCATCGTATTATACGAATATTTCCGTGTAAATTGAACAGTAGCAAAATTGAATCAGCTTTCAGGCTTAAATATTCATACGTATAAAATACCAGAAAAATATTTTTTAATAATGGACAAAAGAATCAATATTTGAAGTAGCCATTTGCGAATCATGTTTTGTGCCGTCTTGACATCGAACCTACATTCGGCGCAAGTTCTCAAGTAGACTACCGTGGCTTTAGAATAGTAAAATCATTTTATTTCAGGTGCAGATATCAGATTGCATTATTCATCAACTAATACTGCCTCTTTTATAGGACACACAAATTTCGAGTAACGTAAATGCCGAGATAGAGACTATAAACGTTTATCGCTTATATTAAACAATTTATTATGGAAGTTTTAAATGGGAAATTATTATATTGTCTAAGTATAGGTACGTCATAATTTATTTTATTAGTTTAAATATAAACAAAATATTTTTATATTTATTTATTTATAGACTCACGCCTGTATCCCCGAAGGGGTAGGCAGAGGTGTGATATATCTACATTTCGCCATGAATTTCTAGGTCCCACGTAATAGGGGGCGAGCTTTTTGCCATACCGGGCACATTACCAGACTCCAAAAATATTTATGTAATATTTGGTGCATTGTATAGTATTATAATCAGTACTTTATCTTACACACAGTTTTAGCACCCACCTTGATTTGTCTCTGCACCATCCAAAGGTTGACTAGTAGAGAATGCCTTGGGCATTAAGTCCGGCTTTGTACAAATTATTTTTTTTGTGCAAAAGTCTTAAATAAATAAATAATTTCTTTTTTACGATAGAAGGCTAAATTACGGGGTCATGTTTTGGGCAGGCAGACGGAGTGAACTTTTCCTTACAGGCGTTCGTAGCCTATCCATGAAAACAGTGTCCTTCGACTGAATACAAATGAATTATTGCAATTTAATACATCGCATGAAAACAAAAAACAAGTACCAAAACGATTATATCTAGCTTTTCTCGCTTTTAAATAACTTTTGTCGTGCTTGGCTAAAAGAAGTTACATTTAACCGCAAAATATATAAGCCCTCCTTATTTGTTACTCGCAAAGACATTTACATAAAATGTAAAGCAATGTAATTAGATCTGTCGCCGATATCTCCACACAGAAAAAGGCACGAGCAATATTATATGTAAATAATAAAATGTGATCCTCGTGTTCAAAGTACAGAGATTTTGTAATTTTCTCATGTTGACATTACATATACATATACAAACGCGATATGGGAACATGTATGTACGTATTGTACGTATCGCGTGTGTGAGCATAGTGTCTCCAACATTCTTTAATACGTCCGGACCCGACTGTGCCAATAAACATGATCTCTTCTTATGTTCGCTGTTGCAACTATGTATTCATATGTGTCCCGTATTTTTCTTAACCCTTATGTGGGTGCCAAAGATTTCCTCTAAGCACGCTAAGCACGCAAGCTCGTACAAAAGGTTTTTCGTTATAATTCTTGTAGCTTACATTTCTGACTTTTGCAGTTGGATAGTAAAAAGAAAAATGTACAGTATTTTTACATATAGGAGTTGTGTAATATTTCAAAAAAGTTTACATAGGAGGCGACTTTTGTCGAATTATTCTCTATACACCAAGCTAAATCTTTCTCTTTTCCTTTGGAACTGTAAATTTATAGTAAATTCATCAGTTTCGGCTGTCATGAAGACAACGACAGGTGTAATTACGAAGAATCAAAATACGCGTTCAATATTCTGAGAAAGCTACTGATCAATTTTTGGTTTGTCTAGTAAGCTGACTAGGTTTCAAGTCAAATTTAATCAGGATATAATATCTAGGATAATGATGACATTCATATAATATAGAAATTAGTTCAAATATCAATATCATTATAAATAACTTCAAAGCATCTCCTGACCGATTTTTATAAGAAATCTATACCAGTTTTAGGAAACTTGATCGTACTCGAAGCTCATAAAATGTTGATACAATCTTTATTCACTTTATCCTTGAAACTAGAAAGATGAGCCACATTGAAGTTACTAAAAGTTTTAATAAAATATGTTCCGAGAGCTACCGAATACTTATTCAGCGATGGGGTAACGCGTTATACCAGTGTCAGGTGTACCCAACGTATAACTGCCGATTCTTGATTTTCGCGAAAATATGCTAATATTTTCGGTGATAAATCTGGTATTGCTGAATTTTTTTTGCGGATGTCGTTTCGCGGAGGTAATATTTGTCGTATTTTTTGTTGTTTTGTTGTCTATCATATGTTAAAGTTTGATATGTACAACAATGGAGTCAGCTAAAATATGTGTTTTGAGGTAAATTGTTACTTGGGTTTTGTGTGCAAGGTCATAATAATATATTTACATCATCGACTTTGGGTGTCTAATGTTGTACTCATTTTTGTCACTGTGTTTTTAATTTTCTAGAGGCATGAAAGAGCTAGTTACTTGAACTCTAGCTCTGTGTTGTGATCAATGGATTACTGGGCAAAACCTAGCTTCAAATTTTAACGATATCTTTTTGCATATATTATACGGGAGCAGCGTATCCGTTTTGTTTGAAATTGCAAGGAAAAGTAAAACTACAGATAAAAATGTACCACGTCTCATTAACAAAAGTAATGACGAGAAGATTACCTGAGCTATTGCCTCTCTTCCAGATCTAGTTCTTATTTGCCGACTCTTTCAAATGATAATATCAAATTAAGGAAGAAGTTATTCAACTTCTTCCAAATTTGATATTGGCATATATCAATTTTGGAAGAAGTTGGATACATGCTTGTATCAAATGACTATTTGTTTTATTATTTCTATTAATACCTGTGATGATTGACTCTAGACTGCTACGGCGCCGGTCCTTCGGGTGATGGGCGCGGCTATTTATTTTGTGTTTGGGTGTTAAATATCTATAAAAGGTATTTCAAAATACGTGATAATGATTATTATTCGTTGGGGTTCGTAGGGTTTGCCTCAATATATTACTACATTATTTTATTACCATAACAATTCAACCGCTGAGACTGTTAATAGAATTCTTAATACAACGTAATAAAATATAAAGTGTCTTTTTAGCAAAAGTAACTATATTAATTACACAATCAACGGAATCTTACGCCCAATTTAAGCAGAAACTTTATCAGCATCATTAACCTTTTAACACAATAGACCTCCCAACATACGATTACTAGGTGAAAATAGGGCTGCAAAACAAATGAGGAATAAATCGTTGTTTGTTCATTACGTAACACAACTTGCCTGGTGTGGTTGAAATGAAAATTAAGGGGTTACCCTGCGTGTGACACACTAACTACCAATTTAAGATGGAAACAAAACAACCGAAAATATGCCTTATATCGTAAACGTTCAGGTTCATTTCAAATGCAAAAATAAATTGGTTAAGGCCAAGTAGTGGTAGCAAACTCATAATTCATAGAGAAACGAGCAACGAATTTAAAGTTGGAAGGACTTGAAATAAAATTCGTTTCGTTGAGTTATTTACGTGATGGCAAGCGAATGGAAAGCGCTAATTCTTAAAAAATATGTTTGTTTGTTAGCACTGTTATTAATAGTTTTGTTCCGACAGCTACATGACTGTGAGATAGATAAATGTACATGAAAAATGGAAATTACATTGGATGCTAGCTGTACAAAAAGTAATGAAATATATGCTAATAAAGTTGTAATGGTCGATACTAATTTGATTTTGGTGGGTGGTATTTATGATGGTCTAGGTTAGAGTACTTATTTCGTAAGTATCTCAGTTTTATCACGGTTGCATTCAATATCGTTACCTTGGAGCTAGAGATCTGTTGTCCCATCGCATGGTTCAGCTGCTCAAAACATATCTATCATACTTCATGACAATCATGGCTGCGGGTTTGACGAGCTTCCAAGGCACGTACGACTGTTCGACGGTTTTTAAATTTTAATCCAGTGCGTGCACCATTTTAATTGACTGAATTTCGTGATTCAATTGCAAGAAAGGCTAAAAATCTTGTTGTATACTAATAATTCTCCAAAGTACCGGCTTTAGTATAATTTTTCATTTTAAAATTATAATTATAAATGTCTTCTTTTGTGTTGATCTCCATCGTACATCCATCTCCAGTATACTTATCACGAAGTTCATTGCGGGTTTCAAAACAGATTTACTTTTTCGGGACTTCACGATTTTCAGAACTTACTGCTGTTGAACCTAGCTACAAAACTATAACTGTTTCTTTAAAATAAAATGTTAACAATTTGTAAAATCAGTCTGCAAATGGGTGTGTACTAAAGCATACAAAAATTATGCTGTGCTCTCTACTCAAAATGGCTACATTTCTTCAGGGTGGCTTATCAGTTTAGATTTGGAATCTTAAATATTCAGACAGTTTGACTTTATCGATTTTTTATTAGTATGAATTATACTATTTTTACGTAGGAACTCGTAGGAAGGAGGAATGTTTACGTCAAATTAAGTAATCATACATAATTATTACGAGGTTATATCACATAATGTGTTGCCATAATAATAATTTTATTATACAACACAAGCCTTCATGTAACCTTACATAAAAATACCAAAGTGCGATTTTTTTATATGCTAGTTATAAATTAATCTAACCTCGCATGTCGTGGAGGTCAGGAATAATTTATTTCAGTTGTAACACGCAATCCATGACTATGTATTACAAAAGGTAATCAATGCTGAGTTGACTTTCAACACTTTGTAAATTTACTTTTTAATATTCCTACGGGATATATACCACATACCTTTGTTTTGGGTAACCGTTTGTGTATAAAATGTTTGTTTCAAGAAGGTTTTGATTCACTTGCCCGCCTGGTATGTGTGCCCCAAATCTTACAAGCTAAATTAAAGTCACTGCTTTTCAACCAGCGTGGTGTTAAAAGAACAATGCCCATTTCTGGCCGAGTTTGGAACTCATGAACAGCACAAAAAAGTTTCCATTAGTTGTTGAATAATCCTTTTTATTTATAACTTAATTTATAGGCATTACTAAAGGTGTGCCGAGAAACTTATTCAATAAATAGGTTTAAAAAGATGTGTTAACGTCTAAATAGCCAACGCGTAATAGATCAGAAATTGCCAGTAAAGAAATCATAATATTAAATCGATTATAACTTCTCTACTTGGTCCTTAAACATTTAAAATGTGTATATTTTAAGGTATATATTACGATTAACTACAAGTAAGTTCGATTTTGAACCAAATATATAGATAACCTATGTTCGAAATCCAAATCGATTAATCAATATCATTTAAAAACTGTAAAATGGCAACACTTTTTTGACTCTTAAGTAAATGTCGATAATGTCATATTCAGTTTATTTTGTTTGTAACCTATTTGTTTTGCTCGTGCACATTGTGAATGCTTTTTATGTTTTTGGGTCTTTTACGACTTCTGGCTTTTTCTTTCGGATTTCTACCCTTACCAAATGATTAACTCATTCCTTTCTATGCAAAACTACGAAATACTTTAACTATCCTAATAAAAGTGGGTACACACCTAATGTTTTGTGAGCATATAAAAGTACTTCTTGTAATAAAACTATGAATGTGACAGACCTCTAATCAATCTCAAAATTCTAGTTTAACACTCTTTTATCGAATGCAATAACAACTACTGCGAGTTTTGACTGTCCACATCTGGGCCGGCGTCTCTAAGAAAAATGGGCATTGTTCTTTATCATGGCTTTTCGGTTCAGATGATAATGAATTTTTATGACAAACAGTTTTCGTTTCCACTCTTTATATTCTTTGGTGCTTTATCAAAAAAGTTGCCATCGACACGATAATTAAGTATTCTAAGGTTCCACTTTCAAGTTGGACTTCATATTGTAACGTACTAGTAGATGTCTACAATGTGAAACAGTTGCAGCTCCTTACAAAAATAAATGTACCACCATTATATTTGTTTGAAAAGAGTGGCCATGAGTTGTATTGCCCGTTCTTTCTCGTGGTTTTATCTATTGCATTGCGAACGTGGCAGTAAATGTAAATGTAGAATCATTAAGTAACGTAATTAACTTAAATTTTGACGTTCATAAGCGTCACTTTGTGGCCTAGATGAATAAATGATTTTGATTTTGATTGATTTTGATTTTGAACGGAATCCTATGGACCCCAGGCTGATTAAAATTTTAGTTTTCTTACTAACTGGGTTTAAAATATCAAATTCAGCCTGCTAAGTAATTTGTGGCCAGGGTTCCCGCGCCCCTCCTCGCGCAGGACCATGGAATTCGTCCTTACTTTATATTCCTCTGCTGACAGCATTTACCAAACGTAAATGCTTATAATTGAATGAAAGTGGACATCAAAATATTAAAGACAGCGATATATTAGTATTGGTTTGTCATCACAAAATCACTCTACATATATTCATGCTTCGCATATTGGTACTTGAGTACAAGGCAGCGTATCTCAGAGACGGCAGCTCCAGGGAGACGAAGACCTCGATCCAGGTATATTAGTCATATAGTATTATCGGCGCCGAGTATTTCAGCGATATCCAGTGTATAGTATTGAGCGTACAGTAACAGTCTCAGAACTGATGTCACAAAACGCCTCCTTGCCGCAAGTCACAACATTGAAGCCCATACTAACATAGTCAATTAAAACGTATTAAGCCATCGCGCATAGTTTGCAGGAAAGCTCTCGTTACAATCGCCGCTAGATTAGCCGCCAGGACTTACGGCTACCGCGTGACCGACAGGTGGCTCTTCTTTCGCTCTTTAAAACCTTGTCAGCTGCTCTGTACTGGCCTGTACGCAGGTTTAGACAGCGATTGTGAAAGTCCTGCATTCTACCACCTGATCGCGAATACGGAGACTTCCATCATACATCGCTCGTCTTCACATCCATTATCAACAAGGTACGAACCACTACTAATGGTACACGCAGTTATTAATAATATAACTATGTACAATATCTCATAGGGAACTTTATATTTTAGTCAGCCTGGTATATATATATGGTGTGATATAGACATAGATACACAACAGAGTTATTAATGTTATACAGTTCATGCAATAAATTACAGTAAAGTGAATAACAGACACTCACCGGACTTTTAGCTGCGTCGCTGCCAAACTTACCCCTTGCCCTGTGCTGATCACCTTCTGTTGATGCCGCTGGCCTTGTTCTTCGATATCACTAAGCACTAATTATCGACCAACACCGAACCTCTTTCGCGCTAGGCCAGGTCCGATCTCTCTCGCGCCATAAGACCCACTGTCTCTACCACCTAGCTAGAGCGTTCCGTGATCTGCCCTCTTCCGCGTCCTAGACTGACTGTCCCTACCCCTACTCATATATCCTCAACTACCACGCCACGCTTTTCTGAGACCCAACTCGCTCCGCCTCCTAAGATCGACTGTCCAGTCAAACACAACCAACGCAACGCCTCTCGTATCCTTACTACCTGAGAGGATCCGTTTCTTATCGTTGATCCCCTTTTTTATGATCCTCAACTATACCGCATGTGAACACTACAGTGCAAATGTTTTCTCATATTTCATGGCTATTTCTTTACTCATATGCCTGTCACATAATTCTTATAAATTTTTCAACCTTTTCGAATTTATGAGTTTACTAATTGCATAACGTTGGCGCCAGCGTAGCGATAAGACAAACACATCTGAAAACAAGTATGCGACCTAAGAACTATATATTATTATTTAATTTGGTGTAACCAGTCACACCATTACAATATTAAGGAAATCCTCAAAGGTTAAAACTGGTTTTTAAAATACCCCATAATATTAATTTATAGCTCATACATACGTCGGGAATGCCCGAAAGTTTGGGCATTGGTAATACTGGAATACTCATAGACTGACGTCTACGAAATACGTGTAAATGTCGTCTAGAAGGACTTTGCATTACCCAAGTCGCCAGTTCAATAATAAAGCTCCCACTAAAAATGGTGCGACTACGGCTCTAGCTTGAGCATTTCAGTACTTATACTTTTCTGGACTTTTATCTGAAAAAGGGGGTCTGAAAGAAAATAGCTCATATTTTCTTGTTTCTTTCTTCTTAGACCTCCTTTTTGACGTAGTCGGGTTATAGTTTTGAAACCTATTTTTATTTATAATTCTGCCAGACAAAACTGACATAATAAACATATTTGTTTAACAATCGACAAGACGCGTAAAGTAAGTTAAGTTTCAAAATGAAAATATTAGTCAAACAACCATCACTCGTCATTAACATTAGTCTTCAATCAACATCCACAAGTTAATGCACATAGATTTGTACATACAAACCTACATTAACTTGTGCAACGGATCTAAATAAGATAGCAAGTATTTTACATAGACAATAAATCATCTTTTAACGTATGATATTATGCAAGTATCACTCAGAGGTGTTCATTATTCAACATCCAATATCAATTATTTTTGGATATAATGTAAATTTGTGTGTCAGTAAAATGTAATGTAAGTAGGATTGCCCATTTTATTTTTCTACGACCGCTTCAGTTCGTGCCCATTTTTGTTATTATTAAATAAGACAGTCATATAAGACTGTCCCCATTATAGACACTGATTAATTAAAACTCGACGCGTTACGTCTTTAATTACAAATAATATAAACTCTTTTAGGTTTATATTGAAAGCAAATTAATTGGCTGGCACTTCGTCGTTGTCACAGAAAGTTGGAAGTCGGTCAGCTGTCAGAAGTTAACATGACCGTTGGTTACTGCAACCTCAAGTGACCCTTACTAAACGTAAGGTTGTTTAGGTCAGACGTTTTAGAATAAAATAGAATCAGCACCAGATTTCTGATAGCATTGTTTGTTTTACTTTGAATACTAGACAAAATAATCCGTTTTTATTTCATTATCTGCTACAAAGCATCTTGTTGATTCCATTAGTTCTTATATAAAATCTTTGAAAGGGTCTTAACAGAATCAAAAATTTGATTACTCGTCTAGGCGATAGATCTCGATCTGTATTTATGAGTTTCTTCCAGGCTCTTCTCATAACCCTACCATCCCGAACCTGGTTGTAAAAAAAGAAATGACGTTCATAAGTGTTGCTTTTGTAACCTATATGAATAAATGATTTTGAATTTGAATTTGTATTTACTTACGATGCAAAATTTAATAGTGGCAGGTTAGTTCAAGGTCAAATGAAATGAAATGTTATTTTATCTATTGGAAACTATTTCAAGTGCATACGTATCACTAAAATACGTTTAGCGTAGTATATTAAATATCGGTTGAATAATTGTATATTATTATCCGTTGGTGATTATAACTACTATTGAAATTAACTGGCAATAAATTTCATAGGAATAATTTCTTGGAAAATTATGTTAATAATGTGGATAAGATACATTAATAAAAAAATTTAAAGAAAAATTATGAGTGTCGGGATTCGATTTCAGGATTTATATTTATAAATTTGCTTAGGTACCTGTACAGTGAACTACTTTTCATATGATCTGTGTGTTTGACTGGGTTTCTGGAAATTCTAATTTAATAGTAGGACAAACTAAGTGCCCTGTTGTGAAAATAACGTGGCTAATTTCACGGAAACTCGCTAATAATCTATATCAAAATTACATTTTCTTCTCAGAAAATTCATAGTACTTTGACTGGTTTGCTGTCTACCGGGCACATTACTGTGGATTTTTTCACAGGTTTTATGTATGTGGTTATTTGATTCTCATAAATAAAACTTGTGAAAAATCCACAGTCTGTATGTACTTGTTGGTATGTCAATATTTTGGCTTCATTCCGGTACCCTTAGCATCACTGCCAAAATTTTATTCGACCTGAGTTGTATAACATAAATATGTTGCGTAACATATTTTATGGAACCTTATAATTACAAATTACATTGATTTTGGTGTCTACAGATTGAGTGTTTGTAAAGTCCTCCGCGCGACACAAGCTGTGGGCTATCTTTTTTGAAACAAAAATATTTTGTAGTTATTGTATATCACCAGTACGCAATAAACTTACTTTTATTTCGGTATCAATAAAGTCTAAAAATATATCTTTTGCTCCACAATTCTTCAGTCTTATATCCGGGGTAACCCTTTGTAGTGTGTGCCAATATCGATAAAAATAAAACCAATCGCAAAAGGCTCGGCCTGATGTTAACAGCCCAAGTACCTATATCATGGCTCTAGGAATATATAGAGCTCGTGTGTTAGAGAGAAGAAAGATTTGGTGCGTGTTTGATACTTAATTGTAGGTATTTGTGTCATGCAATTTTTTCAAATTCATTTATTAGTGTGATTTTTGGTTTCACGTTACATGTAGTCTTAATACAATTGAAAGCATCTCAAAAATCTACCATGATGGTTTACACTGTTTCACATTTATTTTATATTAATTACTTATTTAAAAATTTAAAAAAAAATCAGAATAATCGTAAGTCCAGAAATATAAAAATCAAATAATTGCAACATAACAACATAATTTGGGAAACCAACAATTTCAATCATCGTATTGCTTTATTGACACAGGGATTAAAATAATACATGTCGTCATTCGTGTAATGCAACTACATATTATCTTGTTGTTATATAAAGCATCAAAGACATTAATCATAATTTCTTACGAAAAATCTAATTGTAAAGAATAATTGTTTATTCGCTAAAACTACACAGTTATAAAAATATGGAAGTATAAGTTATAGACAAAGTTTTGAACTTAAGTAAATAAACTTTTACTCCTGTTTCTTTGTATGGAATCTAATTATCACGTTACCCAACTAACCCTTCGTATTCAAGAACATTGTAAGCCGCCAAAGACCACGCTAAAGAAACTTGTATATTGTATACAAATCGTGTAAGTTTTAAATCGAGCAGTTGCCCAATAAACCATGAAACTACTACCCTTTTTTAAAGGTAGTGATCGAGGGACCGGAACATTTTCGACCCACAAACATGGCTTGAACTTTAATTAATCCCCTTAACATTGAAAATAAAATTGTGACTTCCACAAATAATATACAACAAGCGCAAAAGAAAATAAAAAATAATGGCCTACCTGGACCGCATTTTGATAGGAATGACTAGTAAATCAGAAAATAATAATTAAAAGATAAGCACATAGCCTTTTTTCAGTACATCCCAGCCATTTCAACCAAAGTAAAAACCGGCTTATTGAAATTTTTTATTTATTTTTGTACATCCTTTGAAGAAATTCTAGTCTAAAAGAAAGTCATTCGCTACAAACCCAATGTATTCGTATACAACTCGCATCAAAATAAATGAAACCGTATATAAGATGATATGAATAAGGTTCAGATATCAACCACCGCACCCACTTACATATTATATAATAATACACAAATGAAAACATTTCCTCGGCTCGGAAACCGCATCGTTTTGTAGACATCCACAATAAGTAGGGTTATATTTTAATTATATAGAACGTTAAGCTTATGCCGTAAATACATTAAGACTTAGTTGGGTACGCAGCCTTCGGCGGTAACACGCTATTGGGCAATTGTGTAACGGTTATAGACAGTGTGTTAGTATCTCCACCAGGCTGCCGCTACCAATATTTTTTACTTGACCTGAAATATAATAATATTATGTTGCTTGAATTTGAATATACGAATATATGCATGAATGAAACACCCACAGTCATTAGACTGTAAATGTTAAAACAGAATTGAGTTTCCTATTATGCAAATACGTGCACCACGCAATGTTTAGTTAGAATTTATGAAATTTCTAGTGTAAGATTAATCTTATTTTGACTTATTAATGCTGTATAAGTTCATTAGCTTCGAGTGGCGAGAGTACATATAGATAGTATCAGATTTCGACGAAAACTACTGCGTGGGTTGCAGGCATTTCGTTCAAGTTTAATCCTCCAGTTGCAGTGTGGGTTTTGATTCCACTACGAACTTATTTAATTTGTTTTACTTAAATAACGAACAACAGTCTTGATAAAGCTGCCACAGTATTCTAGAAAAGGAGAGATATTAGACCTCAGTAGTCTTGGGACTTCATCATAAGTGGAGCTGTTGTAAATATCTGTTTAGAGGTAGCAAGAATTTTGATAATGCATATCATATAAAGGAGAGGCCTAGTCCAGCAGTGGACTGTTTAAGGCTGATGATGATGATGATATCATATAAAAGTTTGAAGTGACTGCCTCCGTGGTCCAGTGGATAGCGTACGCAACTGCTGATCGGAGGTCCCGGGTTCGATTCCCGGGTCGGGCAAAAGTGTTACTGGGTTTTTTCGAATTCTCAGTAGCAGCCCGGAGTCTGGTGATGTGCCCGGTAACGGCAATAGGCTCGCCCCCTATTACGTGGAGTCCAACGTAAATGTATTTTGAGTCCAAAATTCATGGCGAAATGTGGGTGTAATATTTACACCTCTGCCTACCCCTTCGAGGATACAGGCGTGTGACTATAAATAAAAAAAAATAAAGTTTAAAATGTGAGGTAAGGAGCAATTGATTTAAATGTTAATTACAATATCTATGTATATCTCTATATATAAATAATCTCTAACCGTGTGGTGAAGATTAAGAATACGGAATGTCACCACCCCATATCATCCCATGGGTGTCGTAAGAGCCGACAGAGGGAGCCTATTATGCAGAGAACAACACTGTAAGAGAAGGAAAACTTGATACAAACCCTATACCAACCCGTTTGGCCAGCGTGGTATAGTAGGCCAATTCCTCCTTTCAAAGGAGAGGCCTAGTCCAGCAGTGGACTTTTAAAGGCTGATGATGATGATGGCAATATCTATAGTTAATATGATTAAGTAGAAAAATCTTATTTTTTTTCACCCTGTGATCTTTAACTTTCTTGTTTTGGCTTTTGTAGCTAGCAATAGACAGACGAACCTGTGGCCAACCGGATAGTAGCTAGTAGCCCCGGTTCTTGCACATGGCCGTGTGTGGAAACACAACTAAAGCTCTGCCTGATGATGAAAATACGAATAGAAGGAGGAGCAGGATGAAGGTTTCCCCTCAGTGGAGGCCGTCGAAAGCCCCATCTCCTCGCGTTCCCGAAATAGAGGGTCTTGTCAGACAGACAGACGAAGTGAATTTAAAAGGGTTCCGTTTTAGGTACCGAACAGTAACACTTATAAAAGTTCGAGAGATAAATTTATTGAAGACTATACCATGCTCCTACAGTGCAAAAAACTTAACCTCAATATTGACTCCGAGCCAAAATAAACTGTTCCCAAAAAAATGCGACCAGGGACGTACTATGCCAATAACCTGATTATAAGGAACTACACAACTTGTTAATTATAAATCAATCTGTATTACGGTAGAATTATCTGTGCTACAAATAAATGGTACAAAAAAAAACCTACTTGTCACTACAAGCAACATACATACATAAATGTACGTAAAAGTAAACCATATCCCGAAATAGTGAATAGGTAGTTTTATTACCAAGGTAATGTTATTCATGATAGATGAACTTTGTGACAAGGGTAGTGCGGTGGCTGACCCCAAGTGGGTTTAATTGAAAGAAACTTAACTTCTACGACGTATTCAGGGATATAACGTGACTTATAGTGAAGTGTGTTTTTAGATCAATGGTGATCTCTTTACAAATATTACTCATTATGGTACTTAGGCTGTTTGCCCACCGCTGCCGAAATAGCGATCATTTATCGATATTATCTCGTTAAGAAAACTTACAATAGATATTATAATATGTACATTCTGTGTAAACAGCAGAAAGTACTTATATTTATAATCGTTGGCCATGTTGAAGACTAGACCGTTGTATTGTCGCTGAGATTCAAGTCCTATTAAAAATTATAATCGGAAGAACCGGATAAGTCGCCAGCAAAATCTACACTAATCCGTGTAACTACCGTAGCGTAGTTTCAAGGCCAAATCTTCTTTTTGACTCAGAATGATTCTCTTCTTCTTTCTTTTGCCTGCCCTATTCCCATTTTACTTGGGGTCGGCGCAGAATGTCTTTCGCTTCCATTCTCTCATATCAGCCGTCATCTGATTATTCACTCCCTTATCATTCATGTCATCATTCACACAATCCATCCATCTTTTCTTTGGTCTTCCTCTTGCTTTATATCCCTCAACTCTAATATTCATCACCTTTCTAGTCACATGCTTTTCATCCCTCCTCATAACATGCCCATACCACACTAGACGATATCCTTTCAGCTTTTCTTGCACCGGTGCAACTTTCAAACTTCCCCTAATATACTCATTTCTAATTTTATCCATCCTTGTGACCCCACACATCCATCTCAACATCCTCATCTCTGCTACATGTAATCTTCTTTCATCCGTCTTCTTCACGGCCCAGCATTCCGATCCATATAGTGCGACAGGTCTTATAACGGATTTGTAAATTTTGCCCTTTAATTTAAGGGGCATCCGCGGGTCACACGTTGTTCCAGTGACCTGTCGCTATTTCATCCAACCTGAGTTGATCCGGTGCGTGACATTGTGGTCTATTTCACCGTCCCCTTGAATAAGTGACCCGAGGTACCGGAAGTCGGAGCAGACTGATATGGGTTCTCCAGCAAGGGATATGGACGCAGGACTGGAGAGACCGCCGAAGTCGCAAAACATGTACTCAGTTTTGCTTTTGCTGACTTTCAGGCCTACACTTTGTCTTTGCCTTTGCCACCTATTTGTCAGTCTGCTCTGGACCTCAAGGCCACTCTCGGCAATCAACACAATGTCGTCGGCGAATAGCATACACCAGGGCGCCTCTTTCTGTATGTCCGCCGTAAGGGCGTCCATTATTAGCAGGAAGAGATAAGGGCTAAGAGCCGACCCCTGGTGCAAGCCTACAGCCACATTGAAGTTGCCGGTATTGCCCGCTGTGGACCGGACATGGGTTGTACATCTACTGTACATCGCCCGGATCAACTGTACATACTTCCCAGGCACTGCTTTCTTCTTAAGGGCCCACCACAAAACCTCACGCGGTACTCGATCATATGCCTTTTCGAGATCTACAAAAACCATGTGCAAGTTCTTGTGTGCACTTCTGTACTTTTCGCATAGTTGGCGGATCGCGAAAATGGCATCTATTGTACCTCGACCAGGCATAAAACCGAATTGGTTTTGTGAAATTACACTCTCTTCTCTCAATCGTCGTTCAATCACTTTCTCCCAAGCTTTCATACTATGTGAAATTAGCTTTATTCCTCTATAGTTATTACACTTTGCTTTTATAGATGGGCACCAGTGAACTGCTACACCATTCATCAGGTATGGCTTCTTCCACCAACAACTTATTGAAGAATAAAGCTAACCACTTCCATCCGTCTACTTGCAGTATCTTCCACACTTCAATTGGTATTCCATCCGGCCCCGCAGCTTTTCCATTCTTCATTCCATTTACTGCTACTCTCACTTCATCCTCACTTATCTTTCTTATTAGCCCTTCATTCACAGGTATATTCTCAAGCACACCACTCCAATCATTTTCTTCATTCATCAGTCTCGCAAAGTAATTCCTCCATCTATCCTTAATTTCGTCATCCGCGCAAAGTACCGTTCCATTTCATCTTTTATACACTTTATGTTACATACATCCCTTGCTTTCCTCGTTCTAGCTTTAGCTAGCCGGTATAGTTGTTTTTGGCCCGCCGGGTTCTCCAAGTTATTATATAAGCTCTCCTGGGCCGCTGCTTTTGCCATAGTAACAGCTTTCTTAGCTTTCTTCTTTAGATCATTATACTCTACCTTCTTTTCTTGTTTCAGGCTGACATTCATTTCATCCACACCCTGCCATTCCTTCAATTTCCTCTTCTTATCCTTCAAAATCTTTTGTACTTCTGTCGACCACCACCATGTATCTCTATCTATCGTTCCTTTTCCTTTTGATTCTCCTAAAATATCTTTCGCTGCACTCCTGATACACCCTGCCATTTCACTCCAGCATTCATTTATACTTCTACATTCCATGTCATCCATCGCTATCATTTTATTTACAACTCGCTCTCTAAATTTCCTTTCATATTCTGGCCTTTCTAAGAAGTGCCACTTAATTTTAGGAGGTGGTTGCTCTTTGTTTCTGTTGCATATTACTTCTGTAGTAACTTCCATTATGAGGAGCCTGTGCTGCGATGTTAGATCTTCCCCGGGTATTATTTTGCAGTCTTTGACGTGGTTGAGGTTGCTGCGTCTGACAAGAAAGTAATCAATTTGAGTCATGTGATTGCCACTTTTATATGTGATTAAGTGGTCTCTCTTCTTCTGGAACCATGTGTTGGCAATCGCCAGGTCGAAAGCAATTGTCGATTGTAGCAGGCCTTCACCCTCATTATTGCGATTACCAAATGCCCATCCTCCGTGTACTCTTTCATACCCACTATTCACTCTTCCTACATGCCCATTAAAATCGCCACCAACATACATTTCCTCATGCACTGAAATATTCATCAAAACACAGTCAAAGTCCTCCCAAAACTTCTCTTTCACCCTTTCATCACATCCTGCCTGTGGGGCATATACACTTATAACGTTCAGTATCACATTTTCTAACATAACTTTCACAACTATCAGGCTATCATTCACCCTAATAACTTCCATCACTTGTTCTTTCAATTTACTATCTAAAACAATTCCCACACCATTTCTTTTTCCATCACTTCCACTGTAGTAAAACTTGTATTCCTCACCAATCTCCCTCGCCTTTGTGCCTTTCCACCTGGTTTCCTGTAAACACGCCACATTTATCCGTCGCTTTTTAAGTACATCCGCTAATTCTCTGGCTCTTCCACTCATCGTCCCAACATTCCAACTAGCATACCTCATCTTCACTTGCCGGGTTAACTTCTTACGTTGCACCCGCCTGGCTTGGTGCAACAACCCTTGACCATTTATCACCGCGGCCGGGTGCTGCCTCGGCGCGTCACCTATGGGGTACGCCCTAGCCCCATCGCACATCATAACATTAATTCCAGCCATTCTGCATAAAAGATTCGGCATAGATTTCACAGTCGGCCGCCTGCCTGACATCAACCTTCTTTGGGAATGCTATTGTTGGTAGTTTACCCGCTACCGCTCGGGTGACCAAATGTGCTGATAAATATGCACCTGGTCCCATGCGCCCATTAGTCGCCTTCTACGACGCCCCGGGAAGAGCAAAGGGGGGTTGTGCTATTCTTTAAGTCCGGCACCACACGGACCTGACTCAGAATGATTCTAAGAATTAAAAATACGAATTGTTAACTTTCTTTTAAATAATCGTAATAATGTCCTATTGTCAAACATAGTCTTATTGTTTAACACTTTCTTTAACTCAATCTGTACGTCATTATTGTCGACTATAATCCAAAATATAGCGTTTAAGAATATTTGATCAAAATTTTAGTACTACCTAAATATTATATTATGACTTCTACTCACAGGCTCTCTGTAGTTTTCTAATTATAATTTAAACTTCATTCATGTAAATCTGGGGGCACGGCAGTGCCCCCACCAAGTCGGGCAAAAAAGCGGCACGGCCGTACCATCCTTTTCTCGAAGCAATTCAGGCCATTTTCGACCCCCTATAACTTCGTTGTGGATAAAACTAGAAGCCTGATTGTTTAGTAACCATGCAGACATTGTATAAAGATGGTGTATTTCAAATTTTATTCAATTTGAACCAGTAGTTTAAGAATTATAACGAGTCAAAATTCTTAATTTTGTCACTCACTGACCGATCATCAAAAGTCTAAGGCACTTCAAGCAAACATAGAAGCTTCAAATTTAGGAAACAATTAGTGTTTAGTGTATGAAGCAAGGAAAAACTAAAATATATTTCAATAACTTTGTAATCGCATATGAATATAAAGGATTACAAATTTACATTTGCAGTTAGAGCTTTAATTAAGCAAATTCGTTGTTGGTGTACAAGAAGTAGAAGGTACCGTAAAGGACAAAAGTAAGACTATCTACAAAAAGAAATGAGATCCCGTAAAAATAATACATATCAAAAATACCAAGTCTCGCGACCGTAAAAATTTGTGAGATCCATGTAATACCAAGTCGGTTAATTAAAAATCTTTAATGTTTTAAATAAATATATTGACTTGGCAATTGCATTATACAATCTAATTTATATAATTATGTATTACTTATGAGATATATATTGTTTCCACGGAATGGCCGAGTCAATCTATTTATTTGAAACATTATAGATTTTTAATTAACCGACTTGGTACTACATGGATCTCACAACTTTTTACGGTCGCGAGACTTAAGAGCTTAAGAAATCGAATTTTACTTTTATACTGATAACACTATTGCTGAAAAGAAAATCATAATTTTTAGAAAATGTCCTCTCGTACTAGGAATCAAATATAAAATAGAAATAAGCGGCATAGAACATAAACCTGTGTGACACCACAAACGTTGGAACTGCTTTTATATTGTGACTTTTTGGCTTCGGTGTGCACGTAAAGCTGTCAGTGCCAGCTGTTTAAAGATCATTGATAGTCGTAACCGCGAGTCAGTACCCTCAAATAGGGCGTAAAAGGTAGTCTACTTTATACAATAACCTTTTTTTAACTGTTAGTCTCCAGGCAGCTTAAAGACATACTAATATTCGAATATAAAATGGAATTGGGGCAAAATATTTAATGCTTTATTTGTCATAATCATTCAAATGTAATCCGGCTGATTAACGTTTGAATGAATATGACGAATCAAGGCGATCAACAACAAAATTAAACAAAACCACAAGCACACTTGTTGTCTGCGCACAGAATCCCATGCTTCGCAAGTGTGTACGACATGCACTTCTGTTGCCTGAACTCTTTCCGCTTTATCGGCTCTTCTAAATATTTATTACACAAAGCTGCATTGTGCTAAATGGTTACCTAATTGGCCTGCGTCAATTTATAACTTAACGTCAACTTACTTACCTTTTGGGCTTACAATTGCAGCAAAAATAGCTTACTCATATTTACTAATGAATAGACTTTACAAAGCATTCAAATAAAACTTTTGTTTTCGGTGCAATATTAAGTTAAAATGGCGGTTAAAACGGCGTATCATGCCTTCGTGTTTATAGAAGATCACAAAGGGAACTGTCTCTGGATCCTATTTAACTGTCAGTGTTGGACACAAAGCGATATCAAATTGACTTTATCTCTGTAAATCTTTATTTGTAAAGCTGCGCTTTGGGACAGTGAACGGTTCATGTCCGGTATGATTTTAGACTTTATAAAATGAAGAGGAAATTTTAGGGTGGCTTGCTTCAGCAAGGGTTCTTTTCATTTCATTTATTCATATAACAATGTCACATTGTGTTTAAATATTAAAACATACAATAGCACATACAATAATAGGTAGGTAAATAATTAATAAAAACATGCGCACCAAAAACAATTACAAAACGACATAAAATCAAACACATCTATAACATTAAATTACATTATAAAACAATAATTAAAACATTTGCAAAAAAATATATAATCAGGTATATCAAATTATAACACGTACATATAACATTAATCAATCATTATAAAGATAATAAAAATAATAATAATGAAAATTCATACAGTAGTAAAAAATTCATCTATCGAATAATAATGTAGGAGATAGGCCTTTAATTTTATTTGAAATAAGTGTCTCCTATATAAATATTGCTTCAGCTCTTTTGGTAAGCAATTGAACAACTTAACACCTCGATATTCCGTACTATGTTTTACAACATTTAGATTTGGTTTCAGCTTTTGACGTAAGTGATTTTTTCAAGAACATTCTCGTATTAACCTTTCTTCTTCAGACTCGTAAGTATTTATTTTCTTTGCATAATTACTTAAAACTGTTAAAATGTACAAAATGGGTACGGTCAGTATAGAAAGATTTAGAAAATGTTCCCTACACGATTTCCATTATGGTATACGTACTATTGATCTTATTGCCCTTTTCTGTAATATGAAAGCACGACCACAATTGTACTTATAATTATTACTCCAGAATTGAATGCTATATCGCAACCGAGACTCAACTAGTGCGTGATATACAGATTTCAAATACTTTTTGTTTACTTCATCTCTTAGGCTTCTTAGAGCGGAACATGCTGAGGATATTGACCCATCTATAGCATTCATTTCATTTTTCCAGGTCAGTAACGAGTCAATATGAATGCCTAAAAACTTTACTGTATCTACTAGTGTTATGCTTTTATCATTCAGTTGTGCATTCATATTATCTGTATTGCGACAAGGAGACTCAAGTAACATGATATTAGTTTTTTTAGTATTTACCGTTAATTTATTCAGTGTAAACCAAGTATTGAAATATTCCAGTATGTTATCTTTATATATAAAATCCTTGCGTTACTGACTGACTGACAGACACGCTACAGCCGAAACTATTGGGCGCAGGAAGCTGAAATTTGGCATTTATGTTCCTTGGGGACCGTAGGGGTGCACTAAGAAGGGATTTCCCGAAATTGCCACGGGATCGGCCAAAATGGGTAAATTTAAAAAAAATGCAGGCGTAGCTGCTGGCTTCATCTAGTTTATTTTAATATTTAGAGAAACAATATCATTTGCACTTATAACTGCCGTCAGCAAATACTACGAGTTGAACATCTGGGTTCAAATGACAAATATAGTTTAGCAGATCATTCGTAAATATGAGGACAGTATTGGACCCAGAGAAGAGCCTTGTGGTACACCAGTTTTCACAATGCTCGCTGGCAACTAGTATCATCTGTTGATTTTACTTCTTTATACATCTGCCTATTACTTAAGTATAAATTAATTAGTTGTAACACCTTATTTATCTCTTACACCGTAATGCTCTAATTTTTCGGAGTAGTATTGTATAGTCTACTGAGTCAAAAGCGGAACTCAAATCCAAGAAAACTGCAGCTTCCTTCATTTTTTTATTAATTTTATCTATCACTTCACTTACCAGACTATTTGAAGCATCTGCAGTGCTAACACTTTTCGGATATCTGAACTGCTTTCTATTTATAACTTGACTAGAGGACGCCAGCAGCTACGCCAGCATTTTTTTTTAATTTTTCCGTTTTGGCCGATCCCGTGGGAATTTCGGGAAATTCCTTCTTAGTGCTCCCTTACGGCCCTCAAGGAACATACATGCCAAATTTCAGCTTCCTGCGCCCAATAGTTTCGGCTGTAGCGTGTCTGTCAGTCAGTCAGTAACGCAAGGATTTTATATATTAAGATTACGATTAAGATGAGAGACTAGGCGAGCTTTTATTAATTTCTCAAAAATTTTCTATATAGTAGTGGATATAGTGGGATAGTTCAGATATAGGTCTGTAATTATTCGGATCACTTTGGTTACCTTTTTTATACAATGCAACAGTTTTTGCGATTTTCATTTGATCAGGCAAAACGCCTTCATTAAAACATTTATTGAAAAAAATTTAGTGTTATAAAATGTTAGTTCAGTGTCAACTTAGAAGATTTGTTGAATTAAATGTTTTAAAGAATTTAGTGTAAGTTCTAGTTTAAGACGTGTAAATATAATGTACCTAAGAATTTTGAATGAATTTTAATTTCAAATTGTCTTTTGGTATATTATTATGCATAAAGTACTTGTTTTGAGATATTTTGGCATTGTTGTAATTGCCTTTTAAACTCCAATGTTAGTGTCATACATTTTGGAGTAATGGAATTGAATTAAATCAAAATTTTAAATTTAAAATGTTATTTTATTTCCTGTTCGTTTGCCGCCTTATACCACTAAAAAAAAAACACCTTAGACGTATTTAGTGATGGGATGAACTGCTACGATATATATTCGATGTTTTTATAATAAAAAACGTATATTGGGCGTAATTCAAATCATATTATAAAAAGTCTATAATTATATTAATGAAACAATATACATACATACATAGACTCACGCCTGTTTCCCGGAGGGGTAGGCAGAGACTACGAAACGCCATTTGCAACGATCCTGACATATCTCTATTGCTTCATTCACTCTCATCAGATTCCTCATGCATGCTCTTCTGTTCAGGGTACTTCTAATCTGCCCTGTTTTTAGGATGTAATGAAACTACAGAACATATATATAGAATAGATTTCATTCGTTAAACTCATATCAGAGGCAGCAACATCTGAATTGTCACTAAATTCATCATCTGTATCTGTGACGGATAATCAACGATGACTCCATTATATTGTCAATGTGGATGTCACGATCCCAATCAGACATAATGTCCCTCTTTGTTTTATTCACAACCTTCGACCAGTCTTCAGGTTGGAAATTGTTGATGGCCGCTTGCAATAGCACCAACATTTTATTTGCTGTAAATGGCGGCGAAGTATTATTTCTTGCGGCGTGACCTTTCATTTGGGACCAAATCATCTCAATAGCATTATACTGGCAATGGTAGGGTGATAGTCGAAGGACCTGACGGCCTTTTTCTTTTGCCATTTCGTCCAGAGCATAGGTAGGAGTTGGTGGCTTATGACGCCGTACTAAGGCAATAATTATTTCATAGACCTATGGATCAATCTTTAAATTTTTCGTAGTTTACCTCCTCATGATACTCTGTAGTTTTTTTTTACTTAAAAGCCAGCAAACAATTAGGGACGAATACACTTGCTGTACCTGCATGACAAATAATAAGGCGTTCGCCTTTGCCCTCAGGCACTTTGGCACACGATTGTGCTGTATCTTCCGTCCAACTTTTACCCGCTGTGTGGTTGGAGTTTAGCCACGTTTCATCCAAAAATACAACTTTGCTCCAATCACTTATGTTTATGCTCTGAGTACCGATAGATCGATAAAAATGAATTGCATAACGTCACTACCCTAGTCATGTGGTACTGACGGATGTCAACGTCATATAAGCAATTATCATCCGCACGATGCTACAGCGCACAGGGTATAGTGACGCTTCCTAGCCTATTTATTTCGATAATATGTCTTGCTTGGAAAAAAGATGTAACATCATAAAGAAGCAAAAGATTAATTGTATTACAGAAATTAAAGAATTCCTACTATACTTCAGCCTCGTCATCGCACGCGTGGTTTTCATTTATCCCCAGAAAAAAATGGGCCTTTATGCTGAAATATTGTTCACATTTGTAAGTTATACTTCTGCACTTAGTAATGTTTACCTTCAGCGCTTAGCAGTAAAAAAACAATTAAAAGGGTAAAACTAGTAGTAAGAAATGAAAAAAAAATGTTTTATAAAAATAAATATAAAAGATTTCAAAGTTGAATTTGCAGTTAGGACTTTAAGAGAATTCGTTGTTAGTATACAAGAAGTAGAAGGTAAAGTAGAAAGGAAAAATTTAGGACTATCTATAAAAATAAATGAGATCCCATAAAAAACAATACTTGTCAAAAACCAAGTCTCGCAACTCAGTTCTTCTACTGTAAAAAGTTGTGAGATCCATATAATACCAAGTAGGTAATTAATTTTTGACAAGTATTGTTTTTTATGTGTATAATACACACATATATAAACAGATTAGCACTTCTTCGTGTGTTGTGGTTATGTTGTGGTACGTATGAAACTATACATACATACACATACATAGACTCACGCCTGTTTCCCCGAAGGGGTAGCCAGAGGCATATTAAACGCCCACTTTTCGCCAGTGTTTTGATCCCACGTGTGGGTGGCGAGCCTATTGCCGCTTATCGGGATAACGTATGAAACCAGCCTTATAAATATGTGTCGCATCCTGAGAGGTTACAAATTTGTGCTCATAGCCTTCTTGCGTGAGTCTTCTTCTTTCTCTAAGCGTTATCCCAGTTTCAGTCTGGGGTCCGCTTTCTAGTCTAACCGGATTTGGCTGAATATTAGCTTTTCCACAGAGCGACTGCCTGTCTGACCTCCGCAACCCGAAGGGATAGCGATATTCCATGGTTTAGACCAGTGTCAGTTTATTTAGAAGGTACTGACGCCCTATAACGACTGTCAAAGATCTTCATGACAACCGGGACCGACGGCTTAACGTGCTCTCCGAGGCACGGGACAAGCGATAATTAACAATTCAATACGCACATAACTCCGAAAAGTCATTGGTGCGCGCCGTGGATTCGAACCTGATACCCTCTGCATGGCAGTCTGTTGGTATATCCACTCGGCTATCGCTGCCTTTTTTAGCCTTCTTGCGTGAGTAAAAAAACATAAATTAAAACTCCTTATTTCCACCGTGGGGGCCCAATTCTCCTAAATATATTTGTTCAAAATACAGTTTCGATATAATGCCAGTGTCACAAATGATATTCTTGTAAATTAACTGATATTTGAATGAAATTGTTATGAGATCAGAAATTCAAACAAGTGTCAAAATATGTGTCAACGAGGAACAATTATACGATAATGACATTAGTTTAGTAGAATTCCGATTCTCAGTCAATTCAAAATATAATCTCATTTCGTTCAAAATATAATCTAATTTCGTTCAAAATATAATTTCAATGTCATATAAAATAGCAGAATTGGGCTCCAGACGTTAGTTTATTGATTCGGGAAGCAATAGGACCATGTTTTAACTACTTAACTCACGTTTGTATTTTTAAATGAAATGATCATAATTTTGGAATACACTATCTTTTATTTTGTGAAAGCCTTCAGCTTTGGTTTCCTGGCGTATATTTTCGTATAATAGTATAAATATAATCAATTTGTAATTTATAGATTTTGGTTTGAGTTTAATTTTACATTTATTCTTGCCGTGAAGATTTATAAGAGATATAAGTTTCGGTTTTTGGGGCTGGGATGTATTTTTATTTTAAGTAATATAACGCCATCCCAAAGCCAGACCAGAATCTGTTCTCCACTGTGAAGATTCACTGGATCTTTCTGCTTCGAGCGTTACTCTCTATTTTATACTTATAGCATGTTTGAAAGTTTAAAGGTACACAAGTGATGGTTTTCAATATATCATTATCAACAGATGTTTGGGGATCTCAGTTAATATTAGTTTCTTGAATAATAAGCTGTGATATCGACTATATCTTTAATGAAATTTTTACAATGACGCTTAGACCGAGAGTTAGTTGATAATAAAATTAAAAAAAATTAAATGAACGTGACAGATACGATGGCAATGTTATTTGCGCTTGTGATGATGTGGCGAAGGTTTTAACACGAGCTTCAGAACAACAGAATACTTTTAGAAATTTTTATAACGCATCGAAAATTTCGCCCGAATCCATTTTACTTATTCAATATTTACTCCATAAACTACTCTGTTCGTCTCTTCGATATAAATATTGAAACTTTGGCTATTTTAGAGCAGACCTATAAATATTTGGTTGCCAAATATTTGTTAATAGTCTGACAGCGACGACCTTACGATGTAATTTCGAAACTAAGTTTATAAAAGAAACTTACTGTCTAGAATCACCGTAGCCAGGTAGGGATTTTCAGGACAGAGTTGCAGTGGAAGATGTAATACATCTACCTGACCACGATAGACAAGGATCCAGACACAATGCACTGCGCTGCACAGCGAATACAAGTACTAAGTAGGTACATGAAAATTTTACCTTATATCTCCTGGTGATGTTCTTGAGTGGAGTCCTGGAGGCAAGCTAGATACACACAAGACTAAAATTGGCCAATATTAGCAAGTGAATTATCTTTACTTTACCAGACTCCAATGCAGCGTCTTCAATGCACGATGCAAGTGGTAGTAGAATTCACAATTTCTCAAAATGCCAGTGTTACATATATATAATATCACAAATTGATCAACACTGCGGACTGATCAGTGCCGGACAAATCAAAAGTGGCAGTTTTACGAGAGTTTACTCAATTTAGTTCAATTAAACAATTCACACGAAATGCAAAAAGGTGTGCTCACAATAACTTTTCACAAATGTTCAATATGTCACAAACCTTGCCGGAAGTCAAAAGCGGCAATCACGCGAGATTTCACAAACTATTCGCGTAGCTACAAGGATGTGCTTTTCAAATGGCGATCAATTATTTCAATTCAATTACAAAAACCACGCGAGACAGCAAACGGCGTCTTAATTTTTCAAGGCGGCAACGGAAGTGACAGTTCAGTGTGACCATTGTCAGAAATTTTAAATAGACTAAACAAAATGTTACTCAATCGATCTAATCGATTTGACTTATAATAAAAACTTATTCTATTTCAAACATCCACCCACCCCGGACCGGCCTACCGGTCCGTTAATCGGTTGGTAGACGTGACAATGTTGCAACCGCTCTCCTCAGAATCGAACCGTCCACCAAGACCTCAGCAAATCGGGGAACTCCATCAGCCCCAGTTACCAAACGAAGGATGCGCCCCCTGCGCCATCTAAGTGGCGGAAGGTTAGCCTCCTTGATCTAAACGAGGTCACCAATCTTGGGTGGATCGGTCTTGTCGGTCCACTTAACGCGTTGCTAGAGTATGTGCAAATATTCCAAATTCCAGCGTTTCCAAAAGCTCTGAGTAATCTGGCGCACCAATTCAAAGCGCGAGAGACGACCAGGTCTCGTATCAATGTAGAGGTACTCAGGCAAGGCGACAAGTGGGCGACCAATCAAAAAATGGCCCGGCGTAAGGGCCTCTAAATCATTCGGATCTGAGGAGATCGGGCACAACGGCCGAGAGTTCAAAACGGCCTCGATCTTACAAAACACAGTTGCGAGTTCCTCAAATGTAAGGACAGATTCACCGATTGTCCTGCCCAAGTGTGTTTTGGCCGATTTTACGGCGGCCTCAAATACACCACCCCAGTGTGGACAATTTGGTGGGGAAAACAACCAATTTATCCCACGTCGGGCTAGCCTATCAGCTTTGTTGGTTTCAAGGAAATTAACAACATCATTCAAATAATTATAGGTGCCCTTGAAGTTAGTGCCGCAGTCAGAACGGATCAAGGAAGGCAGCCCCCTGCGGGATACAAATCTGTCAAATGTGGCTACAAACGCCTCGGTCGTAAGCGAGGAGACCAGTTCTAAGTGTACGGCCTTTGTGGAGAGACAAACAAAAACACACAAGTAGGCCTTAACAGTCTTGCTGTTTCGAAGTGTCGACGTTTTCACCAAAAAGGGACCAGCGAAGTCCGTGCCAACACCTTCAAACGTCTTGCTCTCAGTTACGCGATCTGCCGGTAAGTCTCCCATCAAGGGCTGCATGGTAGAAGCCTTGAGCTTATAGCAAGGGATGCAGCGAAGGACTACACTCCGAATAATTCTTCGGGCAGACAAAATCCAAAACTCGCGTTGCAAAATGGCCAACAAAGCATTACAACCAGCATGCGAACTTTTAAGGTGACGGTCAGTTACCAACAAGCGTACCAAATGACCGTCCTTAGGTAACAAAAGGGGGTGACGAGCCCCGTAAGGGAGGTTGGCGTTCTTGAGACACCCTCCAACGCGCAAGAGACCCGTATCGTCCAAAAAGGGGTTCAATTTAGAGACAGCTCCCGACAATTTCGATCTCCCTGATTTAAGGATAGCAATCTCCTTTTCAATATGCGCCAATTGCACAGAACGAACCCAAAAGGTGAGGGACTCCTGTCGTTCCTGTGGTGAGAGAAACGGTGTCAGTCGTTTCTGTTGTGGGTGCCTAAAATTAAAAACAAAACGCTTTATCCAAGCAGTGACACCTAACAACTTGTCGAGGGAGCTGTAACGATTCAACAAAAAATCGGGGTCGAAGGCGCATTCTACCTTCTCAAGAGCGAGTATTCGTAGACCCGGCAAATTAGAAGTATTCAAAACTGGCGTTCGAGGCCAATCAGTTTCTGGTCGACTCAACCATTCCGGACCCCACCACAGCAAATGACCTATCAAACTAGGCGTCAAGCATCCGCGCGAGGCACAATCAGCAGGGTTGAGCTCACCTGGCACGTGTCTCCAAACAAGTTTGACTTCGGATTTCTGGATTTGGGAAACGCGATTAGCGACAAATACCTCCAAGGTGTGGACAGAAGCCTTCAACCAACAGAGAACAATTTGGCTGTCTGTCCAGGCGTAAGTCCCATTAATACAAATGCTTTTACCCAAAGTGTTAGACACGTGGTTCAATAAGCGTACAAGTAGTGCTGCTCCCGAGAGCTCCAATTTCGGAATGGTCAAAGATGTCCGAAGGGGTGCTACCTTGCTCTTCGCCATGATCAGGGAGACTCTCACCTGACCTGAGGCACTGACTGTGCGCAAGTACACCACGGCCGCGTGACCACGTTCTGAGGCATCACAAAACCCGTGAAGGGTGGCCTTGTACTTCCCGGGAGGAAGGATGGGACGAGGCAAGGAGATCTCGTTGACGGCAGGAAGTGAGGATACAAAAGAGGTCCATTCCTCAACAAGAGTACCGTGTAGAGGTTCGTCCCAGGTCAATCCTGCTGTCCAAAGCTTCTGCAAGAAGCATTTTGCCCAGAATATGATAGGAAAAATCCAACCGTTCGGATCAAAGGTTCTGGCGACAGTAGACAACACGAGACGTTTAGTCCAAGAACAAGGCAATTTCAATTCTACGTTGTACGTAAAGATGTCTTGGACTGGTCTGTACTGGACGCCGAGAACAGCCATCATGGCGGGGTTGTCAACAATCTCAAACAAATGTGGATCCTGCTGATGATCCTCTGGCAAGCCTTCCAAAAGCGCTGGTGAGTTGGAAATCCATTTACGCAACTCATAACCAGCGGAGGCCAGAATACCTATAAATTCGTCCCGCAGGAGGATCGCCTCGTCCGCTGTGGAGGCGCCCGAGCAAATGTCATCGACGTAAATATCGTCCTTCAAGATGGCAGAGGCTCGTGGGAAACGTAGGCCCTCGCGGTCTGCGAGCTCCCAGAGAGAACGTATTGCCAAGTAGGGGCTTGACCTTAACCCGCACGTATTTGTATTGAGCTCGTAGACGACCATGGGATCACGAGGAGACTCTCTCCAAAGGATCAGCTGGAAGCGACGGTCATCAGGGTGGATAATCGTCTGCCTGAACATCATTTTTATGTCGGCTACAAAGACAACCTGATGTCGTCGGAAGCTGGTGATGACGTCACAAAGGTCCTTGACCAACTTAGGACCAGAATGCAAGCACTGGTTCAAGGATACGCCTGTTGAAGTCTGCGCAGAACCATCAAACACTGTGCGCAGCTTGCCAGTCGATGGCTTCAATACCGCATGATGCGGGAGAAAGTAGTGCTCCACCGAACGCCAATCCAAATTTGACACAGACATGTGTCCCAATTGTTCATATTCTCTCATGAACTCAATGTACTTCTGTCTGAGCTCCGGATCACGACCCGTGCGACGCTCCATAGCCAACAATCTCTTTTCGGCTAAAGGTCGTGACTCACCAAGCGGAGGCCGAACAGACAGAACTGGTAGCCTCGTAATGATCCGACCAGAACGGAGTCGACCAGTGTTGTTCTGGAAGAACAGCTCGCACTCCTCATGTTCTGGATTCAAACGGGCAGCTTGAGGAGGCTCCTCTATCTCCCAAAACCTCTGAACTGCATCAGAGCAGAGCCTACAGCCAACAAATTATCAAGTTCGGGTGGAGGGGGGTCCCTAGGTACAGGTCCCATCAAAGCAAATCCAAATATGGTCGGGATGGCAGTCAAACCATTTGGCACCAAGACCCTTTTCCCACCAATCAAAATTCCACCGAGGACATCAGAGCCAATCAACAAGTCGATTTGTCCCGGTGTGTCAAATGTAGGGTCTGCCAGTTCCAATCCCGATGTCAAATTCACCACAGCAGCGGGTAGCTGTTTCTGTGGGTGCATACCCAAAATATTCTTCAACACAATAGCCGAGGTTTTAATCCTCGGGTGTGAAGATTTAACAGGGCCAAACAAAACCTTAACTTGCTCTTCAACATTAGAGGCTACGTCACCTATGCCCCGTATACAATTTGGAAATAAACCCATATTTAATTTAACCTGCCCTACTAAACAAGTGGAAACAATGCAACCTTGTGAACCTGTGTCCAATATAGCACGGACAACAACAGAGGTCCCCGTGGGTCCCCAGACCCTAACAGCAACCGTTGGTAGGATAACGGTCTCAATGGGGGAGGTTGGAGTTATAGGGCAGGGGTCAATGACCTATTGTTGCCTGGGCGGCGACCTTTGGCCAGGACCAGGCAAGTCAAAACGAGGGTGCGGCTTGAAGTCCTCAAAGGCGCGATGACTCGATCTGCGCGCCATCTGTGGGGGGTCATAATGACGCACCCGCCCAAAACGAGGTGGGCGCGAGTCAAGGCGGGGACGCTCCGCCAAAGGAGGGGAATACCTGGGGCAGCAGTCATGGTGCTGGTGACGCTGAACAGCACATTCAGGTGCGCGAGAGAGAGGAGGCGTGCGCACGCTACGGTTCTCCAAGCGGGGCGAGTGGCGATCAATTGAGCGAGGCGCCTCTCGGCTACGCGCCGGTGAGCCTCGGCTGCCACCTTCAAAACACCCGCCCGTGCGCGGCGTCGGCTGGTTGGACAAGCGGCCAACCTCTCTGGCATTCATACAGAGAATGTCCAAATGCTGTCCTCCACAGTGCGGACAGGGGCGAGAGTTTGGGCAGTCTCGCTGGTAGTGGGACCCCAAACAAGAGAAGCAAAGGCGGCGGGCATTCGCGATGCGCCTACGAGAGGCGACATGTAGGTCCAAGAATGCCCTACAACTGGCCGTTCTGTGCCCCGTGACCTTGCAGTAGGAGCACTCCGCTGGGCTCTGCGTGACCGCAAAGCGAGGAGGGCGCCGGTCAACATTGGCTCGGGTGTGACCGCGAGCCTGCTCCTTGACCTTGGGCGGCTGCGTCTTAGCCGGCGTGTCACCACCGGAGTTGTCCAAGACCCGGCACTCATCCTCCAGGAACCTCTCCAGGTCAGCAAAGGGGGGCATATGGGCCGCGCTATCCCCACCAAAGCGCTGTTCAAAACGCGACCTCAGGTCGGCAGGCAGCTTCTTCACCACAATGTGCACCAATAGATAGAACCATTGGTCCACGGGCAGGTCAAGGCACTTAAGTGCGTTGATGGCCACCAAAAGCGGGTTCAAAAGTTGGGTGCGCAACCCAGAGACCCGGGTGAGCGTCGGCAAACCCAAAATCTGCTCGATGTGCGTGTCGGCGAGGCCACGCTTATTATGGTACCTACGGGTGATTAGGCCGTCTGGTACGCCTCGTCAGACACGGGCAGATGCTGGATGAGGCCCTTAGCCTCATCATCCAGAACCGACATTAAATATGCCAATTTTTGTGCTGGCCGAAGGTCAGCCCTGTCATTGACCAGGCTGTCGAACAAATTAATGAAGCCCAGGTAGCTTCCTAGGCAGCCATCAAAATGGGGGAGGTCCAAAGTAGGGAGCCTACTCACCAGCCCCGGTGCTGACCTAGGAAGCTCCTGCTTCAGGCCGGGTTGCCCTTCCCTATCGGCGACTAGTTGTCTCGCAGTATTGGAGACAGCATCATACAGGTCTAAGACCTGGGCATAGTCTTCGCTGACCTTATTTCGCTGGTCAGCAGTGAAATCAGTGACTGACACTTCCAGACAGCAAGCGCTGAAAGTGCGGAACTGCTGTTCCACACTTGCCAGGCGATCATCGATCCGCTCGTACCTTTGAAGTAAGGCCTGCTGGCGATCAGGCCGGTTCACTAAAGCACTGGCCGAGGCAAACCAGCGCAAATCTGATGCAATAGCATCAGCAGCCGCACGCAAGTCCTTGATAGCTGACATAATCAAAATTCAAAAGAGCCCGGACAAGCGTTAAATAATATTAACAATCAAAACATATTTTTTCTCAATTCTTTGAAACCAACAAAGTATTAGCCTGTTTACTGCAAGTGCAGGCAAGTGACAGGTATCTACTGTCCAACAAAATTAATAGTTTCAATATATTGAAACAAACACAAAAGTTATCAAAAGTTGTAACTTATAACAAATTAAAAGTTGAACTTCAAATTAATTAATGAATTATTTGCAACAGACAGACTGGCTGTGTTATTTGAGATATACAATAGTAAGTAAGCACAGAATATGTGTTACCTAGCAATATTATCTATATTATAACAAAACAAAGTTTATTAATGTGACCCGCCCAAGTGGCAAGGTCAAGTTGGTTGTTATAATGTTTATGAATATATGCAATAAACTAAATTTACTAAATTTATTGATACATACAGCTGTCATGTATCCAAACAAACTGACTTATTAATGCAACAACAAATTTAAGTTAGATTTTTCAACAATACAAATCAACAATTACTGATTGAGGTTATGTGTGACAATGTGTTTCAAATTATCTAGGTCAACTTATACAATTAAATATTATGTATTTTAGACAATAACTGACCTGACAAACACTACAATACTGTCTACAAGGTGAGATATATAGCTCATACAACACCAATCTGAGTTCAGATACAATCAACGGCTAAGATACAACAGCGCTCTGCACCAAAAATTATGTCTAGAATTACCGTAGCCAGGTAGGGATTTTCAGGACAGAGTTGCAGTGGAAGATGTAATACATCTACCTGACCACGATAGACAAGGATCCAGAGACAATGCACTGCGCTGCACAGCGAATACAAGTACTAAGTAGGTACATGAAAATTTTGCCTTATATCTCCTGGTGATGTTCTTGAGTGGAGTCCTGGAGGCAAGCTAGATACACACAAGACTAAAATTGGCCAATATTAGCAAGTGAATTATCTTTACTTTACCAGACTCCAATGCAGCGTCTTCAATGCACGATGCAAGTGGTAGTAGAATTCAAAATTTCTCAAAATGCCAGTGTTCCATATATATAATATCACAAATTAAGAAAGCTCATGTTTAGGTTGCGCGATGATGCTCGTCACCGTGCCCGCAAGACCACAAACGGAGCACATAAACGTTATTACTTAGATCTAAAACACCAGGCAGCAATGGCTCTGTATCAAGAGAAGAAAGCCTACTTCACTAAGTATATTAACGACAATGCAAGTGACTCGAAAGCGTTATGGAACAATCTAAAAAAACACGTTCTGCCTCTCAGAGGCAATGAAATTGTACTTACAGGCCAGCTTGACGATCCGGACAAAATAAACTCAGCTTTTTTAGATGTTCCTGGCAACCCAACTGTTCCCATCTCACAATTAACGTTCTTTGAATATCATCGACGCGATTCCGTAAAGTTTTCATTGACCCCTACTGATTCTAAAACCATACTTAATATAATTAAGAATATAGCCACTAATGCTATGGGAAATGATGGGATATCAAAGGAGATGATATTGCTTACCCTCCCACAATCTCTTACTGCCATTACTCATATCATTAACACATCCATCGTCACTAGTGAGTTTCCAGAATTATGGCGCAAAGCTATAGTGCGACCTCTACCAAAAAATAATAACCCACAAAGTTTTAAGGATTTGCGTCCCATAAGTATCTTACCGTGCTTATCTAAGGTTCTAGAGAGGGTTGTATATTTACAGATTACTAATTTTTTGGAAACAAACAATATCCTGCCGGACTTACAGTCAGGTTTTAGAAGGGGTAGAGGGACGGCCACAGCCTTAGCGGATGTCATTGACAATATTTTAGAGGCACGTGATCGCGGTGAGGGGACCATTTTAACGCTACTGGACTACTCCCGGGCATTCGAAAGCATAAATGGCAACCTACTATTGTCAAAGCTTGCGTACTACGGTTTCGATACAAGTACACTAAAGTGGTTTGATAGCTATCTCACGAATAGATTACAGCCAGTGGAAATACGAAGGAAAGACGGTTCAACAGTGTCATCTTCACCCCGGAAGGTGCCTAGGGGAATACCTCAGGGATCCCTGTTGGGACCACTTTTGTATATAATATACAGTGCCGACGTATCCACCTGCATCCGAGACTGTAAATTCCACTTGTACGCAGATGATACCCAGCTGTACTATTCGTTTAAGCCACATGACACAATAGCAGCCGTACAAACGATAAATGAGGAGCTTAATAGGGTAGCTTCCTGGTCCTTAGCGAACTCACTAGTGCTTAATCCCTTGAAAACCAAATTTATAATTATGGGGAGTAAAAATCAAATTCGCTCAATAATGTCTGCACATCCCTCAATACAGGTAATGGGTATAAATATTGAAAGGGTGGAACTTGCAAATAATCTTGGTTTACTTATGGACCCGGAACTGCGATTCGAAAACCACATAAACAATTTAATGAAAAATTGTTTTTATAGACTAAAAGTATTATATCGCATTAGAAATTTCCTCAGCGTAGATATAAGAAAACAATTAGTTGAAAGTCTAGTTTTATCAAAATTAAATTATTGTGACACGGTATACGGTCCATGCTTGTTGTCTCGCACGGCTCGCTTAGTGCAACGTGTCCAAAATGCATGCGCACGATACTGCTTTAACATAGCCCGGAGGAGTCGCATAACACCATTTTTGGTACAAAACAATATACTTAAAATGGCTGCAAGGAGAACACTTCACCTGGGAAGTCTATTGTTTGGTGTAATAAATACAGCAAAGCCAACATACTTATTCCTGAAACTGAGTTGGAGGCAGGACCATTATCAGTATCCCGCACGCTCGTCGTCGAAGCCACTCTCAATACCCAAATACAGAACCACAGCTTTCCGGGGTTGTTTCAGGTATGCTGCCACTCATTGCTGGAACGATATACCGCCTCCCATAAGATCTCTAAAAACAAAAAATACTTTTAAATTCGCCTTCAAAAGATATCTTTTGGAGGAACAGAAAAATATAACAAGTTAACATTTGAGAACATTACTAACCCAACGGTCATGTCCTACAGGCAAAATAGGTGTACCGAATCCTAAGCTTATTGGTTCTGGGTATTGTTTGAAGATGCATATATCATCCAAAATTCACAATAACACAGAGAGGCACACAAGCTATGGGTATAGAAAAAAAATCACCTAAATTACGATGTTTGCTGTTTTATTTGGTTTATGATATGAATAGGTATTTAAATGGTTTATGGTTTGATTGATAATTTGTGTAAGCAAATGAAAATGTAATGAGTGTATTCATGTGAAAATATAATATTAGGTATTGTAATTATATAATTACCTGTTAAAATGCTCAGTAGGCTAGTTCCAGTTGATATCCACACATAACCACATTTAAACCAGCCTCATTTATCAAGCTGTAGATGTATGTTTGTTAGAAATGATGCAATGCAATGTTTACATCACGTGACCACGCTGAGCTAAAAACTTGTTTTATATACGCTCGCTGACGCGCGCTGCTTTCGCAGCGCCACCACCGGTCAACACGAATAACTAAGTGGTCGTTTTTAGTTGTAAACATAATTTATCACTGGCACTTTATTATAACATTTAATTTTAACACACAACTATTATGTACGTACAAATATTTTTGTATTTGTATTTGTTTACTGTGTATGCGTAATAAGCAGTTTTATTTTAAACTATTATTTATTTTATTAGGTTATTATTTTGTAAAGTTAGGTACCTACGTTCGTTACGTCACTTGGGGCAGGCATTGAAAACCAGCAAGTCGTGTCGCGGCTAACGTCACGAACGACGCAACGCTGAATGCCTGCCTCATTTGTCACATCGGCGGCGTACAGTTGTAATCAGTTATCCTGTTAAATATTTTTAAGGTGGGTATTGCTGTAAAATGTAGGTAGGTAATGTTGTGTAATGTGTACCCGTATTAATAAGATTATTTGTACATGCCTACAAACTTACTTGTAACAGGTTATAGTTATATGTACTTACTTACCTTTGTTTGTAATCGATGATTGTACGATGAGATGTGACAATAAAAGGAATTACTTACTTACTTACTTACTTAAATTGATCAACACCGCGGACTGATCAGTGCCGGACAAATCAAGAGCGGCAGTTTTACGAGAGTTTACTCAATTTAGTTCAATTAAACAATTCACACGAAATGCAAAAAGGTGTGCTCACAATAACTTTTCACTAATGTTCAATATGTCACAAACCTTGCCGGAAGTCAAAAGCGGCAATCACGCGAGATTTCACTAACTATTCGCGTAGCTACAGGGATGTGTTTTTCAAATGGCGATCAATTATTTCAATTCAATTACAAAAACCACGCGAGACAGCAAACGGTGTATTAATTTTTCAAGGCGGCAACGGAAGTGACAGTTCAGTGTGACCATTGTCAGAAATTTTCAATAGACTAAACAAAATGTTACTCAATCGATCTAATCGATTTGACTTATAATAAAAACTAATTCTATTTCAAACACTTACATTAATATATTTTGCAATGAAATTGTAAATAAAGACTTTAATATTGGAAATGAGTACATGACAAACTAAATTGAAATGTCAAATTAATAATTTGTAAGTATTAAAAATTTATCAGATTACTAAAATGATTATGTAAGGAAACAGTTAAAGAAATGTATCATTTTAAAGACTGTTTTGTATGATGGTTAGAGTACGTAGAATGTAGCTTCATAACGTATGATAATGTCCTCTTTAAATTATTTCTACTAAATTAGTAAGTTTACCGTGGCTTGTAAGAATATTGCGATATATTTATTTTATAAGGACAACAATAAATATTTTCTACTGTGATGCAGGATATTTTTATTCATTAGGTACTTTGTATTCATTTCGGTAAAAGGTTATCTAGTTTTCAATAGTACTCTCTCTCTCTTCCTAGCTATAAATCCCACATGGTGGTGGGGTCAGCTTTCTTCACGTTAGTTTTCAATAGTACATAGAAAGTTATTATATAAAGGTATCTTAAATGATACGGGTACACTTCCAATTGACTTTGATGCGGAAGACTTTCATGGCACCCTCTTAATTTAAATTTATGTCTTGAATATATATTTATTAATTTATAAACTTACTAGAGGACGCCAGCAGCTACGCCTGCATTTTTTTTAAATTTACCCGTTTTGGCCGATCCCGTGGGAATTTCGGGAAATCTCTTCTTAGTGCACCCCTACGGTCCCCAAGGAACATACATGCCAAATTTCAGCTTCCTGCGCCCAATAGTTTCGGCTGTAGCGTGTCTGTCAGTCAGTCAGTAACGCAAGGATTTTATATATTAAGATTACAAGTATAATGTCGAAGGTATTTTATCGCTTGCAAATGTAATAATTTTGATATCGCTTTATAGTCCATCTGTTTTCTTGTATGTTAAGACAACAGAGGGATCAGAGTACTAAAGTATTTTATAACATAAACTAGTGGACGCCCGCAGCTACGCCTGCACATTTACCCGTTTTGCCCGATTTTCCCGAGTCTCCATGAACATGCATGCCAAATTTCAGCTTCCTGCGTCTAATAGTTTAGGATTTTATATATACAGATATTGGTACAGAATCCCATGCTACCAACACAGAATAACAATTGTCCAGTCCCTTTTATTGACCCAATGAATGCGAAATCCATCCGAACTCACAGTTACCTTAAGCTTTCTATAACTAAACTAGAGAGCTACGGTTACAGCATTTAATAAGGAAAGAAAAGAGACTTTTTAAAACGCCGGAACGAGTATCTATGGGGTCGCCAATAAGGCTCTACCTGTAAAAGTAACATAAAGTCAACGTAGATAACGCGAAAGTAGCAGAAAGTTGTACGGGAATGCCAATGAGTGCCAGGCAAGCTTGATAACAAATGTTTTAAGGCCATGCCGAATGATAAGTAGAAATGTATGCAGTATATTATTTTGTGAGGTTATACTGAAATTTGATTTGGATATTGATATTGTTAGTTGTATAATTATGTGAAGAACATTTTTTATATTATATTCTTTAATTATTATTATTGAATTTTTGTTTGTAGTGTTTTAAGATTTTTTGTAGTACTACTACGTCTGTTTAATTATGTTGTTTCTGGAAGGTACCAATAAAGTTATTATTATATAAAAAAATTGTCGGCAATAATCGCTCTTGCAACTGGCTACATACTAGTTATTTATCTGTTAGAGATGTGTTGGTCTATACACTGATTTAGGTCCTCAAGATACATCATTATTTGAAACATTTAAAGGAACTTTAGTCAAATATGTATTTCTAGAAGCTAACTCCAGGGAGATAACAATTAATAACGCGCGCGTGTGTGTGTGCATGGGTGTGCGTGTGTGTGGGCCTGTGTGTGTGTGTGTGCATATGTGTTGTGAGTGTGTGCAAGCGTGTGTTTACGTATGTGTGTATGCTTGTCTTTATGCTTCAGTGTACATTCTCCTAGAGGAGGTGTAGCATTTGCGTTTAGTTTACGATTTGTAATAGGTTTTCCACATCACCGTATTCCATGTCTTTAAGCCATAATTTAATAAAGTATTTTATTTTGTAGTTTGATAAAGTTTTCGTTTTATAAATTAAGTTAAGTTTATTATATAGTCTAGGTGCAATATTTAAGAATTGTTGCTGTGCGAATTTACTTCTTACTCTTGGAACTGGACATTTATCTATTCGTTTACCTGTAGGTTTTAAAAGTGGTACAATAGTTGCATGATATTTGCGAATAGTTTGGTAAATATATAATTTGCGCACTGTTAGAACGTCAGCACTTTCATAAACTAAATGAGTGGGGTGTCGAAATGGTAGATGGAGAAGGACTTTAAGCACCGCCTTTTGTGTACTTTCAAGCGCTAGCATATGTGTTTTGGCCGCAGAACCCCATGAGGTTATGCAATAAGTAATAAGACATTCAGCCAGCGCTTTGTACGTTTGTATTAAAAGTCAATTTTCTCATTCTATTTCTAACCATAGTTATGTGTTTCTGCCAGTTTAGTTTATCATCAATTTTAACCCCTAAATATTTGATGTCTGTAGTTCTTGATAAAGTCGCACAGCAAAAACGTGATGCTACAACATAGGATCTGTTATATGGATAGCAATGTAGTCGCAAATCAAAATCATTAGGTGAAGACGCCATAGTCTTGCTTAAGCAGAGGAATTTTGTTTTGGTGGTGTTGAGTGACAGTAAGTTATCTTCTAGCCACGCGGTGATAGCAGACATGCCCTGCTCCGCCAATTGTCGTACATTGTCCCAAGAATTACCATAGTAAAGTATCACCGTGTCATCAGCAAACATTTGTATATCACCCCCCTTGACTTGGAATTTGCATAAATCATTTATGTATGTTAAAAATAGCGTTGGACCGAGGGTACTGCCCTGCGGGACCCCATACCCAATCATAGCCACTTACGTGTTTATCAACCCTTACACACTGCTGTCTTGCTGTAAGGTAATCCTTGAACCACAAAAGTACATTACCTCTGATTCCAATGTTCTCAAGGCGAGTAAGTAAGATTGGAATCGACACGGTATCGAATGCCTTTTGTAGGTCTAGGAATACTCCTATACATTTTTTATTATTATCAAGGTGTGTAGTAATATTAGAGGTAAGCTGAAGTACAGCATCACTAGTGGAGTGATTAGATCGGAATCCATATTGATTATCAGCAAGTATCTTATGGCTTTCTAGGTAGTTAGTTAATCTTTTGTTCATAATTTTTTCGATGAGTTTAGACAGGCTACATAAAAGCGAAATCGGTCGATAATTTGTCATAAGAGTCTTATCTCCCGATTTGTAAATGGGACAAACAATAGCGCATTTAAATATGTTAGAAAAGATACCATGTTCAAAACTAAGGTTGATTAGGTAGCATATGGGTTCCGCAAGGCAATGTGAAAATTTTTTCAAAACAGACGCTGTTATTTTATCTATTCCAGGTGCACTATGCTTCTTAAGGCAGCCAATTATATTGCTAGCCTCAGCGGGGTTTGATAAATATAATGCCATCGACTGTAGCGGCGTATTTTTTGTTTTAGCTTTTTGTGCCAGGGTTGCCTCGACTGTATTCAATTTTTGTAGGGTTTCTTTAGCAAGACTAGGGCCAAAAGATATAAAAAATCTATTAACTTCATCAAGAGATTCATCAACAGTATCTTTTCAGTTTAGTAATTCTAATGATGATGTATGAGACCTATTAATATTACATAAATCTTTAATAGTCATCCAAGTTTCCTTTATATTACCTTTATTTTTTTTAGTTTATCGGTGTAATAATTTTGTTTTAAACTTTTTATAATTTTTTCAACGTATTTCTATATGCAACATATTTAATTCGAATATCTGGATCATTACAATTTATTTTTGTCTTTTTATGCATTCTATCCCGTTTTCTTATAGATTTAATTACACTTAAAGTAATCCATGGTTTCAATGGGTGACCGTGTGTGGCATTTTCATCTGAGCGCTACCGTGCTTCGGAGGGCACGTAAAGCTGTCGCTCCCGGTTCTTGTCTAAGGATAAGGATCGTTAGGCCATGTCGGAGGCCTTCGGGCGGTCTGAAAAACTCCGACACCAGAGTTGGCCACACACTCACACGAAAAACAAAAACAAACAAAAATGGCTTGTTACGCTTAGCAATTTTTCTTTCTATGGTGTTGTCGCTTATGACCTTACCTAGCTTTGTCGCAAGAATTAGTGCAGCATGATTAACGTCTGTAGTAGAATATAACTCAGACCACTTACATATTAATTTTATAGTATAATTTTGTGTCCATAATATCAATTAATTGGTGACAGGCAATTTGTACTCTTGACTCAAAACGTTAAATTACATTGACGTACTACGATGCACGTTTCTTCGTATCGGCTTTCATGTTTACCTCCAAGTTAGTGATTAAATTAACCACAATTAACATTTTCACTTACTAAATATTTTATTTTAATTCAATCTTTATTAAAAGCAGTGCCCGTTGTTGGTTAATAATCTCGTGTACAATTCCATGCATCGATCGTTTTATATAAATACTTTTGCGAGCTTTTGCAAGTTCTTTTACCGTATCATGAATATGCTTAAAGGGCGTCGCACACGGTGAATTATTATGATATTTATTTATTATTTTTTGTGGTAATTTGAGTATGAAATGTAAATAAAATATTTATTGTTACGGACGGCGTAACGGGATTGGAAGGAAACATCGAGTAGCATTGATGACACTTTATTCAACTTCACACACACGACGCGTCGTTCGATTTCGACGCGGACAACACCAACACTAACGTCTTTTGCACTGCACTTCACTGCACTATACTTTCACTTCACTTTGTTTCACTACTACTTCTTTCTTCCTTTTACTTCTTCCTTTTCTTCTCCACTTTACCACTTCTCAACTTAAACTAGCGCTCAGCGCGTCTACACCGCCTTATATACCCCTAGAAATGTTTTAGATCCACTAATTTCGATTGTCATTTCATTATTCAATTTATTTTCCATCTCCTGTCTCTTTTTAACCTTTTCATTCCTTCCTGAAGTTTCTAGAATTTTCTAATTTTTACTCGAAATATTTAAATAATCTTTTTTTGTATATTTGCCAAATATTCATAAACATTTTCCAAATTTCATAAAAACCAAATTCCACATAACTGTTATGACTGGGATTTGAACCCACGCCCTCAGAACGTGAAAGGGATGTGTTATCCGCACGGTCATTGCCTGGTGAATTTAGCGAAGACTTGACAGAGTGTTTACGTCATTAAACTAACAACTGTCATTTCCAAATAATAAAATAGTCTTTAAACCTTTTTGAACCTGGCAATAGGCTCGCCACCTATTACGTGGGATCAAAACACTGGCGAAAAGTGGGCGTTTAATATGCCTCTGCCTACCCCTTCGGGGAAACAGGCGTGAGTCTATGTATGTATGCATGTTAAACCTTTTTGCTAATTATTCTGTTTGACGACCGGCTAGTTTGTCGTGTAGACGGCAGTAGTCCTTGTCGACCGTAGTGATGACAGTTTGACATGACACCGGCTGATAGGAGAGATTGGTCATAACTCAACTGAGTTATGGTTTTGAGATGGACTTTGTGTGGTATACAAATTGTTGTTTGAATTTTGGTTATTTAGCGTGGATGTCGATAGAATGTGTAGCGGCTGCAGACGCTACAAATTATATACCAGGCACGTTATTGTGTAAGTGCGGCGCAGCAGTCATCTCCACGCTCCCCTACAATTAGGTCGTAGCTATGTAGTTTATTTATAATCATAATGTGGTACCACAGTAAAGTATGTATTTCATCTTTTGGATTCTTTATTTTACTTCACACACGTTATCTACCCATACACCTAAAAATGTTAAATCACCCCGTGTTGGTAAATCACCCGCGTATCAGGAGTTATTCCTAGTGCGTGAATTGTCTTGTTTTGATACAAATAAATTAAAAAATACACATATTATTTAATTAATTTGTATCAGTCGCACTCATAGGATACATAATGGGTATTTCAGCACCTAATGCTTGATGGCCAACTTGGGAGCCCAGACATGTCACCGTGTTTTTAATAGTAACAGAGGGAAATCTGCAACTTGATATAAAATATCTCATTAAGCCAAATTGTATCATGAAATCGTACTGTAACTAAATTGGATATACAATATTATGTCCATGACAGTTTAAAAATTACATTTTTAAAGAACGTCGCAAGAAAGTATTCAAATTAGTGAAAAGAGCTTCGTCTTAATAAAACGACACTTATTTCACGGTCCGAATCAAAATTCAGTAATAAAACTAGTCAATTTGTTCCGAGCGGCAATAAATCTTATTTATCTATCTCCCTCCCTCCCCAGCCTGAGGCATCACCCCCTCTCTGTCTTGAGGTACGATTCGAATATTTTACTATCGTCATATCGTATCAGTGTTCCAGTTTCTCGTTCTTCATTAGGATAATGGAAGAACCAAGTTTAACTTCTTCCTATCCTATATCTGGGAGTACGGTGGTGCCACCGCCAAGACGAGCTAAGTAATGCGCATAAAAGAGCAGCTGTTCAATCAATGACTAATCTGTTTGACTGGTGTTAAGCAACTGACTACTACGTTGGTCGTGAATTTAATCCAAGAAAAATCTTTATGAGATAATTTCATTATAATGTCTGGTACCGCGTTTATCTAAACGCGGCACCAGACATTAAACCACATCTTCGAAATACGTACCACATACGTATTTAGACAAACTGAAACTCGATTTCTAGTTTCTACATTATAAAAATGTTGTATCAGAACTAAAACATAGCAATCAACCTAGCAACAGCAAACATAAATTAAAACTTTAAAAAAACGGTGAAAGCTTGAAACTAAGTGAAAATAAAATATGCCACAAAGGCCATACAACAAAACCGAGTGTTTTGTACCCATGAACAAACGCCATTGTATTTTGTTTAAACGTTCGAACAAGCCCACTTCATGTACCGGTGGAATAAATAGAGGTTCTTTTAAAATATTTTACACAGAACAGCTGGCTGTTTGGGGAACGAAGTGTGGGGTAAAAAAAATTCTTGCTGACTGACTGACAGATAACGTACAGTTAAAACTACTGGACGCAAGATATTATAGGAGAAACAGTTAAATTAAAATAAAATGTGTGGGCATGCTAAGGGCCTCCTGGTTCCTAATATATAATATTAGACATACGAAAGTCTGTCTGGCACGTTTTTACGGTTAAACATATTCTGTGATGATTTTTAAATTAAATAAGCATGGCAATTATTGAAACTAGTTGACGTCAAACCGAAATAAAAAGTAAAAAATTCAATAAGGAAAAAATATCTACACTACCCTATCAATGCAATATAGAAAAAACCACGGGCAAATCCTATAAGTCATCATCATCAACATCACCACCAGCCTGCCTAGTTCACTACTGGATATAGGCCTCTTCAATCCTATAGTTAGGTAATAAATATCTTTTTCAATACTATTGAAAGGGAATTTTTAGAAGAAACTATCGCTAAGCAAATACATACATAGGGTAAATTCGTTAGAGATGGCCATAGTTTTTTTGAGGTGAAATAAAAAATTAAATACGATTTTAATTATCAGACTGTTATTCTTATCATAATGAACAGTAATTAGTTTTCGAAAAAATCAACTACAAATAAAATTTTGTAACTAAGAAACATACGATAAATCAATTTACAAATAAAATAGAACTGGCCATCTCTCTCGGCATATCAGGGTGAGTTGGCCGTAGTTGTACGGGATAGATGGCCAGTACTTGACTTCCCTTTTCCCATTCCCTTACCTTGAAATTGAGCTTGTCTATCTTTTTTTTCTTCTGTTATTGACATCTGGAGTACATGCCATTAAATTCTGTACAATTTTCATGAACCCATCTATCACAAATAATACATTGCGGCCAATTTTCAACGAGATGAGTCGTATAATAATTGTCTCCGCATCCGGCAGAGTTGTCTGCCTCATTTTCTTTATCTTATTCGTCGGATGCATCACAAATTATTGGTGCACTGATATCAGACCTGTTTTCGCTAATACGCCTAACAGCTTTTCGTTTTCTAATCCTATTTTTATCAGATTTATTATCTTTGGGTTTACCGCATTAATGGCAGCTTTTAATGATTCTTCACTCCAATTACCGCGAGTGGCTATAGTTTTCCTCTGATGCTTGTTTGGCATCTATACCAAGGCATAAAGCACATTAAAAACATTTACAATAACAATAATGGATATGGCCATCTCAGCCTGAATTTATGTGGCCATCTCTCCTTTTTCTACGGGTGAGATGGCCACATCAATTCTAAAACGTAATGTTAACGTAACGGGCGCCGTTTTGAGGTTAGAATAGACATTATCATTTGAAGAACGCAATAAACTTAGTAAAAACAAAAGTATACATTTAAAAATAGTATTTCACCTTAAAATATCACCACACTAAAAAAATTAAGGAATACCTTGTAAGATTAAAGGTTATTTACTTACTTTTTAGTATAATTTTGCTCAGTAATTGTGTCGTACTGTGTTCATGATCGTTAATCGGAGCATACTAATTGAACTGTAGCCCCATCTAGCCGTAAATGTCAAAAATAAATCGATTGGCCATCTCACCCGTATGGCCATCTCCAACGAATTTACCCTACATACATAGACTCACGCCTGTTTCCCGGAGGGGTAGGCAGAGACTACGGAACGCCATTTGCAACGATCCTGACATACCTCACTTGCTTCACTCACTCCCATCAAGTTTCTCATGCATGCTTTTCTGTTAAGGGTACTTCTGACTTGTCCTTTTTTCAGGATGTCTCCAATCTGGTCAGAGAACGTTCTCCTAGGTCTTCCCCTTTGTCCTGTCCCATTCACACTAGCCTGATATATCTTCTTTGTCAGTCTATCGTCATCCATCCTCTCCATGTGCCCAAACCATCTTAACATGCCTTTCTCGATGCTTGTCACTACATCTTCTTTTACCCCACACCACTCTCGTATCACACAATTCTTTACTCTGTCGGTCAAAGACACACCACACATACTTCTCAGTGCTCTCATTTCTACAGCATTTATTCTACTTTCAAATCTCTTCTGCCATACCCAACTTTCACTACCATACATAAGGGTAGGCACTAACACACCTCTATGTACAGCCAAACGTGCCTTTTTGGACACGTTTTGACTGTTCATAAACGCCTTCAGAGCTCCATTCACACAATTACCTGCATTAACTCTCCTTTCAATATCTGCTTCATTCTTACCATCTTTTGTAAACAACGTACCTAAGTAAACAAACTCATTCACTTGTTCCACTCGCTGTCCATCGATCAAAACATTACAAGCCGTAACGCATTCCTCCTTTTCAAAAACCATAACTTTCGTTTTACTTACATTCACTTTCATTCCTTTCCTTTCTAACGCACGATGCATGATTGTTACCATCTCCTGCAACTCCTCCGTTGAAGATGCAAGTATAACCTGATCATCAGCATAAAGGAGGCATTTGACGAGTAACCCATTCATCCTTAATCCGCAGTCACTATGTTTTAAATCTTGCAAACAACTGTCCATGAAGAGGTTAAACAGCCACGGCGACGCTACACATCCCTGTCTAACACCTTTATCGATGGTAAACCAGTCAGTGTATGCCCCGTTTATCCTCACACAAGCTCTAGAATCCTCATAAAGGGATTTCAGAGCTCGAATGAGGCTGCTGTCCACCCCATTCATTGACAGCACCGACCACATTTCATTCCTCACCACTTTATCGTAAGCCTTTTCCAAATCCACGAATGCGCAATAGACCTTTTGACCTTTGGCCAAACATTTTCCGGCTATGCTTCGCAAGGAAAAAACCTGATCCGTGCATCCCATACCCTTTCGGAATCTCGCTTGTACATCCCATATTTTCTTGTCGGTCACTTCCATAACTCTTTCAATAAGTATCTTTGCATACAATTTGCCAACAATGCTGAGAAGGCTAATGCCTCTATAGTTTTTGCAGTCTTGTTGCGAGCCTTTTCCTTTATAAAGAGGCACAACTAGAGCTGTGGTCCAGTCATTAGGTACTCGGCCGGTGTTCTAACACAAGTTATATAACCGCTGCAACTGACCAACTATGATGCCCTGTCCAGCCTTCAGCATTTCGACTGTAATCCTATCATATCCTGCAGCCTTACCTACTTTCATACTTCCCAGTGCCTTGACGATCTCATCCACGCCAATAACGCTTGCATCATTGCTATCATTACAATTCACTAATAATAATAATAATAATAAATTATTTTCTCTCTGGAGCCCTAACCACCGGTAACTTGGTCCCTGAGCCCGATACCGGTGAGCCCCGTTAATTTATTTTATATTTTTATATAGTTTTTTTCTAAATCACATAAAAATGTAAAATATAATTTATGAGAGAATGTTAAAATAAAGAGAAAAATAATAATATTCTACCACATTCACACAACACCATCTAGTCCCAAACTAAGCAGAAGCTTGTACCAAGGGTACTAGACAATGGATAAACATACTTATATACCTTTTTTTTGTAAACACATACATATTATACAGTCGTTTTACACTCCCGCTACGCCACCGGGTCTTCTAACTAATCGTCCGACTACGTCTAAATAACTACATCAATGCGAATTAATATTGTCGTCTTTTACTCTAGAAGTGTAGTCGTAGTCGTAACTGCGATTAGTATCAATGTATTGCACAGTTACTGAAAATTTCTACTCGTAATCGTGTTGTCTGGGGTCTAGTAAGGAAGCTCTTTGACCGCTCAGAGACCTAATAAGGTATGCATGAGACAGTTGTAAACTGCGGTAAACTCTAAGCACTTCCACCGTTTGAAGCATTGTACTGTAAGTTCGAGAATATTCGATGGCCGTCTAGAGGATTATGCACCACTAAAGTTTTGTGATGGTATCGATAGTTGCTATATTATGTAATTTTAATTTGCGATAGCACTTTTCGTATTTTCACTAATGTTGTTTTCTTGTCAGACTAGCTAAAGTTTAGGAAATCTACTGCTGCCATTTAAAAACTTTCGATATGAGATGTGTAAAAGAAAGGTGATAATTTAGATACGTCAAATTAAACGTACCTATTCGGCGATTATTAAGATTGCACGCAATTTAATGATTGCAGTGTTCGAGAAGTCACTCAAAATCTTATTTTTTGAAATTAAACCCAATAACATATATGAGCCATACTCAGTTCCATCTCTTTTTAGTTTTACCGAAGTGAACAAGAGGGAAATAGGCTAAATTAACTTTAATACTACACAACAGAATCACCAGCAATATCAACGTATCTCGCAGCATTTGTGTTGTCGCTTGTTGTTTGGAATTCTTTCTCAAATTACCATGTGAATGATTGACTGCTTGCAATCAGGAGAGTAGCCCATCTTCCAGCGATGACGTGATGGGTATAAAAATATTTTATATTTTCTTTTTGAAGGCAACAAGGAATAAGTCTTTTTCGCTTTATAACATTCAAGCAAAAGATCCAAAGAGCAATAAGATTCGAAATAAAAAATATGTATCACAAAGTGTTGTCCCGTTTTTCTTGTTACGACGAGGCGACCGCTGTAACCACTATGTTGTAGGTATAATTTTTAATCCTAATGAGACAAACTTTTGAAGGATAAAAAATAGTTCTACGTTTAGTCGGCCGCTATTAGGCTGGCCATTTTAATTCAATCCTAACCAAAAAACTAAGATTATTTATACGAGTGTGTTTTCTATCATCAACATAAAAATAATTTCAAATTCAGGAATATTTTATTTCGTACATACATACATAATATAGGCAAATTCAATAAAAGCTCTTTAAGATGTACGACACCTCTTTCATTATTCTGTTATGGCATCACTTTGATCTCAACTTGGCTTCACATTATTAATACAACAAATACCTACATACATATTATTCAATGAGTTCAAGGTTCTTATAAGGCGACAATTAAGATTGTATACGTGCGTATTAAATTGTTCATTATCAGTTGTTACATTGTGAAGAAAAACATCCAAAGATCTTTCAGTTAGGTAAGCAGGTTATCTGAGCATTCTCCATAATGTTGACATGAAGTTTGCCAATCTCCATTTGTTTATGTGTTGTTTGTGTGATTATCTATGGTCTAAACGACAGTCATCATCTTCCTAGTGTTATCTCGGTGACATCCAAGATATTGATAGCCGTGGAGAGCGAAGTCCGCTTTCTAGTCTAACAGATGACATAATGCGAGCTACAGAGCGATTACCATCTGACCTGAGCAACCCAAAGGGATAGCGACATTCTTTGATTTAGGTTATTGCCTTAAAGTCTAATCGTTTTCGTAATGAATAGAGGTCGTTGCCAAGCAAGACCTGCCTAAAAAGGGCTGGTGTTTCATTCTTAGTATGACGCAAGCTCGAATTTCGAAGAAGACGAAAGCACGTTTCTCGGTAACACCTTGAGCCTACGTAAATTTCGTAAGTTCATCTGTCATGATAACTAAGGCAGATACATAAATCAAATTACCAGGACCTTGGACAAATCTTTGAATGTGATTTAGTTGAGTTGACCGTCTACTACGGGTTAATATTGACGGATTGTATCTGTTGTTTTGTTAAGCGACCAATCCGGAACGTTTCAGTTGGATCATAATTCATGGCTAGCCTTCATAGCTGTTTTGCTATAAAGATACTTGCACAAACGATGTTAAATTAAAATTGTTATTTTGGTCATATTTATAGCATACTGCTTTAAAACTATTTTAGTTTTATTTCCTACTTTTTAATCCGTTGATATCACTCATAACATCACAAAAATTACCGAACCAATTTTGATGAAATTTGCACTGTTTCCTAAGTTAGAATATATTCAAAACCTAATACCTTATTCAAAACAAAATATTACCTCTTCAATAGTGTCTAAAATTATTTTAGTGTCCGAGAAGTTACATTAAAACATTCATAATAATATACCCACGAAATTTTCCACACGTGCTTAGAAGCCCAAAGAGATCATAATTTTCAAATATTATTTATTATTTCTAACAACATTACATACTCGGTTGAATAGATAGCGTTTCTTTTTAAAGTTTGTGGGCCTTTCTTAGCGCAGAAATACAACACAGCAGGTTTGACTGGGGTTTTCTGTAGAACAAACATGACATTTGGTAGCAATTTGTCAACCAAATTCGCTCCAATTCAGACCGAGGTATATGTGAGTTCTAGCATAAGATATATCTGTTGCTTACTAGGCTTGATATGTAGGTCAATAGGCGAAAAATAGGGAGCTGAACAGAGTTGTCGCAATGTAGATAAGACTTACCTTTGTTTGTTGAATATGATTTAAATATATAAAATACATAATTACTAATAGTAAAGCTACTTGGAAAATCGGCAGTTTAATTTGACGTATTCATTTTGTAAATGAGGTACATCATAACATAACAGGAATGCGGTAAGACTTTTTTTCATCTCTTATATACTTAAGAGTTGCCATTTATAATTATTGTGATCTTAAAGCAACCGTGCCGAAATATCAAAATGGAATCGAAGGTGCTAGAGCTAAAATGGCTGGTCTGAATTCTTTATATTCACTCTAGTATGGCTTAGAAATGTACGAAAGAACTTATAGTTTTGTCTGACAGAACATAACCAATGCATATGAACGAGTCTAAATTCGCCAGGGATCGAGTCTGTTTAGTGCTCAAGTCTAGTTTAGCTCACACTGAAACCTCTGAACATTAGTGGCCTATATCAGCCCAAAGTTTTGAAAAAGTACCATTGCTTAATCCCCGGTCTTCAGCTACCTCTATGGTTGATTTCATCAAAATTCTTCAGTGTCATAGCCATAATAGACAAACGGACAGACTCTCCCATTTATAATATTAATATACATTGCATGAAGTCTTTATTTTTATATACTCTTTGATAGTAAATATCAAAGCTAACTTCTAAGTTTTTGTTATGAAGCACTCCATTCTACTATCATTCCGCTAGAAACACATAACGCGGTCTGAAAATAAAACTTCACACAAGTTTGCATCGCAGTCAGGTACACTACGCTTTCAGTTAGAAATTGCATCCGTTCGATACAGAGTACACTTAGAACTGGACTAAAGCTGTTTTAAAGAATTACACTTTTATTCTCGAGAGTAACATGAACTTGCTTATGAGCGTGATTCGAGAGAATTGTGGTTAAGGTCCGTGATAAAAATGCTTTTATACTATTCTATATAATACTAGAGAATGCCCGCAGCTATGCTCGGACATTTTATATTAATTTTCAATTTTTATTTGGAATCGTTATATTAAATAAGTTATGCTTTCATGCACACCTACTCATTACAGTGGAGACAACATTTTTGTGAAGGGCCTTTCTGAACGTCTGATCCAGTTGGCGGATAAACTGCTAGGGTATGCTTATATGTATTTCAATGATCAATGATCTATTTGCGCCTGAAAAGAAACTATGTACATGTAGCGACTTAATCTCCAATGTAAGTTGTGTACAACCTTGGTGGTAGCTCGGGCTGTTGCCACAACTCTACGTCCTTTCGTGTATTTTGCGTATGTATATAGCCTTAAAAAGCTTAATATCTTCTTGGGTTTACAAAGCTTTGCGCAGATGAGGCCACTTGCAAACTTGATGGCTGCACTTGATAGCTGGATACTAAAGCTTTTGTTTATGATCAAGGCTTGATTAACCAGTTAAATATTGCGAATTTAAGACATAACTAGTTTCTTCTTTGAGTTAAATGTTCAGTACATCATCATTATCATCATGTCAGCCTAGAGACGTCCACTGCTGGACATAGGCTTCCCCCAAGGTTCTCCACACAGACCGATTTTAGTCCATAAATCGTAGTTATCACGTAACTTTATAATTATAAATTAGGTATTGTAATGTACATGTAGTTTTGGTATGCAAATAATGCTTACTAGTGTTATTTATCTTTTTATAATTCCTTTACATTCGTCGACCAAATTGGTGACGTTCTGAAAAACGGAAAGGTCCGAAGCACCCGGAACCGCAAGCATGTATGAAAAGAGTAATTAATGTAGAGGAAGCGCGTGAGGATTGTAAGGATAGAAGCAAGTGGCGTTCCGTTGTCTCTGCCTTCCCCAACGGGAAAAAGGCGTGAGTATATGTATGTATGTATGTTATAATTCCTGTCGTACTTTTACTACAGAATCGATTAGGAATCTGTTATTACTATCATAACAGAATTAATAGAGCTACCGATCGTATCCGGGCTATTAAATCTTGCCTATGAATGAATTAACGAGGAACAAAACTTCCCTATTTTTATACGTAAGAGGTTAAAAAAGTAGCAATCTCACAAAAGTTTAACCTACATATCAAATAGAGCGCAAATAACTGCAAGTTTCAGGACAAAAGCTTGCGATTGCATAATCTGCAAAATAAATCTCCACATTATGTAAAATGGTGTGTAGTTTATACTTTCTTAACATACAAATTCTTGTCTATATCAAGACTAGTAGCTCAAACTGAATACTATAATAGAAAATTCTAAACAGCTTTTGTAACAGAAATGTTTCGTATTTGAATGTATCTAAAACGATTTGTAGATGAATCGCTTGATTATATTTTGCCGTGAAATCCTTTTTGTGGCTGTAATTATTTGTAGTTTATATTAGCATTAATTATTGAGGAGATCTAGTTTATAATTTGAAGGTTCATGCATATATATATAGTCTAGCATGTGGTGACATTTGTAAACGCAAATTTAAGGATATGGGTTATTTATTCATGGATCACTTGAACATAGAAATAAATATTTTTGATTTGACATAATTAGGTGAATTTATTTGCAAAGCCAATCTCAACTATATCACAAAATTGAGATAAATTCAAATCAATCCTTTCCATCTCAAATATCAATACATAATATTTTCCATTGTACAAACTCCTTTAACTGAGGGTCGCAGCAAAGATTGGGGTTGTTAATAATTGTATCCATCTTGTCGTCTCCGCAGGGCGTCTCTAAACAGACGGCTCTTATCGGCCGCAAGACATTTGAATGATGAATTGAGAACTCAACTAGGATGTTGAGAAAATAGACCCTTGAAAAGCTATAGTATTGTATCCACCTTAAAATGGAATTTACATTTGCAAATAAATATTGTGGCTTAAGTTTTGAATTGATTACTTCTTGGTAAGGGTATTTATGTTATCAAAATGTTTCGTCGAAGTTGAGAGAATGAATGAAACCAAAATAGTCTGTAAGCTCTATAGCAGAGGTTGAAACTTATCTTTATTTCTAGGAAGTATGTAGCTAGACTAGGAAATAAATGGTGGAACCTCTCAACTCAGGTGATAGGAAGTGGATAGTGCTCAGAACGCTGAAGTGCAATTACTTTTTTTGTACCTGTGAGTGAATTTAAGTAATACTTGCTATTTTGTAAGTGTATTTTTTATTTAACAGGGCTTAGACAAATTCTTCAAAACTAACGTAAAAGTGTTAAGTATTTTGGCGTAAGCTCTTTAAAATGAGATGTTTGTTTGTTTGATTGAGTGGCGTCTTTTGTAAATATACATAAATCTTCAACGACCACGTTGCACCGCGTAAAATAAAAAGATCCCTTAATATGCTAATATGCGATGTAACCCTGAAAAAAATAATAAGCTTTAAAATAAGTGCTCTTTGTATAATTCATTTACAAACTACATAAATATCTTTTTCTTGTTTTGTTTTCGTGCATTGCTCATGTTGAACTCTACATAAACTATAAATAAACCAATCGAGTTCAATTTATGATTCAATTAATTTGCGTAGAAATTGTAAGCACCTTACTTTTTCATTTAGTAAAGATTAACCTATCCAGCAATGCTTTGCTTTAATCGTAAAACATCATACGAAGACAGTTTGACATAAGGCAACCTGAGTTGATAAAGTTTATTGTATCGCTACTACAGTGGAATCTTCAAGTACCGCCAAGTTTCATAAGGTGAAGTGATGAGTTGCCCCCTGCACAGCGGCCACTACAAGTAGTTTACTACGTTCAATAAGGCAAGCGATAGTTCAACAGTTTAACAACCGTAATTGGATGAATCTTCTTAACAAGTTAAGGACTAGTGGATGCAGCATTTTAAACACTGATATTAAAGGCAACTACAAATAGGATGCAGCATTTTAAAGTCTAACAATAGGAGGAATTACAGTTTAGTGTAGCATTTTAAATCTCCACTGGTTTATACTTTTATAGATTTCATATCATATAGCTCTAAATATACATCAGTGTTTCATTTTGCAGTACCCACTCCCATGATCTAGTTAACTGAGCTCTGTACCTATCGTAATGACATGCGGTTTTGACATCATCCATTTAGAAATCTGAAACAATTACTAGCTTATAGTTACAAGCAGTTATCATACTTGCGTATTGCTGAACCCCATACTTTTGTAACGGTACAATCGTGAACATGGCGCTTGCAACAATGCCCAAATATGGTTACTACAAACAAAGGTACGAGGTAAATATCCCGAAAGACAATTTAAAATATGCCCTTGATGAAAGAGATTCTTTAAAAACGTGATATGGAAAATTGAATATCTAAGCGCGCATATCGCTATTCGTAGGAACTTGTTACTTGACTCACCATATTGAATTTGACAATTTGACGACCGGTTGACGGAGCGGGAGTGTAAGCGACTGCTACGCCGAAGTCGAAACCCGCTCAACTCGAACATTTGTGTGCATGAACATGGATGTTTGTCTTGGTCTGTGTGTTTCTATGAATAATATAGGTATTTCCAAAAAAAGTATGTAAATATGTTTATCCATTATTTAGTACCCATAGTACAAGCTCTGCTTAGTTTGGGACTAGATAGTGATGTGTGTATGGGGTAGAATGTTATTATATTATTATTATAATTTCTCAATCGGAGTGTCTTAATCCGAGCAGCAAGCTAAGCTTTATTCGTGAATATATTTACAATATTCTTGATATTATAATCATCGTATTGCATACACGAAGATTTTAGCTATATTTAATAAATTAAACAAAAATGTTCGAGAAACAAATACTACAGATACAAATGCTTTGAACAATACGTAAACTACATTTATCTACAAATAGAAATTGTTAGACATTTTGCTCCCAGCATAATATCGGTGACATCAATAATGAAATACCTAAATTCCGATGCAAAAATCTTCACAGAATAATTCGATTTAAAGTAAATAAAAGCATCTGTGCACCACTAACTGTAATAATATCAAAATTTAAAAATTCATTTGATTTTTTTAATATTCTGTGATATTGTACGAAGTTTTAGTTCATAGTTTTTGATTCTCTTATCTTAGGACATGACATAATCTACCCAATGTTTTATTGTAAGCTTAATTGTTACTGTTGACAACAAACATATATAATGTCGACAAAATAATGAAGGAATTCACTGACAGTCTGTGCGTAAGTCAGTCACTCGCAGCTTATAAACCAAGTTTGTGAGTCAAGGAATCTATTACTGTATATATAAAATTGTGTCAACTTAGCTCCCTATTCTAAGCTAACCTATTTCACATAGTATTAACTAGGATCCCAGGTCGGCAGATTTAAAGATAATCTGTCAAGGTGGGGTTATATCAACCCAAGCGAAAATAAGTGCGACTGCTGCGTATCACCACAGACAATGAGCCATATGCTGACGTGCACCACAAGCCCAGAATCGTGCACACTTGACGACATGTATCAAGCAAGGCCAAGTGCGATACACGTTGCCGAGTATTGAGGTAAAACCGTACGACAAGTGTTGCCATCGACTCGAGAAGAAGAAGCTAAGGTCAACAAATTAACCGACACTTGCAGCATCAACATCATCAGTCTATATCCGTCCACTGCTGGACGTAGGACGTAGGCCTCTCCTATGGCACGGCAATAAGCTCGGTATACAGCAACACATAGAAAGTGACAAAATTTATAGCTTGAAAACTCATCAATGCACGCCCCACATAATCTACCCGATAGGCAATAGGTCCGCCTTCTAGGCTGGATATTACCAACTATGGACCTTACTTCAGTATTAACAACATTAATTGCTTAAAAACTCGCATAAAAGTATTTTCGAACACAGCAAAAATATCAACTGTACCAGAAAAATAATTTTTAAAAGAAAACCGGGCAGATCTTTGAAACACAAAATTTCCTTTTTATAAAGAAAACTTTTTAAACGAAAAGTTAGGCTTTACGTAAAAATAAATTATTTAAAGGAGCGTCTTCCAATTAAGTAGGGTTTCCGTCTCAAAAATTGAGTATTCAGGTGACTTTTTACCTTGTGCTAAGTGGCACAGAACTGCAGTTAAAAAGTAGTAAAACTGAAAAAACTTAGCTAAGATACTGTTCCTCAAAGTCATTTCTACGGTGTAGGAATTTGTTATTGGGTTGACAAGTTAGAAAGTTCTTAATACTCTTTTACAATGTGTATTTTTTGTACATTAGAAGTTCATATTCTTTGTACTTGGAAGAAATTTTTACGTATAGGTCGACAGTTCAGTGAAATTAAAATTTAAATAAAAATATTAGCTATACCTATGTAGTATATACATACATATTATATACATACATAGACTCACGCCTGTTTCCCGGAGGGGTAGGCAGAGACGGAACGCCATTTGCAACTATCCTGACATATCTCTCTTGCTTCATTCACTCCCATCAAATTCTTCATGCATGCTCTTCTGTTTAGGGTACTATTAACCTCTCTTGTTTTAAGGTGGTCTCTGATCTGGTCAGTGAACGTCCGTCTTGGTCTTCCCCTTCGTGCTGTCCCAATCACACTTGCCTTGTATATCTGCTTGGTCAGTCTTTCGTCATCCATCCTCTCCATGTGCCCAAACCACCTTAGCATTCCTTTTTCGATTCTTGTCACTACATCTTCTTTTACACCACAACACTCTCTTATCACACAATTCTTTACTCTTTCATTTAAAGACACACCACACATACTTCTCAATGCTTTCGTTACTACAGCATTTATTCTACTTTCATGTCTCCTCTGCCATACCCAACTTTCACTACCGTACATAAGTGTCGGTACTAACTCCCCTCTGTGCACAGCTAATCGTGCCTTTTTGGACACGTTTTGGCTGTTCAGAAAAGCCTTAAGAGCTCCATTCACTCTATTACCTGCATTTACTCTTCTTTCAATATCTTCTTCATCCTCAAAATTAATAAGCATGGATAACAAATGTTACTTACTTACTTACTCCTCTGGCGCAACGAGCCGAAGTGGGTCTTGGCCTCCGATACAAGAGAACGCCATTTGTTTTAATCTCGTACTGCTCCTTTCCAGTCTGCAACCTGGAGCTCTTGCAAATCCCGCTCAACTGTGTCCTTCCACCAGTATTTAGGCCTGCAAATGGGTCGGCGGCCAAAAAATGTAACTAAACTGATCTTCTCGATCTATACTAATTATCATAGACAATATATCTATTTCAATCAATGGCTTTACCACTTTATTTTAACATAGGGCAACAGTAGGTATATACAAAAGTAGAGCTAGGTGTATGAACTATATGGTATGAAGAAATACAATTTCAATCCTGAATTTATTCAATATGCTAGTAATTACTCAAAGGTTTTCAAGAGGACATGTGCTTTAGCCAAATCCTAATATATCAGCAATCAAATCAAAGAATTCAAGAACAAAATTAAAACTACTTGGAACATTATTAACAATGAGACTGGTCAAGCTAAATTGGTAGATAACAATTATGAATTAAAATTTAATGGTGATTTAATTATTACTAGGAAAACTGATGTTGCTCAGACTGTGGCTCAGACACTTAACAATTTGTTCATAAACATACCAGTGAACACAACCAGCTGTCTAGATTCATGTCCAAGCAAAGCAGAAATGTTGGTTAGGGGCAATGTGAATGAGTGTGACGTGCCTTTTAATTTTAAATAATATTGACACCAATAATATAGGTACTGAAGGTATCCAAGACTCTCAATAATAAAAAATCTGTTGACTTATGGGGCATTTCTGTTAAACTTGTTCAACAAATTTTTTCTAGCTTAGCTCCATATTTAGCTACAATATTCAACAGATGCGTGGATACAAGAGTATTTCCTGATCTAATCAAACACACCTCCGTGTGGTGACGGATTAAGAATACGGATTGTCACCATCCCATATCATCCCATGGGTGTCGTAAGAGCCGACAGACGGAGCATATTATGCAGAGAACAGCACTGTAAGAGAAGAAAAACTTGATACAAATCCTATACCAACCCGTTTGGCCAGCGTGGTATAGTAGGCCAATTCCTCCTTTCGAAGGAGAGGCCTAGTCCAGTAGTGGACTGTTAAAGGCTGATGATGATGAATAAAACAGAGTAAAGTGATACCATTATACAAAAAGGGATCCAAGAGCGACCCTAGTAATTTTCAGCCAATTTCTATCTTGCCTGCTATTAGTAAAAATGTTGAAAAGATTAATTTGCTTCAATTAGAGAGCCACTGTCACACAAATAATTTATTTCACAGTGAGCAGTATGGCTTCACTAAGGGTCGCTCCACCGTTGATGCCGGTGTAACTTTGTTATATCATATTTTTAATGCTTGGGAAAACTCAAAGGATGCTATTGGTGTTTTTTGTGACCTGTCAAAGGCGCTTGATTGTGTGGAACATAATACTCTTTTACGTAAATTAAAACTTTATGGTATTAGAGATACCGCACTCAATCTTGTTGCCAGCTACCTTAGAGATAGAAAAAACCTTTTCACACTCGAAATTCTCTAACTTCTCTCCAGTTAGAGAATTTCGATGAACCCTGCCTGCGACTGAATGGCATTCCGCTCCTATCTAGATCGACACGAAAATGCCACCCCAAGGTAGACCAGATACCGTCAGTAGTGCCACGAACGCAAACATTTTAGTGCTGCCTATCTTTGCCGTGCCATTGTTATGGAAACACGCGGTATAGCAAGAAGTTCCAGTTCACTTTTATGTGGCATTTTATGCTTTGTTTTGGTTTGTGAACTCATTGTCGAGCTTTTCGTGTGAGTGTGTGCCCGGTTCTTGTGTTGGAGATTTCAGACCGTCCGAAGGCCTCCATCATGATCTAAAGATTCTTGTTCTGAGACACGAACTGGGGCGGCTTTACGTGACCTCCGAAGAACGGCAGCAGTCTGATGTAAATGCCACACGCGGTCACCCATCCAAGTGGTAAACTGTGGAACAGTTGTTTAACTTTGCCGACCTATTATGAATGGCAATTGATATACCTAGTATTTCCCTTCTTTAAAACGGGGTGTAATCTATAAAACAGGAATCATCGTGGCATCATTTTTTTTTTAATTTATATCAACACGCCTGTATCTTAAGAGGAGTGGGCAGAGATATAATTTTACACCCATATTCCGTCTTTATGAAGTTTAGGTCCCACGTAATAGGGGGCGAGACTATTGCCGTTACTGCGCACATTGCCAGACTCCGTGCTGCTATTGATAATTCGGAAAAACTCAGTAACAACCAACCCCGTCCCCGACCCGGATCCCGATCAGCAGACGTATAAGCTATCCCCTGGAGCAAGGAGGCAATAAATTTACCACGCTAAAACAAAAAAGATATCACACATGTTCCACGAAATCACCTTTGCATTTCCTTCAACGATAACATCGTTTTTCTTTAATTAATATTTTTCTCTGTTACATGGCCACCAAATGGCGTTTATATTAAATTAATAAAACATTTTCCGCCACCTGAGGATAGTATCGCTTTACTTAGCGAACGTGTTAATGGGCTTCTTCAAAAATAAGATACAACAAAACCTGTTCCTAGAATATTACCGGTGTTGCATGTTTTACAACGAAAGATTTTTATTTTTAGACACGGACGCCACTATTTTCCTTTAGTTCATTAAAAATATAAAATTTCATCTCTTGTTATAAGTTGTTTTATACTACTACTGCTCTGTCCAAAGTAAAATAAATAAATAAGTGCGTTCAAGTGTTCGAATAATGGAATACCTTTAGTAGCCTATGTAATTGAAAAACATGTCTTATATTGTCACTTTGTGTGAGAATAATTCCAAAAATTTTGATTACGTCACGTTATGATTTTCTTGTGAAGATTCGTATGGATGTTTGTTAGTCTTTCATATATTTTAATGCAGTAATACAATTTATACATAGAAGCAGATTACACGACAGTAATACAGCTTATACATCAGCCCAGTACATACACATTTTCTGCGATAACGGCCTCCATGCGATCGTGGTCAGGGGCTGAAGCTAGTAGTAGTATCGCAATATTTTGATCATATTCAATTGCTCTTTTATTACGACAGCAAATACTTTATTACGGTAACTATAAAGCCAATAATATATTTAATGTAAAGAACATTATCCATATATTATCTGGACAGACAATCCGTGAAGCCAGAAACAACATTAATAATGAGATTTAATGCTTGCTCTACGTTATAAATTAATAATCAATCTGTTCTCTTTTTGTAACCACGTCCTCGTATTTAACTTTAATAGAAAAAAAACTGAAGAGCAGCGATAGTCAAGTGGAAATACCGACAGACTGCTACGCAGAGAGTCTCGGGCTCAAATCCACGGCGCGCACCAATGACTTTTCGAAGTTAACTGCGTATTAAATTGTAAATTATCGCCTGCATGTCTGAGAGATCTCCATAATGTTCTCGAAAGATATGTGAAGTCTGCCAACGCGCACTTGGCCAGCGTGGTGGACTATGGCTTTACCCTTCTCATAAGTGACAAGAGTGCCCGTGCCCAGCCGAGGGACAGTATAACTGGCTGATGATGATGAGAACAAAAACGGTAAATTTTAGTGTAAAATGCTTATAGATAGTAATATAGGAAAATATTCTTGTTTACTTTTTAGCTTTGTTTTGTCGCAGATCATATATTCAAGGGGACAGCTTCTTCATAACGACTGTCGAAGATCTTCGTGGCCAATGTCTTAACGTGTTCTAGAAAAGCAAGGGCCAAGCGATATTAAAATACAAAAATGATAATAATAAAAATATATGTACGCACAATGCAAATTACTTAGAAAATTCAGTGGTGCACGCTGTGGATTTGAATCCCATGTCAGTCCATTGGTATCTTCACGGAGCTATTGCAGCCTCAGATACTGTTTTTTTATATTGAGTGAAATGAGATTCATACTTTGCTTGTTGTCCTCATGTTACCGGTACTAATATTCACAAGCATTTTTATTATTGTTCTTTCGTTGGAAACGCAAGTCGCTTTGTTCAAAATTCAAATTCAAATGTTGCATTGAAAGTTGGAATATATTAAATAATTCAAGACAAACACAAATACAGTTAGAATGGCGTACATTAAAAAGGAATTTCTTCACAAATATTTTACTTGTTGCGTTTTCACTGGGTTGTTGCGTGACGCTTATAATTAAATGAACCCACTGCATTAAATGTATGTAGCGTGGTGCCCCTAAAACTTCCATTATTGATTCTCCACGAACTATTCAATGTATTAACATAATACATTTTTCTCCGCGTGACATGCAAGTATACGTTTGTACTTTATACTTAACGTAGTGGCAACCACACGGCACGTACCGACGCGATAAGAATGTACACATACTTAGATTAGGCTGGTTGCATAGTAGCAGTCTTACTTGATCGGTTTGATGAATAACTGATAATGCCGATATTCTTTACAGTTTGAAGTTCAATTACTTCAAACTCTAAAGAATAGTTGTAAAAAAAGTTAAAAAATATACCAAATAAAATATAACAAAATATAAGGTACAGGTCTGTTTGCTTTACATATCATCATCATCGGCCCTGTATATGAACTGTCCCGATGCTGGGCACGGGCCTCTTCTCACTATGGGAAGGGTACGGCCACAGTCCACCACGCTGGCCTAGTGCGGGTTGGCAGACTTGACACGCGCGTTTCCTCACCTCGTTTTCCTTCACTGTTTGGCATAATTAACATTTCTTAATAATGGTATTAAATAAATTGAGCTATTCTTTGAGTATAATAATTATTTATTTTTTCGTTGTAGAATTCAATGTGAGAAACGGCATCGCTGCAACATAATATATTGATACAAAAACAAACAATGAATGTGTCGTGCTTTGTATACTTTAAGTAAGTAAAAAACAGATAGGTACAGAAAAGTTGCTGTCATTTGGGCTACTATAGTTTTGTATATTCGTTTTATGCTTTAGTGTAAGCTGCCTTGAATACTTTGGCTAAGTTAATTATTTAAGTCAAAAAGATTAAAATGACAACCTACATGTACTATCGACAGCAGCGACGGTTTACCACTCCTAAGGTTAAAATCGCATAGCACACGCCAACATTTGGTAGGCCACCCGTGACACGCCCCTTTGTTTTATTTGCGTTTTTTTACACTTTACATTTGTTTACTGATTCTAAGGCGATACAAACTCAACTGTGACCAGTTTGTATCGCCTTAGTTTTACACTAGAGAGACCAAAACGAATTTAACCAAATAATAAGTCTAAACAACACCGTACCCATACTTTCATGACAAAGAAAGACCTCAGCCGACAAAAGAACGCCGGGATTGATTATTTATACTTAGTATAAACATTATCAAATAGGAATCAGCAATTTAACATCGGTTATGTTCTGAAGTTGCTATGATCAAACGAATCAAAACGACTAGAAGGTTTCAAATATATTTTATTACTTACCTATTTATTTAGAGAACAATGATAATATTTGAATAGGCCGTAGGTCGGCTACATAATCTTTTATCTGAATGAGTTCGGTCCATAAAAATATACCAACATGTGTGCAGTCTATTGTATAAAAAAGAGATGCGTCTTGTTAACAAATGTTTGTTTTATGTTTTCCGAAAAGGATATAGAACCACTAATGTTTATTTTAGTAATAAACAATTACTTACATTTGTAGGTTTAGTTAAATGACACAGTTTCAAAATAATACACAATAACATTGTAATATTTAACGTTGTATAATTTACTGTTAGGTAAATTAATTAAGCTACCTTGAAATAAATAAATAAAACAACAATATAGTCATTATCTCAGTAAAATTGTAATTTAAAAGTTACCTACTAATACTAAATTAATAACTAGGTAGCTACGTTACATCTTTCTAAGCAAAAAAGACTAATAAAACCTACCTATTTCAATGATTAAGTATACCTAGCAGTGCTTAAACTAAATGACCTAAATAATTAATGACCGTTCAAGAGTATTCAAGTTCTTGTGGGCTCATGGTTGGAAGTTGGGTAAAAAAAATTGTGTTTAAAAAGTTTGTTTCCTTGCAAGTGCTAGATAACAATTGTCCAAATATGATACCATCTGGCAAAAGTAAGAAAAGTCATAAAAACAAACGGTGAGTACACGTTTTTGTTCGAAGATTCCTCTTTGATTGGTTAACAAAATTAAGGGCGGAGTCACTTAAAGTCAACATGTTCAAGCGAAACTTTTTCTAAAATGGTCAAGCGTGGCTGCTGTCGATAGTACATCAAGGAATGAACAGTCGCGTGTGTAGCTTGCCTTACGCATTCTAACTTGTTACGTGATTACAATGCTACGGGTAAGTCTGTGTGCTACGACTGCTTAGGTTACGCTACGCTTTATATGCTACGATGAATGTCACTACGTGTAAAACAATGAACATTTCTACGACGATTCTTTTTCCCTTTTTTCCCTTTTCTATGACGATTCCTATTTACAGTATAAAGGTTTGGTTTTTTTTTCACTGAATTTTAAGTGGATTCAATTTATATTTTGAATTATTTCAAACATATATATTTTTTACATGAAAGCAAAGATTATTTAAAATATTGTGGGAGACGCAGTTTGTCAAGTACCCTTTTAAGTAGCGAGGACATGAATTCATGTCCTACAAAAATGTCCCCTTGTTTACCGACGACATGAATTCATATCCAGATTCCGTCTTTCAATCTATGACGTTTTTTACACTGATCTAGTACATTTTATCAATTATTTCAAATAGCATTGTATTTTTACGAATCAAAGATAGCTCTGAAACCTTCTTCTGATCCAATTTGATGTCAAATTAAAAAGTAAAAGGACATTTCAATTCAATGCGCGTGAAACTGAGAATTTTAGCAAATGTTTGCTATTGAAAAGGGGGAATTATTATAATGGATACGTGCATATTTTTTGTTACTTTAATTGGAAAATCTATTAACCCCCTCATATTATACAGAATATAAAAATACGAAAATAAACAAAAAATAATTTTGTTTTCAATTATAATACGCTATAACTGTCGATAACCCCGGTATTCTAAGATCCATTCAAAACAGAGAGCTACACAAAACTAAATATAATGTTATTATTATAATTTTTAGTATCGGCTATATAAGTGGGTTTCAAGAAATTATAACTCGAACTCTTGAAAACATAAACAAAGACCTCTCAGTGCGATAACATTCAATGTCTAGTAGCGCGAGCGCAATGATGTCGTACGGCGCGGTCGTATAGCCAAATTGACGTTTTAGAGGGCGCGGTACTTGAAAGGATACTTGATAGCTTTAGAAATGAAATTGAATAATTTATGCTACATGTACACTAAAACGATTTTGTAATTATATTTAGTACATTTAGTTTTATTCGAGTAAATTCACCGAGAAAGATCGCTGTATTGAAAATGGAATTTCATCAATCTCATTTATTTTAGATACGAAGCCGAAGTAAATTATCGCCTCGATAATATACTAAAAGTTAATTTCTAAACATTAAAAAGTCAAAAATATTTTTTTTGTTAATCACAGCATTAAATAAGCACACATTTAACATTTGAGTATAGGCCCACGATGTTAAATATATTTAAAATTCCGTAACTTTACTTTTACCAATTTAAAACAAAATTTATTTAAATGGACGTAAACTACGGCTAATTTGTAGCAATAATGTAATTCCCAACAAACTAATGTTTATATAAAACAGGAAAAAAATCAGAAAATTCAGGTTGCAGGTTAGTTAAAATTGTCGCCTAGTTTCTCGAATAAAAGAAAAGTTGGAGCTTGTTAGTTGGAAAACATTGAATGCTTTGGCAGTTTATAATGTAGGAAAGAATTATATACAGTAAAAGATCAACACGTTTTAGGAAGAAACTAAACTAAACTCCTGCGGGTTTACACTGATATTTGGCTGCTCGGATAACGTAGTAGCTTAAATATTTGCCTCTCCGTTTAGCACGCCGTCCGATTGCCACACGAGACAACACTTTGTGTTATCGACAATACATTGTTCTCAGTTTGGATGCACTTTGTGTGCGTTGATTGAATGTTGCAAAGGCCACCGCGAGCGAAATTTTTTGGGACACCAAAAAAATTTAGAAATTTATGATCTGAGTTTGCCTCACTTTGTAGAGACGTCCTAAATTCCCTAGGCTTGGGTGAAATATTTGGTTCAGGTTATTTGCAGGCCAACACTAAGATGATGTTGATAGTTAGAATTTCACAAATATCTGAGGCCCAATTCTCTTTATTATATTTATTCAAAATGCAGTTTCAATATAATTTTAAGTGTCATACTTAATGTCATACTTAAATGGTATTCTCCTAAATTAACTGATATTTGAGTGTTATAGAAATGTTATCGTGACGAAATTGAACAATGTGTCAACGTCGAATTATAGAAGTTAAATTAAATGACAATGACATTGAATTAGCAGGGTAACAATTCGGAATCAATTCAAAATATAATCTCAAAATAATATATAATCTAAAAATATAGTTTCAATGTCATATTAAATACGAGAAATGGCCTTCTGACCGTTGTTGGACTAATTTAAAGGACATAAAAATCTCATATACCTATTAAAAATCATGAATGCAAAGCGCGTCCGATGAATGTAGCTTAGAGTGTTCAGCTAGTGATAAATACGGTATAATTGAGTGGTAGAGCTAACCTGATTACGCCATAAAGAGGCCGGCTTGACTTGCTTCATTCTTCAGCGACTTTTAATCAATGGTTTAATAAAAATACATCGTCATAATTATTATACATATATGTAATGATTGCGTTACTGACTGACAGACAACAAACATCCAAAACTGCAGGGTGCATTAAGCTGAAATTTGGCATGTGTGTTTCTTGGAGACCGGGGTGTACTAAGAAGGGATTACCCCACGGGGTCGGAAAGAAACGGTTACATAAGAACAATAATATGTGGGCATAGCTGCGGGTATCCTCTTGTATAACAGTACCATTAACTCTTGTATATATTCTTAGTTGCTAGTCGTGTTAAATGTGAAACATGCCTTACAAATCCGTTGTCCTGGAAGGAAAAAAAAATGAGTGCACCGTGAATAAATCAAGTACAAAAACTTGACCGACTATCTCTAAGTTCTTTAGGATAGATTTTCATTTGATTGTCTTTGCTTTGACTCGCTCTTGGTCTAGTTCAGTTAGATTAGCACTTAAATTTTCCGTCTAACGACTAGCGGTAAATATTATTACGTCTCTTGCTGTGGGAGTTTATTCTCAACACTGTGATATCTGGAAAAGAATACTGCAGATACGTTCTATTCTTCAAATATTATATATTTTTTTGGAAATACTACTCCCGCACTAGGAATAAATTCTGTGTCGCGGGGGACTTCACGAACAAACAACCAATGGTCACAAAGACTCAAAATGACAATTCGAGGCTCGCACAAAGTGTTTATGTAAAATACTTTATATTAGTCTCAATGTTTCGGCATGGGTTACGCCAGCCGTGATCATGACATTCAGTCATCTCGTGATCAAAGATTATAGAATTGATTCATTCTTCATGACAAGTATTGATAGATGAGATACTGAATTATTTCATTACTGTGCCGATTGACTAATGGATCGGAACACTAATTGCGTGTTTGAGGCAAACATTTTTTATTGTATGACATGCACTCCTTTATATATTTACCCTCGTCGAATTTGATGCAATTAAGGTAATAAATATAGAGAATAATCTTGTGACGATGGAAGTTGCTGTTTACTTTGCTTTTGTTTGCGGTAGATGCGGTTCACCAATTGTTTTCAATGCATGGTTACCAAATTATGTATGCGTGCAACCATTCACGTGTTATCCACAACATAATCTCCAAAAACTTTTAATCTATTTGTATTCGTGCAGTTTACTTTTAGTCTACTCATAGCGGATGGCAGGAGAAGGGACTTGACTGTACCCTGCATATGCACCAGTGTTTACTGAATCCTGTACTTGCCCTACTAGATTGTATATAAAATATAATCCGAAATTTCCACACTGGTAAAGATAGATACTGGTGCAAAAATTTTGTAGCAGAAAAAAATTACATCATTTATTTATGAGTTTTACGAGATTTAATCAAAAATTTATTTTATTATTAGATCAACCCTTAAATATCTGATTCAAGATTTTATAATAGATCGTATAACTTCCCCTGATGGTCAAAACCACATTGGAAGCAAGCCACAAGTAAAGTGAAACGTCTATCAACAGCAAAGATTTGTTGTAAATGAATAAATACTCTGAATATTCAAGTATAAGAACTTTGCTATCGACATTCTAAGTTCGTTAAGGACGGTCCAATGATTTCAACTTGAAGTTTTTAGATGAGATACGTTTTTTTCTTAATTTATTTCTTTTCTCTTTTAGCTTACTCTGGAATTAATAGTAAATGGCACTAGACATGGTAAGTGTGTGATTTTTCTAAAATAATTAAAGCAAACTTTTCATAAAATGGTTTATTTCTATAAAGCTGAGTCTTTTGATTTCATTTGTAGGTAAGGCTCTCCATCTCATAAAATATCATCATCATTATCTTATTAGTCCCGTATATTAAGTATTCCACGAGCATATTTTCACTATGAGAATGGTAAGAGCATACGCCACCATGCTGGCTAAGTGCTGGTTAACCTTACAGTCAGGCAATTCGAGGACATGAAGGATAACTGACTGCACGGTTGGCGTTGTGATTTAAGCGGTTGCCTTGCCGTTTGACACTGCGCCAAGTGTTGTGGGTTCGATCCCCACACGAGGCAACACTTTGTGTGATTCACAAATTGTTGCTTCAAGTCTGGGTGTGCACTGTGTCCGTTAGTTGTATGTTTGTAAAGTCCCCCGCGACATAGGATTTAGTCCTGATGCTGAAGGGTAAGGAAAAGGAAGGTATCTTTTAAAAAAAAACTGTCAATGACGTTTAGCAAGCGATTTTTAACCAATTAATACGCATATATCTTCCAAAGGTGCGTGTCGTAGTTTTGAACCCGGACCCGAAATTCTTTGCTTAGCAGTCTGCTAGTCTCTTCACTAGGTTATCGTTGGATTACATGCCATGTGTACAAGGATTTTAAAGAGCGTATCTTCTTAGCTTGTTTTAAAAAAATGGCAAAGAACATATTATGTCCGCATAATTCTATTTACAATTTCACGTACTTCTTATAGTTAAAACCTGTTGTATATAAGCTACACAAACCATATTTGTTTATTATATCAGACAAAATAACTCAACTAAAATCGTTGACCGGTTCATAGGTGCTAAATATTTTAGCAGACGAACGAAATTTCACACGCTCCGGGTAAATGCAAAGGCCCATGATAGTGGTAATTAAGTTACACCTACACCACGAAATGTAGTTGAAAGGGTAAATGTTGGCTCTTAGCCAATTATCTGAAGAGTTTCATGGCATTTCTTACTTTCCGTAGAATCATATTTTCGAAACTCATGTCATATGTTTGATAAATAAGGCATGATTTAACTAGGAATTAGATTCATATCTTTAGATTGCTTTATTTATTATATTCATTCGTCACAAAACAAAAGAAAATATAGTATTTTCTGTAAAGGAATCTATATAATATATTAAATTCTTGCGTTACTGACTGACTGACAAACAACGCACAGCCAAATCTATTGTGGCTGAAATTGGGCATGTTTGTTCCTTGGGGTCCGTAGGGATGCATTAAGAAGGAATTGCCCGAAATTCCCATGGGATTAGGCAGGAAAGGATGAATTAAAATATATGCTGGTGGCTGCAGGCATCCTCGATTTACAAAGATTGAGAATGAAAATATCAGGATAAAAAAACAAGTAAATAAAAATACAGTACGTGTTTTGCTTATAATTAGCTCTTTTCTATTGGTATTAATTGACGAAGTGTCTAGAAAATAAAAATAGTAACGAATACCAAATTAATTTACTTTCTCTCTCTATTGAAGATTTACACTAGAGTAACAATTGTACTGTCAATAGAGAATCGCAAACGAAGAATAGAATTTTACTGATTTTTGCTAATTTTATTCATTCATCGTAGACGGCATTGTAATCTATTATTCAGTTTTGTATTTATAACTATGCAGGTTATGGTTTGTTCTTTCTATTTTCAGTTTTTTTAAGTCTGAAAATAAATATGTTTAATTAAATGCTCACAAGTGATATATATAACGGCCAAATTAGCGTTCTCATAACACAGCGTCAAAAATAAACATATTTAATTGAAAACGAAGAAATCCACAGTAGCAGAAACTCTTGGCATAAATGTTTTAATAAAAATATTATTAATAAAGTTGAACAGTGGCCACATCAGCTTTGATGTGCTTACAAGCAAAATATTTAATGAAACCTGAATATTGCGTCTACATACTTGTAGTCGTAGTGTACGAATGATATTGAAATGAAAAGAACTTCTGAATATAAAATCTGTTCTAAAAGTACTTCAAAGAGATTCACAAGGTTCTTAATTAAGTCTTGTAAGGTACATATTGCTTTATTTATAGGACTGCTTTCTTGGTATAATTTTGCTCTTTTAAACTATCAAATATGCATAATAATATGGCAGTCGCTAACTATAGCGACTGACGGATTTCCGCATCGATTCCCAAATGCATTAGTGTTTTTGCGTGCTTTTACACTTTTAGGACTAGCACTCATACTAACGTATATGTAGGTCTCTTCAATGTACCTAAAACGTCTAATGATACGAAAGAAGAAATAACGTACATTTGTCTCGAGGTTGTGGAATATTTTACACCAGCCGATCACGGGATGAATAATAATGCGTTTTTATTTGTTAACAAAACAGGCTACATTAAGCTAGCCATAATCATTCGTCAGCAATACTTTTAATTTAAAAAATTAGATTTTAATGCGTTTTTTTTAATAGATAGAATTATTCAAGAGGCGGGTTTATATGTATAATTGACGCGGGCGAAGTCGCTGGTGACGTCTAGTTAAAAATAAACAAACTCGCCTTGTAATAGCTAGCTCGCATAACAGCCATACTTTCCTATACCCATTGTATAATCTTTGATTGCATCACTCAATCTTTACTGTAAACCTCACCGGCAATCCGCGACCCAAACAGGAATAATAGTATACATACATTATGCGTAAAGAAAGCAGAATCCCCATATCCCAATCTGGACCAATATTTGCTGAACTATATGAGAACCTGTCAGTTTGTCAACATTGTATGCGGATAGAGACAGGTAAGGGGCTTTTTCATCTTACATTGAAAAGAAAGTTTTATTTCAAACTTCTTTATTTATGTCCCTTGCCTATAATATATTTCTCTTAGCTTTTCTCCATCATTCATGGTAATGGGAAATGCTTTACATATATTTATTCAACCTGTGCATCTGGCTTTGTTTTGTTTTTGGTCAGGAAGTTAGGTTATGAGTTTATTTCAAAGTTAACTGTGCAGTTAATTTATTTCTGGTTATAAAAAAATTTAAACGTAATCAACATTAAAGATTTAATTGATTGTTAAATATACTTGAATATTTAAGCGCTTACTACTACTACTAAAACTTTACAAAAAAGATGTGAGTTTTGATAAAATGTATATATAACAGAAGCAATATCCGAAGGGTAAGATGATGACTATTCCTAGGTATGTGCGTAAGAATAAAATAAATGATCGCTTGCTGAATGGGTAAGATGAGCATTTCTGTATTATCGTAAGTGCAACAATGCACAAATTAAGTATACTAAATCACATTTGGCCAGTGTAGTGGACTATTTATAAAGAACATGTTTTCATAGCGGGAATAAACCCATTCCCAGCAGTGCGACAGTTTATAAACAAGGCTGTCATCACAATATTATTATTGCAAAAAAAATATATTTATGAGTGTTGTTCCGTTCTAATTCCTTGTAAAAAACTCAATATCATTTAAATTGACAGCGTCTTCTTCAATCACCCACGCCATCAATGAACTGAATATTTCAATGAACTGAATATTCCAACGTTAAAATATTTTCTCAAGTGTATCTAGAATATTCCATTCTCTTTTTAAAAAATATTGCAGCACTTTAAAAGAGGCGTCGTTCATGCGACATAATTTCATATAAAATTCAAGACGAGGCGCTAACACCTCGAGAGGTTTTCCGTCATTGCAAATATGAAGAAACAATAATTTTATTGTGTTATGTTTCTCGTGAATATGCCAAAATATTGTGAATAGTTTTGTTGGAATTGCGAGCAGCGGATGGATACGGGTGTCTCAAGATCGGTCAATGTGGAGAACCTTGCGAGTGGCCTACGTCTAACAGTGGACGTCTTTCGGCTGATATGATGATGAATGTAAATTCTGTAAAGCGTTTCAAATTGTGAAGTGAATTATTCATCGCTGATTTAATTACATACCGCAGTTACACGCAATAAAGAAATGAAATTAAATGCATTGTAAAGAATCACCAAGTCAAGGTAGTAGAGCCTTGCTGATTTCAGCATGAATGGGCCGGCTCGACCGGGGAAGTACTACCTCATACAGAAAATCGACGTAAAGTAACAGTATCTAAACTGTTGCGTTTCGTTCGGTGAGTGAGAGTACCAGAGGCCCAATCCCCTATTCCTTCTCCCTCATCCTATCCCTTTTCCCAACCCCAAGGGGCGGCAACGCACTTGGAGTCAGTACCTATCTCTGAATAAACGGACACAAGTCCAAACCATGGAATATCGCTATCGCTTTGGGTTGCGGAGGTCAGACAGGCATTCGCTTCGTGGAAAAGCTAGTATTCAGTCAAATCCGGTTAGACTAGTAAGCGGACCCTGGGTTGAAACTGGGATAATGCTAGGAGAAAGAAGATATATTAATTTAGCCATCGAAATTGGTTTATTAACCCTTTAACCGCTTGTGTCGCATATATGCGACACATATTTCCGTGCCCCTACCGCTTGTGTCGTATATCTGCGACAGAGAACATGCATGATTTTTTCGTTCTATTTTCGTCCTATTAACTATGTGGTACAACTAAAACTATTATTAATAGAGCTATTATTTATAACAACTACTTAAAATTATGTGTCATAGCTCTAAGCATTGAAAAAACTTAAACAAAAATAGTAATTGGCAGCTTGGACTTTTAGCGGCCCATCCACTAACGTTCATACCTGCCGGAATCTACAATCCTTACGGAATGAACGCCGGTGGATTTGCAAGAGCAAGAAAGAATGACGGTATTAAAACACCGCCATCCCTCCCGTCGCGAAGGACACGACGCGCGATGTGATCAAGTTAGTGCCTGTTTATTTGTCCGGCGTGATTGACTGCTCATTTGTTATCATTTTGTGTTCGTCTTCGTCCCGGAAGTATAAAATGGATTCCCAAGAAATAGACGTTAAAGATGATATTAGAAAAGTTTTTTTTTATATATTCTACCATATACACACATCACCATCTATATAGTCCCAAACTAAGCAGAGCTTGTACTATGGGTACTAGTCTACTAGATAATGGATGAACATACATATATACTTTTTTTTTGTAAATACATACATATACATAAAACACCCAGACCAAGACAAACATCACACAAATGTTTGACTTGAGCGGGAATCGAACCCGCAATCTTCGGTGTTGCACTCCCGCTGCGCCAACCGGTCGTCAAATCAAGATATTAGATATCGCATGCCAGATCTTTTAAAAGTCTTATAATTCTAGATTTCTCCTTTTCTAATAACCACTTTTTAACCCACATTCTATGTCTTCTTTTAGGTTTAATAATAATAATAATGTCCTCCCGACGGATTTCGCCCACGGCGGCTTGTCTATACATGAGACTTGCCATCTGCGCGGGACATATTATAGTGCACAAGTGTGTGCGCCATCACAAGTGCACTCTCTATTCCCTCACTCTCATAGTCCGATGGGACGCCACATGCGACACGACCGGAGAGATTGGGCGCAGGACGGCTTAACGTGCTTTCCAAGGCACGGGGGTGTGACACCGCCAACTCCCTGACTCCGAACTTCTGTTGGATAATTCCTAACAGAAAAACCATCAGTTTTGTTCGACCCGAGAATCGAACCTGAGACCTCATGATCCGCAGTCGCTTATATTACCGCAGGACCACAGAGGCAGTTGAATTTTAGGTTTAGGTAAATAGATATTCACTCGCAATAAAACTCATAGCAATACATTGATCTGGTTGATGTAGCAATAGTAATCTCTTGCTTACGGGTACACATGTTGTTGCAAAATGAAAATAATCCATAAAGATAATTCAAAATGACGAGCATTCCTTTTAAATGACAACAATCTTCATAAAATTATAGGATTATAACCATCCACAGACACGCAATCCCTCGGTAGGACTGACAAGATGCAAACTGACAGGAATGTACCTAAACGTGTGTATGGTCATTGAAGGATTGATTTTCCTGTCGGACTGGCGTGTCGTGATAAAGCCAGGGGAAAGAACGTAGGATTGTGGTTTAATTAGTGGCTTCAACGGTTTTATTTTCTCCCGTCGCTTTTCTGTACGAATTGCACAACGGGACAAGTCAGAAGAAATGAACGTTAGTGGATGGCCCGCTTTTCTTCGTTGTCTTTCGCGCGTGTCGCATAAATATGACCATAGGGATGGGATACAATGCAATGCGCATTTTAAAAACGAAATAACACACAGTTAAATAATCAGGTGCAATGCATCATTCAGCATAAAATAAACATTGTCATACGAAATAAAGTTAAATTTAACAAATTTCATTGTGTTATTTATTCTTTTCCTTATTATTCATAAGAAAAATATCCCTGAGGATCTTTGTATAATGCCAACTTTTGACGTTAGTTCCCATCCCTAGATGCCTATGCTTGCAACATATTTCTCTAATTAGTCTAGCGCGGCTGTCAGATTAATACGACCGCTACCTACATCACAAGCGGATCAAACGAATGGAAAGTTCCATTAATGTTGTTCGTGGATATTTGTGCATTGCCGATAAAATAGTCATTTCAATAATGACGAATACTTAAGAATTAATAAGAATATTAGAAAGGTGACGACAAAGAGGAATTATTCGAATCTACAGAAGTATTTAGAAGTGATGGAGAGATAAGTACCCATTTCAATTTCTTCTTATGTTAGTTGCACATTTTTAGTAGGTATAAATAAATCTTCCGTTGGGTTTAGGTAACTCCTTGGTGAATCGAAATAGTACCTATTTTAAACATTGTGATGTTATTCTGTTATTATATTACCTACTTATTTTAGTACATATCCTATACATTGTTCAAATTTGGAACCATGTTGTATGTTGTCCATACCATTAATTAATAAGGTAAGTACTTTGACAGTACCTGCCAAGTCGGACAGGCACTCGCACTTGCGTTTGTCTCTTTTTAACGAACGGAGTTTCATATGGCGTTGTCTCTTACTGTGCTCCGGCACTGCCCGTTTATTTAGTTATCTTAATATATAAAATCCTTGCGTTACTGACTGACTGACAGACACGCTACAGCCGAAACTATTGAGCGCAGGAAGCTGCAATTTGGCAAGTACTCGTATGTTCCTTGGAGACCGTAGGGGTGCACTAAGAAGGGATTTCCCGAAATTCCCATGGGATCGGCCAAAACGGGTAAATTGAAAAAAGAATGCAGGCGTAGCTGCTGGCGTCCTCTAGTATGTTATATACCTACCATTTGATATGAAATGTAATTTTGACCTAATGACTATAAAAAAATATATAGGTACGTAATAAATTTTAATTTGTAATTTCAGGATCATGAGGACAATGAAGGCATTAATTGGACGTCAGACATAACTGTACCTAATATAGAGAAATAATATTTTTGAACGTTTTTGTGGCAATGATGAAGTAGAAAAAAATGTTAATTTACTAACAAATATCACCAGTTCTAAGTCAGGCACACGTTTCCTACAAACAGGAGCGACACGCGACGCGACACAAAAATATGAGCGGTTCCTTTGTGTCGCACCTGTTTGTAAGAGCCATAAGGCTGTACTAAAATAAAAACATAAAAACTTTTTGACTATTTTTATCGATACAACGATTGCTCCTCCTTATTTATTGTAGGTATTATTTTATCGATTTGTAGCCGCGCACTAGGGGCACGGCATTTGATATTTAGCCAAGCGCTTAAAAGGTTAAACAGTTATTTTGGAGATATATTTTACAATATAAGTGTTAAATTAAGGTTTAAGAAAATAACAGTAAAACTGGTGTTTACCTTTCTTAAGTGAACATTTAGTCTTACGAATCGAAGATTGAACAAGGTGTATAACTATTTGTTAACGTCTATCTACATATGTGTCAAATGAGATGATAATGACTTCAAGTGTAGAAGAATACCAATTGCGAATTCATTAAAATAAATTCACAGTTCGTTCAGAATACAGTGCCAGCAGGTCGCGATAAATCTCAAGTTTAGTTGATTTAATTTATTGCCCATTCTCATATTCATTTTACACGCGTGATGTTTTACCATTATCTTTCGAAGTATATGATCTAAATCGTCTGTATATTACGCGAGAGGAATATATCTAGCGCCTATACGCGTTCAGCTGTCTGCGGTTGTTACTTGAGGATATTATTATTGTTAATGCGTCCTTCATACCTAGATATATAATAGTACGTACTAAGGATAGGGTAAGGTTTACGACCTGTTACATGAATTATCGGTCTGAAGATATGTTAGATTTGCCTGAAGCTAAGATGAAAAAAGATGATTTTACCAATCCTCGGAGTTTATTTCATTGATCTTAAAGCATTTACTTTAAATTAATTTAATTAAAACTTTTACTATACGGTGTGAATTGCGAAAGTTTAAAATTGATTTTTGGAATGTTCATATGGCCTTATGTAATTACAAACAATCAGTGCATATACATATTAAGTTAGTGGCTGACATTAAAAATAATTTCATTTCAGGATGGGTATGTAGACTTATTACCGAAAATTTCGCGTCCGCGACCAAATGGGGGCGCACCATTTGATGCGTTGCGGTGGGGCCGCAGAGGAAGAGGAGATGCGGTGTTGTCAGGTTCAAAATCAAAATCAAAATCAAAATCTTTTATTCAAAATTGGCTGGTAAACAGCTCTTTCTGAACGTTAAATTTTACAATAGACAGTCCCCCAAAAAGCCCAACCCTTCACTGCTTCCTATGTGTTTTCGCTAGGAAGAAGAAGCAGCGCAACAAACTCCCTAGCAACACAGTACTGTCTGCGTATTTAAATAAGAAGTTATACATTATAATCAAAAAATAATAATATCACATTTCAGTTAACATGATAGCTATCACACAACCTATTGCCATTTATTTAGTTACGTACCTACTTAAGACTTGAAAATTGAGAATAATGACTAACACTTAGCCTCCAAAACAAAATGACAAGTAGGGTGTAACCACACACATGTTAAATATCATGTTGTTATGTAATCACTGCTCAGTCAAATCACGTTACAATGCATTAATTAGGTAGGTACCAAAACAATTGGAACAAATTGCAAATAAACTCATAAATCAGCAAGTCAAAAGCTGTATCCTGTCCAGCAGATCGACCAGTCACCACAGGCAGCACCCGTTCACGAGTATAACGCAATGATCAGCCATCACCCTCCTCAACCATATTAGAGGGAAGTGGGTGACCCGACCACCGACGCTACCGCCTGCAGTGACAGTACAGTGAGCATGACGAACCTACTTTCCAAGACAAGCCATTCGAACTTACATTAGACTAAAATAAATCTATCCGACCAGAACGTCAACAAATAAACGCATAATTGAATTAAAAAATGTCAAAGTGTATATAAAAATTAAATGTCAAATAAAATAATGACGCAAACAAATATACATGTCAAACAGAGAATCTTATGTCAAAAATAAAGTTAATCAAAATTCAAACATATGTCAAACAGTATGTATATAAAAACAATTAAATATAAAGCTGTACACAACAACTGGAACAGTAAGTATTGAACTTGTCTACCAAGCATTCTTGTCCTTGAAATAATCATCTATTGAGTAATATGCTTTTTTTAACAAACAAGTTTTAACTTCAGTTTTAAAGGAATTTAAAGGTAACTGACAAAAATGAGTTGGTAATTTATTATACATACGTACACCTAGCCCCATGAATGTATTATGAACTTTATGTAATCGAAGATGAGGCACGCACAATTTATGTTTATTTCTAGTGTTTATATTATGGACATCACTATTTTTACTATACGACTCAATATATTCTTTAATATACATTAAATTGGCAAATATATATTGGGAAGGTACAGTCAGGATTTAAATTTCTTTAAATCGATCCCTAAGTGACACCCTCGGCCCTAACTGATAAATAGCACGGACTGCCCTTTTTTGCAAAATAAATACACTGTCAATATCTGCAGCTTTTCCCCATAGAAGAATACCATAGGACATAATACTATGAAAGTAACTAAAATAAACTAGACGAGCCGTATCGACGTCGGTTAACTGTCTAATTTTTCTAATAGCGTATGCAGCCGAGCTAAGTTTCCCAGTAAGAGCCAATATGTGTGCTCCCCATTGAAATTTATTATCTACTGTTATACCTAAGAAAACAGTGTTATTTACTGGTTCTATAATCTCCTCGTTAAGTGCTAAGTTAGGTCGCAAATTCTTTACGTTTGGCAATACTAATTTAACACATTTAGTTTTCTTAGAATTTAAAACTAAGTTATTAGCTGTAAACCAGTGTGTGACTTCAGTTAGCGCTCGATTTACTTCGTCAAAGTTTTCCTTATTTCTATCAACCTTGAAAATTAAAGACGTATCATCTGCAAAAAGAACAACGTCACACAAGTTATTCATGTAATAAGGCAAATCATTTATATAAATTAAGAACAAAAATGGTCCCAGAATGGACACCTGGGGAACACCTAATTGCACTGGTAACCCGGAAGAATGAGCTCCATTTACATCTACATGTTGTACTCTACCTTTCAGATAAGAATTAATGACTCTAAGTGCCAAATCTCTGATACCGTAATGTTTCAGTTTGCGTAAAAGTGTATCATGATTTACGCAATCAAAAGCCTTAGAAAGGTCACAGAAGATACCTATAATATTTTGCGACTGTTCCCAAGCATTATACACATGCTTAAGTAAAGCTACTCCTGCATCAGTCGTAGATCGACCCTTAGTAAATCCGTACTGTTCAGTATGTAGGAGGCTGTTAAGATTAAAATATTGTAGTAATTGCTTAAGTAGGAGTTTTTCAAAAATTTTACTGAACGCTGGTAACACTGAAATGGGTCTGTAGTTACCAATATCAACTTTGCTGCAAGATTTAAAAAGTTGAATAATTTTGCTGTATTTCATAAGATCTGGGAAAGTTCCTGAATTAAGGCAGTGGTTGAATACTACAGTTAAATACGGAGCTACTAGGTCAATAATTGTTTGCAAAACTGTTACAGAGATGCCCCATAAGTCACCTGTCTTTTTAGGCTTAAGAGACTTGAAGGTATTTAAAATGTCAGTTGAATTAATAGGCTGAAATCTAAAAGTACACGTTATTTCTGGCATATTATTAATCAAATATGTTGCAGCTACACTAGAAGAAGCATCTTAACCCTTCGTAGCGGATAACGGTATGTGCGAAAAATAATTATTAAATTCTTGAGCTACATCTTCATCTTCGCGTACAATTTTAGTGTCAAACTTCAATTCAATTTTATTGTTATTAATTCTAATTTTGCCAGTTTGTTCGTTAATAACTTTCCAAGTAGTTTTAACTTTGTTATCCGATTGCTTTATTTTGTTACTCAAAAACATGGATTTTGCTATAAAACAGACTTTCTTAAAAATTTTGAATATTTTTTAACGTATTCAATAAACTGTGGATTAAAATTGTAGGATTTTATAGCATATAATTCATATAATTTAGCTCTACTCACATGTATACCAGTAGTGGCCCACTCATTAAATCTTTTATTGTTAACTATTTCTACAGTTTTATCTTTAAATACATTTTTGAAAGCGTCCTTGACAACTGTAAAAAGCGACTCATATAAAACATCGGGGTTGGTGTATTTTAAAATTGAGGAGTTCACACTGGATAGTATTTTGTTTTTGAACGAATTACAACGAGCGTTTGTGATAGGTCTGCAGGTGATTTGTGACGAGATCTTGCTGGAGTAACTAACAAACTTGGCTAACTGTCCACAGTGATCAGACGAGAGCTCGTCAAGGATTACAGTGCTTGACGCAAATACATCACTAAAAATATTATCTAGACAAGTTGAAGAAGTAGCGGTTACTCTAGTTGGTTCAAAAAATAAATAGTTTAAATTAAAAGATTTAAATAAATTTATCAATCTTCCACTTAAAGGCGATACTTCCAATAAATTGACATTAAAGTCACCACATACTACTATTTTTTTACTATTACATTTTATACGCTGTAAAACGTCTTCCATAGTCAGTTCAAAAATATTAAAGTCACCTGCGGGGGGGCGGTATACGCAAATTATAACAAAATAATCAAGTTCAATACATGATAGTTCAATTTATATTATGAACCAAAATTAACGAGCCACCATGTATAGCTTCCTTCCTTGTGAATGCACTTTTAACAGTAAAATTGTAATTATTTAACAAAACTAATTCATTACATTTTTTCCAGTGTTCAGTTATGCACATGATATGAACATTTCTAAAGTCTAAAAATAAATCTAACTCTTTGCCTGAAAGGCCCTGAATGTGCTGATGTACAACATTCAAAAAGTGTGGCCTGCCAGTTGTCTCAACTTGTAGTTTAAATTACAGGTTGATTCAATATACTGATTAGTAGAAATACTAATGTCTGTAACTGCAGTAGTTACACTATGTGTATATAAAACACAGTAAATATTATATGCTAATAACTTAGCAATCTGTCGCTTAAAACTAAAAGAAAGATACATAATATCTTTAGTCAAAATAAAATTTCTAACAAAGATGTTAGTATCAAAATAACTTAAATACTTTTGGCAAGATGACTGGGTTATACAATTGTACATTAACAAATTTAAGTTATGTATGTGCTTGTTCTGTTCTATATTTAAATTTTGTGAATAAGGCAGTGCACATATAATAAATTTACAGCTATATTTCCTATTGAGACGTTCCATTAAATTAAAGCAATTTAATATGTCATTTCTTGATACAGCTAAACTATTTCCATACAATAATATTACTGTGGAATTTGAATTAAGCTGGGTCATCTTGATTTTATGTAATAACTGACTATAACTGGCACCAGGTGAGCAATGATTTATTACAGGACCTTTTGTATACTGAGACATAAGACTACCCATGTCTTTGCCCAGCTGGTCAGAGAAAATACAGCAAGAGTTATAGCAATTATTGTGAGAGTGGTTAACTGATGACAACGAGCTCCCCAAAATTGGTATACATTGAACATTATTGCTAGGAGTGTTAGTACAAGGCAATTCTTGAGACTTTGGCTGTGTAATTGTTTCATGTTGCTGATAATTGTCACATGATGTTGTTTTTTGACAAGTACAGCAATTTAGCCTATTCGTTAAAGAATCTAGCCTGTCCACATTTTCACTACCTAATTGGACTAGCTCATTGGCAGCAAGAATGTGTTCTTTTATTTGTAACTGAGGTTGCCGTCCGGCGAGCGCTGGGGCTGCTCCCCGTCCGCCGAAAGGCAAGGAGGCAGCGTAGTGTCCGCGCTGCCTCCTAAGTAGCATAATGAGGCGGGGACTGCCAACACCAACGGCGGGCCAGTCCCGGGTGTGGTCACGGAAAAGTATGCTATCCGCGACTCGCGTGACCCCGCCACTACACGGGACCCGTAGGGACACCGCGGTGGTTTTAGTGGGTATGCCTCGAACGCCTGGGAAGGGCCTCCACACACCTCCTCCGCCAGCCCCAAACCCGGTCGATCACACTCTGGCCGGGTTGGTGTTGAGTTGAGATGGCTCATAAGGAGAGTTTCCACTGTAGTCAACAAAAAAAAGCCCTGTAGCTTAAGTAGTTAGCTAAACTGCTACGTCGGATATCGTGGGTTTAATTCTCAATCCAGACAAATATTTGCGTGATAAATATGATTATAATTAAAGTGTGAGGATGTTATTTATGATAATCCATAAAGCCACATCCAAATCACAGCTTCTTTGATTTTGGGAAACATTTAGATACATTAAAAACTGTTTGCAACAATCCATGGAGTTACCTCGAGTGTTTTGTTATAGAAAGTTTATTCTGAAATGTTACTGCGGTGTCGAAGCATTTATGTTTCATTATATTTATCGAGAGAACAGACTGCCCCCGTGGTCCAGTGGATAGCGCATGCGACTGCTGATCGGAGGTCCTGGGTTCGATGCCCGGTTCGGACAAAAGTATTACTGGGTTTTCTCAAATTCTCAGTAGCAGCACGCAGTCTACTATGTGGCAGTAACATTTATTATTAGGTCCCAGGTAATAGGCTCGCCCTCTATAACGTGGGACCTAAAAATTCATGGCGAAACGTGGGTGTAATATTACACCTCTACCTACCCTTTCAGAGATAAAGACGTGAGACTATAAAAAAAACATTTCTTCAACATGGGTCATATTAATTTATATTGAAAGTCTTGTCCTTCTTTCTGCATCACTTTCATAACTGTATTTATTTAGAAAAAAATTATATATTTAATGTTTATAAGTTAGTGTGGTATCAGATGATAACGTATGAGTGGTTCCAACATATACACGCTAGCAACAAATGTAAATGCAAATCGGTATTTTTTTATAATTACTCATACATACATACATAGTCTCACGCCTATAACCCCGAAGAGGTAGGCAGAGATGTATTTCTACACCCACTTTTCGCCAGATATACTTTAGTCCCACGTAATAAGGGGCGAGCCTATTGCCGTACCGGGCACATTTCCAGACTCCGTGCTGCTACTGAGAATTTCGTGTCAGAAAAACCCAATAACACTGCCCGACCCAGGAATCGAACCCGGGACCTCCCGATCCCACGCGCACATTTATGCCGCGAGAGCAACGAGGCAGTCGTATAGGGTTCGATGTCGAGTTTTCCGTCTCTACGCAAAGATGGTATTTGCATCGTGTTATCCCTTAGTCGCCTCTTACGACACCCACGGGAAGATAGGGGGTGGTGACACTTGTATTCTATGCCGTCAACCACACGGCTGCTACTTTTTTATAATTATGTATTATGAAAGACTGACAAAGAAAATACGTATATTAGGCAAGTGTGAATGGGACAGGACGAAGGGGAAGACCTAGGCGGACGTTCTCTGACCAGATTGGAGACATTCTAAAAAGGGGACTGGTCAGGAGTACCCTAAACAGAAGAGCAAGAGAGAATTGTCAGGATCATTGCAAATGGCGTTCCGCAGTCTCTGCCTACCCCACGGGGAAATTGGCGTAAGTCTGTGTATGTATGTCTACAATTTTCTGTGTACTTAACTGTAAAAGCTCTTCCCTATGCACTCAGACAATGTAACAAATTAGAGCCACTCTACTAAACTTAACTATTAAACAACGCAAAGTGCTTATGCTGTTTTGTACTTGAAAACTTTACTACTTAATATGTAACCGGAGGTGTGATCATGTTTTAGAATAATTTTAGAATAAAGTTATGTACATACATTAAGTATGTACATAACAAGAATAATATTATGTCTGTTTGTATGTCACGTATCAGTATCCAGATATTTTTTATTGATCGAGTCGTGATAGTTCAGACATGAATGTCTGAGAATATCGGCTTGAGTATCTTACCTTTACATCTCGTTTTTCTAAATGAAGCCCTTGAAAGCTATGATAGAATTTTAGATTTCCATCTACTCCTGCTTTGCCATGCTACTGACTCTTTAAAAATCAAAGTCACTAGACTAAGGGAATGATAATTACTTACCACCTGGTTTTAACTATGCTTTCGTACCGCCATTTTGAAAGTTGTAAGAGAATGTTTTCTAGACGGATCAATCTGATGAAAATTTTGTTACATTTTTGAGTCTATAGATTTTTAAGTAAGCTAGATAAGTCTTGAATATTATTTACCATTAAGATCTTCTAGAGTTTTGTGTCGATAGGGTTGACGATTAGTAAATCATATGTTTTCTTCGCTTTTCGAGTCATTGGATTGAAGACTCGAAATCAAAAATCATTCATACAAATGTATCACAATGGGACGCTTATGAACGCTAAATTTTAATTTAATCGTTCGCAAAGCAAAGACGAAGACTTAAACATCATGCAAACTACTAAGTCATGACTGAGTTTTACATTTCATTTCTAACCGAAAATATTTAAATGTCAAAAAATATCAATGCACTGACAATAAATGTGCGATTTTAAAAAGGGAATATGTTATATCTGATTTTGAGTTATTCCTCGTTTCGTACTACGACTTTTTCGTACTGTAGTACGAATCAAGGAATTATTATTTTAATTTATTTTGTGTTCCTATTTCGGCCCATTAATTTAATTTCTACATTTTGTATGATAAAATGTTCGAAGTACAGTCAATAACAAAATGCATTAAAATATTTGTTTAGAATATTTATTTTGTTTGTTTCTGTTTCTACGCGATTTTAATAGGGTTGATGATATTACAACTACTTAAATGATAATGCGGGATGTATTTTACATTGTTCAATTTCGAATACAATGGATTACTTTAAAGACGGAGTTCGGCAGGTAGAAAGGCGCGCTGTCCTTTCATGTCCTAGAGCGGGAGATAATTTCTTGACCTCAGTCATACTTTGTACTGCCGGCTACGTCGCACGTTTATTCTATCTACATCGTGATGTAGTTAGTGTGTGTCAATCAGTGAAGTTATGTGATTAAAAAGTGCAATCGTTTTAAGGTAAGTCTTAAACTGTAATTTTGTTGACAGTTATTATAAGTTTCAGTATAATATGTCTGTTTTTTTAATATATACATCTTACAAAGTAAAAAATGATAATATTAGACTTCCAGTCTAGCTCAAGTAACCAACAATATCCAATTAGGTTTACCTAATCATATAAATAATGATGCCTAATCTTAAAAATGCAATATTATTGGCAATTACGGTTAGTGTCATGAGCCGCCAATTTGTTTTGATTTGAGGAAGTAGATAACAAATGCAATGATATTTCTAGATGTTTTACATTAAAATAATATGGTTAGGCGTAAAAAGATACATTATATAATATCCGTACTTATTACAATAGATTTTTTTATTTACAGATTTGAAAATGTCGCAGCCAAAGCCTTCAACTTCAGTCAACAAAATTGAATATAATTTGGTTTTATCGAAAAGAGGCAAGTCCCTTCTTATACGTGGCGGCTACAAATATGACCTTAAAAGAAAAAATAAAGATGGTTCAGCAGTTTGGCGTTGTGTACAAAGACTAAAGTGTGAAGCAAGTTTAAAAATGACCTGTGATAATGTGATAAGAAAAGAAGACAGACATCGTTGTGATCCAGACTTCATTACAAGACAATATGACACGCATTTCGATGTATCAAGTATTTTAAGAGATTCTATTGCTGATATTAAAGACTCAGGATTGAATTTAATCATCAACCAAATACCGATGTTTAAACAGGTTAAAACCAAATTGTATAGGATACGGAATCAATCATTGGGAGTTTCTAATAATATATATTAGATTTGATATATATTCTTTTTTATTATAATTCCTAAAAAAATTCATCATTCCTTACTTGCTGATTACAGACATACAAATAATAATAGGATTTTAATATTTGCCAACAAAAGAGCATACTAGAAAATAGTAATTGATATTTTATGTGACGGCACATTTAAATTTTGCGTTAAACCTTTCTATCAATTATACTCACTACACATAGATTTTGGAAGTACAAATAAATATAACAATAAATCACCCGTTATTTTCTGCCTTACTGCCCAAAAAGACTAAAAAGACTTATGAAATCATGTTTCAATTAATTAAGAGCCAGATTCCTAGCTGGAATCCTATATTATTTATTTTGGATTATGAAGTCGCTGCGATGCACGCAATCATATCAGTGTTTCCTGAAATTCCGATCAACAGTTGTTATTTTCATTTTTCAAAATGTGTATGGGGTTAAGCCAAAGAACTAGGTATTACCAAATTCACGCTTAAGAGGAGACATATTAAAAGATGTACTGCTCTACCTCATTTACCACTACAAGCGGTAGATAATGGCTGGTTATATTTTAAGTCTCGTAGTCCATGTGACTAAACAGTAGTCCAATTAAATGACTATTTTGTAGACACCTGGTTAAATGAAAATTCGTTCTATGCAAATAAATGGTGTTGCTTTAATAGAAAGCATAGAACCACAAATATGGTAGAGAGTTGGCACGCTATTATAAATAAAAAAAAAACATTGTAATACAAAGAATATTGCTCTCTTTTTGGCGATTTTGGAAAAGAAAGCAAATTATTACGTATCAATAATAATTAATAAAAAAAATCTTGCAAAGAAACCAAATACTATTGAAATCGACGAAAACATTGTCCACGTGGTTCAACAGTTCTTAAGAGGTGAAATCCCAGTAGATCTCTGTGGAATTGTTAGCCCTATAAAAAAAAAAATGAGACTTAGTACAAGGGACTGATTTGATAATTCTGTAAGGGTTGAGATACTTCTGTCAGCACCGAATCACACTTTCCTATGCTTCTATCCTTTTTTGTCACTTAGAACCGTCATATACTAGAGCGAGAAAGAGAGCGTGCCGCCAATGGCCTCGGCGGTTCCGCCGCGTGCTGACGCGTTCCCGCTCTCTTTCTCGCTTCAATAAATGACAGTCATAAGTGACAGAAAAGGATATACTTAGGATATATAACATAGAAAAGAGTGATGCGGTGCTGACAGAGGTAGCTCAATTCTTACAGAATTATCAAATCAGCCCCTTATACTCTTATAATACACTTATACACTAATTCTTTGCTGTGATTTATTTTAATATTAATGAAAGGGGTGAAATCTCAGTAGATTTTTGTTTGGCATTGATATCGCTATAAAACAATTTATAAGAATTAGTATAAGAGAATGATTTGATATTTCTTTTATTCCTCACAGTTTTTTTTATAAAAACCAATATTACCGGATATAAGGAGTGAAATATCAGTTGATTTTTGTGTGGCATTGTTAGCCCTATAAAACAATTTATGAGATTGAGTATAAGGGACTGATTTGATAATTCTGTGATTATTTACCGTGATTTTTTATATCAAAATCAAACAGTTATACCGTGTCAAAGTTGACTTTATTTTTACACCCATTTTATTTCATTGTATTTTTTGTAAACCACACTTCCTACTTTTATGTTGATATTTTGTTATTTGTGATTGATGTGTTATTTGTACTTAACTATATTAGATTTTAAGATTTTATCTTTTTTGTTGATATTGTTTTAAGACAGATTTATTTTTAGATGTTTTAAAAATTATAAGGTAGGAATATTTATTTTATGATTGGATTAAGTTGTACTGTGATTTATTACCAAAGTAAAGAATTAAAACTATTGAGGCATTTCTTTTTGACCTACACTTTTACACCGTTTTATTCTAATACCTACCTACTTAAACGCAGTGTTACGTCTGACGATGTACCAGGACTACATAAAATTTTAGGAGATTCAAGTTGATAATTTTCTTAAACCTCTACTAATCGTTACTTTCTATGAATAGAAAAACATATCTTAGTGTGCTATGCAACCCTGGTAGAAGAACCTGAATAAGCCTGAGACTGAATGTCTCGATATTTTGTTACAAAATTGTTTTGATTTTCAATAAAACATATTTTTTACAATCCTGAGTATTTTGTTTTATCACTTACTATCTTCCTTATAAGAAATTTGTTGCTGACTGTATTAAAAAATATAAATTTCAAAAAATAAAATCAATGGGCCGAAACAGTGAACGAAAAATAAAATAAAATAATCTTTCCTTGATTCGTACTACAGTACGAAAAAGTCGTAGTACGAAACGAGGAATAACTCACCTTCGGAGTTATTCCTCGTTTCGTACTACGACTTATTCGTACCATGGTACGAATCAAGGAAAGATTATTTTATTTTATTTTTCGTTCACTGTTTCGGCCCATTGATTTTATTTTTTGAAATTTATATTTTTTAATACAGTCAGCAACAAATTTCTTATAAGGAAGATAGTAAGTGATAAAACAAAATACTCAGGATTGTAAAAAATATGTTTTATTGAAAATCAAAACAATTTTGTAACAAAATATCGAGACATTCAGTCTCAGGCTTATTCAGGTTCTTCTACCAGGGTTGCATAGCACACTAAGATATGTTTTTCTATTCATAGAAAGTAACGATTAGTAGAGGTTTAAGAAAATTATCAACTTGAATCTCCTAAAATTTTATGTAGTCCTGGTACATCGTCAGACGTAACACTGCGTTTAAGTAGGTAGGTATTAGAATAAAACGGTGTAAAAGTGTAGGTCAAAAAGAAATGCCTCAATAGTTTTAATTCTTTACTTTGGTAATAAATCACAGTACAACTTAATCCAATCATAAAAGAAATATTCCTACCTTATAATTTTTAAAACATCTAAAAATAAATCTGTCTTAAAACAATATCAACAAAAAAGATAAAATCTTAAAATCTAATATAGTTAAGTACAAATAACACATCAATCACAAATAACAAAATATCAACATAAAAGTAGGAAGTGTGGTTTACAAAAAATACAATGAAATAAAATGGGTGTAAAAATAAAGTCAACTTTGACACGGTATAACTGTTTGATTTTGATATAAAAAATCACGGTAAATAATCACAGAATTATCAAATCAGTCCCTTATACTCAATCTCATAAATTGTTTTATAGGGCTAACAATGCCACACAAAAATCAACTGATATTTCACTCCTTATATCCGGTAATATTGGTTTTTATAAAAAAAACTGTGAGGAATAAAAGAAATATCAAATCATTCTCTTATACTAATTCTTATAAATTGTTTTATAGCGATATCAATGCCAAACAAAAATCTACTGAGATTTCACCCCTTTCATTAATATTAAAATAAATCACAGCAAAGAATTAGTGTATAAGTGTATTATAAGAGTATAAGGGGCTGATTTGATAATTCTGTAAGAATTGAGCTACCTCTGTCAGCACCGCATCACTCTTTTCTATGTTATATATCCTAAGTATATCCTTTTCTGTCACTTATGACTGTCATTTATTGAAGCGAGAAAGAGAGCGGGAACGCGTCAGCACGCGGCGGAACCGCCGAGGCCATTGGCGGCACGCTCTCTTTCTCGCTCTAGTATATGACGGTTCTAAGTGACAAAAAAGGATAGAAGCATAGGAAAGTGTGATTCGGTGCTGACAGAAGTATCTCAACCCTTACAGAATTATCAAATCAGTCCCTTGTACTAAGTCTCATTTTTTTTTTTATAGGGCTAACAATTCCACAGAGATCTACTGGGATTTCACCTCTTAAGAACTGTTGAACCACGTGGACAATGTTTTCGTCGATTTCAATAGTATTTGGTTTCTTTAATTTTTTTAATTTCAAAAAATAAAATCAATGGGCCGAAACAGTGAACGAAAAATAAAATAAAATAATCTTTCCTTGATTCGTACCATGGTACGAATAAGTCGTAGTACGAAACGAGGAATAACTCCGAAGGTGAGTTATTCCTCGTTTCGTACTACGACTTTTTCGTACTGTAGTACGAATCAAGGAATTATTATTTTAATTTATTTTGTGTTCCTATTTCGGCCCATTAATTTAATTTCTACATTTTGTATGATAAAATGTTCGAAGTACAGTCAATAACAAAATGCATTAAAATATTTGTTTAGAATATTTATTTTGTTTGTTTCTGTTTCTACGCGATTTTAATAGGGTTGATGATATTACAACTACTTAAATGATAATGCGGGATGTATTTTACATTGTTCAATTTCGAATACAATGGATTACTTTAAAGACGGAGTTCGGCAGGTAGAAAGGCGCGCTGTCCTTTCATGTCCTAGAGCGGGAGATAATTTCTTGACCTCAGTCATACTTTGTACTGCCGGCTACGTCGCACGTTTATTCTATCTACATCGTGATGTAGTTAGTGTGTGTCAATCAGTGAAGTTATGTGATTAAAAAGTGCAATCGTTTTAAGGTAAGTCTTAAACTGTAATTTTGTTGACAGTTATTATAAGTTTCAGTATAATATGTCTGTTTTTTTAATATATACATCTTACAAAGTAAAAAATGATAATATTAGACTTCCAGTCTAGCTCAAGTAACCAACAATATCCAATTAGGTTTACCTAATCATATAAATAATGATGCCTAATCTTAAAAATGCAATATTATTGGCAATTACGGTTAGTGTCATGAGCCGCCAATTTGTTTTGATTTGAGGAAGTAGATAACAAATGCAATGATATTTCTAGATGTTTTACATTAAAATAATATGGTTAGGCGTAAAAAGATACATTATATAATATCCGTACTTATTACAATAGATTTTTTTATTTACAGATTTGAAAATGTCGCAGCCAAAGCCTTCAACTTCAGTCAACAAAATTGAATATAATTTGGTTTTATCGAAAAGAGGCAAGTCCCTTCTTATACGTGGCGGCTACAAATATGACCTTAAAAGAAAAAATAAAGATGGTTCAGCAGTTTGGCGTTGTGTACAAAGACTAAAGTGTGAAGCAAGTTTAAAAATGACCTGTGATAATGTGATAAGAAAAGAAGACAGACATCGTTGTGATCCAGACTTCATTACAAGACAATATGACACGCATTTCGATGTATCAAGTATTTTAAGAGATTCTATTGCTGATATTAAATACTCAGGATTGAATTTAATCATCAACCAAATACCGATGTTTAAACAGGTTAAAACCAAATTGTATAGGATACGGAATCAATCATTGGGAGTTTCTAATAATATATATTAGATTTGATATATATTATTTTTTATTATAATTCCTAAAAAAAATCATCATTCCTTACTTGCTGATTACAGACATACAAATAATAATAGGATTTTAATATTTGCCAACAAAAGAGCATACTAGAAAATAGTAATTGATATTTTATGTGACGGCACATTTAAATTTTGCGTTAAACCTTTCTATCAATTATACTCACTACACATAGATTTTGGAAGTACAAATAAATATAACAATAAATCACCCGTTATTTTCTGCCTTACTGCCCAAAAAGACTAAAAAGACTTATGAAATCATGTTTCAATTAATTAAGAGCCAGATTCCTAGCTGGAATCCTATATTATTTATTTTGGATTATGAAGTCGCTGCGATGCACGCAATCATATCAGTGTTTCCTGAAATTCCGATCAACAGTTGTTATTTTCATTTTTCAAAATGTGTATGGGGTTAAGCCAAAGAACTAGGTATTACCAAATTCACGCTTAAGAGGAGATATATTAAAAGATGTACTGCTCTACCTCATTTACCACTACAAGCGGTAGATAATGGCTGGTTATATTTTAAGTCTCGTAGTCCATGTGACTAAACAGTAGTCCAATTAAATGACTATTTTGTAGACACCTGGTTAAATGAAAATTCGTTCTATGCAAATAAATGGTGTTGCTTTAATAGAAAGCATAGAACCACAAATATGGTAGAGAGTTGGCACGCTATTATAAATAAAAAAAAAACATTGTAATACAAAGAATATTGCTCTCTTTTTGGCGATTTTGGAAAAGAAAGCAAATTATTACGTATCAATAATAATTAATAAAAAAAAATCTTGCAAAGAAACCAAATACTATTGAAATCGACGAAAACATTGTCCACGTGGTTCAACAGTTCTTAAGAGGTGAAATCCCAGTAGATCTCTGTGGAATTGTTAGCCCTATAAAAAAAAAATGAGACTTAGTACAAGGGACTGATTTGATAATTCTGTAAGGGTTGAGATACTTCTGTCAGCACCGAATCACACTTTCCTATGCTTCTATCCTTTTTTGTCACTTAGAACCGTCATATACTAGAGCGAGAAAGAGAGCGTGCCGCCAATGGCCTCGGCGGTTCCGCCGCGTGCTGACGCGTTCCCGCTCTCTTTCTCGCTTCAATAAATGACAGTCATAAGTGACAGAAAAGGATATACTTAGGATATATAACATAGAAAAGAGTGATGCGGTGCTGACAGAGGTAGCTCAATTCTTACAGAATTATCAAATCAGCCCCTTATACTCTTATAATACACTTATACACTAATTCTTTGCTGTGATTTATTTTAATATTAATGAAAGGGGTGAAATCTCAGTAGATTTTTGTTTGGCATTGATATCGCTATAAAACAATTTATAAGAATTAGTATAAGAGAATGATTTGATATTTCTTTTATTCCTCACAGTTTTTTTTATAAAAACCAATATTACCGGATATAAGGAGTGAAATATCAGTTGATTTTTGTGTGGCATTGTTAGCCCTATAAAACAATTTATGAGATTGAGTATAAGGGACTGATTTGATAATTCTGTGATTATTTACCGTGATTTTTTATATCAAAATCAAACAGTTATACCGTGTCAAAGTTGACTTTATTTTTACACCCATTTTATTTCATTGTATTTTTTGTAAACCACACTTCCTACTTTTATGTTGATATTTTGTTATTTGTGATTGATGTGTTATTTGTACTTAACTATATTAGATTTTAAGATTTTATCTTTTTTGTTGATATTGTTTTAAGACAGATTTATTTTTAGATGTTTTAAAAATTATAAGGTAGGAATATTTATTTTATGATTGGATTAAGTTGTACTGTGATTTATTACCAAAGTAAAGAATTAAAACTATTGCGGCATTTCTTTTTGACCTACACTTTTACACCGTTTTATTCTAATACCTACCTACTTAAACGCAGTGTTACGTCTGACGATGTACCAGGACTACATAAAATTTTAGGAGATTCAAGTTGATAATTTTCTTAAACCTCTACTAATCGTTACTTTCTATGAATAGAAAAACATATCTTAGTGTGCTATGCAACCCTGGTAGAAGAACTTGAATAAGCCTGAGACTGAATGTCTCGATATTTTGTTACAAAATTGTTTTGATTTTCAATAAAACATATTTTTTACAATCCTGAGTATTTTGTTTTATCACTTACTATCTTCCTTATAAGAAATTTGTTGCTGACTGTACTAAAAAATATAAATTTCAAAAAATAAAATCAATGGGCCGAAACAGTGAACGAAAAATAAAATAAAATAATCTTTCCTTGATTCGTACCATAGTACGAATAAGTCGTAGTACGAAACGAGGAATAACTCCTGATTTTGACCTCAAGGTAGACTATTAGTTATTATAAGTGAAACATTCCACAAACAGTAACCATCATAGCAGTGTTATATATTTGGAAAACGTCTTGGGAAATCCTGTTTTATAGGTCAATGGTATTCTACGGGGTTTAAAAAATCCAATCACATTATCGTAATCGTTTTTATTAATGACATTGAGACATTTCGATTTATTCTGTACCATATACAACGTATCTTTATAGCGCCTCGCGTACTCTCGGCGATATTTGAAACATGACTTAATATTATTTATAATATTAAATATAATTTTAGGGGTGTATGTACATAAAATAATATAATAATTGACACGAAAATATACTTTAGTGAAATAAAAAAAATATTAAATAAATTACTTCATCGTCTATTCGTTATTAACATTTTTTTTATACTTAGATATAGGTTGTTAGGATCGAGTACCGAGTAAGATGCCTGAGATAATAAAATGCTATTTTAGCAACAAAGATTCTGAAAATGTGTCCAGCATGCGGCAATCCACTCGCACAAAATACTACGTTTAAACATTTTTTTATAAAATTCTAATATCAATTTAAAGATAGGTCTAATATATTTTACTAGCACTGTTGTACACTTTGACATATACTCGTATATCCCGATCATTAGAAATTCGGCTGGAAGTAATTTCAGAACATTTTTCAAATGTCCGATAAATTTCTCGTTTGTGTATTGTACTACTCCTTAAGAGTCACTTGTGAAGGTTGAAGATAGTTATTAGAACATTCTGCTGTCTCGCTTTTGGGGTACGGTAGTATAATTTATTTATGATGTAATAGTAAATAGAAGAAGAGGAAAGATATGATGACTTTATCTAAAACTTACTAGGAAGGAAAAATTTAAGGAAAGAGAGGAAGAGTACGACCCAGGAGAGCATTGTGTATGATCAAATAAAAGAAAAGGCAAAGATCATGTCGTATAAGGAGGTTAAGATACTGCTGAAGACATATATGGCGTATACTCCACCGACAAGAGCAAAGCTCTTAAATTGAAAAGAAAAAAGACTGAAACGAGCTGCAAAGAGACACAACTTTTTGTAGTAGATATTATGCACTCTATACAATTTGGCTAAGTTTTGAGCCGGCTAAGTCTATATATTGTGTAGTTATATAAATATGTCGAGTGAATTGCCATTCAAGGTACATTTGTAGATTATGTGCTGCTGAAGTTAACTCGCAAAATTTCCAGAAACTAATAAATCAGGGGCAAAATATTGTTTGAAGACTACTATATCCATGTAAAAATGATTAAACATAAACTAAGGTAAATTTTTTGTGGAGCAGCTACAAATGTAAAATGACTTAGATCATACACATATAAAATGAATTAAAACAAAAGATATTTTTTTTTATGGCTGGTTTAAAAAGTATAGTCTAATGTAGGCTAAGTCTGGTAATATATTTAGTCTTTGATCATGGATTCATTTTACTTACATTAAATATGCATCTATTATCCAAATAACTGACTACAATCATTAATTATCTTTGGCATAAACACAGTTGGTACACGTAATGTTTCGAATCTCGACATTCTCTTTCTAGACGCTCCGTCATAAAATATTCAACTAACAGAAAACATACATCGTACCAAAAATTACAGATGCGCTAGACAGAATTTATATCTATTCAAAATTATAATTAAGTTTAAAATAATATTCGTAGCCAAACTCAAGACTCTTATGGTAATCCATTTCCAATATGCTCGCCTAAATTGAAGTCTGTAAACCATTAGGTAACACAAGTATTATTAACATCGGCAATCTTGAATGTTAATTAATTTAAAATAACCTTAATTTAATTTAACGTTAAGGCATGTTTACACTAAACCGCTGGAGTACGCAGACCGATTTAAAATTGACAACATTTATGCAAAATATGAAAACATCAATAAATAATTGGATTTAAACAATATTAACGTGATTTGTAGCTTATTAACAAATTGGCACGTCCACTTAATTATATTTACAAATAAAATATACATGTTTGTTATCACACTTTATCGTATTTATATAAACGTGTAGGATATAAAGGTTGCTTACGTCATTCATTATAATAAATTAATACAATTCGACTTAGGGAATAATCTCAATATCTCTTCAAATATTTTTCGTTTTACTTTATTACTTATGATTGGCAATATTACCATAACAATGAATAAATTTAAAAATTAAATTAAATTTTGATTTAAGCGACAACTTTCTACCAGACACTGTTTTAACTTCAAGGCATTTGTGGCCATCTTACATTACATTGTGGTAATGTTAAACGGTATTGTGCTTCTAATGGGACTTGAGGACTTCAAGCAACATAACTTGACCACAAACGACGAAGTCTTAACTGACTTTTATCATATATTGCCGTCAATGACGACCACAAACGGTTCAGTTTGCGTTGACCTTAATATCTTAAGTATTTATTTATAGCTTACTCTGTTAACGAAATACATTTAATAATGAAACTTCAGAGATAGTTTGGAAAGGGTTCCAAATTAAATTGCGCAGTCCATTGCGGTTTTTATTAGTGGGAATTTAGTAAAACAATCGAAATACGCAATGGAATGCAATAGACTTTCTCTGTAGTTTAATTTTGTTTTCAATGTACAATCTAGAGGTTGTTATTTACAATTACATTGTAAAGAGGCGACTCTGAGTCGGGTGGCTTTATAAAGGCCAACACTGCTCTCAGTATAGATAGGCGTGTCACGTTTGACGACTCGCTCGCCTTTTAAAAGCCACAATGCTAGAGGATAGCGTGATAGGTGTATTGAAACCGACGGAATGAGAGAATTTAAAGTGCGGAACAGAAAAGGATCTTGAATTTCAGAGTCCGGTTAAATACTCGCTGTTTTCTCTGAGGATATTTTAAAAGGATACTACGTTTTGCGCTGAAGACCAACTTATCATATTACGGTGAGTAAAATACTGACCGTTGGTAAATAACTTGGAAGTGTTCGGACGTAACTGGTTTCCTCTTAACAGGAGGTTAAGACAGCTTAGAAATAATACGAGCGAAGTCTTATTTATCTTTAGATAAATTTGCTTTGAGCAAGCAAGTTTATTAGTTATTCAACATATTTATCAATTCCTTTAATATACAGATAAATGTATTACTATAAGATTTTCTTTGGTTATGTTTCTTGTAACCTTGCACATTATTTCGATGCAAACAAAGGAAATATAAAAAATATATATGAACAAAATTTTTGTAAAAATAATACAATATCAAGCATAAATTCATGTTGTATTGTTTCAGATCGCGAAAAAGTAAAGTTACACATATTTCATAGATTATTCGATTCATATCTTTATTTTATTGTTAAGGGCATGTGTTCCAGGTCCGCATTATTTCAAGAACATTCTGTACACTGAAAAAATTGTCCCGCAGGTCGCCCTTATTAAAGAAAATCAAAGTATTGCTTCCACTTGAACTATAAGATAAAACTTCGCTCCTTATCTCTGATCCAATCAACCTCACCCTCATATATCCACCAGAATCCCCAGAGTAAATGTTAAATAATAAGCCGAACGGTTATTTAATTTCGCATGAAGTAGTCTTTCGCAAATACGATTATGATTTTCTACTAGATAACCCGATATGAAACATTAATAACATAAGTGGAGGCTAGAAACTGGCAGAGTAACAAAAGGTCTCGTATTTGGAGCAAATGTATTAACACGAATTATAGCCTGGTAAGTATCAAACGATAGAGACAATGAAAAAGATATTTATACTTTTAATGCTTTAATAAAATTTTGTCTCGCTACTAAGTTGTATGTTAACATGATTGTGCTGATGCTGAATGTCTGGCCTTATTATAGTCTGTGTAAGGGGTACTACAAACTTTCAAAGGCCTTTTAACGCTATAAATTTTCAGAATTTCACCAGCCCACGTTTTGTGCATATCATCAAAGAGCACCGTAAATTTATTTGTAAAGTCGGTCTCTATAGCACGTTCTTTATGGTATTGGGATGGAATGACAAATAAAGTTAAAGAACATTATTATATAAAAGTTAAAAGAAAGTTAAAAAGTAGAGCTGGTAAAAGTAGTAGCAATAATAGCATTAAATTTAATAATACTTTTCGCTTAAAATGTTTCAAGATCATAGAAATTTGTAAATATTTTAGCATGTCAAAGTGTGTGCAATGCAACGGATTAACATACATACATATCGCCGAGGATTACACAAAACATCTAAACAAGTAGTAAAACATTTTGTACTTTAAGTTTAAATAGGCCAAGACTGTATTTTGTAACGCTGATGCAAGTTATGCGTCTATGCATTAGCCTCGACGATACGCAATTTTATGGTAATAAAAATGTAGGCGCTAATTTCACATAAGCGTGTTAGTGGCACACAATGAAAGCAGTGTTAGCCTCCAAAAATAATTCATAAGTATAATAATATTGAGCAAAGGACATGATAAAGTTATGTAATTTATCAAATTTAGAATGAATGATTGACGATGCGTGCTCATATAAACGAAGTTAGTCATGTGTATCCTTAGCTTGACGAAAATATATTATTTCTTTACATAATAACGCTAAAAATGTAAAAATTGCACTTGCAAACTCTCTTCTTTTACCCATTATTGATTATGCAGATGTCAGCTATCTAGATATCGCCGAAAACCAGTTAGACAAACTTGAGCGCCTTCAAAATCTCTGTATACGATTCATATTTGGACTACGCAAATATGATCATGTTTCACAATTTCGAACACAGCTCAAGTGGTTACCTATACGACATCGCCGGAATGCTCACATTCTTTCTTTGTTGTACAATATACTTTTTAACCCTTCAACTCCTTCCTATCTTAAAGGACGATTCGAATTCCTTCATGATACGCATAACCGTTATTTAAGGTCATCAGAAAACATGAAACTGAAGATGCCGGTACATTCCACAACCTTTTATGATAAATCATTTTCTGTCACAGCTGTTCGTCTATGGAATGCATTACCGTTACATATAAGACAGGCTCAGACGATAGCCAGGTTCAAATCCTTAGTTAAGGAGTACTATCTATCATTATGATATTTCTAGTTTCTTCCCGTTCTACTAAGCATATATGTATTAAATATTATTTATGTATGTATGTATATCTATGTATGTATAAGTATTTATGTATGTGTATATATATTTAAATATAATATATATCTACATGCATCTTTACTGGTACGCTTACAACTACCATTTCTATCCTACCAATAATATCTCCATCCAAAGGTTGCCTGGTAGAAATCGCTTTTAGCGATAAGGCCGCCCATTGTACTGTATCTTACATATGTAAATTTCTTTAACATATTTGTAAAAGTGTACAATAAAGTGTATAATAATAATAATAATAACGTAATATTTTACAGCAGTATATAAATGTTTTTCTTGTACATAAGATTTTAGATGTCATTGCGTTGTGTGGATTGAAGTTCAACGATTGAAAAAAAAAAATTATTCTTCTTTTCCTTTGGAATATGTTCAACGTATTATATACAGTCTCGTAGCAACGAGTATTATAGCTTCCAAGAACTCCTTGACAGCATTTACTTCACTTGACCACTAGAAGTGGAACACTATGTGTCTCACTTTTGAGGGTTTTGTAGTAAACTACAGGAAACTATTTTAGATTAAGGATTAAGGATTATAGAATTTTAGATTAAAGATTACCCACATCTACAACACCAAAAATAAAAATATGTAAAAGCCTCCCTAGCTAGCTTCCATAGAAACTTTACGTCAAAGCTAAAGTATTTCATTTTTAACCCTTCTTTTATTTATGTTTTTAAAAATACAACCTCAAGACACTGTAATTCGGTTCCCCCACAATTAACTAAATCGTTATATATGTACGTTATGTGTATATTATTATAAATAGTAATAAACATAATAACGTACCAACTTTGATTAAATAAGATCGGTTGGCCACTTCAATGATCTTGTTTTCTTTTTAAAAGTAATTTGGTTTCTAAGGTCTCACAAATTTTACTTTTCTATAAATATGTTCAAATATACATATATCGCTGTCAACCAACACAACTAAACCATAGACCTAAACCTTTTTTATCCAAAAACACCCGAAATATAAATTGAAACGGATCCGTTAATTAATTTTACGTATCGCGGTTGGTTTAACCTTTTAAATTTCCTCGACGTTCCGTGCATTTTACAGTACGTGAGAGGAACCCAAATAATATTGTTACATGGAATTGTTATAAAAATGTTTGAACATTTCAAAAATATATCTATGTTTTTAGGCACAATAGCCCACCAATATAGATTTTGCAATGCTTTCTTAAAAATGTACGTCCTTTTTTACGTGAAATTTGGCGATCACGTTTAGATGCCGCAGTTATGTTACCATGCGTTTAGAATTTAAAAGGTAACAAAAGACAATAGCACGTAATTGAATTACGTGTGAATTGAAAAATAGAACTTGTGCTCTATGATTGAAAGCTTCGAAATCAAAAATCAAAGAACGCGTGTTACATCATCCCAATCGAAAATCGTATCTTTAAAAGCATATCTGCAATAAAGATATTGATATTTTCTACAGGGAAATGTAATATCTGTATCAAATTTTGCGTATTTATTAATTTTATCTTCGGTCCAGATGCCATTCGATTACATCGCCTCTCTTTTTTCAATCAATCCGCTTTTATGAATTGAACTTGATGATACTGCGTTGATATTTATCGTACAGTAGAGGCTGAGACGTCGAACTCATACTCCCTAGGGTTGACATCGACATTTGTAATAAAAAATGTAGGCAATACAGACTCCTTTGCGATGCGAAATATCGTAAATTGAGTGCAACCTGATAGTCTGATGGTTCTCAGTATTTTAATGGATGTTGGCTTGGCGACTGTTACCTATTGGTATTATATTGCTCAAGCTGTAGGTTAGGTTTTATAGTGAAATAAACGTGCAACTGGTATTAAGTATTCGATTTGCATAGATACTAAACCTTTGTTCAATCTGTCTTAAATCGATCATCGTTTTGACGATGTCGGCCGATTATGTAAATACCTATGTGTTAAACTTATCAAGACACCCACAGGACCAGCTACCTACTGTGGATCACTGGAGAACATAATTACCTCGTTTTTATTTTCTCTGTAATAAAATTTGTTTTTTTATCACTATTATTTCCAACTACAATACACATATGCCTACACCTTCGGAGTTATTCCTCGTTTCGTACTACGACTTATTCGTACCATGGTACGAATCAAGGAAAGATTATTTTATTTTATTTTTCGTTCACTGTTTCGGCCCATTGATTTTATTTTTTGAAATTTATATTTTTTAGTACAGTCAGCAACAAATTTCTTATAAGGAAGATAGTAAGTGATAAAACAAAATACTCAGGATTGTAAAAAATATGTTTTATTGAAAATCAAAACAATTTTGTAACAAAATATCGAGACATTCAGTCTCAGGCTTATTCAGGTTCTTCTACCAGGGTTGCATAGCACACTAAGATATGTTTTTCTATTCATAGAAAGTAACGATTAGTAGAGGTTTAAGAAAATTATCAACTTGAATCTCCAATCCAATCATAAAATAAATATTCCTACCTTATAATTTTTAAAACATCTAAAAATAAATCTGTCTTAAAACAATATCAACAAAAAAGATAAAATCTTAAAATCTAATATAGTTAAGTACAAATAACACATCAATCACAAATAACAAAATATCAACATAAAAGTAGGAAGTGTGGTTTACAAAAAATACAATGAAATAAAATGGGTGTAAAAATAAAGTCAACTTTGACACGGTATAACTGTTTGATTTTGATATAAAAAATCACGGTAAATAATCACAGAATTATCAAATCAGTCCCTTATACTCAATCTCATAAATTGTTTTATAGGGCTAACAATGCCACACAAAAATCAACTGATATTTCACTCCTTATATCCGGTAATATTGGTTTTTATAAAAAAAACTGTGAGGAATAAAAGAAATATCAAATCATTCTCTTATACTAATTCTTATAAATTGTTTTATAGCGATATCAATGCCAAACAAAAATCTACTGAGATTTCACCCCTTACATTAATATTAAAATAAATCACAGCAAAGAATTAGTGTATAAGTGTATTATAAGAGTATAAGGGGCTGATTTGATAATTCTGTAAGAATTGAGCTACCTCTGTCAGCACCGCATCACTCTCTTCTATGTTATATATCCTAAGTATATCCTTTTCTGTCACTTATGACTGTCATTTATTGAAGCGAGAAAGAGAGCGGGAACGCGTCAGCACGCGGCGGAACCGCCGAGGCCATTGGCGGCACGCTCTCTTTCTCGCTCTAGTATATGACGGTTCTAAGTGACAAAAAAGGATAGAAGCATAGGAAAGTGTGATTCGGTGCTGACAGAAGTATCTCAACCCTTACAGAATTATCAAATCAGTCCCTTGTACTAAGTCTCATTTTTTTTTTTATAGGGCTAACAATTCCACAGAGATCTACTGGGATTTCACCTCTTAAGAACTGTTGAACCACGTGGACAATGTTTTCGTCGATTTCAATAGTATTTGGTTTCTTTGCAAGATTTTTTTTTTATTAATTATTATTGATACGTAATAATTTGCTTTCTTTTCCAAAATCGCCAAAAAGAGAGCAATATTCTTTGTATTACAATGTTTTTTTTTTAATTTATAATAGCGTGCCAACTCTCTACCATATTTGTGGTTCTATGCTTTCTATTAAAGCAACACCATTTATTTGCATAGAACGAATTTTCATTTAACCAGGTGTCTACAAAATAGTCATTTAATTGGACTACTGTTTAGTCACATGGACTACGAGACTTAAAATATAACCAGCCATTATCTACCGCTTGTAGTGGTAAATGAGGTAGAGCAGTACATCTTTTAATATGTCTCCTCTTAAGCGTGAATTTGGTAATACCTAGTTCTTTGGCTTAACCCCATACACATTTTGAAAAATGAAAATAACAACTGTTGATCGGAATTTCAGGAAACACTGATATGATTGCGTGCATCGCAGCGACTTCATAATCCAAAATAAATAATATAGGATTCCAGCTAGGAATCTGGCTCTTAATTAATTGAAACATGATTTCATAAGTCTTTTTAGTCTTTTTGGGCAGTAAGGCAGAAAATAACGGGTGATTTATTGTTATATTTATTTGTACTTCCAAAATCTATGTGTAGTGAGTATAATTGATAGAAAGGTTTAACGCAAAATTTAAATGTGCCGTCACATAAAATATCAATTACTATTTTCTAGTATGCTCTTTTGTTGGCAAATGTTAAAATCCTATTATTATTTGTATGTCTGTAATCAGCAAGTAAGGAATGATGAATTTTTTTAGGAATTATAATAAAAAATAATATATATCAAATCTAATATATATTATTAGAAACTCCCAATGATTGATGCCGTATCCTATACAATTTGGTTTTAACCTGTTTAAACATCGGTATTTGGTTGATGATTAAATTCAATCCTGAGTCTTTAATATCAGCAATAGAATCTCTTAAAATACTTGATACATCGAAATGCGTGTCATATTGTCTTGTAATGAAGTCTGGATCACAACGATGTCTGTCTTCTTTTCTTATCACATTATCACAGGTCATTTTTAAACTTGCTTCACACTTTAGTCTTTGTACACAACGCCAAACTGCTGAACCATCTTTATTTTTTCTTTTAAGGTCATATTTGTAGCCGCCACGTATAAGAAGGGACTTGCCTCTTTTCGATAAAACCAAATTATATTCAATTTTGTTGACTGAAGTTGAAGGCTTTGGCTGCGACATTTTCAAATCTGTAAATAAAAAAATCTATTGTAATAAGTACGGATATTATATAATGTATCTTTTTACGCCTAACCATATTATTTTAATGTAAAACATCTAGAAATATCATTGCATTTGTTATCTACTTCCTCAAATCAAAACAAATTGGCGGCTCATGACACTAACCGTAATTGCCAATAATATTGCATTTTTAAGATTAGGCATCATTATTTATATGATAAGGTAAACCTAATTGGATATTGTTGGTTACTTGAGCTAGACTGGAAGTCTAATATTATCATTTTTTACTTTGTAAGATGTATATATTAAAAAAACAGACATATTATACTGAAACTTATAATAACTGTCAACAAAATTACAGTTTAAGACTTACCTTAAAACGATTGCACTTTTTAATCACATAACTTCACTGATTGACACACACTAACTACATCACGATGTAGATAGAATAAACGTGCGACGTAGCCGGCAGTACAAAGTATGACTGAGGTCAAGAAATTATCTCCCGCTCTAGGACATGAAAGGACAGCGCGCCTTTTTACCTGCCGAACTCCGTCTTTAAAGTAATCCATTGTATTCGAAATTGAACAATGTAAAATACATCCCGCATTATCATTTAAGTAGTTGTAATATCATCAACCCTATTAAAATCGCGTAGAAACAGAAACAAACAAAATAAATATTCTAAACAAATATTTTAATGCATTTTGTTATTGACTGTACTTCGAACATTTTATCATACAAAATGTAGAAATTAAATTAATGGGCCGAAATAGGAACACAAAATAAATTAAAATAATAATTCCTTGATTCGTACTACAGTACGAAAAAGTCGTAGTACGAAACGAGGAATAACTCACCTTCGGAGTTATTCCTCGTTTCGTACTACGACTTATTCGTACCATGGTACGAATCAAGGAAAGATTATTTTATTTTATTTTTCGTTCACTGTTTCGGCCCATTGATTTTATTTTTTGAAATTTATATTTTTTAGTACAGTCAGCAACAAATTTCTTATAAGGAAGATAGTAAGTGATAAAACAAAATACTCAGGATTGTAAAAAATATGTTTTATTGAAAATCAAAACAATTTTGTAACAAAATATCGAGACATTCAGTCTCAGGCTTATTCAGGTTCTTCTACCAGGGTTGCATAGCACACTAAGATATGTTTTTCTATTCATAGAAAGTAACGATTAGTAGAGGTTTAAGAAAATTATCAACTTGAATCTCCTAAAATTTTATGTAGTCCTGGTACATCGTCAGACGTAACACTGCGTTTAAGTAGGTAGGTATTAGAATAAAACGGTGTAAAAGTGTAGGTCAAAAAGAAATGCCTCAATAGTTTTAATTCTTTACTTTGATAATAAATCACAGTACAACTTAATCCAATCATAAAATAAATATTCCTACCTTATAATTTTTAAAACATCTAAAAATAAATCTGTCTTAAAACAATATCAACAAAAAAGATAAAATCTTAAAATCTAATATAGTTAAGTACAAATAACACATCAATCACAAATAACAAAATATCAACATAAAAGTAGGAAGTGTGGTTTACAAAAAATACAATGAAATAAAATGGGTGTAAAAATAAAGTCAACTTTGACACGGTATAACTGTTTGATTTTGATATAAAAAATCACGGTAAATAATCACAGAATTATCAAATCAGTCCCTTATACTCAATCTCATAAATTGTTTTATAGGGCTAACAATGCCACACAAAAATCAACTGATATTTCACTCCTTATATCCGGTAATATTGGTTTTTATAAAAAAAACTGTGAGGAATAAAAGAAATATCAAATCATTCTCTTATACTAATTCTTATAAATTGTTTTATAGCGATATCAATGCCAAACAAAAATCTACTGAGATTTCACCCCTTACATTAATATTAAAATAAATCACAGCAAAGAATTAGTGTATAAGTGTATTATAAGAGTATAAGGGGCTGATTTGATAATTCTGTAAGAATTGAGCTACCTCTGTCAGCACCGCATCACTCTTTTCTATGTTATATATCCTAAGTATATCCTTTTCTGTCACTTATGACTGTCATTTATTGAAGCGAGAAAGAGAGCGGGAACGCGTCAGCACGCGGCGGAACCGCCGAGGCCATTGGCGGCACGCTCTCTTTCTCGCTCTAGTATATGACGGTTCTAAGTGACAAAAAAGGATAGAAGCATAGGAAAGTGTGATTCGGTGCTGACAGAAGTATCTCAACCCTTACAGAATTATCAAATCAGTCCCTTGTACTAAGTCTCATTTTTTTTTTTATAGGGCTAACAATTCCACAGAGATCTACTGGGATTTCACCTCTTAAGAACTGTTGAACCACGTGGACAATGTTTTCGTCGATTTCAATAGTATTTGGTTTCTTGGCAAGATTTTTTTTTATTAATTATTATTGATACGTAATAATTTGCTTTCTTTTCCAAAATCGCCAAAAAGAGAGCAATATTCTTTGTATTACAATATTTTTTTTTTAATATATAATAGCGTGCCAACTCTCTACCATATTTGTGGTTCTATGCTTTCTATTAAAGCAACACCATTTATTTGCATAGAACGAATTTTCATTTAACCAGGTGTCTACAAAATAGTCATTTAATTGGACTACTGTTTAGTCACATGGACTACGAGACTTAAAATATAACCAGCCATTATCTACCGCTTGTAGTGGTAAATGAGGTAGAGCAGTACATCTTTTAATATGTCTCCTCTTAAGCGTGAATTTGGTAATACCTAGTTCTTTGGCTTAACCCCATACACATTTTGAAAAATGAAAATAACAACTGTTGATCGGAATTTCAGGAAACACTGATATGATTGCGTGCATCGCAGCGACTTCATAATCCAAAATAAATAATATAGGATTCCAGCTAGGAATCTGGCTCTTAATTAATTGAAACATGATTTCATAAGTCTTTTTAGTCTTTTTGGGCAGTAAGGCAGAAAATAACGGGTGATTTATTGTTATATTTATTTGTACTTCCAAAATCTATGTGTAGTGAGTATAATTCATAGAAAGGTTTAACGCAAAATTTAAATGTGCCGTCACATAAAATATCAATTACTATTTTCTAGTATGCTCTTTTGTTGGCAAATATTAAAATCCTATTATTATTTGTATGTCTGTAATCAGCAAGTAAGGAATGATGAATTTTTTTAGGAATTATAATAAAAAATAATATATATCAAATCTAATATATATTATTAGAAACTCCCAATGATTGATTCCGTATCCTATACAATTTGGTTTTAACCTGTTTAAACATCGGTATTTGGTTGATGATTAAATTCAATCCTGAGTCTTTAATATCAGCAATAGAATCTCTTAAAATACTTGATACATCGAAATGCGTGTCATATTGTCTTGTAATGAAGTCTGGATCACAACGATGTCTGTCTTCTTTTCTTATCACATTATCACAGGTCATTTTTAAACTTGCTTCACACTTTAGTCTTTGTACACAACGCCAAACTGCTGAACCATCTTTATTTTTTCTTTTAAGGTCATATTTGTAGCCGCCACGTATAAGAAGGGACTTGCCTCTTTTCGATAAAACCAAATTATATTCAATTTTGTTGACTGAAGTTGAAGGCTTTGGCTGCGACATTTTCAAATCTGTAAATAAAAAAATCTATTGTAATAAGTACGGATATTATATAATGTATCTTTTTACGCCTAACCATATTATTTTAATGTAAAACATCTAGAAATATCATTGCATTTGTTATCTACTTCCTCAAATCAAAACAAATTGGCGGCTCATGACACTAACCGTAATTGCCAATAATATTGCATTTTTAAGATTAGGCATCATTATTTATATGATAAGGTAAACCTAATTGGATATTGTTGGTTACTTGAGCTAGACTGGAAGTCTAATATTATCATTTTTTACTTTGTAAGATGTATATATTAAAAAAACAGACATATTATACTGAAACTTATAATAACTGTCAACAAAATTACAGTTTAAGACTTACCTTAAAACGATTGCACTTTTTAATCACATAACTTCACTGATTGACACACACTAACTACATCACGATGTAGATAGAATAAACGTGCGACGTAGCCGGCAGTACAAAGTATGACTGAGGTCAAGAAATTATCTCCCGCTCTAGGACATGAAAGGACAGCGCGCCTTTCTACCTGCCGAACTCCGTCTTTAAAGTAATCCATTGTATTCGAAATTGAACAATGTAAAATACATCCCGCATTATCATTTAAGTAGTTGTAATATCATCAACCCTATTAAAATCGCGTAGAAACAGAAACAAACAAAATAAATATTCTAAACAAATATTTTAATGCATTTTGTTATTGACTGTACTTCGAACATTTTATCATACAAAATGTAGAAATTAAATTAATGGGCCGAAATAGGAACACAAAATAAATTAAAATAATAATTCCTTGATTCGTATTACAGTACGAAAAAGTCGTAGTACGAAACGAGGAATAACTCACCTTCGGAGTTATTCCTCGTTTCGTACTACGACTTATTCGTACCATGGTACGAATCAAGGAAAGATTATTTTATTTTATTTTTCGTTCACTGTTTCGGCCCATTGATTTTATTTTTTGAAATTTATATTTTTTAGTACAGTCAGCAACAAATTTCTTATAAGGAAGATAGTAAGTGATAAAACAAAATACTCAGGATTGTAAAAAATATGTTTTATTGAAAATCAAAACAATTTTGTAACAAAATATCGAGACATTCAGTCTCAGGCTTATTCAGGTTCTTCTACCAGGGTTGCATAGCACACTAAGATATGTTTTTCTATTCATAGAAAGTAACGATTAGTAGAGGTTTAAGAAAATTATCAACTTGAATCTCCTAAAATTTTATGTAGTCCTGGTACATCGTCAGACGTAACACTGCGTTTAAGTAGGTAGGTATTAGAATAAAACGGTGTAAAAGTGTAGGTCAAAAAGAAATGCCTCAATAGTTTTAATTCTTTACTTTGGTAATAAATCACAGTACAACTTAATTCAATCATAAAATAAATATTCCTACCTTATAATTTTTAAAACATCTAAAAATAAATCTGTCTTAAAACAATATCAACAAAAAAGATAAAATCTTAAAATCTAATATAGTTAAGTACAAATAACACATCAATCACAAATAACAAAATATCAACATAAAAGTAGGAAGTGTGGTTTACAAAAAATACAATGAAATAAAATGGGTGTAAAAATAAAGTCAACTTTGACACGGTATAACTGTTTGATTTTGATATAAAAAATCACGGTAAATAATCACAGAATTATCAAATCAGTCCCTTATACTCAATCTCATAAATTGTTTTATAGGGCTAACAATGCCACACAAAAATCAACTGATATTTCACTCCTTATATCCGGTAATATTGGTTTTTATAAAAAAAACTGTGAGGAATAAAAGAAATATCAAATCATTCTCTTATACTAATTCTTATAAATTGTTTTATAGCGATATCAATGCCAAACAAAAATCTACTGAGATTTCACCCCTTACATTAATATTAAAATAAATCACAGCAAAGAATTAGTGTATAAGTGTATTATAAGAGTATAAGGGGCTGATTTGATAATTCTGTAAGAATTGAGCTACCTCTGTCAGCACCGCATCACTCTTTTCTATGTTATATATCCTAAGTATATCCTTTTCTGTCACTTATGACTGTCATTTATTGAAGCGAGAAAGAGAGCGGGAACGCGTCAGCACGCGGCGGAACCGCCGAGGCCATTGGCGGCACGCTCTCTTTCTCGCTCTAGTATATGACGGTTCTAAGTGACAAAAAAGGATAGAAGCATAGGAAAGTGTGATTCGGTGCTGACAGAAGTATCTCAACCCTTACAGAATTATCAAATCAGTCCCTTGTACTAAGTCTCATTTTTTTTTTTATAGGGCTAACAATTCCACAGAGATCTACTGGGATTTCACCTCTTAAGAACTGTTGAACCACGTGGACAATGTTTTCGTCGATTTCAATAGTATTTGGTTTCTTTGCAAGATTTTTTTTTATTAATTATTATTGATACGTAATAATTTGCTTTCTTTTCCAAAATCGCCAAAAAGAGAGCAATATTCTTTGTATTACAATATTTTTTTTTTATATATAATAGCGTGCCAACTCTCTACCATATTTGTGGTTCTATGCTTTCTATTAAAGCAACACCATTTATTTGCATAGAACGAATTTTCATTTAACCAGGTGTCTACAAAATAGTCATTTAATTGGACTACTGTTTAGTCACATGGACTACGAGACTTAAAATATAACCAGCCATTATCTACCGCTTGTAGTGGTAAATGAGGTAGAGCAGTACATCTTTTAATATGTCTCCTCTTAAGCGTGAATTTGGTAATACCTAGTTCTTTGGCTTAACCCCATACACATTTTGAAAAATGAAAATAACAACTGTTGATCGGAATTTCAGGAAACACTGATATGATTGCGTGCATCGCAGCGACTTCATAATCCAAAATAAATAATATAGGATTCCAGCTAGGAATCTGGCTCTTAATTAATTGAAACATGATTTCATAAGTCTTTTTAGTCTTTTTGGGCAGTAAGGCAGAAAATAACGGGTGATTTATTGTTATATTTATTTGTATTTCCAAAATCTATGTGTAGTGAGTATAATTCATAGAAAGGTTTAACGCAAAATTTAAATGTGCCGTCACATAAAATATCAATTACTATTTTCTAGTATGCTCTTTTGTTGGCAAATATTAAAATCCTATTATTATTTGTATGTCTGTAATCAGCAAGTAAGGAATGATGAATTTTTTTAGGAATTATAATAAAAAATAATATATATCAAATCTAATATATATTATTAGAAACTCCCAATGATTGATTCCGTATCCTATACAATTTGGTTTTAACCTGTTTAAACATCGGTATTTGGTTGATGATTAAATTCAATCCTGAGTCTTTAATATCAGCAATAGAATCTCTTAAAATACTTGATACATCGAAATGCGTGTCATATTGTCTTGTAATGAAGTCTGGATCACAACGATGTCTGTCTTCTTTTCTTATCACATTATCACAGGTCATTTTTAAACTTGCTTCACACTTTAGTCTTTGTACACAACGCCAAACTGCTGAACCATCTTTATTTTTTCTTTTTAGGTCATATTTGTAGCCGCCACGTATAAGAAGGGACTTGCCTCTTTTCGATAAAACCAAATTATATTCAATTTTGTTGACTGAAGTTGAAGGCTTTGGCTGCGACATTTTCAAATCTGTAAATAAAAAAATCTATTGTAATAAGTACGGATATTATATAATGTATCTTTTTACGCCTAACCATATTATTTTAATGTAAAACATCTAGAAATATCATTGCATTTGTTATCTACTTCCTCAAATCAAAACAAATTGGCGGCTCATGACACTAACCGTAATTGCCAATAATATTGCATTTTTAAGATTAGGCATCATTATTTATATGATAAGGTAAACCTAATTGGATATTGTTGGTTACTTGAGCTAGACTGGAAGTCTAATATTATCATTTTTTACTTTGTAAGATGTATATATTAAAAAAACAGACATATTATACTGAAACTTATAATAACTGTCAACAAAATTACAGTTTAAGACTTACCTTAAAACGATTGCACTTTTTAATCACATAACTTCACTGATTGACACACACTAACTACATCACGATGTAGATAGAATAAACGTGCGACGTAGCCGGCAGTACAAAGTATGACTGAGGTCAAGAAATTATCTCCCGCTCTAGGACATGAAAGGACAGCGCGCCTTTCTACCTGCCGAACTCCGTCTTTAAAGTAATCCATTGTATTCGAAATTGAACAATGTAAAATACATCCCGCATTATCATTTAAGTAGTTGTAATATCATCAACCCTATTAAAATCGCGTAGAAACAGAAACAAACAAAATAAATATTCTAAACAAATATTTTAATGCATTTTGTTATTGACTGTACTTCGAACATTTTATCATACAAAATGTAGAAATTAAATTAATGGGCCGAAATAGGAACACAAAATAAATTAAAATAATAATTCCTTGATTCGTACTACAGTACGAAAAAGTCGTAGTACGAAACGAGGAATAACTCATATATCGAGTTCTCTAATAGCATTTAGTTTAGCAGGAGTAATTAATCACATTACTTGTAAACGGTGAAAAGATTTGGGTTTTTAAGTACATTAGAAGGCAATAAGTGGTATCGAGTTTTCAATAAAAAGTTAATGTAATCATCGCTATCATCACAGACCTGTACTCCTAGTGTGGTTTCGCGGACTTTAGATGCCATGTCATGTCATGAAGAACTCTCAGACATGCAGGTTCCCTAATGATGTTTTCCTTCACCGTGTAGCACGAGATAACATTAACAATATTATCATAATTTGTGCCCTTAAACTACAAGAAGTAATTGTTCCATACCATGGTTTTGAACGCGAGTTTCTCTGCGTTACAGTTTGTTAGTCACTAGACTATCGCTGCCTGCATAAAGCTGAGCAACATCATATATTATGTTTGAGGTACTGAATTTAGAATATGTTATCATCGCCCGCCCGCCATTAGTCCACTGCTAGATACATGTAGGTCTCTCCCCCTCCTCTCCCTATTATATGTTATCAACCAACATTGCCTTCACTAACCTTCCAATTTATGTGAGAAATAAGTAATATTTTATGTATCTTACTTATACCCAACAGCTCTATATAGGATTCCACATATATTACGTACAAAGTGACATCGAATTCAATAATCCTGAAATAAAATATAGAAGTTATTCCTAAGTTGGCCACTGAATCAGAAAGAGAATGAACCGGTTGTTATTTTAACATTGTAAGTTTCATATCATTCTGTAAGATTCACGAAGAAAAAACACACAACTTGTCACTTGTGTATGTAAAATGTATTCAAAGTTTAGTCTAGAATATTGAATTTGTGTCTCGTGTTAGTTTGTGTATAGTTAACTTTAATTTACACTGCGGAGAGCCAGAACAAGTATTGCAAGTTTACACATTATGTAATTTTTATTACATTATTATACTACGAATTATATTACGAATATTATGTAAATTTTATTACATTATAATTTATTTTTAATACCTTATCTTCTATGGTGTACTGGTACGATTCCTAGGATTTACGGCAGATTCCAGTTTTACAGTAACATGCATGCCAGTAATTGTGTAATTGAGCTCAGAAATCTTAAATTTAAAATACAATATTTTACGAGATATTGGCAGGCTATTAATATGTATAGATTTTATTTGCAATTACATTATTTTATTAGTGCATATGACGTTGTGATTAACATAGTTTTATTTATATTATAAATATTGATATAAACAGTTCGTTTTAACTAAATAAATATAACGTGTTACTCGCTATCTAATTAGCCAATTCAAAGTTCTATAGTATTTATTGTACTACTATGTCATCATCATCGCCCTAGCGTTATCCCTGTTGCATCCAAGACTTACAGCGTTGGAGCCCGAGGTCCGCTTACTGGTCTAATCAGATATGACAGGATATCAACTTTTCCACAGAGCGACTGCCGTCGGAGCTCCGTAACCCAAAGGGATAGCGATATTCTATGGTTTAGACCAGTATCAGTTTATTTGAAGGTACTAACTCCCCGTAACGACTGACAAAGATCTTCATGACAGCCGGGACGGACGGTTTAACGTGCTCGCCGAGGCACGGGGCAAGCGACACTTAACTTCGAAAAGGCATCGGTGCGCGCCGTGGATTCGAAGCCGATACCCTCTGCATTGCAGTCCGTTGGTATCTCCACAAGGCTATCGCTGCCTTCCTTATTGTACTGCTATGCATATTCGATTTATATATTTTCCATAATCATAACAATTCCGGCACACATCCCACGCATATAAATCGATGCCACATAGTATATCTATGTATGTGGCGTCACACACCCTAAACACCATATGTATACGAGGCTTTGGTAAAGATTCTTGCACACTCACTTTTTACCGCAGCAACCACGTTGCCAACCTTTCAAGTGTTGTCATCATTAGCCCTTTAGACTGTCCCACTGCTGGGCACGGGCCTCTTCTTACTATGGGAAGGGTAAGGCCATAGTCCACCTCGCTGGACAAGTGCGGGTTGACAGACTTCACATGTCTTTCAAGAACATTATGGAGAACTCTCAGACATGCAGGTTTCCTCACGATGTTTTCCTTCACCGTTTAGCAAGCCATAACTAACAATTTAATACGCACTTAACTTCGAAAAGACATTGGTGCGCGCCGTGGATTCGAACCCGAGACCCTCTGGGTAGCAGTCTGTCGGTCTCACTACTCGGCTATCGCTGCAGTTTTCAGCATTGTCATATAATTGTACAATTATGCAGACAGAGTCATGACACTTGTCCAGATGTTTCAATGCTTGTGACTTACATCGACTGTAACAGTTTGTGTATATGATAGCTTCAGGTTTAAGTATCGTGAGTTGCAATGGTGCAGTGTCATAACAGAAAGTGTCGATAATAGGCTTGTGTCCACTAAGAATAAATCGGTTTGAATGTAGTATCTATAGATTAATTATGATTTTAAGATATCAATAAAGTTTGTTATTTATAATAAAAAGGTAAGATTAATGTTATATTTAGGATTCTAAAACTAAAAATAATGTATTTATTCTTGTGACAGTGAACACGAATCAGAGAGCATTAATTACAGTACTCGCCAAACTTTATGGCCGCTCCGAACCTAGCCGCATTGCGCTGCGCAGAACACAAAATCAGGTATCAGCGGGACGTACGCGGGGCGTGGAGGCAGGGCACGCCCGCGCGCGCTGTCTTCCACCCGCTAGCGTCCTCGCCTACCGCGCGTTAGTGTGAGTGTGCTACGTTCGTACACGACTCACATAATTGCTGAGCTCTGACAGTATCGTCGCGTTTAAAATAGTTTCGTAATGTTACTTTTTATTGTTTCTCGTTGCTATCGTTGTTTCTTGTTGTCATTTGTACTGATATAGTTACCATTGTCATTGATCATGCCTTGCGGTCGTTTTATTGTTTTACGTCGCCAAACACGGAAAATAGTTTATGACGTATTAACGTTTATGAAGAAGGAAAGAAGTCTAGGCTTAAAAGTCCCTTCACCTAACTGAATATACATTACTCGAATTTGATTGAATATGTAATTAAACAATATAATATAGCAAATCTAACAACGTAACTGAAGATTTTAATTTTCAATAATTACAAATATATTTTCTTGGTTATGACATGTACGATGTACGATGCGCAAGTTCGTACCGATGGCTACATTCAGAGAGGCCATAAAGATTGGCGAGTACTGTACATCAAACAGTCCGTCCGTTATTCATGTTGTTGACGTTTTAGTAGTAAATACAACTAAAACGTCAAACTTTCTACCTGTCAAATCGAATATAAGAAAATAAAAGTAGGGTGCATCAGACCAAACTTCATTCACTGTTTGTTTTGTTTTGCACTTTGTGATATCACTCAACCGCCATGATGGTTTATAGTGTTTTCGTGTCAAATTCAAAAAAGTCTTTAAAAAGCTGTAATTAGTAATTTTGCTGATCGATTTTTGAAGAAAAAATCAGGTATTTCAGTTTAACATCTAATAAAGGAACAATTCAATCGCTAATTACATTTTAGGACACAAGCCTATTGTGGCATACTTTGATATCATGGGTCCAGTGCAGTCATTCATATGTCTATAGCATTAAGTGTCGTATGTTCATCATGAAAACACTTTGATTTTTTTTCTCAAAGTGACGATGTACCGTGCCCTTAATTTCTACATTTATAATGCCCCTGCGAAATATTGATAAAGTGGACCTGCTTTTACAAAAATAGCCTACAGAAAATTGTGCCTTCACAAAACGTGTATATAACCCGGGCAAAAAAACATATGTCTATAAGAAGCTTCATATATGGTTCACGTCATACCCAGAGAAGCGTCACGATCGCACCAACTCAACTCGTTTACACAACAAATTCCGTGTCGCGTGTAGCCTAAACGATTATTACAACTTGATAATTACAAAAAAGGTTTTTCATTTTATTTCTATGTCACATTGGTATGTGTTTTTATGGATTAGTAGGCCTTTTTTAATGTTTCCGTATGTAATAGTTGTATAAATATAGACGCAGAAAAAAGTGTCAGTTATAACATTTTATCTCGTATTAAAAAACTGACAAGGATGGTCACGGTATTGGGTTACACATAATATTGGGTTTCGGAGTTGCTCTTATATATGTTGCCCTAAAAAACCTAGTCACAATATTTCAACAGCAAAAATAAGGCTAGTTTAGTCGAATTTTACCCGTTTGTCAATAAGTCATAACTAAAATGCGTAAACCACTAATTAAGAATAATTTACAGACACTCAAATAGGTACTACTGTTTTGTTTCTAAAAAACTCGTCACACAACGTAGTAAATAAACACTCTGTCTCTAAATAAAAGTATTTTCTTACAGACTCCATAATGTCTTTCAAAGGTTATCTAATGATATGGTATCATTAGATAAACCTGTGTAACAAACCAATAATATAAAATTTTACTTTGTGGTTTTGGAAACATGAACAGAATGTATAAAGTTTCAGCTCGTTCAGACTTCCGGTCACATATAATTGAAATTCAAGAAGAAGAAGACAAACTAGAGATGAACTAGGTCTTGGATATAATCCGACTGATGTGATTTACGTTCCGGAATACCTATTAAAAATTAAGATTTACCTAGTATCAATGACACAGCTGAACATTTTTTAATTTTAGTAGATTTAATTATGTGAATTGATCAAAGCCGTATAATTTAAATAAAATATTCAAATAAGACCGAGTGAAAAACGCAATTAATTTAATCTAAATACAGAGAATCAAATAACATTTCTATCACGTAATAAATTCTTCCTCTCCCAGATGTCCCTTATAATAAAATTAAGGCGGCTATAAATTTTATACATCTTTTCTAAAAGGCAAAAAGTATCCAGCCTAAGTCCTCCATTTTGTCGGATAAAAGGCATTCAGACTTTTCACAACTGTTATTATGATGAAAATAAGCGTTCCCTCAAATATTTTTTTCAAGTCAACTCTAAATAATGCCAAAGTTTACCTTATTGAATTATATTTTTTTCTTAATTCCACAAAGTGTAAAAGGAATTCCTTGGATTTTGTAAAAAGAAACGAGCTTATGGAAAAACGAGATTTTGAAGTCGTAAATATTTAAATTAAAAAATCTTTGATGCTTTGATCTTTCGTTTGCTCTTAGAGAGCGTAATAAGTTGACGTATAGTATTTCCTATTTTCTCGACAAGATTTAGTTTCCTTGAAATAAGTTTGATATGTTCTATTTATACTCGTATTACAAACTTGATAACGCGGAGGCTAAATTTAAGTTACGATGGGGCTGGCATTTTCTAATGAAAGACCATAAAAAAGATAATAATAAAAGAACTTGATATTGTTAAGGATAAGTATTCATAGCGACAACTTAGTGGAAAACTATCTATTTTGCTACAAAGATGATCTCGCGTCGAAATTAAGGGGCGGGCGACACCAACCTGAAGTGATGTGCGTATTCGATTGTAAATAATCGCTTGCTAGACTACTGCCGATTTCAATATTTGAACTGTCTATGGATTCGGCTACTAGAGACTCATATTTGATATATTTGATATATTTATATATTTGATATATTTATATATTTGATATATTTAATTTATTATGAAACTTATGGCAAATGCATGCATAGATCAAATGTTGGGCCCACACCGTAAGGCAATTACAGTGAACAAACCTGCGTATCTGTGACTTTGCTATAATCTTCTATAGTTTTATTTTCTTCTAGACTCACGCCTGTATCCCCGAAGGGGTAGGCAGAGGTGTAATACTACACCCACATTTCGCCATGAATTTTTGGATCATTCTCACTAGTTCCACCAGCAATTAGTTCCATGGAACTACTGAGACGTTTTTTTCAAACTCAAACTCAAAATCATTTATTCATTTAGGCCACAAAGTGACGCTTATGAACGTCAAAAGTTAAAGTTAATTACTAGATGATTCTACATTTACATTTACTGCCACGTTCGCAATGCAATAGGTAGAACCACGAGAAAGAACGGGCAATAAAACTCGTGGCCACTCTTTTTAACTGCCAGTATAATGGTTTTACATGTTATATTTGTAAGGAGCTGCAACTGTTTCACATTGTGAGTTATCTACTATTGCAAAAGTTAATAGTTATTGATATCATACTCAAGCAATAAATTATGTTCATTTATTAAGCCTCCCAAAGTGAATATGGTGAAACAGGAGCATCCACTTACGTCTTTTGATGTAAGCAACTCGCGAACATGACTGTTCTGATCTATGGTGGAACAATATGTTCCGAAAAGTAATGCAGCAATTTACAATCTATTAGTTAGCAGTTCATGACCACGAGTTACCCTCACCTTACAAATCCAATAAATTATAATAAAAAGAGTAGAACAAGAATGCAAATGTAGCATAAAAAGAGAATACGGTAATTAACTACACTATAAAACTGCCTATTGACCTAATAATAAAAATAAATTGACCTAATAAAAGAATATTTATTTCCAAGCGTACTTGTCGTCAAAATACTCATTTAAACTATAATATGCCTTTAGTAAAAGATTATTTTTAACAATTGTCTGAAACGACCTTAAAGGCAAGTCTAAAATATTACTCGGTATTTTATTATAGATTCTTATACTAAGACCAATAAAAGAGCTATGCGTTTTGTGTAAACGGAAATATGGTACACATAATTTGTGCCTGTTCCTAGTATTAATATTGTGTATGTCACTATTCATTTTGTAAGAATTTATATGTAGTCGTACATGCATAACACTGGCATAAATATATTGTGATGCTACAGTAAGAATACCAATCGTTTTAAATTTTTCTTTAAGTGAGACTCTTGTCTTTAACTGGTAAATGGCCCTAACTGCTCGTTTTTGTAATATAAAAATATTTTCGATGTCAGCGGCCCTACCCCATAATAATATGCCATATGACATAACACTATGAAAATAGCTAAAATAAACCAATCTAGCCGTATCGACATCAGTCAACCTACGAACCTTCTTAATGGCATAAGCAGCTGAGCTAAGTTTCCCTGAGAGATATGTAACGTGCGCAACCCACTGTAATTTCGAATCAAGTGTTATTCCTAGAAATAATGTAGATTCAGATGTTTCGAGAACATCGTCATTTAGAGCTATACTAGGACCAAGGTTTCTGACATTAGGCAGAGCAAACTTAATACATTTTGTTTTTTTGGCGTTCAGTACCAGATTGTTTACATTAAACCATTTAGTTACTTGAATGAGCGCACTGTTTATTTCGTTAAAATGTTCCTTATTTCTATCTACTTTGAATATCAAAGAAGTATCGTCAGCAAACAGTACAACGTCACAAATGTTTTTCAAGTAAAAAGGTAAATCGTTTATGTAAACAAGAAACAGGAAAGGCCCTAGGATGCTGCCTTGCGGCACTCCCAAATCAACAGGTAAGCCACTGGATTTTGAGCCGTTTATTTCAACACATTGGATTCTGTCACTTAAGTATGACTTAATGACTTCCAATGCTTTAGTCTGTACGCCGTAATGTCTAAGTTTGCATAAGAGCGTTTCATGGCAGACACAATCGAATGCTTTCGAAAGGTCGCAAAACACACCAATAGCATTTTGGGCATTCTCCCATGCACTGAATATGTGTTTAAGTAACGCTACTCCTGCATCTGTTGTCGAGTGCCCCTTGGTAAATCCATATTGCTCACTATGAAGGAGGCTGTTTAGATTAAAATGTCTAAGTAATTGCTTGAGTATGATCTTTTCAAAAATCTTACTAAAGGCAGGTAGTATTGATATTGGCCTATAATTACTAGGATCAGTCTTACTGCCGGATTTGAAAAGAGGTATTATCCTACTGTGTTTCATAAGATCGGGAAAAACACCTGATTCAATACACTTATTAAATAAGTTGCTTAAATAAGGAGCTACTACATCAATTATACTTTTTAAAACCTTAACAGAAATGCCCCAGAGATCACCTGTATTCTTAGACTCTAGAGATTGAAAAGTACTTATAATGTCGGTAGAATTAATACAATCGAACTTAAATAATACATCACATTTTCCTACACTAGATTCTAATAGGTTTTCTGCGACTATAGCTGATGATTTTAATTCTCTAGTAGTAGTAATCGGTATGCTAGCAAAGAATTTATTAAATGTGTGTGCAACTTCTTTGTCATTATGAATAAATTTGTCACTATCAAATAAACTAAAACTATTACCTCTAAGTGTTGTCTTACCTGTTGCTTCATTAATAGCTCGCCAGGTTGCCTTAATTTTATTCGAGGATTGTTCAATTTTGTTTCTAACGAATAATGCCTTAGCTGTATTGCACACTCTTTTAAATATCTTGGAATAATTCCTAACATACTCAGTGAAGTTCGAATCAGAATTGTATCTCTTCATACCGTACAACTCGTACATCTTTGCTCTGCTTTTGTAAATACCTGCAGTAGCCCACTCACTAAAAGCTCGAGATTCCTTAACTACTTTCTCCTTAGTCCTAAAAGTATTCTGAAATTCCTTGTTAACTACATTAAATAAATTATTGAAATTTTCATTTGGCGAATCAATCTCCTTTAAATCAGGACTCATAGCATTCATTCCAATCAAAATTTTATTCCGGAATTCATTAAACTTATGCCTAGGTAATGGCCTAACTAACACTTTCTGTATAATGCTATCACTATAATACGGAAACCTTGCTAATTGACCACAGTGATCCGAAGTTAATTCAGAACTAACTAATTTATTCAAAACTGTACAATTACTAAATATATTGTCAAGACAGGTGGATGAAGTTGCTGTAATCCTAGTTGGTTCAAGGAACAAATTTTTTAAATTAAATGATTTAAATAGATTTAAAAATCTACTAGTCATTACTGAATGATCAAGAATATTTACATTAAAATCACCACAAACTATAATACCTTTCTTATTGCTCCTAATTTTAGTAATTGCATCTTCAATAACTGATTCAAACAAGCTAAAGTTACTTAACGGTGGACGATATACACATATGATAATATGCTGCTCAAGTTCTACACATGACAGTTCCACGGTGCGTTCTATAGACAAACTTGCTATGTCTTTCCGTTCTTTACATGTTAAGCTATTTGAAACAATAATCAAGGATCCACCATGAATAGCGTGTTTCCTAGAGAAGGCACTGTGTACCGTGTATTGCGAGTTATTTAAGAATTTAATTTGGTACTCTTTTAGCCAGTGTTCTGTAATACACATAACTTGTATACTGTGATTTTCTAAATATAAACTTAATTCTAAATCCTTGCCAGATAGACCTTGTATGTTTTGATGTGCTACATTCAGTTGAATTTGTCTACCCTTTGTCCTAGTCTTAAGTTTAAAGAACTTGTGTCAGTATATTCAATAGAAGAATTATAAAGATCTCAGTAGTTCCATGGACTTAACAACTACGGTGGAACCAATGAGAAAAAAAGTCTCAGTAGTTCCATGGAACTAATTGCTGGTGGAACTAGTGAGAATTATCCGAATTTTTAGGTCCCACGTAATAGGGGGCGAGCCTATTGCCGTTACCGAGCACATCACCAGACTCCGTGCTGCTACTGAGAATTCGGAAATACCCAGTAACACTTTTGCCCGACCCGGGAATCGAACCCGGGACCTCCGATCAGCAATCGCATACGCTATCCACTGGACCACGGAGGCAGTCAGTACAGCACGAAGGCACGTTAAGTATAATATTCTATATCCTATATAAAAGCGAAAGGTCTCAGATTGACTATGGCGTAACTTATTGTATATCCAGAAGATACCCATAGCCATCAGAATTCCATAGCGTAAGAATAATAAAACAAGGTTGATGATATTCCCACACTAGGTATGGAATCTTTTGTCTAAGTTCTGTTAAAATAAGTCAAGTCCTTCGATAGACGATGCCACTTAGCCGTGTTTTTTCATTATGAAAACATTTTATTGCTGTATTTCATATTTAATCTTAAAATGAATCATTTACCATTTCGTAAATATAGCAAGCTGGAACGCGTCATTGTGATAATCACTATTTACAGAGTGAGTACAAATAGCAGGATCTACGAATATAATATTGCAATCTTCAACAATAATATTACTTACTTTATTATGTAGAATTACTGACAATTATACCCGTTAACATCGCATTCAGCAGGGTTATCTTCCAGGAGCAGTAGTCACCATTTCAGTCAACAACAGGCTAAGTACATCAGGGTAACGTATGACCGGTACCTACCGAGTGTACGTCATAATACCGTCCATACGCTCGGCCAATCAGGGAAGGCCATCGTCCGCGCTCGTAAGTTTTGCCCTTATTTGGTAATGCGCCGACACCAACGCTGATGGAGGGCCGGTATATAAAGGGGCCGACAGAGAGGCCGTCACCGCTACTCTACACTAACCTACTACCGTTACTCTATTCTGTACCGCTATATCTTTATACATTCTATGTGTATCCTGATCCCAGCTGTGGGTAAGTTACTACATTTACTGCGTTAGCGTACTGCCCATCTCTCTACCTGCTAGCTGAGGCCGGCTGACGCCGCCTGCCTGACTCTATTGGTTGTGGCTCTCCTAATGCTGCTTTCCTTCAGGTTCCAGGTTCACGTTAAGACTCCGGCTACGCTCCTAGACCGCTACACTTTCCTGCATCGCCTTCGGCGTCACCTCTGCCGAAGAGTCTGGCCTGCCCTGCTCATCGTACTCGCACCGCCGGCGTCTGCCAGCTGAACCAACAGCCTGCGAGGATCTACCGCTACGCGCAGCCTTCGAGCAGCCTGCCCACACACTACCGGAGGGAACAGCGTGGGAGACTGCAGCCCTTAGTGTTCAGGCCAGTGTCGTGTTGTTGGTCGGTCAAACTCGTGGCAAGGGAAGTGAGACAATACTCTGCAATAAACCCATCTAGAACCTTTTCTGCGTTTTTACTACCAGAACCCGTTACAATTAATTATCGTAAGGAAACCTGGGACTTCTCTATAATGTTCTCGAACATACATGTGAAATCTCCTAACCAGCATGTAGCGTTACCCTTCTTCTAGTGAGAAGGGATCCGTGCTCTGCAGTGGCACAGATTATAGACCCACGCTTTGTAAATCTTAAACAAAAATGTGTTAAAGCTATTCCCATTATTGCTTCTAGTAACTACTTAGAACTTGTTCGCAAAATACACGCCAGGACGTGTAGTCGAGGTAACAGCCCGTGCTACCATACCAACTACTAAGAAACACAACATACTCACTTTTTTTACTAAACATATACGAGGATGGCGCTACTGTGCCACTGTTTACATCGAGTCCGTGTTTAATATTTAATAAAAAGTGTTATAAACGTTTAATAAGATATGAAAAGTGTAAATAATGTTTATTAAAACCACAAATTACCAAAATTAAATGGAGTACATCCCAAAATCTTCGTGAATTCAAAGAACTTTTGAAATTTAGTCTCCAACGAACATTTGGTGAAAAGTGCAATAAAACATTTATATCTTAATTTTATTACAACTACAGTGTTAAAACATAGTGAAACATTTCTATCGAGGACAGTGAACATAAAACAGTGCAATAAAACAATAATTGGCAATAATTATTATAAAAGTATTGTGTCTAGTTCGTGTAAAACACGATTAACGCCATCTACAAAAATTGAGAGGTATCACTAACAATACTTATTGACGACCGAAGTGAGAAAGTCTACTTTAGATTAAGTAGTTCGCGAGAAAATAACAGAGGACGCTACTAAATAAACAACAAATCCTCAATAATGGCACCAATGTTATGTCCAGGTTGCAAACAAAAAATACAAAACAAAGAATATTTAACGTGTATGTTATGTAAAAAATCTTATGATTTGGAATGTGCCAATATCACCAAAACCTACTTCAATAAATCTATGGGCACTGAACATAAAAGGTCTTGGAAATGCCAAGCTTGCCGCTGCAATATACCGAAGTCAGACAACACTAACACACCTATACGTCCACAATACCATGAGTCTTTATCTCCAATACACACTTCCCCAGAAAACATTAAGAATAGAAATATAACCACCAGACAGAAGCTTAAGTCCAAAAACAACTACAGCACGAGCACCGAAGATTCAGACGTTCAAGGCGATACGCTTTGCACAGATGACGGAGCGATATCCCAGATAACTGAGACACAAACCGAACTAAACTTGCAGACGTTAAATGAAACAATAACACAAAGCCTAAAAGAAAATAATAAATTAATAGTTAAAGAGATACAGGATATAATACAGTCTGAAATAAAGAAAGCTATATCACAGTTAAGAGATGAAGTAGAACAAAAAATGAATACCTTGTCAAAACAAAACGAGGAAAGAAAGGCAGACTTAAATGAATTAAATTCAGAAATAACCAAATTAAATATAGAAAACAAAAAACTAAAAGCTGAGATTCAAGAACTAGCAACCAGCATTACTAACCCTAAAACAAGCTGTATGGAACTCAAAGCCAAGAAAATTGTATTGTACGGTTTCACTGAATATCGCAACGAACCAGAATACAATTTACACAACAGAATAATAGACTTTTTCCAAGACACGATGCAAATTAACCTGATAGGCTATATAGAGGACATATATCGAATCGGGAAATACGCCAATAAAACTAGACCTTTAGTTATTGAGTTATTAAGTAAGAGGATAGCAAAACATATTACCGCCAACACACGGTGTTTTTATGGGACGAGAGTATACGTATCTGAGTTCCTTGATGAAGAAGCACGGAAAGAACGTCAATTGCTACGCGATGAGATGTTGAAAGCCAGAAAAAATGTCCAATATTCAATAATTCGCCAAAACAAGCTATATATTGAAGGAAAAATAGTCAACATGCAAAACAACGAAAATTTAAGTAACCTAAACCACCGAAGACCGGAAACGAACGGAGACCAGAATATAAGTACCAACAATTTTGAACTTTCAAGTAACCAGAGCCATCATATAGAGCGATCTTATAGCACGAAAAACTGTTCCTTTCGAAAACACACACGTACCACACCATAAAATATTATATCAGAACATACAAAGCCTCTTCAATAAACAAGACATTTTAGAAGCCTTTTTAGAACAGGAAACAATGTATACAGCCCTATGTATATCGGAGTCCTGGCTAACAACAGAAAAACTGGATACACTACAAATACCAGGATTTCGAATTGCATCGTCTTACTCCCGAATCAATCGAACAGGCGGTGGCGTCTGCATCCTGCTACGGGAACATATAGAATATAAGGAAATAAGAGCTATAACAGAAATGTCTATCGAATACGTTATAGAGACATGTGCATGTGAATTACCAAATGAAAATATATTATTAATAATTATTTATTGGAATAGAAGAGAGGAAGAAGTATTCTTAAAGCAATTAAAATTAATTTTAAAATACATAAATAATAAATATTTAAAATCTAATATAATTATAGGAGGTGACTTTAATATTAATATTTTAGAAAATAACTCTAAAACCAACCAATTTCTAGATCTCATGTTAGAATACAAATTTACACAGCATATAAAAAAACCAACCCGGATCTCACAAGCTAGCTCAACTTGTCTAGATTTAATATTCACCAACTTTAACCAAAGTAAATTATTTACAACAGTAGAAGAATTTGGATTTTCAGACCATAGTGGGACAGTCATACACTTGAAAGCCTCACAACAAATTAAACAACCCACCTGGTATAGAAGTAAAAGAAATGACAACCACATAAATATGCAAAAATTTAAATTGAAATTAAAAACTATAAACTGGTCCGACATCTTACCAACAAACCAGAATGTAAATAACAACTACAACATATTTAGTAACATACTAACTGAAATACTAAATGAATGCATGCCCCTGAAAAAAATTAAACTTAAATCAAATTTCAAAAAATATTGGCTGACAAAAGGGATTAGATTATCATGTAGAAATAAAAGGTTACTAAAAATACTTACAATAAAATCAAACAACCCAATACTGGTAAATTACTATAAAAAATATGAAAAAGTATTAAAAAAGACAGTTACTACATCAAAAAAAACTACATTACAAAAACAAAATCATGAAATCAAACAACAAAATAAAAACTATGTGGAGTGTTATAAACGAACGGACGAACAAAAAACAAAAAAAAGAGAAAAATAATATAAAACTAGAAATCAACAGTAGCGTCGTAACCAATCCCACACAAATTGCCAACTACTTCAATAATTTCTTTGCTTCAATTGGTGAAAGCTCGACTATCACATCAAACAAAGAACCAGAAAGCGCTCCCCTAAGCCAATTTATAGAAAATACTATGTTTCTCACTCCAATTGAAGGGTACGAAGTCCTTGAAATATTAAAAAACCTAAAAAACAAGCGCAGTTATGGCATAGATGAACTACCACCTGCCTTATTCAAATTTTGTGCTGACGAGCTTACTTTACCCCTTTATCTTCTAATCAATCAATCTTTTGAAGAAGGAACCTTCCCCAACAAATTAAAACAGGCAATCATTAAACCAATACACAAAAAGAATACAAAAACAGACCCAAACAATTATCGTCCAATAGCACTCTTACCTACCGCATCAAAGATCTTTGAAAAAGCTATGAGCAACAAAATCTATTCGTTTTGTGAAAAATATAATATATTTAATGCATCTCAAAACGGTTTTCGCAGAAACAAATCCACAACACTCGCTATTTACAAATTCATACAAGAAGCCCTTAACATTCTCAATAATAAACAGTATGCAGTTGGTATATTACTTGATATGACAAAAGCGTATGACAAAGTGCAATTTAAAATATTATTAAATAAACTATACAAAATAGGGATACGCGGGAACGCTCATAAATGGCTCACTTCATACTTAACTGACAGGCAACAATTAGTCGAAATAGAGTATTTTAATGAAATATCAAACGAAATAGAAACAATTCACTCCTTCAACAGAGAAATTCATGCATCAATCCCCCAGGGCAGTGTGATAGGATGCTTACTATTCCTCATTTACATCAATGACTTACCAAAATTTATAGAAGGGCCTTGTGTTATGTTTGCAGATGATATCTCTTTGCTTATGTCATGCAAAAACAATTTAAATTTAAATGAAAAAATACACTCAATTCTCACTAAAACAACAGACTGGATGACAGACCATAACTTAGAAATTAATTACCAAAAAACGAAAATATTACCTTTTTATCCACATCAAAAGACACCACTAAACATCAATTTCAGTTTCAAGGGCCTCCAATTAGAAACTGTCAATGAATTTGATTTGCTTGGAGTAACAATAGATACCCATATCAATTGGAAGCAACATATAAGAAAAGTGAGAGCAAAGCTTTCAAAATTTTCATATGCCTTGCGCGAGGTAAAAAAGACCACAGACTTACCTACTGCACTTGCTACATATTACGCATATGCTCATTCTTTTCTGAGCTATGGCATAATCCTTTGGGGAAACAGTACAGAAGCACCCACTATATTTACTTTACAAAAAAAACTAATAAGGATAATCTATAACTTAAATGAAACAGATTCTTGCAAACCCTACTTCCAAGACCACAACATTTTAACTTTGCCAAGTATTTATATTTTAGAAATTTGTAAATTCGTTAAGAGATATCCGGAACACTATAGTACAAGAGAAAATATTCAAACAAATTTTATACTCAGACATAGAAATAGATTGAACCTACCAACTTCACAACTTACAATGCACGCCACCAGCCCACTGGTTATGTCCATAAAAATATACAACAAACTACCGCAATCTATCAAAAACGAAGAAAAATTTCATTTATTTACTAGAAAATTAAAAGAATTTCTGGTACAAAAAAGTTATTATAGTTTAAAAGAGTACATAGATGAAAAAAATTAAAGTTAAAACATAAAGCTATCTTATATACCATAAAACGCATAATAATAAAATAATTTACATATTGACACCACAATATACATAAAATACATTTATAATTAAATAATTTACCTACCTATTTATAAAATTTAATTTGAAAAATTTTTTTTTATTTTTTTTGCTGCAATAATATTTTACTACAAAAATAATACTCTATTATCAAATAATAATGGATTTATAGATACTTCATACAAGACATACACTAAATTCATTTTATAATTTCATTAATAAGTAAGGTAATGTTGTAATAAAGAATAATATGAGAATTGGTTACTACATATATAAGCACCTAATTTATAGTAATATTAAATATAATAAATAATAAATATGTTACAATATTCAGAACTTTTATATTCTATTAAAATTGTAATATGTTGATAATGTTCTGTATGTAATAGATATTGTAATGTAAAGTAAGTATAATTTGCATACATTATATTTACTAAAATAATCTAGCTTCCTCTCTCCTAGTAAAACCTACTATGCTGTGCCCGACAGGGTCCATAATTGTAACAAATATATTTTAAGTACCTACCACCTAAGCAAACATTGTGGAAAGCATTAAATATATTGAGTATTGGATATATGCGGCCTCGCGGCCACATACAGGCGCACGGATATGGAGCGCACGTGCGGCGGCCGCGTGGCTAGCGTGGCACGACACCGTAGGGATAGATATCCTCGGTGCGTCGAGTAGTCGTCAGGGAAGACGTGCAGCGTCCGCCATGACGCCTGCAGACCGTCGCCGTCTGCGCCCGAGATGTGTGTTTTACCGGTTATTAGTGGATCCTGGGAACAAAACAAGAAATATTTTCAACGTTCAAATGTTTACTGACTGTTTCAATAGTGTGAGAAGAGCTGGTAAAGTGGACTGTTCAAAAATAGTCTGAAGCAGTTTAGAGTATTTCACTGTGCTTGATACATAGCTAGGCAATATATCAGCTTTTTCACAGAGCAACTGCCGCCTGACCCCCACAACCCAAACCCCTGCAGGATAGCAATATTCCATGGCGTAAGCAACACCAAGGGATAGCAATATTCCATAGCTGAGACCAGTGTCAGTATATCAAAGGAGACTTCCAAAGATGTTCATGACGGCCGGGGCCAAAAACTTAACGTGCTCTTTGAGGCGTAGGGCAAATGATAATAAAGAATTTTAATACGCATGTAACGCCAAAAATTATGCGCTCCATGAGTTGAATTTGATACCTTCTATGTCAAATGGGTCAAAACTGAATCTCAAAATAACCTTCATCATCATCATGACAGCCTAGAGACGTCCACTCACCCCCAAGGCTCTTCACGTAGACCGATCTTGAGCCGCATCCCACCACTTAAATAATAACCTTCCTTACGTATTTATCATCACTACACAGCATATAATAATAATAATCTTTATTCAATAATGTTTACATTTCAGTTATGATTATTTTACACTGCTTATAACTATAATTATATATATCTAGTAACTTATTTAATCTATTGTATAAAAAAGGGCCTATGAATAAGAAAATTTATTTATAAAGACATGTTTACCATGAAACTTAGTACAGACTAGATCTTTTCGTCTCTTGTCCGGGGCCAGTGGTTTGAATGGAGTTAGTGCGTGTTGTTTAAGTATGGTGTGCAGTATGAACAATTGACGTACAGTTAGGACATTAGTGGACTGATACAAATCATAGGTAGGAAACATATAAGGTCGAAACGTCGCCACCTTAAGAATAGCTCTTTGAGCCCGTTCTAGTGGCAATAGGACGGTTTTGGATGCCCCTCCCCATGAAGTAATGCAATAGGATATGATGGACTGACACAACGACAGGTAGATTTGTTTAATTAATTTAAAATTTGCAGCGCTACGCGTTGTTTTGAAAATAAATATTAATTTGTGCACCCGTTTACATAAGAGATCTATGTGAATGCGGAAATTAAGATTATTGTCAAGTGTTATTCCAAGTTACTTGATACATTGTGTAGATTCTAAAGTAGGGCAGGCGCATGCAGCGTCAGCAGATGAATGACATTTATTGTCGTGAGCGAATATAGTGTTGTTAGGTGATTCATGAATGTTATTGTTACGTATTGAGAAGTGGATATATTTGGTTTTCTGGGTGTTTAAGGTTAGTATATTGTCAAAAAGCCAGTTATTTACAGTATTGAAACCTAGTTGAGCATGTGTATATACCTCAGTACGAGTATTTCCTGTAAATAATAGTACCGTATCATCTGCATAAGACACAATGACACCATTATGAAGATTAGGTTACATAGGTCATTAATATATATTAAGAACAGAGTGACTCCTAAAATGCTCCCTTGAGGCACCCCGAAGGGAGGATTAGGGATATTCACGCTGAGGTTTGAACCTAGTTTTACACACTGACATCTGTCGCTAAGATAGTCAGTAAGTAGTTTCAATTGTATGCCTCTTATTCCCACATACTCAAGCTTTCTTAATAGATCTGGAACTGAAACAGAGTCAAAAGCTTTGGCAAGGTCTAGAAAGATCCCAATAGTATGCATCCCTTTATCCAGGTTAGCCACAATGTGATCAGTAACCATGTGAACGGCCTGGTTTGTTGACTTTTGCGCTCTAAAACCAAACTGCCTGTCTGAGAGTATATTGTTCGATTCCAGGTATTTTACTAATCGATTATTTATTAGTTTTTCTAAAACTTTAGACAATGCTGGCAAGATTGAAATGGGCCTGTAGTTGTTTACACAACTTGTATCTCCATTCTTGTGTATTGGGATAACTATAGCCTTTTTCAAGGACTTCGGAAATATACCGTCAGACAAATATATTTAAAAAATGTGGGTTAGTGGAGGTGCTAGGAAGGTCTTAAATCTTTTTATTATAGTGGTAGAAATGCCATCCCACCCTACCATTGAAGTGTCCCGTAGTCCTGTTATTATTTGAACTACTTCATCAACGTCAGTATCTAATGAAACAAAAGATTTGAGCGCGGGGTTGTGTGATTTGTTAGAGGTGTAGTGCGATGAAAAGTTTCTTTGATACAAGATTCTTTCTCCGAGAGATTTTCCAGCATTAGCGAAGAATATATTTATTTTATTGAGTGCCAGTGTGAGATTTGACTCGGATTGAAGTAAATCTAATGCTGGTTCTTGATTTTTGGTGGTAAAAGTGCACTTTTTTATAAATTTCCAGACTAATTTGCTGTTTTGCCCAACCTGTTCTAGTTCAGCCTTATTGTATTCAATCTTTAATTTTTTTACAAGGTTGTTACAAAAATTACGATATCTTTTGTAAGAAATCGAGAAAATTTCATTATCTGGTGCTTTCTTAGCCTTCGAGTGCAATTTATCTCTATGTCTTATGCAGCGCAAAAGACCTTATGTAATCCACGGTTTTGTTATTTTATGTCTTTTAGACAATTTTATAGTAGATGTATTTTTGTGAATTGCACTTTGTAATTCGTTTATGAGGTAATCGATTGAAATATTAGGATCAGCATATAAGTACACGGGGTCAAGATCTATGTTAGGTATGTCAATTGCAAGGTTCTTCATGTTTATTTTAGTATAGCTAGGTGTGAATTTATGTTTAGGAAAGATTAAGATAAAGATAAAGATAAAGATAAAGATCTATTTATTGCACAACTGTGTACATAGGCAGATATTACAGTTTTAAAAAATAAGGTTTCAACAGTCTACCCCTGTCGGGTATGCAATATAAGTACATAAAACATAAAAATAAAAGTAACTTTAACGAAATTACAAGATTCAAAATTACAAATATAAAATTACATAATGTGTTACGAATGTTTTTTACCAAAAAACTCGTGCATATTATAAAATACATTTTCAAACAACCATTTTTTTAAATGAGTTTTAAACAATTTGTCATTCAATTCTTTAATAAATACAGGTAAATGGTTATATACACGAATGGCAGTTACATGGGCACTTTTATAATATATGGTATTTCTGATTGTAGGTAAATTAATATTATATTTATATATGCTACGTATATTCTTCTTTAAATTAGATTTAAGATTAAAATAATTCATATTGTTTCATATAAATAAGCACAGTTCGAATATATAAATACTGCAAAGAGTGAGAAACTTTTTCTCTTTGAATACATCTCTGAGTGTTTCCGTTGTATGCATATTGTATATAGTCCGTAAACATTTCTTTTGCAGAATGAAAGTGGATTGTACATTTGTGGAATTACCCCAAAAAATTACACCATATGTTAATAGTGGATAAACATTACCAAAGTAGGCGTTTCTAGTCACATCTATATTAGTAGTTTCTGCAAGGATTGACAAGGCATAACATGCACTTGAAATTTTCTTATTAATTTTATCAATATGCGCTTTCCAATTTAGGTGTTGGTCTACAGTAACTCCTAAGAAGTTTGTGTTTTCAACGTTTTCAATAATATTGTTGGAGCAGGATATAGTTAATCTAGCCGGATTACTTTGATAATTTCTGAACTGTATTAATTTAGTTTTTGTTACATTTACATTTAAGTTAATTGACTCTAACCAATCTGTTACAGTTTTTAGCGTGTCGTTTAATTCATCTTCGTAACTAGTACAATTTTTATTATTATTTGAAATGAAAATAGTGGCATCATCAGCATACATTACACACAAGTGGTCTATTATGTTCGGGAGTTCGTTAACGTAAATAAGAAACAGTAGGGGCCCCAAAATGCTACCCTGGGGTATACCTATTTGAACTTGTTCGAAGTCAGATTTGACTGTTTCCATCGTTTTACTGCTTTTATTATACACCATTATCATGGTTGCCTGCACTCTGTTGTGTAAATAATTTTCTAATAATTTGAGTGCTATTCCTCTTATTCCTATTCTATCAAGAGTGTTTAAAAGAATATCATATTTTACACAGTCAAACGCTTTCGACATATCTATAAATATTGCAGCACATTGCTTTTTAAAATTTATATCCTCCCATATAGAATTGAACAATTTATAAATTGCTAAAGACGTTGTTTTTCCTTTTTGAAAACCAAATTGGTTTTCATTTAAAATATTGTTTGAATTTAAATAATATGTTAATCTACTGTACATAACTTTTTCAAAAACTTTAGAGAAACATGGCAGCAGTGCGATCGGTCTGTAATTATTTATGTCATGCCGTGAACCTTTTTTATACAGAGGTTTGATAATGGCTTTTTTTAAATTATCAGGAAATATACCTGTTTCTAACATTAAATTTAATATAAATACAAGTGGGTTGACTATATATTGAATGCTCACTTTGATGAGATTTATAGGGATATTATCATGTCCGTAGCTAGCTTTATTTTTTAACATATTTACAATTTTTGTCACCTCGTAATCATCTGTAGGTCTTAGAAAAATACTATTTGGATTATTTTTTGGTAACGATTTTTGTGCAGTAGTCAGTGTATGGTTGATATTTTGTGTGGTATACACATGGTTGAATATTTTTACGATCTCATTAGGCTCACTTACGACCATATCATTCTTAACTATATAATCTAAGGTAGGTTGAATAGTATTAGTTGTCTGAGTTTGTTGTTTGATTAATGACCAAATTGCCTTAGACTTATTGTCACTTATTGATATGTATCTAGCATTACTATTCTGTTTAGCTTGTTTAATTACATGTTTCATGATTTTACAGTATTGATTATATCTTGATTTAAATACCTGACACTGTCTTTTTTTTGTTTGTAAATGCATTGACCTTTTATTTTTACTGGATACGATAATGCCCTTTGTTTTCCATGATTTGTCGTTTTTATATTGAATTTTTGTTCTTTGAATAGGTACACACAGATTAAAGATTAAGTCAAACAATTCTATAAATTGATCATATGCTGCATTTACGTCTGTTTGGAGATACACATTGGAAAAGCTAATTTGCGAGATGTATTTAATAAAAACAGCAATGTGATCGTTTATCTTACGTTGCATTTTATACCAGTATTTTTCACGGAAACTCAGACTGCATGGCAATATTATTACTTGAGCAGTGTGGTCAGATATGCCTAAGTCCCATATTTCTGTCTTATAATTATGATAGTTTGTAATTATGTTGTCTATACATGTTGCAGAATGTGATGTAATTCTTGTTGGCTGCTTAATTGCTAAGTGTAAATTATATAGTTTTAGAGTATTCACGAACAAGGTACTATTTCTGTTGCAAATAAGTGTGTCAATATTATAATCTCCAAGGATAAAAATTTTTCTATTCATTGCTCTTGACCTAATAGTAAGTTTAAATAACAGTAACTCTAATTTATTAAGAAAAATATTAATATTACTATTTGGCGTTCTGTAAATACACAAGATATACCAATTAGTTTCGGGAATTACTATACCGCAACACTCAAAATGAAGTTCAACTGATATGTCAGCCAACCAGTTAATTTTTTTGAAGTTTATGGATTTATTTACATATATGCACACTCCACCTCGAGATTTATTTTTTCTTGAAAAATGTGTTGCTATTTTAAAATTGGCCAGTTGCAGTATTTCAGCATTTACATCTTTCATAAATGTTTCACTCAGACACAATATATCTATACCATGCTGCTGTACTAAGATTTCAATTTCTCCTATCTTTGACCTCAAACCCTGAACATTATTGTGCAATATGGTAAAATTTCTTTTATTCTCGAAAAAAATGTTCCTCTGTTTGTGTCTCTATAGAACAGGTATTAGTATGTAGTGGTGATGAATCGGTTTGGGTACTTATAGATAAAACGTTATTATGACCTTGGGATTTTATGTACACATTATAATTATATTTGTAACTTAAATGCAATATGTCTCGCAATATTAACCTACACATTACTAAAATATAAGTGGCATATGGGGCTTTTATGTTTATATTTACAAATACAGTGTGAGAAAATTGCGAACAAATATATCCAAAACATTCTTGTAGCTTCCACTCACTTAATAATCTACTTGTGTGTATGTTGCAGAGTAAAACGTTTGTATGTGCAAGTTTATCTAGATAAAAGTACAGAATTGATTGTAACCTTAACGGATCCTTATCATTAGTACCACACATTATTACTACATAGTCCGTCTTTTTGAAGTCTTTACAAATTTCTAAGCTAGATTCTAGTAGTTTATCACTGGACGCTCCCGGTTTACAAATTGATGATACAAAATAAGAAGATCCAACATGATTTTGTAGCATATTTCTCATACGTGAATGTACATCAGAGAATATTTGTATTCTGTGGCGTTTATTTAGCTCTGTAGTATTCAGTACGCTTGCACCGACTAAAGCGTCATTCATTATCTTGCAGTCGTTATTTATCTGAGGCGGGCTGGAGCTTACTTGCATTGGTTCACATGAAGTCGATTTCTTTTCACTAATTTCAGATAAAATCGGTTTGTCCACATTTAGTTCAATAAAGCTTTCGTTTAAAGCAGTTTCGGTTTCGGTATTAATGGACTTAGATCTAATATATCTGCTGCGTTTTTTTGAGGTATAATTTAATTTATTTGGTGTTGAAGATTGTGTGCAAAGTAATTTCAATTGTTCTATTTTTGTTTGTTGATTCTGTATTATTTGTTGAAGAGAATGGTTTTCCGAATTTAAATTATCCACCTCATTTTGGGTTCTTTCTAGGTCCAGTTTTACTTTCATTAACCTTTCAAGTACCGCGCCCTCTTAAACGTCAATTTGGCTATACGACCGCGCCGTACGACATCATCGCGCGCGCGATACTAGACATTGAATGTTATCGCTCTGAGAGGTCTTTGTTTATGTTTTCAAGAGTTCGAGTTATAATTTCTTGAAACCCACTTATATAGCCAATATTAAAACATTATAATAATAACATTTGAGTGTATATTTAGTTTTGTATAGCTCTCTGTTTTAAACAGCTCTTAGAATACCGGTTCTATCGACAATTGTAGCTTATTATAATCAAAAATAAAATATTTTTTTGTTTATTTTTGTATTTTTATATTCTGTATAATATGGATTTTCCAATTAAAACTAAAATATGCATGTATCCATTATAATAATTCCCCCTTTTCAATAGCAAACATTTGCTAAAATTCACAGTTTCACGCGCATTGAAATGAAATGTCCTTTTACTTTTTAATTTGACATCAAATTGGATCAGAAGAAGGTTTCATAGCTGTCTATGATTTGTAAAAATGCAATGCCATTTGAAATAATTGATAAAATATACTAGGCCAGTGTAAAAAACGTCATAGATTGAAGGACGGAATCTGGACATGAATTCATGTCGTCGGTAAACAAGGGGACTTTTTTGTAGGACATGAATTCATGTCCTCGGTCGTCGAAAGGTTAATTCGCTTCTTAACTCTTCAACTTCGGTGTTTAATAATGCCCTTGATAGATCGGGCAGGCTACAAGCAGTATCTGATATGTCGTGAAAACTTGTAGATGTATCGATAAAGCTGTTATTTTTGCTCTGACTGCTTGTCCCCTTTCCATGTTTTCGGCGTTGCGTGATGTTAGAATCGTCAGAATGCATTATAATATCAATCAATAATATTTGATATACGTGGCGCCCTCTGTTATGGTCAGCGATAATTAGATCAATAAGATACGACGTTGACTAATTGACAGTTATGATAGTTCAGCCTATGTATGTTAGAGGTCGCTGTTATATGCGACAAACACTGTTATCTACCATCATTGGTTGTTTAGGTAATTTAAATAAGATGGCGCTATTATCACTTAAATGATGTCGACAATGAATTGGCGATATTTGAAGTTGTAAGAACGGTAACAAATTTTGTCTTAAAACTTTATTCGGTTATTTTCACTATTGTCTGGGTTTTGAAATCACTTATTATAACTGTTTATGCTATTTATTCACAACAATTTGTAGTTTATTAACTGTGCATCTTTTATTTCTAGAAGTTCACGAGAAATGATTAATTTACGCTTATTTAACACTTTTAGATTTATTTTTCACGGTATTGTCAATAACTTCACTTTGCAGCACTATTTATCATACATGTAGTAATATTATGGCTCTTTAAATCACTTTTTCTATTTATTTGGAATTTAAAACTGAGGAGCACTTTAAAAGCACTGTTTACGTTAGCGCGCCACCTAGCGGACCTCTGAAATGATAGTTTTAATGACAATAGAATAGTGCGGTGATCTGTGATTGAAGAGTTAATGACCAAAGTGCGTGACGGATGCTTTGTTTTGATAATGAAGTGGTCTAGGCATGATCCACTTTGATGAGTTGGAAGAGTATGAGCTGGCAAGAGACCATGAAAAGAGCAGACATTAAGATAATCGTGGCCGCGGTTGTCATTTCTCTCAGACAGAATATTTATATTTAAGTCACCTGTTATAATTATATTCTTGCATGATGATAGACTGTTTAGTGCTAAATCAAGTGAATTAAGAAACTTATCTGTACTAAGAGATGGTGGCCTATACAGAGAGATTATGGCAGTATCGTGGTTAATTTTAATGAGCAGACAGTTGCATTCATCTAAATTAGGTTTTTCTATAACTACATTTAGATGTTTTCTAATATATACTACAACGCCGGCATTCTGACTGATATGATTATCACTGCAAAATTGTCGATATCCATCTAAAGTTGATAGAGCATCAGATCTATTAGATAACCAGCATTCCGATAGCACTATTATGTCGCAAGTTATGTCAATAGTATGTAGCAAGATATCTAGTTCCTGAAAGTTCTTATAGATACTACGAATATTTTGCGAAATAATAGTTAAACACTTATCTTGTGGTGGAAGAAGGCTTTTACAATCCTCAATATTACAAACTTTTGAGTCTGAGATAGAAAAGTTGTCCAAATCATCTATTAGCTTATTAGCCATAACTATAATTAATGAGTATCTTTAGTAGCGGTGCTTTCACGTGTAGTTACTAAGTGCTCTCAGGCGCCTTTATAGTCTATGAAATTCAGGTACCTGTCCTCGGCATATTTTCTTGCTGGGCAGCTCTCGTCCCCAGTTTGGTGATTATTGGGCTTCTTAAATTTCATACACGTAGCGCAGGAAGGTGGTGATGTCTTCTTACTGCACTCTTTGATGACGTGGCCTGATTCACCGCAATGACCACAGGTAGGGCTTGTTTCGCGGCAGAATTTCGCTGCATGTCCGTATTGTTGGCAATTAAAACACCTTGTAACCAGGGCGAAGTCCCTTACGGGACATGATGTCCAGTTTATGAACACTCTCCCCTGGTTAATAAGGGCTTTTCGAATTCCCGGTGGTACTTCGATTATATAATTGCACACCGATATGTTCTTCTTCCCAGATTTGTGGCTCAATTTAACAGAGGCAATGAAGGACTCTCGTGTCTTGTATGGAAATGTTTGTGCTAAGTTTTGTTCAAATATGCATTCGAAGACCTCTTTTTCAGTGAGTGTTGTAGGAACTCCAATTACGACTATTCTAGGACGACGCTTGGTCTGCTCTTTGACAGTAAGTCCTGATGTTAAAAGGTTTGTAGAGCTTTTGAGCTTCTCTACGTCATCTTTATTTTCGGTGCTGATGACTACACCGCCATTTTTGGTCTTTCTGACACCGCGTACGTGCAATTTCATTTCCTCGGGCGAAATTATAGTCCGGAGAATGGCTTTAGTGTCGTCACTGCTTTTACTTTTGTCGGCTGGATATATCGTAACTGAACTAATGGAATTAGGGCAAATAAAATATATATGTCCGTACTGTGGGAACGAGTAGCTACACACCATTTCTTCTAATTTATATAGATTCCAAGTGATTAATTTATGAAGTAACAGGGTATGTCAAAGCTTTGTACCCGTAGGTACTTAGTTTACTTTCAGATGTGTAATTATCTGAATGCTTATGTTTACCGAGAGAATGATTTAATAGGTTTGTGTGCTAAAATGTAATAAGCGATTGATTCGTTCCTTTATTAGATGTTATACTGAAATTTAAATTAGATGTTAAAATTCTTTCTTCAGAAATCAATCAGCAACATTACTAATTACGGCTTTTTAAAAACCTTTTTGAATTTGACACAAAAACGCTGTAAACCATCATGGCGGTTGAGTGATATCACAAAGTGCAAAACAAAACAAACCGTGAATTAAGTCTAGGTCTGATGAACCCACTTTTATTTTGTTATATTCGATTTGACAGGTAGAAAGTTTGACGTTTTAGTTGTATTTACTACTAAAACGTCAGCAACATGAATGGCAGACGGACTATTAGACGTAATGCACTCTGATTAGTGTCCACTGTCACAAGAATAAATACATTATTTTTAGTTTTAGAATCCTAAAAATAACATTAATCTTACATTTTTATATTAAATAATAAACTTTATTGACATCTTAAAATCATAATGAATCTGTAGATACTACAATCAAACCGATTTATTCTTAGTGGACACAAGCCTATTTTGCTTTTATTAACGTACTGTTTGTTTGAAGGACCTCAATGCAGAGATTTAGTAACTTTGTTTAAATTGTGAATGGTATACCGAAAATGAAGTAAACAACATACTGTTGTTCACTTTGAGTCTTTACTGATTGCAGTTTTCTTACTCAACTGACGGAATCACAAGACAGTGGTATGGCTATAGCTTCTTGCCGCTGTTTCATTTAAGCGGTACCCTTTTTTATCCTCTATCTTACCCTTTAGGTACGTCATAATAAATTAAGATATTATGTTCTTAGTCAACATTATGGCAAACTATTAGGCAAACCTCATAGTCATAGTTTACTTTCCATCTTATTTGTACAATGTGTATTACAGGTTTAGCTTCATTAATTTAACTAATAAAGATATACATCTAGTAACCAGTAATCTAAATAGACAAAAGTAAAAAATCTTAAAACAAAAGTCAACTTAATACGTTATTCGCTTACAGAATAATTTATTGATTAATTGATTTATTCATAAATCTTCTTACCTTCGCAAATAAACCAACAATTTTCGAGAATAAATAAAAGAATAAGCAATTACAGAGTTCTCAGAAATTCCATTTTGTTTCGTCGTTTTGCTAATAAAGATTGGATTAGGGATATCAGTAATTTCGTCTCCGCAGGAACATGATTAATATTTACAATTATTTGCCTCTTTCAATTACGATTTATGTGAGTTACTTTTGATTCATGTAGGTACGTGTGTCTAAGTAATAGCTTTGTAATTTGAATTTGAGATAATTTAATTTATTTCAATTACTATCTCTAATACAAGAAATATATGAGAACAACCTGGTTTTAGATTCTATAAATGTTTTTAATTATTTATTTATTTGTTTTATTCTTTATTGAACACTTATATAAAACATTTTAAGTAATTACATATTATAAACAGTACAAAGGGCGACCTTATCGCTAACAGCGATTTCTACCAGACAACCCTTGGATGGAGATATTATTGGTAGGAAATAAATGGTCGTTGTAGTAAGTGTACCAGTAAGTCATAATAAATATACATAGATTTAAAATATATAAATTAATATAATAATTATTATGATATACATAAAAAGGTACCTATGTATACAGGAAATGTTATAATGCTAGATAGTGTTCCTTGACTAAACTTTTGAATCTGGATACCGTCTGAGCCTGTCTAATATTTAACGGTTACGCATTCCATCGGCGAACAGCAGTGACAGAAAAAGATTTATCAAGAAATGATGTGGAATGTACCGGCATTTTTAGTTTCAAATTTTCTGATGACCTCAAATAACGACTATGCGTATCATGAAGGAATTCAAATCTTCCGTTAATATAAGAGGGAGTTGAAGGGTTAAACAGTATATTGTACAGCAAAGAGAGAATATGAGCATTCCGGCGATGTTGTATGAGCTGTGCTCGAAATTGTGAAACATGATCATATTTGCGTGATTCAAATATGAATCGTATACAGAGATTTTGAAGGCGCTCAAGTTTGTCTGTGTTTTAGAGAACCATATAATTTATTTTTAGATAAAATAAATGATATGGTTCTCTAAACGTTAGTGGTAGTGCTCACGGCGTGTCTCGACGTACTGTTCGTAAAAAATTGAGAAAATAAAGCACACATGCTAGTGGTGATCTGGCAGAGGTCACCACTTGGATAGGTGATCGATTGTTGTGCCATTTAAATAAGAGCGCAACCATGTTTATAAGAGGACATAAAACTGTTGATCTCGATTATTGTCTCACACAATCAACGTTAGGCTATATGGGGCTCTGAAAAGGCATTTTAAGCATCTTAAATTATGTATGAATGGCTTACAATGTTATTGTTGTATGGAAGACAAAAAGCTGCAAATGATTTTTCTTAGCCACTGACTATTTTTTAATATTTTACTTTATAATGTACTGTTACTATACTGTACCTTATTATGTACTGTGTGAATGTGAGTTCATGACTATATAATGGAAGAGCTACAACTTTTTATACTTTCCTTTTTTTTCAAATCTGACTTCATCAGGCATACATAATATGGAGCTCATTATTATATTTTAAAGGGAATACATAGGTAGTAATTGGTAACGTAAATCAAACAACTTGTCGATTGAAAAAGTAAAGTAAAAATAAGAAAGGTAAAAGTATAAAGTAATGGCGATTTTTATTGAGTTTGAATAGTCATCATCATCATCAGCCCTGTATATAAACAGTCCCACTGCTGGGCACGGCCCTCTTCTCACTATGAGATAGTCCACCACGCTGGCTTAGTGCGGGTTGGCGGGATTCACATGTCTTTCGAGAACATTATGGAGAACTCTCAGACATGTAGGTTTCCTCACGAGGTTTTCCTTCACCGTTTAGCAAGCGATAATTAACAATTTAATACGCACATAATTCCGAAAAGTCATTGGTGCGCGCCGTGGATTCGAACCCGGATCCTCTGCGTAGCAGTCTGTCGGTCTCTCCATTAGGCTATTGCTGCCCGTTTGAATAGTAATGCTAGCAAAACAAAAATATAATTTACAATGACTGAAAGTTATAATATAATCCGCTGAAGTCAGTCCAGATTATTTACTTACAAATTCCGATACCCACTCCCAAAAGCCTAACAGCAAAAATAAACGCTCGCCAAGCCACTAACTATGATGTTCAAACAATGTTTGCGATCCAGGTACTTTTTTACCGATCCCTCGAAGGGAATCATAAGTATTCCGTCTTCGCACTCCCTTATATGCAAATAAAATGTGATCCGTACATTGAGACAGTTTGTTGGACAGCTCGGCGACGACGTGGCGTCATCCCTTTTCCAATTTGGTGACAGAAATTTGGGTACCAGAGTAGGTGCTGTTGTTTATATATTTCGGTGGCATGTGTTTTGTATACAGATTTATTTCAATAATATGGTGCTTAATAGTATATGGTTATCAGTTTGCGGGAATAGCTATGCTATATTTGAATATGAAACGATTCGGTGCCACCATTCATACCCTGCTCACGTGTTCTCTTCTTCTCTCACGAGTTCCATAAGCAGGGCGTGAAAAAGCTTTTCTCTAGACTATCGAAGTTGTGGCCGTCATGCCATTATTATTGATATTTTATTGGTGTTGCTGACTTTTGCTATGGGACTCCATGACTGTTTAAGATCAGGCGGCATGGAGTCATTTTGATAGGCATCAACAAAATAAATAAAAAAGATATCGTGGCTTCTACCGTAAGTTTTGTATTGTTTTTCGAGATACTACGTATTTTTGTTTTGAATATCCGATATCTTGGTACTGTTGCAAGCGCAACGATCATGGATGTACTGTAGTATTGCGAATCCTAATAAAGGTAAATAGCTTTGCTGTAGGAAATTAAAACTTGCTCTCATATGCACCGTACAAGCACTGATTTGCCTGGTGCAAGCACAGAAGTATTGAGGAACTTGTAAAGACAAATAAACAACAATATGCACCCACAGTAACAGACAGTTTTGGGATAGATTTGGGCTCTTTAAATTCCACTCTCTGATTAAAGAGTAGTGATTACCAGTGGCAAAGGACATCATTCAGGTCTCGAACATTTTGTACCCAAAAATGAAAGTGCCGCCCAGAAAAAAAAAATACTAGATTATTATGGGAAATAATGTCCTGATGACTTTTTACCACTACAAGAATCGTCTACAATTAACCCCTAAGCTGTAATTTGCGTTTGAATGCAAAAATTAATTCTTTTCTTACAATTTTTGGAGCATCACATTACGTTTAAAAGTTGGCAAACAACTTAGCTACCTTCCCCAGGCTAACGGAAGAAGACTTGATGCTATTTAGTCTTGGTATATACCACAGGTTTACAAGTAATCCAGTAACTCAAAGTAAATTAGCACATATGCGTTTGAAGCCCAAACAGGCATGATTCTTTTTAATTTGCCATCATCATAGTGTATGCAAGATTTACCAAATAGAAATGTACTACATAAATATTGATAGGCGCAAATAAGCCGATGTGGCGAGTATATAGTAAAATTTAAAATTGGACCTCATAATTTACCACCTGATAAAGCCACAGTTAACTTTTGAATATTGCTATAACCAGTACAAAATAACAGATAGCTTTAAAAAGTATTTTAATGCCTCACACGCGTTATTATAATTCATTTGTAAATGTACTGTCCGTATTAAAAAAATACCAATATAAAAGCTAAAAGAAAATTTATATCATTGAAAACTAAGTTGATCTAGATACCTTTTGAAATCCAACCAAGCCTTTCACGAGCATGACACAAGAACCGATGTCGAACAAATTCAATTAGCATAAAATTTCTTTGAGTTGATTCTCTAGAGCTTTTTAAATCTAGGGTTTTTAAATTTATCTCATAAAGTAAGAGGTTTTTCATTCACTTCTTATCTGTGGAGCGAGTTGTCGTCCGTCAGTGTTGGTATCAGATCTGGGAGCTACCACGGTTTAAGCCGCATCAAAACTTACCTCGTTCCTATCGGATCCAGATGCCCTGATTGGTCCGCTTTGAAACTAACAGCGAATCAGAGCGTCGCATGTACTTCAAACTGAAGTGAGTCGTGAGGTGAATAAACCCGTAGTATGCCTCCTGATACGTTGGTGAGAGATGGATCCGGAGTTCGTTCGGAGCCGCAACGTCCACCACCAATCAGATTAGATATGCCCCTGACTCTTATTCAAATAAATCTTTTAGAAACGACATTTTATGTGACATGTGGGAGTGTTTGAAGATAAATGTGCTGGTTTGGGTTATTTAATCTACTCTTTTATAATGGTGTAGACTAGAAGTGTCCCGTACCGATATGAGTATTTGCTATTTGAACAAAATATTAGAGCAGTAAACCGTCCATACAAAAAATATGTTATAATTTAATGTTTTTTTTTTTGCTGCGGCACTGATATAGAATAATAATTGGCTGGAAGTTAATGCTAATTGTTAGTTATAGAATAGGCAATATAAAGAATATAGATGGGAAAAGTAAGTGACTCAAATATTTTTAGAATATGATCGTAATTCAGTACAGCTTTTCCGATTCAATAAAACTAAACGGCTGAATAATCCTAATCTAATTTTACAATAAACACTATAAATTCGACCATTTTATAACCGAAACTTCCACTAAGTAAACTCCAATTACAGTAGTCAAATAGCAACTGGAGAATTTAACTAGTGTACTGGCGAACTTGTATACAATATACGAAGTTTAGTACAAACTCAGCTAAACGATTTATTCATGTGTAGGGATATAGTTTATTAGTTTATATGGTCGTATTATTGCAATCTCGGTGCTTGTGGGGAAGTTTAGGTGATATTTTACCTAGGTTTTGTATGAAGAGATATTGTTAAAAGTTTGTAGAGCTGGACAAAGGTGGACTGGGGTTCTTACGTCCGTTTTATTTTAGGTAGTCTCCCTTACTAGGATTGAATCACACCGCACTCAACGCAGTTCTAAATTCTTTTATTTGCCTGTATCTTGTAACTGAAGTTAGAACTATAGCTTAGGTTAAAAATATCCAGAAACGATTTTGTTTTAACGTTATGTTCAATCAGTTAGTTTAATCTATTCCATCCATACGTTGAATACGTTATCGTATAGATACAAAATTCTAGTTTGCAACCAATTATAAACTATCGACATAATATTATGATGAAAATATAAATAACGCTTACCGTATCATGTTTAAAAGTTATAGTGAATATATGATTGTTACCTTCGAAGTACATATTTTTTTATTATATGCATGGGCATAAAACATGTTTATCATCAATGTTAATCATTTACATGGTAATATTAATTATGCAACATATTACTTAGAACCCACGTCAGCACGCCGACTCACGTCTTCGAAGGATGCGTCATGAGCAAGTTATTCCACAGCTCAATTAAGCTGTCGAATAACTTGCTCATGTAACAGTTTCAACGTGAAACGGTAACCGTTTCGCCGAACTACACAATTGATATATCGGGAATGCCTAAGTAATAACTGCTGAAATAATCAGAAATAGGAACACTAAAGTACTCACTTTTCGGGAAAACACTGACTTGTAATACACGGTGTGTATTATAAGAAATAATTATGATCCTATGATCCTTATGAAATAATTATGATCCTATGATCTTCAAACAAAAAGTATTAAAACAATTTAAATAAATATATTATGCATATATATGTTACGGGCAACGTGACTAACAGGGCTGTAATAATAAGGGCCGAGTATTATGAATCGTTCCCGAGAGCATCGGGCTATTTGATAAATTTTAGTCAAAATTCAAAATTCAAATATCCTTTATTCATTTGGGTCGCAATGTGACGCTTATGAACGTCAAAATAATAAATTTATAAAATAATGACTTATACTCAAATTTAAAACATTATTACTGTATGCTTCTACATTCACATTTACTGTCACGTTCGCAAAGCAATAGGTAGAACCATGAGAAAGAACGGGCAATAAAACTCACGGTCACTCTTTTTCATCGCCAGGTTTTGCATAATACACAATTTACATTTTGTAAGGTGCTGCAACTGTTACATCTTCTATATCACTTGTATATATTTACTGTACATAATAATACTCAAGCATAATACTTTTGGTTAGCCTCCTCAGAATAGACATGGTGAAACAGGAGCAGAGTATTTTAATTACTTAGACTGGTCCATATTATAACGCCCGACAGCCAGTGGTCCATTTAAAATAGGGTTAAGGTTAAGGTTAGGCCCTACAAAAATAAGAGCCCTGCGAAACCTGCTTCGCAGGGCTCCTATTTTTGGATTAAGGGTCACAAGAGACCCTAACATAATCTACTTACCTGAGTTATAGTCCCACCTAACCTTCATTTCATTTGTTTTATTATTTTGCCCAAAACGTACAGGCCCTTATTCATACCGGGAAAAGTGATTAGGCACGTAAATATAATCAAATTGTCCATGTGACATGGGCATTATGTATACAGGCCGGTCACTATTCATAGGGACCAGACTTCTCAAGTTGCCCGTAACATATACAAGTAATAAATGTTGTAGATCAAGGTTTCTTACAAACATATAACCAACGAATATACTACACAAAACAATTAGATTCAGAACAATACGTTTGTGGAATACATAATACTTTGCCCCGTGTAACAATAGTTGACAGATTGCCTCTCTCTGGTGTGCAGTTTCACCACTAACCCAAATGTGCAATGTTATGGGATACGAGTCATTCGATACCCAAATCTTTAGAAACCCTTTAAAATAAATGGCAAGACAAATTACTTAAACGTTTAGTATGACGTCTGGACCAGCCACCGTCCGACATTTAAAACGAATCATTAAAGCCATCATTCAGAGGTCGTAAATCTAATGGTTTCTAGTTAATTTCAATAATTAAACACAATTTTGCCATTAATTTGAATACGAAGTTGGTAATATATCGTAATTGTTTTCACAGTAGAGGTTTAATTTCCTTCCGGCTCACGAAATTAATGAGATTTTTTCATGATTAGGTGTTTTAAATCTATTAAAAATATTATTGACGAGTGGTGGAGTTCACCGTAAAATTAGGAATCAAAATGGTGGATATACACATTTTTGGGTCAACAATGTTTTAGAAATGTTTTGATGAAATTCTTTTTGTCTGGTTGAATTTCATAAAAATGTTGTACCGTTCTAATTTTATCATTTTCATTTAGTAAGGCGTCTCATACAGGTTTTTTGCTCTCTTCATTTTATTACAACTTCTCAAGAATTTTCTATTGCTTACGCAAGCAAAGAAAATATTTAGTTTTACGCTTAAATAAAATACTTAAAGGTACAATTTTCCAAGATTTTATACCGCAATTTTATCGAATGCCGAGAAAGCACTCTAATTATTACAGAAACCGATAAGAACTCAAATAATAATCAAAACTTTACTTAAGTTTTGTACCTGAAAATGGATCAGATAAACTCAGACTTTCCACAGAACTAAACTAACTATACTTGTTCTTTGAAGTAATATTAATAAGTCTAGTAATTTAGAGGCAAGGTTTTGCGTTACGCTAGCTTTTATTTGTTAACAGTGTAAATATAGATATGAGAAACTATATAATTCTAATTGCGAGGATAACAATTAAAAGTGTTAATTAGGACGAAATAATTATACACTACTAGTTAAACTTAAGGTGAGACTGGTAAGTAAATCAACCAACGTTCTGCATAATTTACATAAATTGATTTCGGGTTACGTACCACTTACCGCGGTTTTGAAGAATCTATAAGCATTTTGGGCTGTTCCAAACATGATAATTGCAGATGCCTAGAAACGTACTTGGTATTAGGTATATCTCGATGAAAAATGATTACATTGTTAATGTCCATAGTTTAAACAAACATTGTCAAGTAAGTATTCGTTTATATTTTGTTTCCATTGTCTTTCTTACTAATTCTGCATTAGTTATAAGACAATGGATATTGGCAAGGAAAACAATTCCAGCCACTGAGAAGAGAAATATTAGTGTGTGATTCTGATCTTGGGTCTTGCCTGCAAAACTTAGACTTAACCCTGCTTCCCGATTCCCGAATAATAAAGTAGTATAAAGTAGAAAATACATTATGATAATGCTAATGTAATATCTACGATTAGCATATCCAAGTTCCTTTGAACGGCCAACAACAATACACAAAGCCTCAAAATGCATACGCTGCACCCAAAAACCATACAAAACCCATTCAATCTCCGTATACACGCCTATATATATTTGTTCACAATGTTGCTATGCAAAGATTATTCCGTAGAGGCACGTTGATATTTATAAAAGAAACGTCTCGGTGCTAATATATAATATTGAGATTGATACATTCCCTGTAATACTTTTATTAGAATACATAATTAACCTCTATATAAAAGCTGAATAACAAAAAATCACTAAGGATGACGGATAAAGCGTCTATATCAAGATTTTCTAGAAAGTTCAGAGAAAAATATATACCAGACATTTGCTAGTCTTTTTACACGACCGTCTTTTGAACGTTTACTTCGATCGTGACAAATCGATGTATACCAGCAATTTTGATAAGAAAACCTACGTAAATGCTTCGGGCGTGGTCTACACGATCTAATATATGTATTTCTTTCTACGAATTTAATCAGAAACTATTTGCCAACGTCAAATAAACCGGCATACCGTACAGTTTTTGATAGTTTAGATAATATTTTCCAGGAAAACGTTAGTTGAGAGTTTGTGATAAAAACTGATATAAAATCTGTAAACAATCTCGACAAATGTCATAACATAGCTTTATTAATACGGATGCTTTTTTCGATTTAACTTAAACAGCAACATTACGTAGCAATGCTTAGTAGGTCTTAAAAAAACGACCCTACTTATAAACACGTTTGTGAAGATTGACGTTTGTTAGTGTTTATCTACTGAAGGGGTTTTGATGGAACATGCTACCTATTATCCCGATAACCGATTCCCACGTGGGTGATGCTGCGCACAGAAGCTAGTAACTTTATAAATATACTGTAAAATATTATTTTCATCTCCAATAAAGTCCATTAGCGATCTTTTAATCGAGTAATTGCAATGTTACTTTTCACCTCAACTCGCAATGAAAATCGCGCGGTATCGACCTTTTCACTTGACACCCGACCTATGTGTACCTTACCTTAAAATATCTACGTGTAACGAAATTCTCTACAAGATTCGAGACGTCACCCTTTATCAGATGTAATTTAAACGTCGATCACTGACAGACATACCTCTGTGGTAACGAAATCGGAGGGGTATGTGACTTGCATAAATCTATGATCATTTTATATGTACTCGTATAAGATGTACGGGTTTCTTTTTTAGACATTTGCGAGACGATGAAATGTATCAATAGAACTAGGCTAGATCGTTTGTAGGTAGGCGTTTCGGTATATTTGTCTGAAAAATACAAATATTTCCATAAATATGTTCTTTTTGTATTGTAGTAAGACACAGTTTCGTTTTCTAGAAATAGCATGATATTCCAAGAAAAATATTATGTTCTCAAAAACGATCAGCTTATTTTTGAGTACATAAATATTTTCGCTAGCAGATAGTATAAAACAAGCCCTTCACTAATGAGAAAATTAATGAAAATTGTATCAGCATCTAGCTAAATTAATACAAATGAAAATTAAAGAATTATTAAAACATTCAACACGCTATGTCGAAACATACGATAAAATCTTTGAAATAGCATAATAAGCAATAAACTAAAATTCTGGGAAAGTATAATATTGTAGTAAAATTCTAATAAAAAGCAAGCAGATTTCATCAGTTCTATGCAATAATGCGCAATATTACAGTTACTGAAATATAGTAAAAATGTATATTACAATACAGTAATATTTTTCAAATACAGTTTAAAATTAATAAAAAAGGTATGATTTAGAAAAAAGGGAAGATTAAAAACATCCATTATACAATGCAGTTTTCCATTAACATTCTAATAAGTAATATACCTTATTCACAAGCATAATTTTAATGCTAGTTTTATTAACGCACTAAGGTCCGGCGCACATATAATGAAGCGCGGCCGAAAGCATTTTTCACTGTCAAATTCGAAATAGTCCAAAACTAATTATCACGTAACAATAACTCGTGTGTGAGTGTGTGTTATAAGCATTGTTTTGTTAGTTTATTTTCGACATTGTTTGTAATGAAAACAATGTTGATAATAGTTTGTTTGACTATGAAAAACGCACCGCCCTACATTTCATTCGCAAACTGGTATATTAAATTTATATTCGCATCGGTTGTAAAAAATAAAGTACGTGAAATGGGCAGCAGAGTAAAGTGCATGTTTATGAAAGTGTCCCGCACGCAGTAATCAAGAATAATATTGAATATATTATTGCTCGGTATTTATTTTTATGCAAGTGCGTTTTGCACTTTGCATTGCTGAGTAAGAAGTGGGACGTATGTTTTTTCTACAAGTGAATATGCGCTGAATTTTTTATCGTCAAATGGAAAATATTCTACCAATAAACTGTTACATGAATGGGTAAGTAAAACAAATTGACCTACTTTATTCAAATTATCGTGAATTTGGATATGAAATGTTTTTATTATATCTTATGAATAAGTAATTTTTACTTGATGATTCATGAACGACCAAAGAAAGCGTTAGAGATTTTCCTCTTCACGTTCCAGTTTATAAAACGTTTACAAATGTTCCAAAATAAAACACCGACATGTAGAAAGAAACGGTTAAAATATATCCTGCCTAAACAAAACCTAAATGGAAGCCTTTTTTTTCCATTTGGAGGATTAACGAATTTTATATAAGTTTTGATATTTATTCTAGAATTAATATCTCCGCCTCTAACAAAATAAAAGGTATATGGCCTGAAAAATGATTTTAGCATTTATTTTATGAAAGGCGTTTATCATTTTATGACGGTTAGAAAAAATATATCATGACATTCGGGTAGGAACAAAAAAATATATCGATGCCTTCCGGCCAAAAGGGGGTAAGCGACATTTTTTGCGAAATCGACTTATATATATCGTTAGAATCGGCTTTTTTTTCTGCGTATAATGGTCTAAGTTTCGTGGCTCTAGGACAAACTTTTTGTCGCTTAGGCGGTAAAGGAATTGTGGTTCTAACACTAAGTTTTTCGTCATAAACGACAGTTATTTTTGGTGTATTTTGTATTATGGTGGTTGGATAAAAATAATATTTCAAAACTGTGAGATAAGCAATTTTGGCTTTGAATAGTTTTTTCTTTACTTGAACGTTAAGCAGTTTGGGCTGTAAATATTTTTTTGTAAAAAATACATTAATCAAATTTTACTTGAATCTTTGTGTACCAAACTTTCGGTTAGGATATTAGGGCAGTTTCTTTGGATAAAATATATGTCATTTATTACATTTAGGTCTCATTTCCGTTACTTTATTTGGCGCTTATTTTTATTTTCCCTAGTCACCAAATCAATCATCAAAGGCGCTTAGGATAAATCATCCAAACTAGACATTAGTTTACATTGTCGCTTACCCTATTTTTCCCTCCCCAAAAAAAATATCTGGTATGTTGGTTAGATAACAAGGTAAATCAAAGGTTTGGCGGTTAGCTTACAGAAGAATGACAAACAGCGTCGGTTATCTCACTCTTTCGTTCTAATAAAATGTCGTTAGCGTTGCAAAACGAACATTCACCGCGGCGTAAGCGCCTCCTTGCTTGTGAGTCAGTATGGCGCGAAGTTTTTCGAAGGAAATAAAACGGTAAGATTATTTTAATAGACTTTTATATGCATCTATAATTGTGTATTCTAATTAGTTATTTTAAGTTTTAAAGGTAAGAACTCATTATTTTGCTATCTTGTTCAGACAAGACTAAATGGTTAAATAAGTACCTACAGAGTTTTTGTTGGCTGGCCTGGCTTAGGATCATAATTAAGGGTTCGAATCCCAGGTTAGGCCAGCAAGGAATTATTGGATTTTTTGATGAATTCTCAGTAACAGTCGACTGATATGATTCTGTTGTGTAGAATTGCCTATGGGACTATGAGAGTAAGTAAATAATAACTGCACGTTGTTTTTTGCACATATATTAGCGCACGGTAGTAGGTCCCTCTTTTGCAAATTGTTATTCTGCCTCAAGATTTGCCACCGTGACTGATTTAACATGTGTCATCATCATTGTTTTATCGATTGATTGAATGAATGGGTGAGTGCGAATGAATGGATACACGGCAAAAGCGATAGTAAGAACCCTCTTTGTGGAGTGGCTGGAGGCCGCCACGGTGTTCTCACCTTCCGCCTGACGCATGTCTTAATAACCGGACACGGTTGTTTTGGGTAGTTTCTTTGCTGTGGAGGACTCCCCCGGCAACGGACGTCGCGAGGCGATTTACGGCAACTGTAGACGCGGGCATGCGGACGACGAGGACCAAACGCCGTCATACCTAAAAGTGGTCCTTAGGTAGGAAATTTTAAGTTAATATTTTTTGTCAAACCTATAACGTCAGCATGAATGTATAATGCAAAACTAACTTACAATGAGTACCTAACAATTGTTTTGTTCAATTTTCTAAAATAAAGACTGATTAAGCACAATCTAACTTTTTTTTAATTCATACCTTAGTCGGTTCGGTTCTTTTCGGCCAGTTTAAAAACTTATAATAGTCTAATGTATGTATGTAAATATGTATGTATAATTTTATAAGAATTAATCACAATGTGCTTTTGCGTTGTATAAAAGAGCTTATTGTATTTTTTTATAGATAATTAACTTATTACAATTTGCTTGTTCTTCTGCCATTAACCAATAGCCGGTTATGTCATATTGGCTCCACTTGATGGACAGAAAAAGCACAGGTATGCTCTTATTCTTCAACAGAAATAAAATAAATGGTGCAGTTAAATCATTTGGGTTGGAACTCATTAATTGAGTTGTTTTCATTTACGACGTTTTTTCCTGTTAGTATAATTAGGACCATTTGAGGGTAAGCGACAGTAAATAGTGTTAGGCGTGTATTTTGTTTTAATTAACAATGTCATTTCGTAGAGACCTAATCAAAAACTATATGGTTAAATTTTGAATCTTTTGGAATGTACAGAAAATGTTCTATGATTTTTTTTCACTTATTTTGAACTTTAAACTACTCTCCTGTAAAGTTTGTAAAGTGGCGGTTAGCCTCTTTTGGCCGTAAGGCATCGATATGGAGGTAAATGTTAATGTAGAGTCATCTAGTAATTAATTTAAATTTTGACGTTCATAAGCGTCACGTTGTGGCCTGAATGAATAAATGGCTTTGATTTTGACTTTGACGCATAATATAATATATTACGTAGTGGTTCTTTATCACCTGACCACTAGTAGTCAAGATATGGTCTCTACACGGAATAACTTACACTTCGTTTGGTTTAAAAATTATTTCACCTAGTTAATTTCTTGTATTGCCATTTCTAAATGTTTGTATAGTCAATAAGATTTAGTCTATTATGACGGTTTTTTCTTACCTTGGTCTGGCAACACCTCAAGATGGCCTGGTTGATAGCACTGGCATTTAGTTACTTACTTGTTTTTAGGCGAGTTATATCGCTTTTGTTGTCGCTAGTAACTCGTTTTGTCCAAGTAGACATATTAATCCAAGTAGGTCTTTATTTCTATACCTGCTGGTTGTACTTATAGAAATAAAAGTCTTAAACATTTCTTTACTTTGATGTTGACATCGAATAGATAACCGAAAAAGGTAACAGTTAATTTAAAAAAAAAGACTCCAATGTATCTTTAAAACCTTTATAGCAAACTCGTGACCAAAATTCTCTTTGACCAAAATAAATTCCAAGCTGCCTCCAATTTTGTTTACAATGTAAACCAAAGTAGGTCCTAGTCATCAACGAAACATCTAAATTTGCCTTTTGAAATAGGTTCTACATACAGAATTAAGTACAATCACACAAATAGAAGCTATTTTAACAAACATTTCAAAGATACATTTTGTTCGTTCAGTAAATTAGATTTAAAGGGTACAAAGCGCAGTCTATTTTTACAGAACACTTCATTAAAATTGTGCAACAAAAGTAAATCTGCTTAGTTTATGAAGCCAAATACAGCAGAAATAATTTTGCCAACTACAGCTGCAAATGAATTTGTAATTAGATTTAGTTTAGACAAACCCAATTGTTTTGACTTTATTCTGAAATAGAGTCATGTCACAAACTCGTTTGAAATTAATCATGTATGTCTCGACAAGTGTGACTTATGAGTCAAGTGCAAAGCAAACGGTCTGTAGCTGTAGGTTTTATAAACTTTGATCTTAAGCAAATAAAGTACGTTAAATGACATAGTTATAGTAATAATTGCAGGTATGGCGTGTATAGGGTTCCCACCAAGAACTTAGGGTCCCAAGCCAACCTCACCTGCAAGTGGTGCACCTGCCGATCAACGGACGAGGCTCTGGCAAACAAAATATCCCGATAAGCGGCAATGGGCTCGCCACCTATTACGTGGGATCAAAACACTGGCGAAAAGTGGGCGTTTAATATGCCTCTGCCTACCCCTTCGGGGAAACAGGCGTGAGTCTATGTATGTATGTATGTATGTATGTATGGCGTAGCGGTCTATGCAGCCGCCTCGATGTTTAACACTGCTCAAAATATTCTAGGTTCAATACTGCCTGTGATTTACAAATCGTTGTATCTGTTATTTGAATCAAATGTGTGAAAAGTACAAATAATGTATTCGTTATACGTAAATTACCGTCTGAAAGAAGGAAAAACAAATAACGGTGTTATAGGAACACTGACTAATTATGAAACATATCATCAGCTTTTGGGATTAAGAAATAACGTATATTAATTTACCGAACAACATTTTACTTTCTTACAAATCTCGTTCTTTCATGACAGGATAGTTTTTTATGTGTCCGAGCAATAGGAAGTGTTAGCCTCTAATTATCGCCAAACCTAAGTGAGACCAATAGGTAGTAAGTAGATAAGAAGTCACCAAGAAACCGCAGGACTTCGGGTTTAATTTAATCATTTCGTCACACTTCGGGGAGAATTATTGGCTACTTGGGGTACATTTGTTGGTGTTTTGTGGTTTTAAGCAAACGACAAGTTCATTTGCTAAAAACTGGTGGCTTTATGATATTTTAGTATTATAGTGATGGATTTATTGAGCGATAATGTGTTATGTAAAATAACAAACCCTTGTTGTAGACTAATAAAAACAAGCTTAGATCCTGTTTTATATTTGTTGCTATGTTTAAGTGGAAACGCCGTAAAAGCATAATGATTAATAAATATTTTCGCATTTAAAGTTGAAGCGGCAAAAGGCATTTGACTTTTTCAACTTTTCCCTCCAATTACTTCCTAAACATTCAAAATCCTTATAAATAGGCTATTGTTAAAATAAATTTGTATAATTTACATTTTGATTGTGTTCCCATTGGTTTAATAAACAAACTACGTCTTAATTATTTCGTTTAATTTAATTACGGAATAGATGAGATCTGAACTCAAGTGGCACAGCAATTAGACAACCTTCCAAAGACAAAGTAAAATAATAAACCAAAAAAATATAATTTGGTAAACGGTTGTTACTTAGCGTTGGACTCGTTGACCTCAAATAAATTAGATTTTCCAAGTCCAAACCGTCCTTATTCCGAATGTCACATCCTATTTGTGTTAATAATTTGGGCACGAATTCAATATTTCGAACAAAATTACGATAATTTTAATCCGATATTACAGCTGGGAATAATCGGGCTGTGCCCTACTATTTAGTTGTGGTGTTTGAAATAGCGTAGCTACTAAGCATATTGTGCACACTTCACTTAATGATGTTATAAGTTTTATGTGAGTCGATGCCTTACATTCTTTAAAATGGACTGTTTCATGAAATAAAGTCTATGTCTGTTTTACGCGATTACGGAGGATTAAGATTCTATGAGCCATGTATGATAAGTAATGAATAAAAAGAAGGTATGCTTGCGTTATTTAAGAAATATTTAAAAATAAACCTGTCTGACCTCCGCAACACTAAGGGGTATAGCTATACATTTTTTTATGGTAATAGTTGGCAAACGAGCAGACGGATTGCCTGATGGTAAGCAATTACCGCCGCCCATGGACACAAGCAACACCACAGGAGTCACAAGTGCGTTGCCGCCCCTTGGGGTTGGGAAAAGGGATAGGATGAGGAGTGGGATCAGGGAGAAGGGATATGGGATAGGGCCTCCGGCACTCTCACTCACCGAACAAAACGCAACAGTTTAGGTACTGTTACTTTACGTCGATTTTCTGTGAGAGGGTAGTACTTCCCCGGTCGAGCCGGCCCTTTCATGCTGAAATCAGCAAGGCTCTACTCCCTTGAAATTCCATGGTTTCAACTAGTGTAAGTTTATTCATAGGTAAGTACTGAATCCCTATAACGACTGTCAAAGATCTTCATGACAGCCGGGACCGACGGCTTAACGTGTTCTCCGAGGCACGGGACAAGTAATAAATAATTAACAATTCACACGGGTGGATTTGAACCCGATATCCTCTGCACGGCAGTCATTTGGTATCTACACTCGGCTATCTTAAATGCCATTAATTTTTATCTTAATCCTTATGTGTATTCTGGACATCGAATAATACCGTAATAGAGAAATCAGCTGCTCAAGTAATGGTGAGCTGTAATTACCTCTTCTAACTAAAACTTAAAACGTTTTTACAAGCTCAAATGAGTGCAGTTGGTAGGTAACTAAAAGTAACAAAAAGGTCGTTTGAAGCTGGCATAGTTTTATTATAGAGGAGATGGAAGGCAAAGAATACTAATACCAAAAAAGTGGTATATACAACAGTGATGCTCTACTATATAATTATAATAATAATATTAATAATAATTAACCCCTCTGGGGCAGTCGTTATCTCATCATGAGACTAACGCAATCTCAGAGGGCAGAGTAACAGCTTTCAAACATCACCTTTGTCTTGTGATATATATTACAGGATAGAAAGAAAGCTTACAAACCGCAGGGCAGCTTTGTGGCGAGCTGAATGTGTGTGGCGACACTGCGGTCCCGAATACTTCAGGGAGTCGGTCAGGGCCTCGTCTCCGGCTTGCCTTTACTGGCTAGTGGATTGGATTTCCAAAAGTGCCCGCAGGACTCTCGACTCTGGCTTGCCTTAGTCGGCCGGTCAGAGGGAAGTCGCAAGAGCTATTTGCTCGGGGGTGGAAGTGTCATTGTCAAGGGCGTAATTACGGAGAAACCCGCGCCGGGTCACGAGACCCGCGATGGCGAAACCGGTGCCGCACCGCTCTACACCCCTAGCCGCTCACACCGGTGTTGCCCTCTTGTTGCCTTTATGGTAGAGTTTGTTTGCCTTGGCGGCTATTTAGAGAGGGTCCATCTAGTGAGCTGGCGAGTCACCGTCTGCCCCTTTTCGACGTACTATTAGAGTACTTAGGGCAGACGCCGGCATTCATCCATAGTTTTTATCTAAACCTATCCATTTAACACCCATCCCAATAGCCCAGAGTAAATTAGTTTCCATATAAGTAGCAATAGGCCCTCACCTGCTGCGGCTAACCCGTGACTGTACTTAATAGTGCGGTAATGGAGGCGCCTCAGTAGGTGTTCCATTACATTCTAGATTAAAACTCTCAAAGGGCCTCTGCGCGTTGGACCTATGTCTCCGTGTACGCCTGCTAAAGGGCCGGGTATTGTTCTAACAAATTAGAATAATACCCGAGAAAGAGAAACAAATAATAATTTATTGATACCAAAAATATTTTACAAGCAGTTACATATATTGATATTAACCAACATAGTTTTACAATGTTGTACATAAAAAACATCTGTATTTCAGACATCAGCGCTCTGCCCTGGGATAAGTCACAAAATATAATTTATAAGAAGGTTTACTTAATAAATAAAATTGAACTTCAGAATATTTCACAGTTTACATAAATTAAACTTAATGAATTTCATGAATAACAATTAAACTTAATGAAAAATAGTTTCAAAAATCTAACTTTGTTTATAGCTGATAGTAGATTTTAAAAGTAATTAGTTTAAACAATAAAAAATAATTAAAATTTGAGTAATTTGTGGAGTAAAAGCCTCTCTTTGTATATAGTGTTGGTGTTAGTGTATGTGTGTGGGAGGGTGAGTTATGTTTTACTTTAATATATTAAGTAGCATCTCAGTTTCATCGTAGTTCAGCTTCATTATATATTCTGTTACCTTGATTTTGCAGTTATTCTTATTCAAGTGATATAAATCTAGAATTTTATTTAGTTTTTTATATAGATATGGGCCAAGGAAACAAGAGAATCTATTCACATATGAATGCTTGAAAACAGGTAGATTGCGAAGCGAATCAGCCATTTGTCTCCCTTGGGAAATATTTCTAACACTTATGTTGTATTTTGTGCTGCCATGTTGTTGCATGATTAAACAAACAATGTACAACTGACGTACAGAAAGAACTTTGCACAACTGGTATAAAGTGAAAGTTGGGAATCTAAAGGGCTGGAAAGTGCTGACTTTAAGTATAGTTCTTTGTGATTCTTTGTTCTACTAATTATAATATACTAGAGGACGCCAGCAGCTACGCCTGCAATTTTTTTTAATTTACCCGTTTTGGCCGATCCCGCGGGAATTTCGGGAAATCCCTTCTTAGTGCACCCCTACGGTCCGCAAGGAACATACATGCCAAATTTCAGCTCCCTGCGCCCAATAGTTTCGGCTGTAGCGTGTCTGTCAGTCAGTCAGTAACGCAAGGATTTTATATATTAAGATTATTGTTTATACTAGTGTACTATATTAATATAATATAATATTATTATTGTCGTGTGCGACGATCAAGCCAACGGCACTTAGTAGGTACAGTTCTAAATGATGAGGCGACCGCTTAAGCCACTGCGTCATTCCTACAGTCAGTATTAAACCACTTCTTATTATTAATATTAACTAAAAAGGCACATACTTTCACTAAATCTATCTAAGAATTGTCTACATAGGCATATAATAAGACACGCCGTTAAAGCTTCATAAAAATAAAGCGATGTAAAAAATTGCTAAGAGATTATACTTAGAAAGGAACCAACAAAAGGAAGAATTTCGGCCAGATTTTTTAATAACAGATAGTATTACTACGAAACTATGTGACTGGCGTCTTGATACGTTTTCGCAGGTAAAACACAATTTCTGTTGCCACCTACACAACTTATTATTGTGTATATTGTGTAATCGTGGTACATAGGAGAATCGATTTGGAAATTCTTTACTAAGGATTACTTACCTACTTTACTGGTACATAATAGGATTTGACGTAATCTATAACCAACTAGAAAAATAGTTATCACTTGCACGTGTAGTTTTATTGTTATACCTAATACGCAGAAACATGTGTTCGTCATTGATAAATAGAAAAGAGTTTTTGTCATCATGCTAGCACAATGTTTCACCTGGAAGACAAAAAAAAAGCATCAGCTTCCTTTACACAACCAAAACTATAGAAGCTTCGCCGGTTACTATCAGGAGAAGGCCATGGTATAAGATACTTTCTCTCCTAGCTATCTAAAAGTTCAGAAGCTGAGCTGACCGTATAATTATCTGCAGCGGCCTTTAACTCTGCTATGTCGGGTCAGACACTGTAGACAAAAATTTGGAAAAGCAGGAAGGTACAAGCAACCCATCTCGAACTCACTTTGACTGAACCGTAAATGTACATCAGAATAAAAATACCGATAGTGCAATTACTGTAGCTACTTCTTACGCTCATTTAAGCCAACATTACAATTATTGTGTGAACCATGATTTCTATATTAAGCTCTGCTTTGTTTTTCTTGGCTCTGTTTGGGACTAGATGATAGTGTGTGTATATGGTAGAATATTATATTATTTAATATACCCTCGACTCAACAAGAACACTGTTATTACCAAACATTAGCCTTCATAATAAGCACTTTAATTTCCAAGCGGTGTTCCACCGTGCAAGGCGTTTGGTACTTCATTATTCAAATCTGCACGTGCCAAGAACTTTCAACTGTATCAATATTAATTGCATTGAAATCTCTCAAAGATAATTCGGTGAAGTTAAACGACGCCCTAAGGCTGGCAAGTGGCAACATACCTTCATAGCAACGGAAGAGTATGTACAGAAGATGGAAAACGTTGACTTTGCAGTTATGTTTTCTTTCAGTTATGTACTAATCAATCAATAACTAACGCTTGTTTAACAAACGATAATCGTTTATTACTGCTTGTTTAACAAGCGACAACTAACATTTTATTGGTGAAGCAATAAATGTAAAGCAAAACATTGTGAGGAAACCTGCATATCTAGGCGTTCGTCATAATGTTCTGAAGAGACAAGGGAAGGCTACGAAGCCACACTCAGCCAATAAAAGACTATGATGTGTGTGGAGCAGAAAGAAGTGAAGATACCTCTTTAAGAGATTATTTTTAAACACTTCTGGCAATGAACCAATAAACTTCTTAGTAACGAAAAGGCGATGAAGAAGATAAAGCGGCCAATCAATTTATCTTAAGCCCCAGATTACTGCTTAAACATTAAATAAATTTGTCTATTAGTCTTCAAATAGTATCCAAATTAACGGCTTTTCTTTCAGCTTAGCAACAAAATTAATGGCTTTACATTTAGAATTTGACCAATTTTCCGCCTGCCAAATTGACTTTGTGGAGAGCTGTTAAGAAAATTCAATACTAAATTCAAAGTGGTTAAACAAACCACAAACCCTCGCTTTGACAGTTTCTTTAGTCGGCAGCGACCTTGTTGTTTAGCAAATTTGCTGTTAAGTAAACAAATCCACAATTCGTCGTTGCGTGGCGCAAGATGTCAAGGTAACTAGAAAAAATTGGGTTCCTGTTGACTACACAAATTACGGCTTTGTATCTCCAATATGAGGACAAGAAACGACACAAAACAAGTTAGTTTTCGTTCAACATGAGCGTGGGTCGGCAAAATACCACAGAATCAATTCAATTAATCAAAAAAGATTTGCCGTTGTCAGTACTTTTTGCATAGAAACAAGAAACGCCGTCTATTCATAGCGATCGGATGGCACTACGCTCTTGGCCACACTGAACCGTGTAAAGCTGAAAAGGGTTAAAAATACCTGAGGGCGACCGCTTGTGCAACAAGTTCTTGTCCCATTTTAAGCCTGTATGTGTTCTGAATCTCCAATACCCCGTACTTGCTACAGAAATATACTTACTTTAATCAAGCATGAGTAGGTAATATAGTAAGTATTCATCATCAGCCCTGCATATAAAATATCTCCCACAACTGGGCAGTGGTCTCTATTCTTTATAAAAAGGTGATTAGGCAAAAGTCCATGACGGTTGCCAAGTCTAGGTTGAAATACTACACATCTTTCGAGAGCACTATGACAATCTTAGGCATTTGTTTCTGTTCAGCTATACTGCTACTATATATTTTTTTATAAATTCTTTCTTGCATTTTCGAAAGGGTAGGCAGATGTGAAATATTACACCTTCATTTCGCCATGTAAATAATTTTTGGTGCCACTATCATAGGGCGTGAGCCTATTATTGCCATTACCGGGCATATTGTCAGACTACTTACTGCTACTTAAAATAGCGTGAATTCAGAAAACTTAGTAACATATTTTAATACACTATGGTAACACTCTTGGCTGACCCAGGAATCGGACCCGGGATACGAAGCAGCAGACACAAACATTTGCACAATGGAGACAGATAGTTAGTTGCACTAAACCATTTAAAAATAATTTACTATACTTTAAATTGTGTAAAGACTAAGCTTCGGATTATTCGGTCATTTCAACCCCGATAATCACGGTTTGCGTTAGTATTCGTCCCACGACGGTTGCCGTGTTAACATTGCAGAGGGGTATATACCATGTACCATTGTTTTGACGAACCGATATTTCGGCACTGTTGCAAGCACCATGTTGTCGAATGTACTGAAGTATTGCGGGTGCATGAATGTTATAAACAAGTGAACCGGTCTACCCGCTTTCTTACTCGTTTATTGCGTGCGTAAAACCCGTGAACCGCAAAAACTTAAATCACGAGCCGACATAGTGAGTACAGTGTGTCGTGATCGAGTACAGTGCGAGAATGAAAACGATGGTAGTGGTTGCGCACGCAATAAACGAGTAAGAAAGCGGGTAGACCGGTTCACTTGTTTATAACATTCATCCACCCGTAATACTTCAGTACATCCGTGAACATGGCGCTTGCAACAGTGCCGAAATATCAGTTACTCACAACAAAGGTACGTGGTATATATCCCGTAGAAACAGTAAAAAGTATTGATAGTGACCAACAAAGTTTAAATTCCTATATTGCAGAGAGGTTCTAACGGCCCTGTCACGACCTTGCCGCTCTGAGCGGCGGCTTAGCGCGGGGCGGCGAGCGGTAAGATCAAATGTATGAAAACGTTCGAAGCACGCCACGAGCCGCCGCGCACAGCGATAACGCGCGCGTTTTTTTTGGCACGAATGGCTGCGCGGCGAGCGGCGCAGCGGGCGGTGCGGCGAGCGGCGGGAACAAATGTACTGCGACCGAGTCCGACGCCACGACTCCGAGCGGCACAGACAGCGTTACGCGAGGGACGAACTAGGCGGTTAAACTATTTGTTAAATATTTTGTGGCGGTAATGAATACGGAGACATTTAAAGTCGAAATTTTAAAACGGTCGCGTGTATGGATAGCAACACATCCGCTGTATAAATACAAAAATGTTAATAAAACGTTGCGAGATGAAATGAAACAATGTTTTACAGAATATAATGGTAGGTTTTAATATAAATCGCAAACATTAAAACATTGTGTAATGCACATATGTACCTATTTAGGTACAGACACAGCTACTATGAAAGTTAAAAGGTGGTTTACCTACCTACTTAACGTAATCTACGTTGCGTAGGTACCTATTCAACGCCTCATTAATTGCGAATATACATTATTCCTTTGATATAAAATACTTGTAAGAAATGAAGATCCAATGTCGACAATTTTGTAGGAATACCGTATAGTTACACAAAGATATTTTGGTTATCGCCATATTTATGGGTAACTCCGTCGGCCCAAATACGTCCACATTTGCCGCTGCGTTTACCGCTACTGTAGGGTCGTGGCGTGCACGACGCTCTGCCGCGCCGCCCGCCGCGACGCTCGCCACTTAGACCGATCTCGTGAACAGGCCCTAACTGTCAGAGGTCAGGGGCTCAATTCACGCGCAGAACAAATATTTGTATGAGCTACAGAATCTAGTGGAGGCTCGACTATGTAGGTTGTTAAATACAACCTAACCTAGATGCATTCGTTTAGTGCAGATCGTGACTAAAATAGCTTGTCGTTGAAAGAGTTCGTATGTCTCTAAAAAGTAAGATTGTAAAACTTTACAATCTTACTTTTTAGAGACATACGAACTCTACACAAACTTGTGCAAGATTTTTAGATTCTAGACTCCGTTTGTGGCTCCACCCGCATGGGAGTTGGTTATCGCATTATTTTCTTGGGTTAAAAAAAAGATTTTATAACTCCGGCCATTTTATAAAAGCCCATTTTTTGTATTTATAATATTAGTTCGGAAGCATGGATTTATAGTGCTTTTTACAGTTTCTATACTTTACTAGTATTATTGGAATTTCACTCCAAGTAGCTGATATAATATAACCTATACGACAATTTAAGAGCATTTACTTAATTTTACATTAGTATAGGTAATCTATTACCTAAATTAACAACTATTAATTTCTTTTTTAATAAAATGTAGTACGAGATTGCAGTGGCATTTAATTTTTCTTTAGTCTGGTGGGTTTTTATGGCAATTTAATAAGAATAGATAATCCAATTGTACTTAAGAAGTATCTATTTCAAACTAAGTTGTCTGGAAGAGATCGTATTTTGCGATAAGACCGCCCTGTAGTGCAACTAGTTTTAAGTTACTTTTACCATTATAATTTTGGTAGGTAAGTATACTGGTGTACAATAAAGTGTTTATCTATCTATCTAAAATCACAAAAATATTCGCTGTATATCTCTGTCCTTTTCTCTCGTACCAAGTAAAAAACCGCTATTCACTACGAGATTTACACTTGATTTGCATACATCGCAATCTTCTGAAAATGTAATTCTCCTAAAAAGTTTCATTTTACAACGTGGACTCCTAATTGTTTTAAATTACATGTCTCTGATAGTTTGTTTAAATTTTTATCTTGCTCATGTGACCGTATTTTCGATGAATGTGAGGGCGGTTTCAGATAAGCGTTTTTTTTCTGCGCGTATACTGTCGTTTCAGCATACGCGTGCTACATTATTGTTACTCATTAGACCGTATTTTCGATGAACGTTAGGGCGGTTTCAGATATGCGTTTTTTTTTCTGCGCGTATACTGTCGTTTCAGCATACGCGCGCTACATTACGCGCTTCAAAACACCGGACGCGCGTAAACAGACATATTTCGGCGTGTTCGCTCGAAAGACGAGGAGGTGTCTTTCGCGGCTCACGCTTATACGAGCTAAGAAGCGCGTCAACGCTCGTACGAGTTGCGCGTATGCCAAACGGCGCGCCTCTACGCGCCTACAAGCGCTTCCAAAAACGAGCTTATACGTGCGTAACCAAAATCTGAAACCACCCTTATAGGATATTTACAAACTGAACACGCGGCCTGGCATATGAATGTCAGCCATTATCATCAGCCCTATGCATAAACTGACCCATTGCTGGGCACGGGTCCCTTCTCACTATAATAAGGGTAATGGTAGGAATAGTATATTTTTATAGCCAAATATGACTTAACAGTCTTCATGTATCTTTCGAGAACATCATAGAGAACTCTTAGATAAGCAGGTTTCTCAACGATGTTTTCCTTCACATTAACGATGCCAAGCGATAATAAACAATTTAATACGTACTTAAATGCGAAGATTCAATTGTGGGCACCGCGGGTTTGCACCCGAGACCCTCGGCATAGCAGTTTCTCCAGTGAGCTATTGCCTCAACGAATGTCAGTCACATAGATATTTTCTTTTTATTCGGTTCAAATCTACAACAACCAGGATCGTCAATAAAATCGTCTTCATTTAAATCACAACGTCATACTTCCAATCAACTTAATATAACTTGTATCCCAAGATTGCAATTTGCAATATGGATTACATAGATTGTCAATTTGTGTCTATACTACATACTATAGGTATGTAGTATAGACACATAAGCAGAGAGAGATTGTTGGTGACAATGTTTGGCCATTATTATAAGACCACCCGTAGCCTCGTTTCCGAAGATGTTATATCAAATCTGTCAATCAAGCAGCAAATAGTCGACTTCCGAACGAAGAACGCCTTTAGGCAGCGTGTCTATTAGAGATGAACGACACAAAGCTGAGCTGAGAAAAATTTCATAATAAAAAAAACGAAAACTTGTAAAAAGTGTATGTTAAAAGTTTTATGCATTCGCGTCAGTTGCGGCAAAAGCTCGCAAATGAGTTTGCGGCAGTCGCGTCTAGTAAGTACTGCCAATTACAATAAGTCAATTAAATTATCTTTCTGTGCGATCTCATGCTCATGGTTTAATCACGTGTAGACGAGGAAAGCTCTTGGCATACTGCTTAGTTCCTTCATACATTTCTTTCTCCAAGCGAGACTAGGTCAACGAACTGATAGTATTGCTAGATGTTTTCCGCGACACCGCTCATCTCTAACATCTTTACTAAATACACACCCTTACCAGTACAATGAACGTTTTCGGTAGGATATTGCTATTTAGTTGGACGATTTATGGTTCTTGTTAAGCGTGAACGACGGACTGGACGGTTAATAAAAGTTTTATGCATTCGCGTCAGTTGCGGCAAAAGCTCGCAAATGAGTTTGCGGCAGTCGCGTCTAGTAAGTACTGCCAATTGCAATAAGTCAATTAAATTATCTTTCTGTGCGATCTCATGCTCATGGTTTAATCACGTGTAGACGAGGAAAACTCTTGGCATACTGCTTAGTTCCTTCATACATTTCTTTCTCCAAGCGAGACTAGGTCAACGAACTGATAGTATTGCTAGATGTTTTCCGCGACACCGCTCATCTCTAACATCTTTACTAAATATACACCCTTACCAGTACAATGAACGTTTTCGGTAGGATATTGCTATTTAGTTGGACGATTTATGGTTCTTGTTAAGCGTGAACGACGGACTGGACGGTTAAAAATGTCGACGCTACGTTTTAAATGTATATACAAAATGTTTTGCGCGTTTTCGTTAAAGATTTTTATTTTAAAGTACTACATAAATATACAAAATAAAGCTTTTAGTAATATATGTTTTACTAAAAGCTTTTATCTGTATTTTTCGCCTAGCAGTAGCGCTATGAGATCAAAAAAGTGCCGAAAAATAAGGATCAATAATCTTACATTACGAAAATAATTACTTACTACTTAAACTATTATCCTTCTTTTGGGATAACGCAGGAATTGACATATAACAACATTCTTATAAGACCCTCAAGAAACAAACTCAAAGAATACCCATTTATTCGCCACAGTTTTGTTTTATGTAGAATTCAAACTCACGACATTCGACGCAGTGTTAAACGATAAAGTAACTGCTTAAACCACTGAGGTTATGAGCAATTCAATACTTATAACTAAGCAGAAAAGCAATCACTTTTTAGATTTGGTATTTATACAAGCTATGTACTACAACAAGGCCGCTACCAAGAATTTCCTAATAAATGGTCCAAATAATATAGCTCTAGACCCAAATATCGATCACTAGACCCAAGTCCTTCCTTGTTTATGTGTAGTAAAGACTATCTTATAGTTCCCTCAAGCGATAGGACCTCTTGAAGTATGTACTCAACATAAATTATGTACATATATAACAGTGCTGAATTCGCCTCAATTCCAACAAAGATTTTCTTACACCTCAAAAATATATCATTAAGGTATTTTTTATACAAAATCAAATATGCGGCTTTTAGTACGAACTGACAAAAGGGGCTACCGATACCGTCCGTGAAAAGAAAATCGTTAGGGAACAATACGAAGGAGAAATTAAAATTATTATAGCACAACAGGTCGTTCTGAATGGATCGCGTAATTTGTTTGATAAATGTTCGGAACGGAAGTTTTCTGTCCGTTTTGGAAGATGTTGATGGGTTTTTGGCACGCTTACTTGAAGGGACTTGTGTCTTAAAATTCATAAGTTTATCTTCTTCTTCCATTTAAGAGCTAGGTAGCTCTTGTCGGTGGAGCAATTGCCATTGGCTTCGGTTTTCTGCCTTTTCTTTGACCTCTTGATAGGACCCGACTCCAACTTTTTCCTTCAGCTGTGTCATGTAGGTACGTCGAGGCCGGCCTCTTCCTCTTCTCCCTTCTATTTTGCCTTCTAGTATTATTTTGAAAAAGTTGTCGTGTCGTATCAAGTGGCCAATCATCTTCCCTCTCCGATTTTCTATTAGTTTTAGCAACCGTCTCTCTTCGTTAACCATTCGCAGAACCTCATAAGTTTATATGAGATATTATTTTCTTATAAAGTGTTTTTTGCAGATTATGTTAGGACGAAGTTACTTAAATTAAATTTATTGTGCGTAAATGTAGTTGTAAACTATAGGACTTATTACTGAGAAAAATAGCGTGTATAGCATGTATTGGACCTTCTATACACAGGTCTGGTATTCAAACATACATATACTCACGCTTTTTTCCCGTCGGGGTAGGCAGAGACAACAGAACGCCATTTGCTTCTATTTTTACAAACCTCACGCGCTTCCTCTACACTCATTACTCTTTTCATACATGCTCGCCGGTTTGGGTACTGCGGATCTTGGCATTTTTAGGACGTCCCCAATTTGGTCGAGGAATGTCTGACGAGATCTGCCGTGACCGACTTGCCCACACACATTTGCCTTATAGATCTGATTCGTCATTCTTTCTTCACTCATTCGCTCCACGTGTCAAAACCAGTTCAACATTCCTTTCTCGATCCTGGTCACGACATCTTCTTTCAGATCACTATTCTCTCGTATAGTTACATTCGGAATTCTATCAATCAGTCTTACCCCACACATACTACGCAGGTCCAATATTATTTAGCGGGTCTTAGTCGCGATAATTTATTTATTTCAAGGCATAAATACCTCTGTTATTCTCCTACGTTTCTACCGGCTTGCAACGGTTGTGGTCGCGGAGGGACTGATGTCAGCTCAGCGCCGTCCTTGTGAAGCGTGGGTTTTGGCAGCTACCCTCACTTGTTTTGTATTTTTGATATTTTTAGTTCTATCCGCACTGTCGGTACTTCGACAAACTACACTTATACAGACTATCGACCACTTGGAACCCAGTTATCAACAAATGCAAACAACGCCGCAGTAACACAACTCATCAGTGTGTAGACGTCATAAGTGTAGTGTGTCGAAGTACTGACAGTGCGGATAGAACTAAAAATATCAAAAATACAAAACAAGTGAGGGTAGCTGCCGAAACCCGCGCTTCACAAGGATGGCGCTGAGCTGACATCAGTCCCTCCGCGACCACAACCGTTGCAAGCCGGTAGAAACGTAGGAGAATAACAGAGGTATTTATGCCTTGAAATAAATAAATTATCGCGACTAAGACGCGCTAAATAATATTGTATGATGTATACAAATCGCGAAAGTTTAAAATCGATTACTACGCAGGTATTCAAAATATATGCGTAATAAATATTGATAAAAACTGTTATGTTTTGATAAGAAATCAAGATTTGAATAATCCGGTTAATTATACTATGATCATTAATCCTGAATGACACTTTATCACTACAGAGCATAAATTATTGAAGCAAGAACCAAAAATATAGTAGTAGTATGTTTCTATAACGAAGGGTCCCTCAAAGGAAGCTTATTAATCATTAATTTGAACACACATACTAACACTTGAGTCTAGCGTTTTCACCACAAACGGCTGAAAAACTTAAAATACAGCTAAATTACTGTATCAAATTATTAATCTCAACTACATAGTCTTAAATTTGACCATACACTTACTCGTAGTATGCAAATTTTCATCAGATACTCTGAGAAATTTGGTCAAGCTGTTAGGCCACGTTTCGTAAACGACCTTTAGGCTCTCCTTAATTGATTATGTTTGAACCAACTTGACTTGTACCTTACACTATACAGCTGTAAAAATCTGTATATATAAAATTCTTGCGTCACTGGCTGCCTGACAGGCAACGCACGTCTTATTTGAAGTAGGTAAAGGAAGCTGAAATTTGGCACGTATATTCCTTGAGAAGTGCAGGGAATCACTAAAAAGAAATTGCCCGAATATTCTACGGGATCGGGCAGAAACGGTTAAATTAAAAAATAACACAGCTGCGGGCATCCTCTAGTATTAATATAATAACTTGGCATTGACAACAAGGCTATAATTTCTCGTTTACACTTTCTAGTCATTAATTACATAATCAGCCTTGAAATACAATTAATGGTTGATAGTTGGCATTTATGTATAATATTTATCGGGATTATACATTTATGTCAAAATACTAATTTAATTTAATTTTATTTTATTTTATTGGTAGACAAACGCAATTAATTGGCACTACTGCTGAAACTAGACCCTCAGTAAGTATAAAATGTTCATCATTCATCATCATTTTTAAAATGTTCTATAAGAATCAATATGTTGCGGTAGAATTCTTAAACCGTAGTTTGATTTCCATGTGTACCATTTGCTTAAACTGAATAAAAACTATAAAGGAGAATACCTTAAAACGTGGCTGGCATTTCACATTTTAACTGGTGTAATCCATGCCAAAACGTCGGCGTCGGGACAAATATCGTGGCAACAATAATTCTAACATGTCTTACCTCTTGAGGCTCTGAATCCACGAACCAGTCGATGGTAGCCGCTGGTAGTGAGTAGTCTGACGTGCAGTTCACTAGCGCGTTCTCTCCCACTTGCACTAATGTTGGCAACCCCGTGATAAGAGGGTCGTATTCTGGTAATACTGTGAAAGAAAATAAAAAAGATGTTATGAATAGAACAAAAGAGAAAAGTTTTCTTTTCATTATAACATAGGTACACAATTATTAATGACTAGAGGATTCCTGCAGCTACGCCCATACATTTTATTTCAATTTAACCGTTTCTTCCCGATCACGTTTGAATTTCGAGAATCCCTTCACAGTGCGCCTCCATCGGCCTCCAAGAAACATACAAGCCAAATTTCCGCAAATTGCGTCCAATAGTTTTGGCTGTGCGTTGTCTGTCCGTCAGTCAGTAACACAAGAATTTAATCTAAACAAATAACGTACTCAACACACATATTCAAGTTGCTATGAAAAACGAGGTCACCACTTAGGCTAATTTTTAATTTGAGGCGGAACCCTCAAACTACCCCAATTTTGATCTGTGATTTTCGTCTCGTTATGATTCAGAGTATAAAATGTCACAACCCTATTTAGTTTTGTGGATGTCGTAATTGTCGTAGCCTGTTGGTATCTCCACTAGATTATTTGAAACATTTTGTGTTAAATGCGACATAATTACAATGGCGTTATGACGTACCGAATTATCTAATGAATAGTGCCTAGTATAACATATTATACATGATGCGTGATGTTGAGCAGTGGTTAAAATAATAAACCTTCATACAAACAATGAGTGTTTGAGTACACTAATTTGTTAAATTGAATCACAACATATCATTAATTAATCAATCATAGTATTATTGAATAGATTTGACATAGATACATTAATATATAGATTTGACAGTTCATAGTGTGACCAGAGTCAGATATTTTCAATAGACAAAGTAACACGCTACTAAACTGATATAATCGATTTAACTTATCATAAACAATATTTCCATTTCAAACAATTATTACTACCATGCACCGTTTGCGATGATCGATGGCAGTTCTTGGCGATGATTGGTTCTGTTTGTTATTAAGTTCGAGAAATTTAGAAGAGACGAATGCTTGACGTCCTTTTACAAGAGAATGGAGGCCACGAACATGGCTACGGTCAATCGGTGCGAGGGAAAATGCAAAACATGTTGCCAGTAAAGTATGATACAATGTTGCTCATAAAAATATTATTATATCATTGAAATGATCACAAAATTTCAATCAATAAATAAACAAACTACTGCAATATTCTAAATTAAACATGAATACTTAGGCACATTAGTGATCTAATTATGTGTATATAATGAGGTGCGTGTAGGTAATTGGAATTTGGCAAATCGCTCCGTATGAATGGCTTTAAGCGGATTACAATTTAACTGATTTTATCCTTAAAATTAATCCTCAATTATCGACATTTTGAATTATTCTGTTAATTCGTTGTGGTGGATATATAGAAGGGATTGGAGTAAAAGTAACTCCAATATGAGAATATTGAATTTTATTTTATAAACGTGTTCACGTTTTTTTTAATTGTTGATCTACGGGGTTGTGCCTATATCCATCGTGATTATATGTTTATAAGGTACTCATACATCGCTTTGTATATCGTACTCGTATGATGATTTCCTAGTTGGGTTTAAAAAAGTACAATAGATTACAAACCGTAACTATATTAAAAGTTACTACTATTCTGGTACTCAATTGGTGTACCAGAAAAGCACACCTCAACATCGATCAATGTGAAAGAAAATTTGAAAATAAAGTTATTAGATTGGTCTGCTTTCTTACCACTCAGATATCTCGTTTTTTATGGAAAACACGACTTCTATAACGTCCTCTACAAATAACATCATGATTAGCCTGCCTCAGTCCACTGCTGAATAGAGGCCTCTCCAATGGCACGCCACTGAGCCCGATTTTCGGCTTTTTGTGTCCAGTCGCTGCCAGCCACTTTGTTCATCGTCACTTCCCCTAGCCTGAAGGCGTCCTCCACTACGTTTTGTTAACACAAAAAAATGTAATACCATATTACCTAATGAACTTACCGGCTAACGTCATGTTGGCTGAGCGCTTATCCACCGCAAACCTCGGTCTTTCACTGGACACTTCACAGGGATACTTAGTGGGTCCTCGTTCAGGTCTAAGAAATATGAACTTACCAGCTAGCGTCTTGTTTGCCAAGCGCTTGTCCACCGTGAACCTCGGTCCTTCACTGGACACTTCACAAATATAATTGGCAGTTACTCGTTCAGGTCTGAGAAATATGAACTTACCAGCTAGCGTCATGTTGGCCGAGCGCTTGTCCACCGCGAACCTCGGGCCTTCACTGGACACTTCACAGGTATACTTGGCCGTTCCACGTTCTGGCCTGACGCTGATGATGCAAGACCGAGGATCGCAGGAGCTGTTCGTTATCAGAACCCCAGTAGCGTTGAATGCCCGGGTTTCTGTCTGTGGACAAAATGGATGTTATTAATTTACGTTTATTAAATTAAAAAGGAGGCTTGGAATACATGATGTAACTGGCTGCAATGTCCGAGAAAAACAGACAGATTATGATAACTTTGAGTAGCAGTTAATGCTTGAGGATCCTTAAATTCCTAAACGTGCGATTATTTCCAGATATCAACACCGTTACTGACTGACTGACAGACAAAGCATAGCCAAAACTATTGGACGCAAGAAGCTGAAATTTTTCATGTATGTTTCTTGGGAGCCGTGAGGTTGCACTGAGAAGAGACTGTCCGAAATTTCCACGAAATTGTGCATAAACGCTTAAATGACAGTAAAATATGCAGGCATACCTGCGGGCATACTCTAGTATATTATAAAGTATGAAAGAACAGACGACGATACTTATATACTTCAAATGAAATGCAAAAAAATATTCCAACCGAACGCAGACCATTTCATCTACATTACACCTAATTACGCAACATAAATAATATATGGAATACATCACTCAGATTAACGGCACAGTTTTATAAAGCTGTTGCATTGCACTCGCCGGCTCTCATTTTGACCTCGTTTCAGAATATTTCCTAGAGGCAGATTCAAAAGGCGACTCAAAACAGGTGAAAATATTCTGTATAAAAAATAATGTTTATACTTCATGGAATGTGAAATGTTACGCTTTTGGGCTTTACTTTAAGGTTTTTTTGTTTATTTTATGTAATAGCCTGACTGTTTACATACGTTTTGTTGCAATGATATTTTAAATAAAAGTCAGCTTGGTAATATATTCTGTAATTGTTTATTTATTTTGTACAATTGTTACGGTAAAGGTACAGGTCTAGTATAAGCTTTAAATTTTCATCAATTAATTTTTCTGCTTATTGTAGTGAAAAATGATATTTCAGTTTAAGTAATAACTAGGAAAACTGTAATAACTAAAATTAAATCCATAAACAGTGTAATTAAAATTAGTTGTCATCAGGCAGCGATAGCCTAGTGGAGATACCAACAGACTGCCATGCTGAGGGTGCACCAATGGCTTTTCGGTGTTATGTGCGTATTGAATTGTAAATTATCGCTTGCGCCGTGTCTCGGAGCCGTCGGTCCGGTCTTTGACAGTCGTTATAGGGAGTCAGTACTGTGACGTCGCATCGAGCGATACACACTACAGCGCTGGCCCGTACCACTTCTCCTGCCGGCCGCTCTATGAGTAAACTGACACTAAACTAAACCATAGAATATAGCTATCCCTTTGGGTTGCAGAGGTCAGATAGGCAATCACTCTGTGGAAAAGCTAATATTCAGTGCAGGGTTCAGACTGGGATAACTCTTAGAGGATGATAAAAAGTCATAATTTGTACCGTTTGATAAAAAAGGTGATTTTTAGCATATTGGTATAGCGATTCTCGCAATTACGACAACTGGGACGTTTCTTAATTTTTAAAAAACAAATTCCATTTTTCTCTTAGATATCTTTATTTTAACACATTTTTTTTAAGGTGTCTATGAAGATAATGTTTGTATAGACATTATAGTTTCTTGCAAGGGAACTATATATCTTTTGTGTTTTGAATATACTTATAGATAGATCTAAAATGATAAAAGAGCAGCCACTTTGCATTTTCTTCAGATAGAGAGCTCACAAATGCAAAATGTCTGCAAAACAGTCAGTTCAGTCAGTACAGCCTTTTGATTAAAATCGTTGCGGTTGAAAGAGATTAGCGTGCCTTAAGACGTAGAACGGTTCAACTTGAGACTATTAGTGGGTGAATGCAACAAGTAGGTCACAAGTTCGGCAAATGCAAGCATTATTTCAGTAATAAATGTTCGCACGAAAATGTTATGCAAATAAGTTAATAGCTTCTTAGTAATTAGTATGTATTAAGTACCTGTACGCGAATAAGGAGTTGGGAATTTTATCGTTTCTCTGTTATACTGACGGCGCTTGTACACGGTAAGAAAATACGCCGGGCCTATGCAAGAATTCGTGTCGTAACTAGAAAATAACTGTGTACACTGCTCGCAGCGGTGCACGAAACAAATCTTGTGTGCGCAAGACAAGACGCGGCGAACGTTGTTGCGGAGCGGAGGGGGCAAAGTAGTAGGGTTCACACAGCCAGGTAAGTAGTGATCTGTGGGTAGTTTTTGTTGTGCGTTTGGTGTGGACGTGTATTGCAGCGTAGAGTACAAAATGGCTGTTGAGTTACTTATAACTTTAGTAGAGGGACAATCGGTATTGTGGGACAATTGTGTGGAAAAATTTAGAGATATATAAAGATAAAAGACTCACATTCGAAGCATGGAGAGAAATATTTATTATCTTATACAAAGACTTCAACGACATGACAAATGTCAAAAAATAAACGAAATTATAAATAAACGAAAATGATTATCAGACTTGTTATTACTTGCGCGCCCTACGCCCGACTGACGACTGCACGAAAAAAATCTTGTCGTGTACACGTTTCGATTGGTCTTGTCTGCGGAAGACATGAAAAGTTTTCGTGTGTAGAACATACAAAATTCTTGTTGTGTACACGAAGAATTTGTCTTGTCTGCCGCAGACACGGTAATTTTTTTAACGTGGACAAGAGCTCTGACAGTCTTCTTTTTTGTTTGCGTATGAGTACCTACACTAACTCTGAAGACCGAGTGTATAGACCAACCGATGGCCTCCAATAAGCTCATCAACATATAACTTCTTTTCTTAAGTCAAGAAGTTTTGTGAAGCCTTGGCAACTTAGTAATGATTTGTGAGTCAAGAAATGAAGGAAACAGGACCATTTCCTCTTGCCATGATCAGAGCACTAATCTAAATCCCTATTGCAATTCGTAAAAGAGTATTCGTTATTTTGATTTGCATGAGTGGATTCTTTACAAAGCTATTGACCGAGCCACTTGAAAGCCTTCGACATGATCCATAAATTTTTGCTCTGAAACATTTTCCATGCTTTGAAGTAAATGCCACAACGAGCAGTCATCCATTCAAGTGACCTGTGCAAGTGATGCTTAGCTTTGTCGGTGTTCTACGAACGGCAAGATAAATCACACTGTGAGCACTACAAAAACAGAAGTTGATTTAGCTTTTAAAATAAATTTATTGCTATACAAAACTCAGGTATGTAAACAGCAGCTAACAGCGCAGCTTGTCAAATTTTACTGCTCGCGATAAAAGGAAGACAATCTATTTAAAATGGACGGACGCCGTTCTATGTAGGCGACACAAAATCGATCGCCGTTGATTGATGCTAATAGATAACCGTTTGATAAATATTATTATGTCAAGGGATTATAATATTTAGATCTGCTATTTAGATTTGATCATATTTTAATATTATGAATAGGCTGTTGTTTCTAACATCAGCGTAAGGGAATAAGGTCCTGCATATATAATAATATGCTGATTGTATAGTAGGGTCCTATTGTTGAGACCAAATGAAAGAGTGGACTGTATAAAATAACTTGTAATAATCTAATGGAAATAAGAGGTACAAAAAGTATGGTAGCGAGTGTCGCGGGCGGGTGTGCTGCGCGGAGTGATACGTCGTACGAAGAGGGCCGCCTCCCCGCGCCGCTGTCCTCCTCCGCCGCCGTTGCTCGGTGCTCGTGCGCCGACACTGATAGATTGCAATGACAAATTACTAGAACCCACAAAGTACACCGTCTTAGCCTTATTCCAGTAACATTCAAGACGTTTCCACTTTAAGCAAGGATTTGGCTGAATATTAGCTAGCTAGCTTTTCCACAGAGCGACTGCCTGACTGACCTCCGTAACCCGAAGGGATAGCGATATTCCATGGTTTAAACTAGTATCAGTTTTATTTAGAGATGCTTTTCGAGGCACGGGACAAGCGATAATTAACAATTCAATACGCACATAACTCCGAAAAGCCAGTGGTGCGCGCCGTGGATACAAGCCCGATACGCTCTGTATGGCAGTCTGTTGATATCTCAACTAGGCTGTCGATGCCATAACATAATCTCTATTGACACATATTATTGGAAATAATTTGAATAGAAAAGCAGCATCGTAGAAAAGTTACGAAACAAACAAAAATACAGACTCAGCTTTAGCAAAAATATTCAGTGAATATATTACAACAAGTTTAGACGAACAATTAAACTAACTTCTGCGAAAGGCCAATACGTGTAAATTAATGATTATTACTTTAAGCAAAATGTATTACAGCGGAAAATAATCTACCATTGTATTGAAATATTTTGGGAAAACGTAGCATTTAATATTATGAATAGGCTGTTGTTTCTAACATCAGCGTAAGGGAATAAGGTCCTGCATATATAATAATATGCTGATTGTATAGTAGGGTCCTATTGTTGAGACCAAATGAAAGAGTGGACTGTATAAAATAACTTGTAATAATCTAATGGAAATAAGAGGTACAAAAAGTATGGTAGCGAGTGTCGCGGGCGGGTGTGCTGCGCGGAGTGATACGTCGTACGAAGAGGGCCGCCTCCCCGCGCCGCTGTCCTCCTCCGCCGCCGTTGCTCGGTGCTCGTGCGCCGACACTGATAGATTGCAATGACAAATTACTAGAACCCACAAAGTACACCGTCTTAGCCTTATTCCAGTAACATTCAAGACGTTTCCACTTTAAGCAAGGATTTGGCTGAATATTAGCTAGCTAGCTTTTCCACAGAGCGACTGCCTGACTGACCTCCGTAACCCGAAGGGATAGCGATATTCCATGGTTTATACTAGTATCAGTTTTATTTAGAGATGCTTTTCGAGGCACGGGACAAGCGATAATTAACAATTCAATACGCACATAACTCCGAAAAGCCAGTGGTGCGCGCCGTGGATACAAGCCCGATACGCTCTGTATGGCAGTCTGTTGATATCTCAACTAGGCTGTCGATGCCATAACATAATCTCTATTGACACATATTATTGGAAATAATTTGAATAGAAAAGCAGCATCGTAGAAAAGTTACGAAAGAAACAAAAATACAGACTCAGCTTTAGCAAAAATATTCAGTGAATATATTACAACAAGTTTAGACGAACAATTAAACTAACTTCTGCGAAAGGCCAATACGTGTAAATTAATGATTATTACTTTAAGCAAAATGTATTACAGCGGAAAATAATCTACCATTGTATTGAAATATTTTGGGAAAACGTAGCATGTTTATATTAGTTTTGAAGTTGTTTGTTTCGTATGAAATGGCAGAACGTGTAAGTTATTAATTATAAATGGACTTATTCTTTGTAATGTTAGTTTACATCCGTCACCCGAGGGCGATTTCACTTCTTGGCGTCTTGACATGCGGCAAGGCATGAGTAAGCTAAACAGTCTTAGGAAAATATATAAGTTTTTTTTAAAAGGTTGATTGTCGAGTTTCTCCATTCTCTGATAGATTCCAGTTTAATTAATTGGCAAACGACAACAAACAAATTTAGTTTTGATTTGATTTTTCAGAAAGATAATGTCTATCCAGTAAACTAATATAATGAATGAATCTCTAATAAAGAGTAGTGCAGATAGATAACCAATAAAATCACTTTCAATAAGAAATTTCGAACTAAAACTCAGGCTGAACAAAAAAAACAGGCTACATTTGAGCTAGAGTAAATATTTCATTTCTTTGGGCTACAGAGAAGTAATATCTAAAGAAGCCACTCAGCAAGGAAAATCCACTAGAGTGAGCTTATACAAAAATGCACTAAGTTCAATTAAAAATAACTTGGCATCGTATTCTCAAAAGAACTTGAAATATTGCTACCACAAGTTTACAAGGCGTGAATAGGAAAAATAAATAAGAACGGGCGGGAACGATGGGCCGACGGGAATTCACGCAACCTCGCTCAAGTGGTTTCGACTGCTTGGCATTTTGGCTGGCTTGCATAATGCCAGTGTTTAATATATTATGCAAGTGTACTTCTTATTCGTAAATAGTTGTGGCTGAATTTAAAAAGTTTGGACATTCGGCAACAAGTATTCAAAGTATTTAGGTATTTTCTTAAATCGCTTTGAATATCACACGGCAGTACACTTTGAACAAAATTATATTGTTGAACAAGTAATAAACGTGTTTTAAATTTTATATCAACTGGAGGTTGGCATTTTTCTCTTAAAAAGCTCAGGTTATATATGATTTTTAAAAGTGTCTATCATAGTATATTTTCTTTCGGGAGGTTAATTTAATGCCATTGTTCTGTGAAGTGGTGATCGTTTTCTATAGATTTAGTTGCAATAGAATATAGGACTGCCTCCATGGTCTAGTGGATAGCGTATGCGTCTGCTGATGGGAGGTCCCGGGTTCGATTCCCGGGTCGGGCAAAAAGTGGTACTGGGTTTTACCGCATTCTCAGAAGCAGCACGGAGTCTGGTGATGTGCCCAGTAACGGCAATAGGCTCGCCCCCTATTACGTGGGACCTAAAAATTCATTGGCGAAATGTGGGTGTAAATTTACACCTCTTCCTACCCCTTCGGGGATACAGGCGTGAGATTATAAAAAAAGAATATAGGACATTATATGTATTATAAAATGTACGCTCAAGGAGAACATAACATTAATCACCCAGACAACTCATTTTGGACCTATGTTTAGTAATAATTGAGGTAGAAAAAGTAAGCTCGGCAATTATACTAAACATTTTAAACTTTTCTGAGTTTAATTTAAAATACTCTTCGTAAGTTCTGGAAATTAGAAAACAAATTGTATCGTAAAAGTTATAAATATTTAGTAATTAAATTAAATATTGCTAAATTTCAAATTAGTCTGCGGATAGTTTGAAGGAACATTGCTCCTTTTAATTTCATCTTCTACTAATTTATTTATTAGTGGACCTTTGCGTTTAGAGTCTGAAAAAGTTTACATCATAATATTTTTTTTTTGCCTTACTAGTTTAATACTCCTTATTTATTGGAAACTTTGTTTAATTATAATACAGTAAACCACAATATTTGTACAAGTGGAAGTGTTACTTTGCTCCTGACTACTTTCAATAGCGCGATTCAGTTAGTACGTTGTCAGTTGCTCCGCCAGATGGCACCAACTTTTGTGTCTTTATCGTTGTACGATCGATGATAGTAGTTGTATGAATCTACTGCTGTAATGTTTTTATTTTTCTCTACCTTTTTATAAAAATAATAAGAATAATTACACTGCACAATAGCATTTTTGTTTCATGGAATGTTTTTTATGGATCTAGCTGCATTTTCTACCCTGATTCCAAATCTGTACTCAGATTTTTGCTAGCAGCTCTACTTTTTGAGATACGAAGGGTAGCTATTTTGGAAAGAAAATCATGGATTCCTATCATATTACAATTAATTTAACCATCTAATTAGAACAAAACTTTCTTTTATGTGACTTTCTTGAATGAGTTGGAGTTTTACTACTATTCTGGATAATTCAACAGTAGTCAGCCATCATACTTTCATTCTAACTCCTCCACAGTTCGAATATCCTGATGGATGCGTTCTCTCTGCTCCTCGCTTGAATGTTCAAGATATTAAGGAAATCGACCTAAGTAGGTGTGAAAGAAATGCACCTTAATGCTCATGTTGCATCCAATCTGCTGAAGATGAAATAGTAACTGCTTGACATGTCCAGAAATTTGACAGACTTCTTATTTCCCAAAAAGTTTTTTACGGGCATTTTTTTCATAAGAACAGTTTGTTTTGAGATTAAATTGTTAATGTGTTTCTGTTTATAACTTACTACCTGCTGTAACTGGAGTTCAATGTTTTGCTGTGAAATTAATTGAATATAAAACAAATACGCGTAAGTACCTACGTAACTGTTGGGGATGAGTTTTAGTATGCCACGTTATTTTAATGATAATTTATGTTACAATAGCCAACAAGCTAATAAGACTTGAATCGGGAAAGACTCTACAATCATTCAATCAACAGACAAAACACTTATACTTGAAGTGATAGCGTGTCTTTAATCTCAAATACCACGTTTCCGCCGACATCAGAAAAAGTCTCTATACTTAGGTTGCTCTGAACTAACTGTCGAAAAATCCCACGATATCGAGGATCACTAGAATCTACCAGCTCTACCGTTTAAGATTAGTGCTTTGCAGAAGCAGATGTTTAAAAAAAAATGGGGTCCTCTGCCAACTCAAGTAGGTGTAGCTGTGTGGAATTATATCTTGTCGTCGTTAAGAGACTGCTTACAAAAACCATCATATTATCATCGACTTCGCTCAACTACTCTCTCCCAAAAATCTAACACAGTTTTGTTTGTCACAGGTGACAAATGATTTAATTTTTCTCATGATTATTTTTTCTTTTTTTTCCCAGAAGCAAAAAAAAAAAGAAAATGGTTGCAATAATAGATTTTTTTATCAAGTAGGCCGCAAACAAGCTGAACAAGAGCACCAGAGGAGTCACAAATGCTTTGGCGGGTTTGGTAGCCATTGGGATGGAATAAGTAGCGGCAATAGTAGAATCTATTAATAAACTCAACGGAATCAATTTCAATTTTCATTTTCATGTTTCTTCTAATACTGTAATCATCCATGCTTGTGTCATACCTATAAAGCTTAAATGCAAATTTCAAATCAGAAATGTAATATAAAAAATAAATGAACTTTATATATTTAAAGCATATTATATCACCCAAACACCCAACTGTCAGACATATAATATGTAAACCCAATTACTGGCGTTTTCGCGTAATGTCTACCCAATACCATCCCGGCGTACACTTTTAAAATTATGTTTTTTAATATAGAATGTTTCCGAATTAAAATAACGACAGGCATTTTTATTTGGTATCTTTTTTGCTAAAATTTGACATTAAAGAATTCGTTATTTTGTGAAACTCGTTTTTCTGTTTAGAATTCTGAAAAGAATATGGGTAATTTGGAACAGTTCATTTTAAGAAGATATTTGATTTGTTGTGTGTGTATTATTACGTTTCTAAAAGGAAAGTATGAAGATGTGAACATAATAACACTATAAAGAGAATTGATTTTAGTTTTACTAGAGGAAATATAAGATTACAAGACCTCTAACCCCTAATACACTGATGGTTAAAAGAATATTTTTTGTAATTAAATTGTTCAAATGTTGTTTTCCTTGCATTTTAATGTCATGTTGGATTCAAGTAAAAATTCTAAAATGAAGTTTCCCTGATCTCTCAATGTTAGCTTGGATGGAGTTAAAAGGCAAAAATTGTAGTAACATGTAAACACACCCAAAAACCTTTAGGATTATAATAATGGACAATGCAAATATGCAACAAAACATCATAATTATATATTTTAAAGCGTGCATGACCTTGTTATCAACACCATCGCCACGGCCATTAAATAAAAGAATTGGGTGCCGAACTTTTCTCCAAAAGACTTAGTCGGGCTGCATATCATCCAACTTGCATTACAATGAGACCTCACAAGAAAACAGCACATTCCCAATTTTAGCTTTGAGACTGATTACGTTCGTATTGCCAAAAGGGTGTCAGGTACATGCCGACCATAATAATCTTTGCCGGTGCTCAATGAATGAAATATTGCGACATGATCACTGCATGTTCCCAGCGTAAAAAGAACACATCTCGCTTTTATGTCAAAGCTATATTAAATTTACTAAGTAATGAAGGTAGCCAAATGCAATGTGATTCTGTTAAACGTTTTTTTGCCGGATATTGGATGCAGGTAGTTTTTGCCTCAAGAATTGCCTTACTGTTAAGATTGAGACAATGATTGTGAACATTTTGATTTTGCCCATAACTGACAGAGACCCTGCAATGACATATGTCATCTAGACCCGAATATAGAACTACTCAATACAGTATACCGATTTCTAAATTATTGCTTTAGTTCACTTTCAATCACCGTATAACTATGTGTTCACATATCCTAATGACTACTTACGATTTATGAATAGGTACATCAGCGTCATATAATGTATACAATTAGATTTATTCAGGTGGCTACTGATGTATGACTGACGGAAACCTACTCCAAACTTCCAAAAACTCAACGTGTCCTTTTAAAAAGAACTTACCTACTACTTTCAATAGCTATTGTTTACACTTTTACAATATCAACTTTATCCCGGGGAAATGAAATATGTTTTTATAAAATGACTTAAAATTTCACTTAGTCTCTTACAGTCGGGTTTTATTGGGACCTCAAAACTTAACATACCCAATATTCTATCTTTACTAGTCACGTTTACAACCATAGTAAAATATACGTTAAACCGTTACCGGCGAAACAGAATCCCTTATTTATACCCGACGATAGAATAATCCAAGTGCGTATTAAATAACAATGTAGTTTGAAAGTTGGCTCGTTTCGATATTTTTAATGTGATTTTTATTCAGGTAGGGAAACGTGTACCGTTATTCCCGCGGCCCCTAGCGGGGAACTTTTAATATATGATCGAGTTATCTCGCCTTATCTCAGGATTAATTTGGAGTGAGCCTGCTACGTCATTTGGGATGGGTTTCCAGCAATTTTCTGCGGTTTTATATTGATAAGTTGGGTGCTTGTTTGTTGTGCAAAAAGTTGAATATTCACTTTATAACATTTTCTTTTCAAGGCAAATTTTCCATTTCTGTAAACCAGTCATCGGATAACAGTGTATCTAATATAGATGGTGTAATATATATACATATAGATATATGTAAGTTACTCAAATCACGAAGTCACGCAAAAACCTTCTCGTATTCACAGTTAATTCCTCTATGTTCACCTGGGTGAAGAATGTAGATTCCACCTAGGTGATATCTTCACGGTAAAATAATTCGACTTATGCGGACTTTTTTCACCAAGCATTTGATTCAGTTTGTTGAACATACCTAACGGGTATATCAGAACAGATATAACTTAGGTTAAATCATTCCAAGGGTAAATGAGAACACTAATATTCCCAGAAGTCGACTTTGTTCATCCAGGTGAACGAAGTGGAATAATCCAATATTTATACAACCCTTCTAAAACATTACCCTTCCTCTAGCACAGTTGAGTAATAACATGTCATCATATCATCATTCTACAAGTTCCCAATAATGTCATAGAAAAATATCTACCATCTTTCATACACATTTGATTACACAAAGTAAACGTTCTGTGCTATCATAATATACAACCACAATAATGTAAAAATGAACCTCTTTATGAAGTGGAAAAAATTGCCCTCATTATTTCAAGTTGAACGTACGCTATTCTTCGTAGAAAAGAGAAGTTTGAGATTCTGTAGTAGTTTATAGGAGTTGAAGTGATTTGAATTTGAATGGGGGTTTATAAGGTTACGGACAGTGGAAATTCGGTAAGCGAAAGTGTTTGATTGAGGATAATGATGTGGTTCAGTCTATGTTGGCTACGGGGAATGTTTTATTGCAGCCGCTTTCTATCACGTTCTCTCATGCAGTTCTCATAACTAATCTTTTCAGAGAAAATCCTCACTCATTGCGAGCATGCAAGCACAAAATTCTCATAGCAGTAACTGATGGCCACGGGAGGTCGATCTTTTAGCTTATCGCACCTAGCACCAAGCATAACGTGCTGGCACACTTTTTTGTACTTAACCCCCCACATGATTATAGCACGCACGGTCGTGCTCTAATTCAAGTGGTCCCATGTGTTTACAGCACGCATGGTCGTGCTCTAAAAAAGTCGTCCTATTGGTCGCGGATTTTTTACGTTTTGTTTTACTTAAACCAAGAAACGAAAGTAGTAACTATTAGAATAGTTCATATTCTATGCAACTAAATCGTTTTAGAAGGGTGAGGGAAACGAAGCGTGCCAAAAAATATTGAAATATAATTATCTGTGTCTCAGTTGCGAAAGCGTCCGCCATTGTTGTGTTTTGTTCCGCGATCTTTATAATAAAAGTTGTCTTGTGGTAGAAACCAGTGAATATTTTATAAAGATACTTATATAGATTTACTCAGAAATAAATAAATATTAATTGTGAAGTGACATTATTCGTGACAAAGACAAGAAATACAGTGATAAAAGTCAAAAACTTTTAAGAACGGCTATTTCTACCCTTGAAACTTGCTATTTTCGTAATAGTTTTATGATAAATATTCTTTTAATAGTTATGAAAGACATAAAAGTACTCAGATTATTTATCTGAAAACATATTTTAGCAATTAAATACTAGTATTGTTGTACGTTTTCACTGTTATCGTGTTTCAAATGGTAAATAATTCACAGCCGCAGTGTTCGCTACAGTAACATGGCGGCCCGGCACGGCGAACTTTTTGTTACGCGTTCGGATTATAATTTTTTTAGTGGCGTTAGATTCATTTGTTACAAATAAATAATGTATTGTGTGAAAACCTAAAGGTATATGTGATAATGTTTTTGTGTATATGAACCAAACAAGTAATGAAATTCATTAATATGTGATGAAATGTTTGTGCGAACCAGTGAAAAATAACAAACTTCTAAGTTTGTAAGCTTGTTTTGCCGGAAAGGTGAGTATTTAGTAGTAATTTATGTTATTATTATCATAGCTGATTTTATAACCAACACAATGATATGCAATTTATGTGATATAATTATATTAAGGTGTCATAATTATTTTTTTTCCGGTAACCTATGCCAATGAAAATTTGCAGCAACGTGACCCTTTGCACTTGTGGCACTTTGCCTTTAGTTTGATCGCACCTCAAGGGTTAAACAAAAATGTACTACGAGTATATAGTATAAGGCAGAACTAGACGTTCGTTCCTTTTGAAGTGACGAAATTTACATAAAACTACTACTATGATGTACTTATAACCAGGTGTATACTACAAATGGCAATACTCGGTATATATGCAAAGTAGCTCGCTTGGCTAAACGGACCATCTAGGGTCGGTACATATCTGATGGAAAATGCGTCGAGCGTATCTGCATCGGTCACGTCTTTTCCGTCAAATTAGACCTGTCACATTACGCATCTAGTCAGATTCTGCGTTCAGCATCTACAGTGCGCTTGCGTTTTGTGATATTGAATTCTAAACGCCCAACGCGTCACTAAAAATACACATGGTGCGTGGCGCGCGCGACGTCGACCGTCAATTCGTTGACGGAAACGGAACAGACGCCGGCGCCGCCGTACGCTCGACGCACTAACGCAACATTGGTTAGGTGAGAAGGGTTGAATGTTTTATTATTTATATATTTGTCTGTTTTGGCGTTACGCGACCGATAATATGCGACGCATTTTCCGTCAGATATGTACCAACCCTAACAGGGATCAGGGGCCAGAAAAGTAGGAGGAAACATAACTGACTTTTAAATAAGGATTGAATTTTATATATCAAGTTAATCTAAAACTAAATATCATCATAAAACAATATTGTCAACCCTTTTCCCTGGGTGGTAATTTCTCTCAAACGTTAAAACCATATTTCAAAGAATTGACGTAAGGCTTTAGAATTCAAAAGAGAGATGTAACTGAGATTCAAATGATAAACTACATTCATGCAACAAACCTTCAGATTTCAATTACGTTTAACGCGAACATTTGATGAGCAGTCTCGCAATATCACACTAGTTTAAATGAAACGTTTGTCAGTAAGAAACATAAAGCCATCACAGGTCAACTTACAATAGAAATATGTTCCTCATAATTCTATATGGTTACTTATTTAGACATAAAATTCTCATTTTACATTTTATATCAATAGATTAACGTAAATATAATATGGTATAATATTCTACTTCATTCACACAACACCACCTAGTCCCAAACAGCAAGCAGAGCTGGTACTATGGCTACTGATCAATCAAATGGATAAACATACATATATATTATATACTTCTTTTTTGTAAATACATACATATTATACATAGACACATCCAGACCGAGACATCCATGTTCACGCACACAAATGTTTAAGATGAGCGGGAATCGAGCCTGCGACCTTCGGCATGGCAATCGTTTACACTCCCGCCACGCCACCGAGTCATCTCTATATACATATTATATCTAAAGATTAACCTACATATATTACGTAACGTTCACTTAAAGATTACCTTTGGGTACACTAAGCGTGATATCAAAAAGTAATGTATGCATAATAAAGTCATAGTACTAATTACTATTGGGTACTATATAGAGTCATTATGCAAACTGCACTTTTTATAGTTAGTAACGCTGAGTAATAAAGTGTACTAAAAGCTTGCGTTGTTTTGTATAGTAAAGCTTTTTATATAGGTACTATAGTATAATAGGATATACATAACATAAATTAAATGCGGTGTATTCTCGTCATACTCATATACATTTAACGAATTTGCAGTCTATATTACTCAAGGCAGCGATAGCCTAGTGGAGAGACAGACAGACTGCTACGCAGAGGGTCTGGGTTCGTATCCTCGGCGCGCACCGATGACTTTTCGGAGTTGTGTGCGCATTATTTTCATTTCATTTCATTAAATTGTTAATTATCGCTTGCTAAACGGTGAAGGAAAACATCGTGAGGAAACCTGTATGTCTGAGAGTTCCCCATAATGTTCTCGAAAGACATGTGTGTGAAGTCTGCCAACCCGCACTTGGCCAGCGTGGTGGACTATGGCCTTACCCTTCTCATAATGGAAACAGGCAAGTGCCCAGCTGTGGGACAGTATAAAGGGCTGATGATGATTACTCATATTATAAACGTGAGAGTTTGTGACGATGGATGGATGTTTGTTAGTCTTTCGTATAAGAATAACGGAACATATTATAATAAGAAATGTGGTAGCTACTAAACGTATGCTTTGGCGGCTTCACCCGCTTGAGCACACCTAAACGTTCACCAGAAATCACACTTTCTGTTGGTGAAACCTGTACATTTTTTTGAGCTAATCGCGTTTATACAGACAGGGAAAAAGACGTCTTCATTTTATTATATTTATAGATATGGGATAGCCTTCTTTCACTATAATCAACAACATTGCAGACGAAATCACTTAATTGTCCTGACATTTAATTTCCGATCCTGTTATCGCTGCTTCTTTGATAAGCTCTGAAAAGTAACTGGCTACGCGTAAAACTTATCAATTTTTTTTTTATGGTAATAGGCGGCTAACGAGCAGACGGATCGCCTGATGGTAAGCGATTACCGCCGCCCATGGACACAAGCAACACCACAGGAGTCACAAGTGCGTTGCCGCCCCTTGGGGTTGGGAAAAGGGATAGGATGAGGAGTGAGATGAGGGAGGAGGAATAAGGGGTTGGGCCTCCGGCACTCTCACTCACCGAACGAAATGCAACAGTTTAGGTACTGTTACTTTACGTCGATTTTCTGTGAGAGGGTAGTACTTCCCCGGTCGAGCCGGCCCATTCATGCTGAAATTAGCAATGCTCTACTACCGTGAAAAATAAAGGATTTCGCACGGTTTTCTACAGCGCTGACCCTTGCTTGACTTTTTGACAGTATTTTGACTTCTGATTTCCCCACATCATACCCCTGCAAGTCAGATCCTAGAAAGGGCAGCAATCATAACGGCCCTTGTTCGACACCTAATCTGACTACGGCAAGAGTAAAAAAACAATATTCCTTTTCACTTATATACCTAATGATAAATAGTAAATATTGCCTTACCTTCAATTTAATTGTCAAAAGTATACATAGTTGAAGAAAGTTGATTAGTACGCGGGCAATAACGGAGTAGAGAGTTTTAATTAATTACTGATAAAATTGTTTATTTAGCTATGTATGTAAATTAAGAGCATAATTATCAACCTTGCTATTGGGGTTTATAGGCCGCCCTAAGATCCCCGTTATGGCCTAACCTGTAATAAACTAATAGGGGGCAAGCTATTACCGTTAACCGGGCGTTGCTGTTTGCTTGCTCTAAAATCATTACTAAGTTTTTGGTTATCAGATCAGTAGCACACTTTTTAACTAGTTATTTTACATACTCAAGTTTGATCTATGGTATAATCTAGGCTCTTAGGAAATGTCGCCTTGAATACGAAACTTATACCACGCCAAAAAGTACCAGTAAAATATTTTCACACTTTCGCGATTGTTAAGCGAATGGTAAGCATAATAATATTATTGTGACAAGAGCGAAACGAAATGTAAAAAAATGAATGCCAAACACGTATTTCTGGCAGACAGTGTCGAGGTATATCGATTGTTCCGTGCTCATAGCTGGTGTAACCCATGTTAAAACGACTAGTACCTAGATGGTATTTCATCATCATCAGCCTTTAAAAGCTCACTGCTGGACTAGGCCTCTCCTTTGAAAGGAGGAATTGGCCTACTAGGTATACTACGCTGGCAAAACGGGTTGAGTTTGTATCAAGTTTTCCTGCTTTTACAGTGCTGTTCTCTGCATAATATGCTCCCTCTGTTGACTCTTACGACACCCATACGATGGTATTTACTTGATTATAATTTTTAAGTAGCAAGACTTAGCTTGCGGATACGCCCGCGTGAGTTGTACTCCTAAACCTTCCTCAGTAATCAAGCTATCTATTGGTGTAATCGTACAAAAATCCGTCCAGCAGCTTTTGAACTTATCTCCTCCATACATAAAGACAGGGCGGTTCGGGGACTTCATTTATATTATATAATACTAGCTGACCCGGCGAACTTCGTACCGCCATATATTTTTTAAAATATTCGCAATTTTTCCGTGAATCTAAACCATTCTCAAGTCCCCATGAACACACTTAAAAAAATCATCAAAATCGTTTCAGTCGTTTAGGAGGAGTTCAGTAGTTCACACGCACACAAGAAATATGTATATAAAGACTAGCTTTTGTTCGCGGCTTCGCTCGCATAAATTCGGGGTTCTATAGTTATAGTATATCATCTATGTTCGGCGTAACACAAATCTCCTTAATTGCGCGGATACTTCTATAAATTCCGTTTTAACTGTTTAAGATTAAAGTAATTTGAATATATTTTCCTAAGATGAAACATCTACCCAAATCAGGCCAGTGATTTAATCATCTAAGAGTAACAAACAAACAGAAACTACTATTATCGTATTTTATATTGGCCATAGTACATAATATATATTTTCTAAATGCACTTCCTCGTATTACTTGGCAGTCAGCTAGGTACAATATTTTATTGAAGTCATAAAAAGAAATATTGTTTTGTCTGCATTACGATATTCAAATACAAACACAATCCACTATCTAAAAATTAAAACAATTTACCGCAAATTCTGTGCACACTGGCGTATATTTCCCCACATGAATAGTATTTATTTATTCAAGTTTAGCACACAATGTAACAGAAACAACGAATCGCTTTTAAGCATGACGAAGTGTGGGATTATATTGTTACTATAATTTACTAGATTACATCCTGTATGTGTGTCTCGGTGTAAGGTTGGGTCCAGAATAATTGTAATATTGCATCGGACCGGAATGCTTAACATTACCGCAGACTTAACATTGCTGAGCCAGATGGTATATTAGGATGCGGTATTGAGGAAAGCTCATTGATTTTAATTGTCAATAATCATAATATTAGGCTTACATTAGGTGATGGTATTTATGTGAATAGGCCAATCTACACTCAGTCAAATGTATGGCAAAATATGGCATGTCATGGTGAAAAGTAGCAGAAGACCGAGCAGTGGATTGTTTGGTATCGCTATATATTATGACATTGGAAACAAGTGTAGGTATGTCATGACACGAATTATGAATGCTGTGATAATGAGATAGCTAGTGCTCTTAAAAGCTTGCCACAAATACAAATACCGCAGTAAGCTGTTATTTGGTCACTCGCAAGCCGGTATATTTAAAAAAAGCTTTGGGTGTACAAATGTAGTGAACCGACCTAAACACTTTATGAACAGCCATAGTGCAAACTAACATTGTCTCAGTAATACATTATCTCTTAGAAAATAATCCAATCGCCTGCTGCGTTCATTAGAACAGTAGGTACGGCAACTAATGTCCTCACTTGGAACTCAATACACCAACAATATTTATAAAATGATTCATTATTTGGTCGTTAAACTTTGATACGAGAGGTTTTAAATGTCGTACTATACGCCGCGCCATCGCCATGACAAATTTGCCGCTTGACACTTCGCGAATATAATATGATTGAGATACGATAAAATATCCTCATATAGACACAGTTTTATGTAACTGACATAGCTACAAACATTCGATGTGAGTTTATCTACCATTGTACCATTTCCTGTTTTAATATAGATTAACTTACGTTGGATTTATAGTTTGACGTTTATACACACATATAATACGAACCAACATTGTCTACCAGACGGGTATAATTTAGAGACGAAAAGTCTGAATAAGATAATAAGAGCTCTTATTACAGATTGAGAGATCCAGTAATTTATTCATTCTGTTACGAAGTTACAATTCTGATCCCCAGAAGGTTTTCATTATTCAAGGTTTATTTCATTAGTTGATATGATTGTTGTTATTTGTGACATCTTATCCGGGACAAAAAGTATCTCAATGATCCGTGTGAAGGTAATTTAGTCAGTAGTCGATAGTTATTATGTCACACTTACATCTTTTGAGATGATTGCCCTTCACGGGAAGCTTACCATGAGGCTGTCTAAAGATAATTTGACAGGCTAATTAATTATATAATACCTTTCATAATACCGCCTATGTCTAATAATTATTATACTTTTGAGCCTGTATCTAAGGCCATCATTCAACGTTCCTAACTTATCAATAAGACTATTTTTGTCTGATAGTAAGTTCTCTTATCCGCACTAATGAGCTATTAACATTAGACTACGTAATGCCTGCTAATGTAGCATACAGAAAATACTAGATTCCGGTAATATCAGTCTATATTTCGTGGGATTAGTTCCGTTGCTTTGTAATGAGAACAGTGGTGTAACAAACCGGCATGGATTTATGTGTAACTAGCGTTTACTCGCCACTTCACTGTTTGGTTTGTCCTTTTTAGGGTTCCGTAGCCAATTATGGTAAAAAAAGGAAACCTTATAATTTCACCATATCTGTCTGTCTGTCCGTCCGTATGTCATAGCCACTTTTTGCCGAAACTATTGCGACTACACATTTGAAAATTGGTAGGTAGATGTTATCTGTGAACCGCTTTACGACATAATACAAAATTAAATATTAAGGGACCCATACATCAAACAGATTGCAAAAAGTTTTTTTTCGTTCATGATGTATACGCGGGGTATCTATATAAAGATCTTTAAAAATGAGATGGAGACTCGTCTTACTGAGAGAAAAGTCTTGTAAACAAAGCTCACATTCGTATATTGCATATTACTTGAGGTTTCAACCGATGCAACAAAAAATGAAACAAACGATATCCTCTCAGTACGAGTAAGTAAAGTTGTTAGTTCCCATGAAAGGCAAGGGAAACTTAACATCAAAACCAAAACCAGTCCCCGCGTCAGTCCTTTACACGAGAACACTTAGTCGTGTTGTATATAATAATAACATTACCGCTACGTAGATAACGTGTAATTGTCTTTAATACAATGCTCTACCTTAGCTCTACCGTAAGTCTCTACAAAAGGAGAGCCATTTGAATTTCATTCCAGCACGCTTAACGTGCGCTCTATTTTTCTAAAGAGATTGTTGTCATATCTTAGAACGCCTGAGGGGCGTCCATTTTTAGAATTCCAGGTATTTCTGATTCAATTATCATTAGGCTCTACGGTCTTTGTTCAGTCGTAAATCTTGGAATGAAATGATAATATTGATTGAATTCGTCTACAATCTTATTTCAGTTTAGTTTGAGAATAAATGTTTCGTAAAAGTGTCAGTCTGGTGAGGTAAAATCGCTTTTTCATAAAATTGGAGGTGTTTACCTCCTGAGTAGACGGATCACCTGATGTAAGTGGTTACCAACCATAAGTGTGTTGTCGGCCTGGATGGCAAAAGGAACAGAGTAGGACGAGGAAGAGGGGAAGGTACCATCTACATTACTTCGAAATAAAAAAGTATGTGAGAAGTACCCATGTCGTGTCTTTGTAATAATAATGATGGTAAGAATTATTTAGATTATGAATTAGGGGCCATGTCAAAGAGCTCAGATATTTACATAGAGGCGCATTCCTATGGGCGCTCTGAAGACAAACTTTCTGTGACCCAAATTGCCGCTTGGCAGCGTGGCAGTCACGCTGTGACAGCTGTATCTACGAGAGCAAGAGAGACGAACGTTCCTCGAGTGTATCTTAACTGCAACAGCAAGAGAGACGGAGAACGACGACAGCGCCGCTAACGGCGCCAACTACAGTCCCCACTTGGAATCGGCACTCGAAATCCTTAAGAAATGCTCTTCTATGTAAATCTGTATTCATTGGCCATCTGAAGCACAACTTTCAAAGTATGGACTGTCATAACTCAAATCATTGGTAATTATTGTCAATCCATCTAAAATGCTTCAAAGTTGTGCATAAAATATTTTCCAGTAATTGGTGTTAATATTTTTTTAGGTATTTAACATTGATCTGTATATTAACTGGATTATCAAAGAGCGCGTAGCTTTGTTGCCATGTATTATAGGTTCGTGGACCTATTACTAACACATTTTCATTAAGTGTAAAATTTGTCGACACGAAAAGACAACGATCGTAAAAAGGGCAAATACGCAGTGAAATATTGCAAATTACGTTGATAAAGAGGCAGGATATTTAATTTCACGCTTATGTTAATTGTTTATTACGAAATTTTGTTGTAAATTACAATAAAAATCGCAAAAAAAACATTTAACTTCACGATGTTGTCAATAAATAAAATTTTATATTTCCCATTTTTACGGAAGTTTCGTATCTTGATGAGCTTCGTTATTTGGTACCGGAATAATAGGACTCATTCCTTGTTTCCTAATAAGACTTTTTGCTCCTATAATACGAAACAGTAAATTATTATTTTAATATTTTTTGTTCAAATTTTTTTCTTATAGATTTAATTCCTTTATTTTTAATGAGAAATCGACGAGATACACTCAACAACAAAATACCTTAAAATATTTTTATTTACAACATTTAATATTAATAATAAAAATCATTTATGGCATCAAATATGGTAAAGTACAGTTGTAACAAATTTATGTAGTTCCACATATTTGGCCGTTACACAGCATGCAACAATTGTTTAAATAAAATTATTTTTAAATAAAAAAGAACCGACTTCAAAAACACTAAAGAACTAAAAAGCAAAAAATAATTGGTTATGGAGCAAAACTTTTTGGAGTCGGTGCCAAGCCAAGTATTTCTGATCTCACTATAAAACCTCTACACTTTTTATAAAACTTTCTTTGTTGATAGAATAGGTAGTTTGTAATTTAGTAACTTTTTGCGTAAGGGCTTGGCACCGACTCCAAAAAGTTTTGCTCCATAACCAATTATTTTTTGCTTTTTAGTTCTTTAGTGTTTTTGAAGTCGGTTCTTTTTTATTTAAAATAATTTTATTTTTTGCTTTTTAGTGGTATACTAATAAAAAAATTGTAATAGGTGGTAAGTAGGTACACAGGATAGTGTAGGTGGTACATGATGGGGAGGCCTTCCTTACTTGCCTCAATTCTGAAATGTAGACCTGTAACTTTCTATTGCTGCCTGCCTACAATTTCAAGTATATTTTTTGTTTTCAACAAGCCTAAACACGTTCATTTCAGTTCCATCATCAGATCCCAAACATCATCCAGTACCAAAGTGTTTGCCAAGACAAAACAAACGAGCCTAAACTCGATGAGATTGCGTTATTGTATTACAAAGATACCATGGCCACCTTCCTGCTCTATCATCAGACTCTGGAAAACATTCAGCACTAAAGTCCGTGTAAAGACAAATCAAACGAGTCCAAACTCAATGGGATTGCGTAGTTGTATTACAAATATCCCATGGGTACCATCCTGCTCCATCATCAGAGTTTGGAAAACGGTCAGCACTAAAGTCCATGTAAAGACGAATCAAACGAGCCCGAGCTCAATGGGATTGCATTTTTGTATTACAAAGATCCTATGTGCCCGGTAGATGGCAATAGGCTCGCCCCCTATTAAATTGGGACCTAGACATAACTGGCGAAATATGGGAGTGTGTACACCTCTGCCTACCCCTTCGAGGATAAAAGGCGTGAACCTATGTTATGTTATGTTAAAGATCTCATGGCCACCTTCCTGCTCCATCATCAGACTCTGGAAAACATCCAGTACCAAAGTCCATGTAAAGACGAATCAAACGACCCTAAACTCGATAAGATTGGGTTGTTGTATCAAAAAGATCTCATGGTTACCTTCCAGCTCCATCATCAGACCATGAAAATCCTCCAGCATCAAAGTCTATATAAATACGACTCAAACGAGCCCAAACTCGACGGCATTTGGTTGTTATCGTCAAATCGCTTCAAGTGTGCTTATATAATTTCAAGAGTTCCTTCGATTTTTCAGGATTCCATGATCAGATAATGACCTGATGATCATGGGACCAACTGGAAGGTATACTCTTTCAATCCAAACAAGAATTTTTGAAATCGGTCCAGGCGTCTAAGAGAAATCGGGGAACATACATAAAAAAACAAAGATTCCGACGAATTGAGAACATCCTCCTTTTTTTGAAGTCGGTTAAAAATCATGAAGAATATCACAATCATAATAGACACATTATTATAAAAAAATATATTTATCAATAGAGATATTCCAACAAGTAGTGAATTATTAAAATCTATACCTCACTGAACGCTCCAAGTTATAAAATTTGCATCTGTTTTTTTGTAGAAACTCTTCTATAGAGTAATAGCATTCGTCAATTAACCAATTACGCAATGCCGTGCAAAATTCGTTGTATGGAAGTGATGTTATAGCACACGGTAAAAAGTTATAAATTAATGTAGCCATGGAAACGCAGCTTTTCCTGAAGAGTTCCAACTTAGGAATCGGGATTTCATATTGAACTTGATTAATCGTTCGTTTATTTACGTTATTCCTGCTTTCAATTAACGAAGAATTGCATCTCAAAAATTTTGCGATTCCATAGATATAGATAGTAGGGACGGTTAAAATTTTATGTGATGTAAATATAGGCCTACAAGAATCGCTCCAATTAATATTAAACATTGTACAGATACACTTTTTTTGAGCAATAAATATTGGCGATAGGTCAGTGGAGTTTCCCCAAACAACTATACCATAACGGATTAATGAACATATCTGAGCGTGATACACCATAAATGCAGTTTGCCTAGATGCAATATCTTTGACGTTTCTTAAGGCAAATACAAATCGATTAATTTAATGCTAAGTTCTTCAATATGAGACTTCCACGTTAAGTGTTCGTCTAAAATGACACCTAAGAACTTTGCACTATTTAGTTGCATTATATTCTTACTTTTTAGAGCTTTAATTGGTTAAATTTATTTTGTTCATTTGAATTTCTACACAATTTGGTACTCATTTTTACACGACTGTTCAAAAAAGGTGTGTTATATTTTTAGGGTTCATTTATTTAACAATGTATGTAAGTATGGGTGCTTCTTTTTTCCGTTATATTTTCGGGGAAAACATTTTTACAACTGATTTTGTATTTAATAAATAATAACTAAAGGCATTTACACTGCCGACTTAAACTCTCGTCGAAAATTAACGATTAAAAGTGCGAGAAAAAAATTCTTAGCCTTATTTAAAATATTTCTAGTAAAAAATAATAACTCAAGCTTACAAAGCACAGGAGACGAGAATAAAAAAGACAAAAATTCTTTGAGCTCGTTCCGCAAAATTTAATTTCAAAAGCTCTCTCATATTCTTGGGGAAATGTCCCCATCACGGTAAACGACAAACGCAGTACAGATTTGATTAAATGTTTCACCGCCAAGTACTGTCGTAACTATAAGTCTTAAAAACAAGGCGGATGTAGTGCGCTCTTAAGCTTTTGTTTATGCATGTACAGTCACGCTCAGCGCCCTTAGAAAAGCTTCTTGTAAAGGTGGAGCTATGCTTTGTTCTATTAAATTTTGGGAGGAATGTCTTGTGGTATGTTGTGACTTATAAAGTGAGCAAGTTATTTGTGAAAGTAATTGAACAGTAAGTGATTTACCTAGGTCTATTCAAATCAACGTCGAATGTGCATAGAAATAGGGTAGTTTCCAGGGTCAAAATAATTACATTTTATTTAGTCCGTATTTTAGATTATAAAAAAAATATTGGACACGTATTTTTTTCTTTTTTCGATTAAATAAAAAATAAAAAAGATATAGCCCATTAAAGTTACGTGTGACGTCACCTAGTGCGAAAAAATGCAGCACGGTGTGACGTTATACGTAACTTTAATGAGCTATATCTTGGTCAGTTTTGGTTTAATTAACAAATAAAAAATACGTATCGCTTATTTTTGAATAATCTAAAGGACGGACTTATAATTTTTTTTTGTGTCAACTTGCCTATTATGTAGTAGTTTCGACATTCACATTTAGTGATACATTAAGGCATTATTATTGCTTAATGATTAAGCAATAAAAATGCCTTAAAATAATCAAATATATTTAGTTTAATAAATAAACTCTCTAAGTTTTCAAGCCTAAATCTTTTATAAACTATAATTGCAAATGAGACAAATGTAAAACATAATCAATCTTAAGAAATCCGAGCAGATAGCTGAGAAGCATTAAAGACCAATTGTAATATAGTTGTATAAAGTAGTTAAATAAAATTATTTAGCATTGTAAAAGATGTTATAAGAAAACCGTAAAAACCTCACTTACAATTGGAAGAAAGAAAATCTTAATAATATCTCAAAAAATGTATGACTAACCAATAAAATAATTAAACAGAAATATTTCCTCGTATTTCATCTTGCACCGAGCATCGTCGCGGAGAGACTGATGACGAGCGAAACGTCGGAAACAAATAGGTATTTATACCTTAAATAAGTTGAGTTAACGCGATTAAGACCCGCTAAATTATTTTGTATGATGTAAACAAATCGCGAAAGAAATATGTTCATCACGACATCGATATATTTAAAACCACAATGGCTAACCAGGAACTGAGAACCGATGATAACAAAACTGATTGAGAATCTCATTTTCACCCCGATCAGAGCATTGCGGTAAGCCGACATTTAATAATATTTATTTTATAATTTAAAAGCTTTAGCCTTAAAAGCTTGACGCAGGTCAGGAGTGAGAAAAATTTTGACGCAGGTCGCTTTCACAGAGACAAATTAAAACAAAGCATCTAAATGAGAAATAAGACGTGCGTTTACTAAACAGGAGACGTGCAAGAATGAGTTGAGTTAAGCATCTTAGCAGACAGCTGCAGTGAGTTATGGTCCTCTCAGCACCGGTAGAAACGTCTGTAATAATTTAAGTGACGTCATATAGGAGTAAATATATGAAAACACCAAAATAGTTTGCTTTTGTTCCAAACATTTGCTTCAGTGATTTGTAAGTTTTGATATTCTGTTGATATAAGTTTGATTTCTGCAGTAATATGAGAATAAAGATAATTATGTATCTTTACAATAAATTTTAAATCATTGTTTATACTACTCTGGCAAACAAAATGTCCCAATAAGCGGCAATAGGCTCGCCACCTATTACGTGGGATCAAAACACTGGCGAAAAGTGGGCGTTTAATATGCCTCTGCCTACCCCTTCGGGGAAACAGGCGTGAGTCTATGTATGTATGTATGTATGTTTATACTGAAAGTTATTTTACTCGTACACGTTTTGGCTATATACCTACGTATATTACGTAGATATATATATATGTATCATAGACACATACAGCAATATGTACGAGTAAATAGGAGACGGCAAAAAATTAAAATAGCCGCCCGAAATACGTTTTAAATTGGCCTTCAACTTGAAAGTACTTAGTATACTTAAATCCTAAAACAAAACCCTGCATTATTGAGGTGTTTCAGTAAAGCAAAAACTGCTGTATTTTAAACCTAATATAAAAACTAACCTCTAAGAGAAAACTAGGTCAACTTCAATGTTCAATGCATTACACTCTCACATTATGTTATCGAGGCTATTTACTTTGGCATTACCAACGCTATAACTATTTTCTTCTCAACATTGAAAGCACGCAGTTTTGGCACTTGTGAAGTAGCAGGAATAGCAAACATTCTGGGAACTTGAAAAGAATTTGTGCAGAACTACGTTGAAAGAAATTGAAAACAAATAATGCATTCCAAATTCACATGGTAACGTATGACATATTATCAAATTTGCGCGTTTACAATATCCTGTACCTAAAGGTGCAAGTTAATAACCAATGACACAATATTATCGATTTTAAACTTTCGCGATTTGTATACATCATACAATACTATTTAGCGCGTCTTAGTCGTGATAATTAACTTATTTAAATGCATGAATACATCTTAATATTTTGTTTATTAAAACACGTCTTATTCGCGATATTTAATTAATTAAAAGGTATAAAACCTATGTTTACCGACGTTCGATATACGTCGACGATCGTGAAGCGGTTGAAATAAAAAAACATAAAAATTTCAACCGGGAGGATGGATACAGACTGTCTACAACTTGGAATCCGGTAATCAACAAATGTAAACCCCGCCGCAGTAACACAGCTCATCAGTGTGTAGTCGTCATAAGTGTTGTGTGTCAACGTACCGACAGTGCGGATAAAATAAAAATAAAACAAGTGAGGGTAGCTGCCGAAACCCGCACTTTGGAAGGTACTGCTACCGTTAGTAAGTAAGGCGGCATCTTTCGTGAAAGACTCTCGCCATTTTATCGACATCATTAAGAGCGTGAAAAAGGAATCAGACGAAGTGATGGTAAGTTTTGATGTGGAGTCACTATTCACCAATGTTCCAGTTCAGGGTTGCTTTGAGGTCGTTGAGAGAAAATTAATTCGGTCTGTCTAACGAATACGCCGGTCTATTGAAGAATTGCTTGGAGGGTAACTACTTCATATATCGTGGACAACATAACCTCCAGATCGACGGAGTGGCAATGGGTAGCCCAGTAGCACCAGTGATGGCCAATATCTGGATGGAACACTTCGAAGAATCCATAGACATGCAGGCTTCAAATGTAACATAGAAATTTCAACCGGACGGATACAGACTATCGACCAATTGGAACCCAGTCATCAACAAATGCAAACAACGCCGCAGCAACACAACTCATCAGTGTGTTGACGTCATAAGTGTAGTTTGTCGAAGTACCGACAGTGTGGATAAAATCAAAAATATCACAAGGACGGCGCTGAGCTGACATCAGTCCCTCTGCGTGCACGACCGTTGCAAGCCGGTAGAAACGTAAATTAAAACGCCTTTAAATAAGTAAATTATCGCGACTAAGACCCGCTAAATAATATTGTATGCTAAATGATCATCAAAATCATCATCATCCACAGCCCGACTGTGTCTACTGTTGAACATAGGCCTCCCTTGATGTTGCGCTTTCCCACGATCTTGTGCTAATGTAGCCCAGGTTCACCTCGCGATCACAATAATATCTCTTTTGCAAGCATCATTTGTTTTAAAATAATCTTGACGCTGTGTCTCTGTCAGGTTTTGATTCGTTATGAAATAATCCTGACTCGGTGTCAAAGTCAAAATCATTTATTCATTTAGGCCACAAAGTGACGCTTATGGACATAAAAAAAATTATTACTAGATGATTCTACATTTACATTTACTGCCACGTTCGCAATGCAATAGGGAGAACCACGAGAAAGAAGAGGCAATAAAACTCATGGCCATGCTTTTTAATCGTCAGTATAATGGTTTTACATGTTGTCTTTGTAAGGAGATGCAACTGTTTTACATTGTAAGTTATCTACTAATGCAAAACGCCACTCCAGTGGACGGTCGGTGACAGTCGGTGCCAAGCCAAGTATTTCTGATCTCACTATAAAACCTCTACACTTTTTATAAAACTTTCTTTGTTGATAGAATAGGTAGTTTGTAATTTAGTAACTTTTTGCGTAAGGGCTTGGCACCGACTCCAAAAAGTTTTGCTCCATAACCAATTATTTTTTGCTTTTTAGTTCTTTAGTGTTTTTGAAGTCGGTTCTTTTTTATTTAAAAATAATTTTATTTTTTGCTTTTTAGTGGTATACTAATAAAAAAATTGTAATAGGTGGTAAGTAGGTGCACAGGATAGTGTAGGTGGTACATGATGGGGAGGCCTTCCTTACTTGCCTCAATTCTGAAATGTAGACCTGTAACTTTCTATTGCTGCCTGCCTACAATTTCAAGTATATTTTTTGTTTTCAACAAGCCTAAACACGTTCATTTCAGTTCCATCATCAGATCCCAAACATCATCCAGTACCAAAGTGTTTGCCAAGACAAAACAAACGAGCCTAAACTCGATGAGATTGCGTTATTGTATTACAAAGATACCATGGCCACCTTCCTGCTCTATCATCAGACTCTGGAAAACATTCAGCACTAAAGTCCGTGTAAAGACAAATCAAACGAGTCCAAACTCAATGGGATTGCGTAGTTGTATTACAAATATCCCATGGGTATCATCCTGCTCCATCATCAGAGTTTGGAAAACGGTCAGCACTAAAGTCCATGTAAAGACGAATCAAACGAGCCCGAGCTCAATGGGATTGCATCTTTGTATTACAAAGATCCCATGTGCCCGGTAGATGGCAATAGGCTCGCCCCCTATTACATTGGGACCTAGACATAACTGGCGAAATATGGGAGTGTGTACACCTCTGCCTACCCCTTCGAGGATAAAATGCGTGAACCTATGTTATGTTATGTTAAAGATCTCATGGCCACCTTCCTGCTCCATCATCAGACCCTGGAAAACATCCAGTACCAAAGTCCATGTAAAGACGAATCAAACGACCCTAAACTCGATAAGATTGGGTTGTTGTATCAAAAAGATCTCATGGTTACCTTCCAGCTCCATCATCAGACCATGAAAATCCTCCAGTATCAAAGTCTATATAAATACGACTCAAACGAGCCCAAACTCGACGGCATTTGGTTGTTATCGTCAAATCGCTTCAAGTGTCCTTATATAATTTCAAGAGTTCCTTCGATTTTTTCAGGATTCCATGATCAGATCATGACCTGATGATCATGGGACCAACTGGGAGGTATACTCTTTCAATCCAAACAAGAATTTTTGAAATCGGTCCAGGCGTCTAAGAGAAATCGGGGAACATACATAAAAAACAAAGATTCCGACGAATTGAGAACGTCCTCCTTTTTTTGAAGTCGGTTAAAAAGGCTTAGCACACGGTCATTCAGTGCAAATGACGTGCGCGGGGATTAATTTAAACCAGCAAGAGTTAGTGTACTGGTTTTCTTTTAGATTTATTTTGAAATTTCTCTTCAGGGTGTTATTTTTCAACTTTTAACCGGAACGTTGTGCTAAAATTATGTGGTGTGGCTGACACGGACGTGTAGTTTCAAAATTTATAAATTACTAGCTTTCGGCAGATTTCGGCTTGCGATGGAAAGGTAATTTTATATCAAAGAACCAAACAATAAAAGGCCTTATTTGTATTCTTTGCATTTTTGTTTACAGTAGAATGTGCTGTCTCCTCCATTGCCTTAACAGGCTAGAAGGAAGGCCTAATGTATTTCACTCTACAGGTGTTAAAAAGCCACTAAATACCACCGGTGATTTTAATGAATAGAACCCTTTGACTGAGAGAAAGTCTCAGTTATTCCTCCAATAGTCTGACGAACGGTATGAAATACCGTGAGAATAAAAATAAGTTATTATCTTACCCAACACTTTTAAAATTAGATCTAATGCCTGTCATTTTACATTAAGTTATATTAAAATAACTTATTCCTTACGTAAAAATAAACGCGATGTTACACAGACATCGTCCTCAACCTTAAATCTAAGGATAGTAATCATGAAATTAATTGGTTTCGAGTCCTCCTTTTTTTTGCCATATTTACAAGACCTTAATCCAGCTTTATTTAGAAGTAAATATATTTGGAGAGGTTTAAGGAAGATTCTATTTAGTGTCAACTTAAGCCATCTTAAAATAAATGTTATGTTTACGCATAATACGTTTAGCTATATGTAGATATGAAGATTTTAATTTGGTCCCATATTAATAAGTACTCTATACATCATTATCGTTAGCTTAGTGCTATCGAGGTTGTATGTTGTATAGTCTGAGATACATTTTTTTAAGCTATATCTCCTGCACTTTCCACAATCTTTGGTCTTAGTCCTTTTCTAAAACATAAACCTCATTACGCAATAAAAATGCACCAACATAAATTTCTGCTCAATATCTTATTTTTTCTGTCAAAATGAGAAATATCCAACAATCTTCTATGCTTAAGCAAGTTTTGCGAATACCGTTCTGTCTTCAGAAAGGAGCTTAAAATATTATGTGCGTAAATATTAGTATGACTGAAACGAGAAGACACGGTTCCGACATTTAGACATAATTTTCAACTAAGTGCCTTCATTATTATTGTAATATCTTTTGAAGAATGGATGGGGAAAGGTATTCGTTTATTCTAAAGTTTAACGCGTGAAGCTTTTAAGATAAATTAGATGTACATTCCGTTGTGTTGGCTTGATGATCGCATGTTCATTTACAAAGTGTTTATGCCACGTTGATGATAATTTTTAATTATGCTCAGATTACAATTGGTACTCATGTTACAATGAGCTGCATTTAAAGACAGAGTACTTATCTTCTATGAAGCGAGTAATATACAATATCTAAGAAGTAAGTCTGACTGTCTTTAAGAAGCAACTAAGTAAATAATTTTAATTTTAAAAGTTTAGGAACCTTCTTGATCTAGATCAGGTATAATAAGATCACTAAAAAAATGTAAGGCCTTCTCTTTTTTTTAAAGATCATATTATACCTGATTTATATTATATCTTATTATATCTAACATTGGTCATGCGTGTTCTTCAAGCGTATGCTCGGCGTTCACCCGGCGTGATGTCAGCCCAGAGTACACGAGAAATGTACCATGAACAAATTATATCCTAAAAAGAGATGACCTAATTCTAACATATCATCATACCTATAAACCGTATTTTGATATCTCATGTCAGTCTCCCAAATGACTAAATGATAAAAGTTGCTATAATAATTCATAATAAACCAAATTACTAGTTTTAGTAATGATCAATCTTAATTGTTTAAAGCCCATTTGAATTATCGATTGTATTTTGTAGCAGAATATTAAGAAAATATAAACCTTAAAATTGTTACGTATTCGGTTATCAAATTTCAATGATTAATTACGTTGTCTTATCTAAAAACTTGTTGGGCGAGTTATTGCAGACTATGGATTCCGAAACTTATGTAATCTTAACTTAGCTAGAGGCATTGTTCTTAAATTACGATGATGCCTCATATATATCCCTCTCCGGTCTCTAAACTGGCATCACACACAAGTGATTACTTGTGTGTGATGCCAGTTTGCTATAATATGATTATATCATAACATCATTGTGGCGCTCATAGCGAGACTTGACTTTCCGTGCAGATTGGCAAAGTTAAGCAACGCTTGTACAGGTCACCACTTGTATGGGTGACCGTGTGTGGTATTTACATATGAGCGCTACCGTGCTTCAGAAGGCACGTAAAGGATTACAGCAGATATAACGATTTATGAGTATGTTATTCAACTTACAGAGCAGTACGAAACTCTATTAAAGATATAATTTCTAAGAAAACACACATATAATCAGAGCGAGTATTCTCAAATATCCTAAGCAGTTCAAAATTCAGGACGTTAATATATTACAGGCTTTTGAAAGGCTAGATACGCCTAAATCTGTCGAAGCAGATTGTGACGCGAACTTTAACAAATACATGTATAAATTAAGCTGTATAATCTGTTTATCGTAGCACGCGTAGTATGTTTTGACTTGCCGTTCGTAATGGATCGACAAAGTAAGGCAACATAGGCAGAGGTCAATATTCGGATGGGTGACCGCTTTTCGTGGCATTTACGTAGAAGTGCTACTGTGATTCGGAGGGTACGTTAAGCTGTCAGTCGATTTGGTTCTAGGACCCTGTCTCAGGACAGGAATTATTTAGCTATTTCAGACACCTTCGAGCGACATACAAGTTTCAACTGCGAACGGGCAATTTGAACGACCTCATTTTTTAAATCCAGTCATTTATTGATATTATATACATTCTTTTATTGAATTTGAATTTTGCAGCGCTGCAGAATATAAAATAGAAGCAAATGGTTTTAAAAGTAAAATCCTGAAATGACGAGATATTTCCAGTTCACAATCGATATATCTAACTCCGTAACTAGGGTAGGCCACACATTCACACAAAAAAGAAAACACGCATATCTCTATTGATAAAGTCAGACCAAGCTTATCACAAACAAAAATCACCAAAGCGTTTATTTAATATTCACTTTCATCATGATAATTACTTCACGCCAAGTAAGTTAAGATTCTATTGGCAACACTCCCTTTATTACGCTGAACACAGATAAAAAAGTCCACTTTTTTAATTTGATGCTTGTAAGAAAGCAACTTAATTCAATTAGCCAGCAAAATTAATTTCTTACTCGGGCAACTTTTTTTTAAGGTATACCAGGGACAAATTCGTCAAGAGTTTGAAAAACTAATTCTTATTCTATAGGTGTATCTTTGGAGCACATAATAAACGTTGTTATAAATTTTAATCTTAAGGCCGTATACACACATGGCAAATTATTTGTTTCTTTTATTGATTATTAAACATTTTTCTTTAAAAGACAGACATAAAGAGTCAACTAACTTACACAAAATAACCGAATTCCGATTGGATCACACAAAGTGTTGCCACGTGTGGGGATCGAACGTACAACACACGGCGTATCAATAGGCATTGAGATAGTCCCTTAAGCCACTACGACACCTAAAATTATAACCTAGATCCATATTTTTACCAAAACATTTTCATGTACATAATATCCAACCAGGTAGAGTTACGTTTAATTTTGTACGTAAAATTAAATTCATGTACTACGTAGAGCTAAGTTTGAATATTTCTCGAGTGTTTGACGTCATCCAGTTCCAGTTTCTATGCTTATACTGAGAATCCAGATGTACAAACTCAATATTATTATTATTCAGACTAACTCATATTTACGGAGGTATTTACATTTTTAATATTAATATAGAATTTCCTATCATATATTTTGTACCACCAAAGTAATTAGTAATGTCTGTGATAAAATATAAGTTTTTAGAGAATGTTATAACACATAAATTGTAATACCATAATCAAATACTCGCTTTTCGTGTAGCCAGCTCTATTGCTATAGTTTTCAGACCACCTAAGGAGCTTCGACATGGCCTTACTATTCTTGCCCTGAACCAAGAACACCTGCTTTACGAGTCCCGCAAAGCACGGTAACGCTCTGATGTATACTCCACAAGTGGGTCACCCATCCAAGGGGCGACTTGCTCAAACGTTGCTTATCTTTGCCGCCCTATTACGGAGGACAAGCCAAGACCCTATGAATGCTACACTTTAATCACACAGACAGATATACATATAGAACAGAGAGGATATGGAACATTTAAATGTCAAGCTATTTATAAAGAGCATTTGGATCGCGCATATTTTAAAAGGTTAACCCTAATCTTCGTATGCTTTCATTGTGAATTGGTGAAAATACGGAAGTATTCTTTATGAAAAAATAATTTCTATACTTACTACACGCAAGACCTTTTTTATGAATATTTGCCTAATATCACTCAGAGTCTGCTCATAAAAAAATCTTTTAGTCATCATCTTCTGCCGTGCAAACACCCACTTTTTTTTTCCTACGTTTTAATGGTGCATAGGGTTCCCACCAAGAACTTAGGGTCCCAAGCCAACCTCACCTGCAAGTGGTGCACCTGCCGATCAACGGACGAGGCTCTGGCAAACAAAATGTCCCAATAAGCGGCAATAGGCTCGCCACCTATTACGTGGGATCAAAACACTGGCGAAAAGTGGACGTTAAATATGCCTCTGCCTACCCCTTCGGGGAAACAGGCGTGAGTCTATGTATGTATGTACGTTTTAATGGACTGCACTAATTTAACTTGGTTTTATTAAAATTTATGAATTATTTACACCTGCTCGGCATTGACTCAAGGTTTCAAACAATACTTTTAAATATTTCGTCCTTGTGAAGGGTCAAATCGGTCATTGGCTTTTGTCCAAAAGAGCATGAAAATAAATTACTACCAGTAATTGTAGAATAAAACATTTATTTCCAGCTAATTGAAGACGGATACACAGAAACACAATATTTTCGTGAGGAAAATGATACCTGGGCTTTCAACAGAAATAGAAATAGCCTTATTTATTTTCGTGGACGTAATTCAAAACCAAGATATCATTAATCAAATAAAATGGTGGGCGTTTTGGTTATTGTTTTTATGGAACTTTGTCCGCCATAGTGACTGCCATAATTCTGTAGGTAGATGGTGTGTGGTTTTATCTTGTATATTAATATTTATCGTTCAAAATCACATGCTTAATACTACGACGTATACGTTTTAATATACGGGATGCATATTTATGATGTCTATCAAGAGTCTTATTTCTAGTTTTGCTTAGATTGACAACATTTTATCTATCATTCCTTGTCAGTTTGTGACTTGGTTGATTCATCTAAAAACATGATATTGATCAATAATGAAGTGACGTCCTGTAGAGACTTATGAATATTCATATTAATAATGATCTGACGTCTAACAGACCCGCAACACTAATGCTGACCTTACGTCACAGAGACAGCTCAGTCGAATGTGTTATCGTATCGCTAGTGAGCGTTCGACTGATTGATGGTCATACTAGATCCCGAAGGTACAGGGCCAGGCGCGGGGGTAACTTTAAAGACTTTAAAATAAAACTCATATTTGCTAACTCATCGTCTGTAAGACACCCACGTCAGTACTTAAAGTTTAAATAAACAGGTAGTGAATTAACTTCACACTTTTGAATCTTGACCTACTGCCATCAAGCGATTGTACCCATTCTGCAAATTATACCATGAATGTGATTGAAAGGCCCCGTTGAAAGGACTTTAAACAGGTATTTAGTCAAAGAATTCCTCTTTCATATTAAATGTGAGAGTGATATTATGCCGATATCTCAGAGCATTATTGATATATCCGAAATATCCGGTAATTAAAATAAAATAGGTAAATATATAAATATTTTTTAGAGACTTAGCCTTTCATAGTAATTGCTATTTAATGCACTTTTTAAAACATGCTGAACTTTGTTTATCGTACATAAAAGCTGTAGAATAATAAAGTAGAAAAACAAAAATACTCCAACTACATTTAAATCAAACTACTCCAACTAAAACAAATGTAAATCGTGGATCCACTTCAACAAGACCAAACTCATACCATAAGTCAAATGTATCTGTTCTTCAAACCCGCTGAGCACACATTCTTTAATCTAGCAAGACATTATAACATTATTTCTCACGTTCCCCAAGTAATTAGTACTGAGAATTCGCGTTACTTTAATGTGGCAGTGTGCTAGATTCGACGAAATTCGGTTAAACCTGTGCCACCAGAACACCCGCTATAAGGTTACATTGGCGTCAAAAATGAGTGAGGCAACTGAGAGATGAGAGAGAGAAAACATCCGCAAATAAAGAAACCAGACTTGGAAATAGCTGCCTTTTTTTGGTTGCAAGAAAGATACAGTGCTTGTGCGCTTGACACTGCGCTTAGTGCCGTGGATTCTATCACCAGAATACAAAACTCTAACAGTCTTATTAATAAACTAGGATTAGCGTCAGAACAACTTTACTCCAAGACTTAAGCCAAGATTAGGCAATTATGATATTAATAAACTAGCAGTAAGGACGGAGTTAACTATGCATAATTTACTCCGGGTATAAAAGTTACTCCGCGGAGACCCATGGTTTAACGCTGGAGTAAGCAAGGAGTGAGCATCTATTTGTCACGGGGTACGGAAGACTAGATCGAAACTTTACCTGAATACTAAAACATAAAAAATAAAGATTTCGAGTCGACAACATATATCTGCAAAATTCGGATTGTCGAGTATTTTGTTAATTTCTAATGCTTCTGACAGTATTAGAAATTATAATAATAAAAAAAGACAGAAAAGTCACTGTCACCGAATAACAGTCATGTTGAGTATCTACTATGTAGTTTGTATACCATGTGTAAATACTTCTTGCAGTTAGATATATTTCTTATCGGTATAAACAGTTTGTTTAAACGACAATGATTATTAAAGTATTCGTCTATTATGAGAGAATTTTGTTCTTCGAATTTACGCGAGCGAAGCCGCGGGCAAAAGCTCGTAGATTTATATTGTATTTCCAACTTTAATTGAGATTTATATACATAACCCAAATATATTTTCACATTTGTTTGGTGTTCGTTAGAGTACTTACTAGTATCTGATTTTGTAATTTTATTATTGTGGGTTAAAATTAATAAAGATTATTTCATTGAAGATTGCCAACCAACACAAACACTTGCCCTTGCAAAGGGTAGAAGTTTGTACGGCACAAATTTACCTCTTGGAAGTAAGAACGCATGCGCTATGATAATTGAGTGCGCTGTGCGCATGTGCGTATATCTGTCAGTACTGACACATCATACAATATAATGTCATATTGTGCACGGTGATTACATTATTCGCATATATAAACTAATAATTATATAAGTACTACGCTTAAACGGCTGAAACAGTTTTCTCTACTAATATTATAAACGCGAAAGTGTTTATAGATATTATTTATTAGATATTATATTGGACATGTATTGGAACATGGCTTTGACATTTGACTGTATGTAGATATAATACTAGGTTTATAGTGTCATGAATACCTACTGACCGATCTACTTTGTACCCAATAGTTTCTGAAGTCTTTAGAATAAGACGCGCGCGAAGCCGCGGGCAAAAGCTAGTTGTCAAATAAAAGTGTTTAATAAAAAGTTTTTATTCGACCAGTTCATTTTGTTCATTCTTTTTACTTTTAATATCAGTGGGTTGCCATAACGTATACCTTAATCTCAGGGTAAGAATAGTATTGTTACTCCGAACTTACTTCGTATTTATTAATACCGTTATTAACACGTAGCTATTCCATAACTAATCTAGAATTAACTACCCCCGGTGTTACTTTGGAGTAAGAGAAGAATAAGCATTTTTTATTAATAAGACCGTAACAGTCTTATTAATAAACTAGGATTACCGTCAGAACAACTTTACTCCAAGACTTAAGCCAAGATTAGGCAATTATGGTATTAATAAACTAGGAGTAAGGACGGAGTTACCTATTCATAATTTACTCCGGGAATAAAAGTTACTCCGCGGAGACCCATGGTTTAACGCTGGAGTAAGCAAGGAGTGAGCATCTATTTGTCACGGGGTACGGTAGACTAGATCGAAACTTTACCTGAATACTAAAACATAAAAAATAAAGATTTCGAGTCGACAACATATATCCGCAAAATTCGGATTGTCGAGTATTTTGTTAATTTCTAATGCTTTTGACAGTATTAGAAATAATAATAATAAAAAAAGACAGAAAAGTCACTGTCACCGAATAACAGTCATGTTGAGTATCTACTATGTAGTTTGTATACCATGTGTAAATACTTCTTGCAGTTAGATATATTTCTTATCGGTATAAACAGTTTGTTTAAACGACAATGATTATTAAAGTATCCGTCTATTATGAGAGAATTGCGTTCTTCGAATTTACGCAAGCGAAGCCGCGGGCAAAAGCTCGTAGATTTATATTGTATTTCCAACTTTAATTGAGATTTATATACATTATCCAAATATATTTTCACATTTGTTTGGTGTTCGTTAGAGTACTTACTAGTATCTGATTTTGTAATTTTATTATTGTGGGTTAAAATTAATAAAGATTATTTCATTGAAGATTGCCAACCAACACAAACGCTTGCCCTTGCAAAGGTTAGAAGTTTGTACGGCACAAATTTACCTCTTGGAAGTAAGAACGCATGCGCTATGATAATTGAGTGAGCTGTGCGCATGTGCGTATATCTGTCAGTACTGACACATCATACAATATAATGTCATATTGTGCACGGTGATTACATTATTCGCATATATAAACTAATAATTATATAAGTACTACGCTTAAACGGCTGAAACCGTTTTCTCTACTAATATTATAAACGCGAAAGTGTTTATAGATATTATTTATTAGATATTATATTGGACATGAATTGGAACATGGCTTTGACATTTGACTTTATGCAAGGCGATGTTATTATGTAGATATAATACTAGGTATATAGTGTCATGAATACCTACTGACCGAGTTACTTTGTACCCAATAGTTTCTGAAGTCTTTAGAATAATACGCGCGCGAAGCCGCGGGCAAAAGCTAGTTGTCAAATAAAAGTGTTTAATAAAAAGTTTTTATTTGACCAGGTCATTTTGTTCATTCTTTTTACTTTTAATATCAGTGGGTTGCCATAACGTATACCTTAATCTCAGGGTAAGAATAGTATTGTTACTCCGAACTTACTTCGTATTTATTAATACCGTTATTAACACGTAGCTATTCCATAACTAATCTAGAATTAACTACCCCCGGTGTTACTTTGGAGTAAGAGAAGAATAAGCATTTTTTATTAATAAGACCGTAAATGATCTACAACTTAATTTGAGTTTGAATGCTCTTCGGGTCAGTTGCTTTAAGATTCATAAAGTCCATCAAGATACAAGATGTGTGAGAGTTGTATTTAAGAAAATGGTTTTGAAGCGATTGGTGACTAGAAACAAGGGTGTTCCTCCTGGTGTCAAGCCCATGTCATGGCATAATAATATAATAATAATAATCTTCATTCAATAATAATGTTTACATTTCAATGAATGAATACATTAGTTCTGGATAATCTTATACTATAATACTTTATAATCTAATAAACAATAAAAACTTAACATATAGTTTAAAGCCGGTATAGGTTATTTTTACTCTGCTTTCTGGGTAAAATTAATTGCCTAAACTAGGTTTCCACCTGTGTTTCAGGCTATTTTGTACTTATGTATTATAATTGTGCAAATATAACAAATGTGCATATGCTTGATGCAATAATAGTTAGAATCGAGGCTATTGAATAGTGGGTGATTATTTTATGACAGTAAGCAAATTCTCAGTATCGGAGTAGGTCATTATTTGTAAGTGTCTAGTTATGATTATTTTACATTGCTTATAGCAAAAATTATATAGGTATATCTAATAACTTATTTAAACTTTTGTATAAAAAAAGGGCCTATGAATAAGAAAAATCTATTTATAAAGACATGTTTACCATTGAACTTAGTACAGACCAGATCTTTCCGTCTCTTGTCTAATGATAATGATAGGTACATAATATTCTATGGCATTACTTTACATCACTTACCATAACGACGCGATGTAACATTATTCAAATAGCATTCCATTAGCAATATCAAGACATGTACAAAATTCGAGAAAATAATAAGGGAAAGGATGCTGGCATTAATTAGAAATAGGATGAATCTTCTGAGTCTCTACCTTCTTACCGCTCCGTTCGACGATTGTATCGAAAACAGCGAAGCAGTAAAGCCGAAGATGAACTGACACATCTTCGGTAGATACGCACCCTAACTCTTTGCCGTCAGAACTGCCGCTATTAATAACGCGCTCAACACCGTGTTCTAATGTGTGCGTATATATTTTGTGTTGTGTTTTTAGATTTAGCCGACTGGTGATTCTAATGGATGTAAAATTGTTTGGAAGTCGAAAGAATTGATTGCACAGATGGTATGTCATTTTAGATTATTTAGCACAATCCTTATTTTTTATTAAAAATGTATACAAGAACAATCATCTAGACTCTGAAGGCCCGGTCTATAGCGTTGATATCGTAAGATTGCCGGTGCACTTTAAAAGGTTAGCAGCAGTGTGATTCTGTAAGACATCATTGTAAACGTCGAATCTGAATCCGCTGTGAGTTTCTTGATTGGCATTCTAAAAACTCGGTTGTTAATCCGAATCTACACTAGCGCTACTCTTGCGAGCGTGTTTGCGAGTTGAACTAAATTGACTTCGAGATTTTGACAGATAAAGTAAGAGATGACGTAAAAAGTGGCATTCTATAAGGTAATTCCCCCTTCAGTTCGACGCTTACTTCGCACTCAAAATCAAGGTCATTTTGAACCTTATGCGAAGTGAGAGCGAATAGCGACGTGAAATGCGAGTTTTTGTTTGAATTATACAGAATCGACGAAAAGGATTTGCGATAGAATGTCGGTCAAGCCCAGACTTCTATGTTCAAACCAGCAATTCAGTCTTACACTCTTTTACAATGTTTTTGTGGTTCGTCACAGTTTTGCTCATGTGGCACGTGGGTGTAACATGTCATGTAATGAAATTTTATGATAAGCTGAGTCTTGACTCAGCTTATGATAATAAAGGACACGGAACAGTTCTCATAAGTTACTAACGACATATCTAATGGCAGATAAAAAAAAAAAAAGAAGTCATTGTTAGAATTGTTAATTAGAGCTTTCTTTATTATGTTCATAATACATAAATCTTTAACATATCCAATTTGTTTATTATTGTCACTTCTCAATGGTCTCACTCAGTCATTTACATAAAACATGTGTATTTCATTCTCTCCAAAATCTCAACTAACAAAAATGTGAGGCATACATAGCAAACCGCATTTGTATAGTTGCATATCCAATAGCTTCAATTATTTGATCCAGATACTTTACTTTGAATGTGTACCATAAAGACGTAAATGATATTCTGTATAGTCAAACAGATCACCAACTGCCATAGTTGTTATTGTACTGGGGCTGCGGTTGTTGGTAGGAGTTGTAGGAAGGTTGCGAGTAGGAGTCATAGGCCGGCGGCTGGCCCCCGTAGGCGGGCTCACCGCCGCCGTAGCCTGCATCACCCGCACCGCCGGCGCCACCGCTATAGCCTTCATTTTCATAACTTCCCTGGCCACCTGTTGAATATCCATAGCCTGAGCCATAATTGCCAGAATTGTATCCTGAGCTTGGTTGGGCATATTAAAGATCTTAGCCCACATAAACGACTCGCCTCACACACTACCAAAAGAATATCATTCAAATATGGGCTTTAAGTATTGCTTTAAAGTCAAAGTCAAAATCCTTTATTCATTTAAATCACAATAATGTGCCAGGTAGATGGCAATAGGCTCGCCCCCTATTACATTGGGACCGAAACATATCTGGCGAAGTGTGGGTGTGTAATACACCTCTGCCTACCCCTTCGGGGATAAAAGGCGTGAAGATATGTTATGTTATGTTATTTAAATCACAAAGTGACACTTATGAACGTCAAATTTAAAGTTTAATTACTTAAAGGTTCTACATTTACTTTTACTGCCACGTTCGCAAAGCAAGGGCGTAGAACCATGAGAAAGAACTCTTTGATACTCTTTAGGTCCCTAAAGATGCTCTTTAGGTACTCTTTACATTGGCACATTAATTAGCAGACAGCGCGCTGTGCGCCGTCAGTCGCCATGATAGTCGACGCCTCGATTATCGCGCGTTGGTAGCAAGCGGTCTACGCAGCGATAGCGCGATGATGCCCGCGTTTCCTACACGAATGTGGTCGCCACGGCGACAGCTGGGCGACCGCCGTTGGAGCAAAGTCGTGTAAGTGGTCTAAGACCTTTAGCCACTGGTTTATTTTTTTAAGTTTCTAGCGATAACTACACACAACCGATGTCATCTAGGGACGGCGATGGACAAACAGAAAACTAGTGTCATCTAATCAGAAGTTACCATCGAGCCTACAAGATACCATCACCTAATTAGGTTAGGTGAGTGTATCTTGTCAGAGGATCGCTTTTTCTTTCATGTCATGTGGGTCTGGCCGACTCTGTTGTCGAAGCTTTTAGCCCGTCTGTAGCATTGTGATACGGCCTTACGTTTTTTTTACTGAGAGAAGAACCGAAGCCAATGGATTTACGTGTCCTCAAACACGGTAGTGCTCTAGTGTAAATGCCATGTAAGCGGTTACTCATCCAAATTATGACCTTTGAGAATGCTGTTTTACCAATCTATTACGAACGGCAAGACAAGATTCGCTCTGAGCGCTACAAGACCTCAAGACATGCACTAGTTGGTAGACCAGCAGACTACTTTCTTTCGCAAGATTATTCTTCAAGTATAATTTTTATGTCACTAATGGCATAACGATTTTTCCTCTACTATATCAACAGGCTGTTAATACAGACCGTTCAATTTGGCTTCAATTAAATATTTATACTCACATGTTTATAGACATTTAAATCTTTAATTAACTCTTCGAATCCTACAAATAATTGCCGTTTAATGATATTCTCTAGCGGGAATTCAATATCGATTTTTGTGCAGGAATTTAATCATGAATTTATATTAAAGCTTGACCAAAAACTTATTTATTTTTGACTTTATAATGAAATCAGGTAACGATATTGAATTCTAAAAATGTCTGCGACATATTAACTGGCACCTAGAATTTGTTCGCAACAATAATTTATTTGTTTTTATGGTCAACTGTAATAAAATACTAATAAACTTCAAGTAATTTACTTCAAAGAATGAATTTATATTAAAGCTTAACCAAAATTTTTGACTTTATATGAAATCAGGTAACGATATTGAATTCTAAAATACCTGCGACATATTAACTGGCACCTGGAATTTGTTCGCAACAATATTTTATTTGTTTTTATGGTCAACAGCTGTAATAAAATACTAATAAACTTCAAGTAATTTACTTCAAGTAATTTACGTCCTTTGAAGTAAATTATGTACTTAAAAATATGATTATTTTGATAACGCTGTAAGAGGAAGTACGGAACGGATTTAAGCACTTTATCGAGTTTTTATTTACAGGAGTTTTATAGTCAGTGTTCCATTCGTCAGCATGATAAATCATTTCACATTGACGGGCCGTGTCAAATAAATGATGGATTTGGTATAAAACATGATACAGCCACGTTTATCATGAAAGTAATAGATAATATAGGGCAGGAAAAATAGGGCAGTAAAAAATAGGGCAGTAAAAAACTATAATAAGAGATTACATAAAAGACGAACGATGTCACCTCCCTTCTCATACTACCGACGACATATTTCCTTTTATAAGAAGTAAAACTGTACTAAGTTCATATTTGAGCAAGTTACGACCTTGTCATGCTAGGTGATCTTGCCTGGTGGACTACAGTCCAACGGGCGTATTTGAGCATTTGTTCATATAAACTGATTGCGTGTGAGAACATTGCTGACGTGATTCAAGATTTTGATTCCGTCGTGTCCGTTAGATGTCGCCTTGTTGATTGATTTCGCCGTCGTACGATAGATGGCCTTAGTTTTATGTAGCTACTGCTACAACCTCTTTTATCATAACATTGCCACTATTCTTGTTGCATGCAAGCTCGACTTGATGTTCGCCTTCAAGCAAGGTTTTCCGTGCAATCCGCTAGTGTTTTTTAACACTTTGCTACATAAAATTGTGCCATAATATTCTGTATTTTAAAGTGCTGACTTTCCAGAATGGTTGTCAATATTTAAGACAGCCGAGACCTACTTATTCGTACTCGCATGGCTCTGCTACTAAAAAGATTATTTATCTCCTACTAGAATAGAATTATCTGGAAATTCGTATTTCCCGAATACACGCAACCACAAGCTAATTTTGACGTATATAGAATATTTTTATTTCCTGTCACAACCAAAAGAATTGTCTCAAAGTTCATGACCCTGAGAAAGAAAGTTCGGAGGGAAAGAAAGTTTGATTACCGTACATATTTTAACACCAGCTCTGATGTTTCGTGCATTACATTCCTCTTATTAAACTTGATCCATGTCGGACTTGCTTATTTATTTTAGATTAGATTAGATTAGATAATGCTTTATTGTACACCATACACAGAAATTTTACAGAGACAAGAGAGATAGATGGAGTTTACAATTTAAATGCACAATGGGCGGCCTTATTGCTTAAAGCAATTTCTTACAGGCAACCTTTGGATGGACAGAAATATACTAGAGACATATAATAATTCAATGGTGTAGTAATAAATTTACTTGCTTAAACTACCATATACATACGGTGCATAAATACATAATAAAATACATGATAATAAACATATTACATAATAATACATACATAATAATATACATACATACATATTATAGTTTAGATATTATAGTTACATCTTGCTATTAACAATGACTTAGTTACTAGCTAAGAAATGTTGTTTGCATAAAGCCTTTTTCAATATGCCTATTGACTCTGCCTGCCTAATTTCTAATGGCAACGCATTCCACAAGCGCACTGCCTGGACAGCAAAGAAGTTTGTTGAATGTGTTGGCATGTGCAGTCTCAGATTCTCTGACGACCTCAGAAACTTTGAATGTGTGTCATGGAGGAACTTAAAACGTTCTTTCAGATACAGGGGAGTGCTAGGGTCGAATAAAACGTTATACAATATAATGAGAATATGAGTATTCCTGCGAAGACCAATGCCGATAAGAACAAGCTGCGTTTTTAAGAGATTTACCTTGAGGCCGAACTTTTTGCTACTAACTTTTTTTATTTTATTAAAGACAGAGGACGCCAGCAGCTACGCCTGCTTTTTTTTTAATTTACCCGCTTTGGCCGATCCCGTGGGAATTTCGGGAAATCCCTTCTTAGTGCACCCCTACGGTCCCCAAGGAACATACATGCCAAATTTCGGCTTCCTGCGCTCAATAGTTTCGGCTGTAGCGTGTCTGTCAGTCAGTCAGTAACGCAAGGATTTTATATATTAAGATGACAGTTCTTATAGAAAAGTTGGAAGTACTGGAAGGCAAATAGGACAGTGTACGATTATTGTTGTACGTAAATTACTTGTTTTTTATCTAGCTTCGTCGAATACTGCCTTTCTACGGTGTTTACAAACAGCTGTAATACTAGATTCTGAGGGAAAAATATGACCTCAGCGTGGAGATCCGTTTCCACGACAAAAGTGGCCCATATGCACAATATTCTGATGTAAAAGAATACAGAAAAAAGACATTGAAATTCTTTCAGTAGCTTTTGTATCTATAAGTAATAAACATCCATACATCCATCCTTACAAACTGTCGCACTTATGATATTAATAAAATGGTTTTGGAAGTGCCTTCGGCCGAAAATAATAATCTGTAAATATTGTCAAATGCACAGCGTGTAGTTAGTGAGAAGGAATTGTCAGTTACCTTATTTTGCAATGAGGCTGTACTGGTCCCGATAGATGGCGCTGTACTCTAGATATAAAACAGTGTCATTTGCAGAGAGCAGTTAATAAATTTTATTTCACAATACAATAGACATTAAAAAAAGGCAAAAATACGAACAAGATCACAAAATACATACTAAAGAACAAATAAATGAATGGAAGACGTTTCGAGATCAGAAGCACTTAACTGTAATGCCGCAGTAATTAATAACTATGCTTGAAGTTCTTAATAGTCTAAATAGTGATAAATTAATTAGTTCCTCGTCTTGAGCGCTACGAGTATTTAGTCAATTGTTCCAACTATAATATTGTGCTGAACTTCTAGTAGATAACGCAATTTAATATATTGCAAGTGAAGTCAAATTATTTTCAGCATTTCTCGTAATAATTATGATGTCTTACTTGCTTATCGGAAGATTTGTCAATAATTTAATGGAAAGATGCAACACCTTTCTATTTCACACAACATCTAAACACAAGACGACTAATGTATTAAAATTAAAGGCTACTTAGTGACTACTCTGGCACTGATCATGCTGTACGCGACACTGTGCGGAACTTTACAAAAATATAACCAAACAACACAATTGTTTCTTATTTTTGGAGAATTGCCATTTTTCACTAATCTTGTCTTGCCTATTCTGCCCAAATCGTGGTAAAGGCCACTAGCAGAAGGCAAATAATCTTTAGAAGCCAGATCATAAGACCCCATCTTTTTTTTTAATAAAGCATAGACACTTTTTCAATTTGAATCGTTGCTACGAAATTGTCTACGAATCTCGTAGCGTCTCTCGTAGCAGCATTTTATATCTTAACATTAAATTTCTAACATCTTTCTTCTGTTCTGCGTTGGAATGACTTAGCATTCCCCACCAATATAACTGAAAATTAATTGCGAAAGCTTTTGTGGAATTCACTTTGATCTTAAATGTTAATCAGTATAGAATTTCAAACATATTTTCTGAGTAATATCATATTACAAACGAATATGTAGCCCTAGATTTTCGTTCACATAATTATTATAATTTTTTATATAATATTATTTATATGATAATCAAAACGAATTTACATTTAAATGAAAATAAGTACTAAATAGAATACCCGCAATTAATTATAAGCTTCGTGATAATTTAACCCACGTATATCAGATACATTAATGAAGGTATGAATTATTAAGCTAAACTAATGACGGCATACGCTAGTATAATTAAAATATAACAAAATAGAGGACGCTGGGTCGCGGTTACTTTATTAAGCGAACATCTGATATATTGTTTATGGTTACATAGAGGATGACCTGCTGGGCACGGGCCTCTTCTCACTGTGAGTAGTGTAATGCCGTAGTCCTCCACGCTGGACAAGTGGGTGTTGGCGGACTTCACATGTCTTACGAGAACATTATTGATAACTCTGAAACATGTAGGTTTCCTCACGATGTTTTCCTTCACATTTTACTGAGGGATAATAAAGCGATAATAAACTATTTATTACGCAGATAACTTCGAAAAGTAATTGGTGCGCGCCGTGGATTCGAACCCAAAACACTCTGCATAGCAGTCCGTCAGACTCTCCACTGGGCTATCTCTGCCTAATAACACAAAATAACCTAAAATTTAATCAATATCAATACAACTACTATTTGAGCCTTTAAAGCACAGAACACCTTTAACACACAGAACTACACTTTCAATTAATTTTCTAATTGCAAAACAATGTTATTTCTTTATATTGCAGCTCACCCCGGAGGTAGTAGATAAGCGTGACACAGTTCTCAACTGATGCAGTTATTATCACGCTCATGCAAACTGCGCTCCACATCGATTCCAATTCAAACTAGTTCTATAATTGCAAAAGTTAGTTTTTTAGTTTGATACGCTGTAACGCAATAATCCCTCAATCGATCATCATGAAATGTTACATTATCGTTGTAAGAGGTAGAGGGAAAGCAGGATATAAACTGTACTTATTTGCTATGGATATAATAAATGTTATTGTTATAATACGTAAGCACGTTAAGTTTATATTATAGGTTTATGTATGATTATATTTGGCCAGTGTACCCACTATTTTGCGCCATCGTGAACCACTAGTAGGTCCCCGTAGAAAGTGCCAGCATGTCTGGTATCTGGACTGAGCCGCGTACTATTGCCATTACGACCTAACCCTGGCATGTTGTGTACCTGATGTCGATGTTTTTCTTCTTAATATGTCTATGCTTTTAATTTTTGTGTTATTAACGATTTCTGTATTCCTATAATCAGTGATTATCACTTTCTAATTGTAACCTGGTAATATAATATGTATCTTTGATTTGTTACGAGTCGACTAATGATTGACCTGGAAACTGCCGATAGTCGAGCTAAATCGGGCGTGTTATTGGTAAAGCTTTTATCTTGCAGTGGTATCATGAATATTGTGATGAAATACGTCAAAGAATTAAGCACCGAACTCTAATTGTTAATGGTCAATGATTTCTTGCCAAATATATGTACATTCTACCTATAACAATTATAACAATAGCGAGGTTGACTATGGCCTAACTCTTCTCATAGTGAGATGAAGCCCGCGACCTGCAGTGTGATAATATTTATATATACAAGGCTGATAACGGTGAATCTATTAAGAATTACACACGTGGTAGTAAATTTTAAATGTAGAGTCTTTAAGAAATTATTTCATAAATTTATTATTTTGAAATGAATAAAGGATTTTGAATTTGACTATGACACCACGAAAGTAATAGTAGATAAATGCACCAGCTAGTGAGAGAAAATGAAATATATTTCATAGTAACTGGTATTTCCCCTCACCAAAATACTTAAAGAGAGATATGCAATAAAGGTTTCAGTATAATGGAGAGCAATGTAATAGGTTAGTCGTTCGTCAGAAATAAAAAAGGACAGTAAAAAAATCCTCAAGCAGAAATTAACTATTAAAAATACAAAAATAAATAATTAATTACTAAGTCGCAAAAAGTACGCTGTCCATGAAATTATGGTGTTTTTATTTTCTTAAGCTTGGAGCTTCTGTAATCCGTGGTAATAAACGATCGGGGGAAAATGTCGCCACAATCGAAATTGTTAATTCACTCGTGGGTAGTCCGACAATTTATTGCTACTGACCTACCATTTAGTAACTGCTGATTTCAATTAGAAAGCCATTTTATTCGAAAGATATGTATGCATGTTATTAAGGCTAAAACACAAAACGAAAATGAGTTGTGTATATTTTGTATCAAGTAAGTCTATAATAATATATACGTAAGGATGTATTAAAGTTTTTCGTGGATTATAAACTGGGACAAAGGACTATGTATCCAATATGTATAAGGATGATACTATTCTTTAAGACTTAAATTGGATGACACGAGAAGTTCCCAATCGACGGTGAGGAGAAGTTTGCTGATCAAATCTGTACGACATTTTGCTAAGACAATATCTCACGTATGACAAGCCTCCGATGGCCGATTGCTTTATTCGTATTAGAATTAAGCTCAAGTTTTTGTCTCTACGTAGAGCATTGGTATACAGCTAGATGATCAATTACAGACAAATTTTCTCATGCCGTTACTTAAGTGCTCTTGTCATTAGGGACTTGAAATTGCATTTACAACATCAAAGATGATGTAGCAATATGATATTCAAGTTTATCAAAGTTGATCATTCAAGCCAACTCCAAATTCTTTACAGTCACCAACATTGCCTCCATCAAAGATGATACGACCTCTATCACAATACATCACATACATCAAAAGCCAATAATTATCTTACGCCAGTTCGGTTATTGGAAACGCATCGGTTATAGTTAATGATAGACCCTCTTAATCCGAACATCATCCTAAAATAATTACTCACAACGACGCTTTTGACGTAAATTGCGAAATCCCCACTATATATGCGTGACCTTGTTTGCGTTTTATGACTATTAAATCAGTAAGGGTTGGGTTTAGAAACAATGTTGTACGCTTTTGAGTAAGTGACTTAAGTTCTGGCGTGACCCTTAATAAATTGGAACACGATTCGAACAATTTTCACCTACTTAATTGTCATACAATGTTATTTAGCGGGTCTAAGTCGCTGAATAATATTGTATGATGTATACAGATGCGAAAGTTTAAAATCGATTACTTCATTATCGATTGGTTTTGTTATTTTTTGTTCTCACTAGGGCAAAATACTTCTCTACGTTGGTACTATAATATACCTCATTACCAATTAGATTGCTGCTTTGTACTAATAATTTGCAAGTAATATTTTCAGTCACGCAACATGTGAAAATATATATCCTCTACAAGTCTACATCATCCTGTCAGCGCTATTCCAGTTGTAACCCGGAGCAACTTAAATTCAATAAGACTAGTGAACTTACTAGTCTTATTGAATATTAGCTTTTCCACAGAGCGGCTACCTTTCTGACCTTCATAACCCAAGGGGCTAGCTTAATCCCTAGTTTAGAATAGTGTCTGTTAATTTAGAGGTACTGACTCCCTTTATACTTGTCAAAGACCTTCATGACAGCCGGGACCGACGGCTTAACGTGCTTTCCGAGGCACAGGGCAAGCGCCATATTTCTCACTATCCTTTACCTATCTATAGTAAAATATGGGTAAAATCAATAGACATTTTACTTTAATCAACACTGTTAATTGACTTACGTTTTTCACGTCTATACAATGAGTACAAATTGTTGCTATACTGTAAAAAAAGTTGGCGAGAGTTTTTGCTGCCTAGTAGATATTTTCTACTATCATTATGGTTTTTCTCTTTATTCTAGAGCTTTTAAGAGTACGCCTAAAAGTGTGACATTCTTTGACTTTATTACAGAAAATCAAATCTTTATGATTTAGTAAACAATACGCATGTTTGACGATAAAATTATTTGAAATTGGTTTCTGATTCGATTTCATTTTATATTAATAGTCTATATAATTATATAATAATCTCTAGTAGTTTGGACATTCCGTACAGTCCATCAAACATTGTAAAACATATTTCCAAGAAATTAATAAAAATAAATGTAACCGCAAATAATAGGGTAAGATCTCCCACGATAGAAAAATAAACCTTTGAAATTGAACGGTCCTATTATACTTAATTCTAGCAAAATGATAATATCTGGGAAAAATCTACACGAGGCCATCTGATCCCAAACTAGCTAGAGTTTGTCACAAATCAAATAAACAACTGATTTTATACATGCGCTTTAATACATGCATAATAAAGGTGCGCCAAAGTTCACCTAAATTTTTACCTCCGATAATTGGAAATCTGCAAATGTTCTTCCTAACATTTTTCATCCTAACATCACAATTCTCAAACTAAAAATCACAATTCCTAACTACTCTGTCTCTAATGTTCATAAATCCGAAGCATTCAACTTCATAATGTCAGTAGCAATAAACATCTATTATACTTTTATTTGTTTTCCTATATTTTCTCAATATAACCATCTTTTACACTATTATTCAAAGTCATATCTTTTTTGTTTAGATTTCTTTTCATTCATAATAATCAGTATTATATACATTAATTTTGCGTAACTTTATTTTCACATAACATGTATAACATATAAGAATAATAGTACCATGGTACAAATACACAAAAGTACAATGGTCAAGTTCCAGAAACGAATCGGTCCTATTCATAATTATTGGTTTAGGTTAGGTTAGAACTGTGACCAAAAAGCACGAGCCGAGCGAGCAAAGCGAGCGTGCCGCGGCAGCGGCCGGCGAAGTGCCAGAACTGAATTGGTCCTATAGTTATTGGTTTAGGTACGGTTAAAACTGCGGTATAAACTCCCAGGTCATAAACATAACCGTAAATGAGTCGTGTTTTATGAATTTCGGTTGGAGTTTAGGCTAGGGAGCGCTACGGCGCGAGGACTTAAAAATTTAGCCAAAAAACTGTTATTTTTCAAATCGTTTATTTTCTTGATTCTATCATATAAAACACCTAAATATAAGGCTAATAGTGTCTTGGTGTTTTTTGTCTCCGACTACCCGTTTGTCGTAAATACGATGTGGAAGGGATCCATAGGTTAGGTTAGAGCTGTGACCAACTACCTCGGATTTTTTTATTACACTTGGTAATTTTTTCTTTCTGAGTATGGGTGAAAATATTATGTTAATTATATTTAGGGATAAAAGCGTTATGATAAAAAACAGTAGGAGTTTAAATATATTTCCGCATAATAATATTACATATAACACCAAGGAGAGACACTGCAATCATCACACAAAGAATTGTCTAAGATGGGAATGGTACCTATGACCACCGGTTTAACACTCAGGATCCCTCTCTACGGGAGTCAACGCCAACAGACCAGCCTTTTTTTTTTGTTACGAGGCATATAATCGCCCCACCCGCCAATAGTTCCTCTAAGCTCTAATAGATATAATATATATACCTGAATAATATACAATAATATACATACTACGTTATATCATAGTGTTTTATGAGCAGTAAATACGTAGCAATCTGGTAGTTTGCTCAACTGCACTATAGGTGGAGTCTACTATGATATCAAGATCTAAATCGCTCCGGCGGCGGTATTTGCATGGTAGTAACAATTTCATTGTTCAGTCTGTTTAGTGCATTAGCTAGAATTATAAACTTTGATGAAACTATCAACGTTTGCATCTCTTTCTGACAGTATTTCTCTAAAATATCTTGTCAATATACTTAGTAAACTTAGTTTTAATTAGCTGTCTTCAGTTTTCAGAGATCATTTTTCTTTCTTTTCTGTTTAAATTTAAAACAGTTACCTACAAGGCTGTGTACATATTTGTCCGAGAGTTTTCACCTGTAGCCTTAGTAACAAAATAAGGCGCATTTTATTTGTATCTCTTAGGACTTGAAGTTTGTCTAAAGTTTTTCAAGATACATTTTTTCTAATTATTTAAAGTGCTGAATTGGAATTTGTTATTTTGTGCTTATTTTATAAGAATACGTAACTCAGAAGGATGAAAGCAGCGATAGATTAGTGGAGATACCAACGGACTGCCATGCCGAGGATATCGGGTTTGAATCCACGGTACGCACCATCGACGTTTCGAATTAAAGTGCGTATTAAATTGTTAATTATCGCGTCCCTCGGAGAGCACGTAAAACCGTCCGTCATGAATATCTTTGGCAGTCGTTACGGGAAGTCAGTACCCTCAAATAAACTGATACTGGTCTAAGCCACGGAATGTCGCGATCACCTTGGCTTGCAGAGGTCAGACGTCAGTCGGTCTTTGGAAAAGTTGATATTCTGTCATATCAGGTTAGACCAGTAAGCGGACCTCGGGCTCCAAGGCGTATAAATCTTGGATGCATCCGGGATAACGCTAAGGCGATGATGATGACTTATTTTAGAAGGATGCCGTTATTCAGAACATATATTTATTATACACAACACGATTTTGTTGGTACATGATGTTTGCTGTAGATAGAGGGAGAAGTCGATTAACTTTAATGAGCAGACCTGCATTTAGGTCAAAGTAAAATACGTCAATATAGTCGATTAAGCAGAAAATTAAAGTTAGTACAGATAGTTCAACTAAGTTGTGCACGCGGCCCTATGTGTGCGTGGGCTTGTAAATATAAAACTTTCATTCGTGTGGCAGTGACGCGGCAGTCGTCGTCCGAGCAAGACGTGTTCTTATCGCTTTTTCTTACGGGTACAGTCGTTTACGAAAATGTCTAGTTCTTCACGGAGAAAATGTTTAAGGAGTCAGGTAAATATTTTTTAATTTTAAATTTAGATGTAATTAATATTTACTATGATTCTATATACGAAAAAAAATATCCTTGTTGACGTTTACGTATTATTGTTTTAGACTCGAGAAACCATTGCTAAGGTATACGAATTTCTGAAAATAGATGCGAGAGATATATTGGAACTAGTAAGTGATCCAGTTTTATACATACATTGTTTGTAAACTCTGTTGGGAATATTTATAAGCGTATTAGTGATTATGGAATGTACTCCCACACAATATGATTACTCATTATGTGTTCCTACAAATTACATGATAAAGTTATAATATGGATAAAACCAAACTTATTGTACCAAAGCCAATTGAATTTTGTATAACAATAAAACACATTATTTAAACAAAATATTTCTTTTATAAAAGTAATTTAACTACCAGTCTATTTCAGACGTCTCACCTACCCAAAAATCGTGTGTGTTGCTAGCCAAAAGGATTTAAGCTTGGCAAAAATACACAACACATCGAATTGAGAAAAGAAAATATCAGAAAAAGTCCCGACAAGAGAGAATCTTTTTTATTACGAATGCTATCTAAGTGGCGAAAGAATACCACGAATAACTGAGATCCGATTATTGCCTATATAAACTGGGCAAAGCAAATGTTCGAACCGATCCGTCAATAAAACTAACTGAAAAATTACAGAGCCAGACTTTTTATCATTCTAGTTTATGTGAATCCGATACTGAGGCATTGAGACTAGTAAGTTAGCAAATGGGCTCAATAATAAAAACAAATTTGAATATTGATGACATATTTGAAGAAACGTATATTTTTTGTTGCTGTATTTTTATGTAGTCTATAAATGTTACATGACTTGTTATTTTAATGTTTTTTCTTTTAGTTTTCGAAGCCAATGGAAGTTGTGATGAGCTATTTAATTAGTATACGTTTTATTTTGTGAGTATGAGTATTTCTGTCGCATTGTCGATTACAAGGCAGTGATCTATCTGGATTAGGACGTTTATGAAATGTAAAATTCTTGGCTTTTACTAATGCTTCGTTATCATAACCCGAAACAATAGTAAGAGACATGCACTGCCTAAAGTAGCCACGACGTCATTTTATTTATCTTATATATAGAAAACTAAAATACTTATAAGTTTTAGCTTTATGTTAAGTGATAGGTGTTCGATCAGCAAACTGGCCGACAATTAGTGCGATCCTAAAATTGTTGTTTGAAATTTGGGTGCATTTTGTGTCTATTATTTGAATGTAATAAAGAAAGTCTTCTGCAATACAGGCTGTATCTAATAGTAATAAAATAGCTGTCCTTTCAAAAAAAATAATTAAATTATCAAAATGTTTTAATGTGTCTTCATTAATTGAAGATTTCCAGAATTTTCTTCGATTCAAATTGTCAACGTACAAAATTTCGCCACCTCAAACTATTCCTGTGGTGTGGTAAGTGACTTAGGATAATACACAAAGTAAATAGTATCTTTGCGAAGAGACGGAAAACTCTACATCAAACTCTGTACCAAACCGTCTGTTCCTCTGTGAAGCAACTATTGAAAAGATTCATTCCAACAGTGGTCTGGGATAACTGTAAAGGAAAGAGGAAATTATTAATAACTGTCTTTAAAAGCTTAATCTTGTAGCACCGACTCAAAATTGTCAGGAGATAAACAAAATAAACTATTGTAAACGCTTACCTACTTAGAATGTTAATGACAAGACATTCACCGGCTTCACTGTAGTATTTACCGCCAGTGTGAGTAAGATGATAATTAATAATTTAAGTAATGCTTTTGATCATAAATATTATAAAGAGATTTCAAATTTCGTTACAAAATTAAAGTGTAACGCTATGAGCTTTTCTCTCTAAAACAGAATTTACTTACCTACTTCATGAAATATCTACCTATTTTTTTAACAGCTATTATTGTGGATTCTTTGCTTGGCTCAATTTTTTTTGTGTTTGACCTATCATAGTTTATTTTTGGAAGGCAACATCAGGAATAAATCCCATCACCCAAATACCACCCAGATTCGAAACAATAGGTGTGGATCACATAAACTTTTGTCTCAAATATGGTGCCGAGGCACAACACTATATTTATACATAATTTACGCGGGTGGAGCTAGAAGTAACAAAAACGCAAATATTAAGCTAGCATATTCTTCCAAAACTATCCCAGTGACCTTCCACATATTAATTGAATTACTTAAAGATGTTGTAGCTGAATCGACGTCTTCAATGTATACGGTTATCTAAAGGTAAGTAGGGAAGCAATCGGGTAGATAAGAAATAACTTATCGAAGGTTGTAGAGCAGTTTGTGGTAGATTCAGTCCCGATAACGACGAACTAACTTGCAAATAGAGCTTAAATTCCTTACATGTTTCTACTAAAAGTTCGTGAACTCTCACAGTTGAGACCTTGATTACTTCATAAGATAGAAAGACCCTGTTTTATTGTTCATTAAGTTCTTATATGTTGTTTTTCTAGTGACCCAATTTCTGAATTTTCCATACATTCTGAATAGGTTGACAAGAATTTAGAATCGATTTTAAACTTTCGCGATTTGTAAACATCATACAATTTTATTTAAACGGGGCTTATTCGCGATATTTAATTAATTTAAGGTATAAATACCTATGTTTTACCGACGTTTCAGCCGTCTTACAACAGCCTTGGTCGCGGCAGGACTGATGTCATCTCAGCGTCGTCCTTGTGAAGCGCGGGCTGCGGCAGCTACCCTCACTTGTTTTTTATTTTTATTTTTATCCGAGCTGTCGGTACGTCGACACACAACACTTATGACGTCTACACACTGATGAGCTGTGTTACTGCGGCGGGGTTTACATTTGTTGATTACTGGATTCCAAGTTGTAGATAGTCTGTATCCATCTTCCCGGTTGAAATTTTTATTTATTATATTATTTATTATTATTTTGTTGAAGGTGCAACGGATTCAGAATCCGTTGCACCTTCAACAAGAAGATACAACGTCTGAAGAGGAAAGACCGTAAACCAGAAGTAAGCAGAGTACCGACTTACATGCCTTACATAAAGGGAGTGACGGACAAAGTTGGAACAGTACTACAGAAATACTCCATAAAGACTGTATATAGTCCGCTCTCCAAGGTAGCACACAATCTGCGCACCCCGAAGGATGTCATTCCTCTACAAACACCTGGCGTCTACAAGGTCGACTGCAGTTGTGGTAGTTCCTATATCGGACAAACCAAACGAACCATCGCTGAAAGGGTCAAGAAACATATCGCAGCTGTAAAAAACCGACAAATTAACAAGTCTGCCATAGCTGAGCATTTGTTGGAGTCTGGAACAAACCACTGGATCGAATTACATCAACCAAAGGTCTTATCTACCGATCGTCACTATTACTCCAGGATAGTACGTGAAGCGGTTGAAATCAAAAAACATAAAAATTTCAACCGGGAAGATGGATACAGACTGTCTACCGACAGTTCGGATAAAAATAAAAATAAAAAACAAGTGAGGGTAGCTGCCGAAACCCGCGCTTCACAAGGACGACGCTGAGATGACATCAGTCCTGCCGCGACCAAGGCTGTTGTAAGACGGCCGAAACGTCGGTAAAACATAGGTATTTATACCTTAAATTAATTAAATATCGCGAATAAGACCCGTTTAAATAAAATTTTATGAAGAATTTAGAATCTCAACTTCCTTATCAACTGTTATTACATAGGTAGCGAAATCTTGATAATCAGGCTGGTGTTATTGTTTGCGTGGAAATGTAATAGATACACATCTCTTCATTTTGGGGACACGACGCAATTAAGTTGGATTTTCTGTCTGCTTTCTAACTCTTACGGGATGTCTGAACGTCGCTTTTGCCATAAACAGGCTGTCGACATGTCAACGACCTTAGTATATCCAGATTTCTTGGCAATACTTACTTTTACGAATATTGGTACTGAAAACGCAAGTCGTATAATGCACGGATCGATTACACGATAGTATAATAGTTTGAGCAACGGTGTCGACCATTAAGTGTTTCGGGTATGAAATCTGAGAAATGGGATCTGGGATTTTTTGTGTGAAATCTGAGTGTTATTTGTGTCCGTTGATTGAATGTGTGTATTATTAAGCTCTATTTGCAAGTTAGTTCGTCGTTATCGGGACTGAATCTACCACAAACTGCTCTAGAACCTTCGTTATGTTATTTCGGGTTCGATTCCCGCTCAAGTCAAACATTTGTGTGCATCAACATGGATGTTTGTCTTGGTATGGGTGTTTCTATGTATAATATGTATGTATTTATAAAAAAAAGTATATATGTATGTTTATCCATTATCTAGTACCCATAGTACAAGCTCTGCTTAGTTTGGGGCTAGATGGTGTTGTGTGAATGTGGTAGAATATTATTATTATTCTCTTCATTAAATACTATTCACAAAGTCACATTTTACATAATTAAACCTAATATATCAAAATAAATTTAACTATATAAAATAGGACCACGGAAACCCACCGGTGTCGGGTACAGGGACCAAGCCACCGGTGGTTAGGGCCTCAGAGAAAGGAACTTCCTCACGATGCGCGCCGTATCGAGAAGAACCGCCTTCTGAATTAAAGACTTGATCCAGCTTCCTAGTGCGAGCCTCTTTAGGTGTTGGTCGAGGCTCTAGGCGATTAATCCATTCACCGACACGACTATCGGCACAATGATGGCCGAATCCAAATCCCACATGTCGACAATCTCGTGAGCAAGGTCCAAATATTTAATTTCCTTCTCTTTTTCTGCTTTCACGAGATTGACGTCATGTGGTATGGTGACATCGACTATCATTGCGAGTCGCTCTGCTCGGTCTATCACTACAATATCAGGCTAATTGCCTACAATAGTCCTGTCTGTTATGATAGACCGATCCCAGTACAACTGTGCCCGACCATTTTCGAGAACTGGGCACATATCTGTAGTACGGTACCTCAGAACCAATGAGATCATATTTAAGGGCTAGTTGCTGATGGATTATCCTGGCCACTTGGTTGTGTCTGTGCAAATACTGACCATTGGCAAGACTCGAACAACCGGACACTATATGCCTGAGAGATTCTCCGGGCCGGTGACACGCCCGACATATGTCAACCGTACCGTCCCTTAGTATATACTTTCGGTAGTTGTTTGTCGTGACAACTTCGTCCATAATTGCGCAGACAAAACCTTCGGTTTCTCCGAAGAGATCACCGAACCGTAGCCAAGCTATAGAAGCTTTATAATTGACGTCTGTGTCATTTAAAGCTCTATAGATCCGTCCCTGCAGCTCCTTGCCCTTCCATACTTCTCTTCGGTCGTCAGTACTAAGTACTGCAGGTTTGTGCCAGTTTTTTTTTGCCAGAGCGAGCGGGGTAAGTCCGGTATCAATTGTGACTACATCGCGATGTACATCCACACTTATCCGCAGAAAATAATCTCTGAGGTTGCATACCTCACGGTTGTGGAGGGTCTTAGCACACAAAAAGCCTCGACCCCCACATTTCCGCGGGATGTACAGCCTCATTACCGATGAGCGTGGATGATGCATACGAGATGCAGTCAGCATTGAATGGGCTTTTCTGTCCAGGGCATCGAGTTCAGTCTGGGTCCACCTGAGTATGCCGAAGGAATACATTAGGACTGGCATGGCCCATCCGTTGCAGGCCCGCACCTTGTTGCCACCTGATAAAAGACTGTTAAGTACTTTTCTCAGGCGGCCAAAGAACCGAGCCTGCAACGTCTGTTTCATGTCAGTCTCAGAAATATTCAAAGACTGCGACATACCCAGGTATTTGTAGGTCTCAGTTGGGGAGAGGGATCTAAGTTGTATGGAATCTGAGAGTTGTATCCCTGCAGATTCCATAATTCTGCCTCTCTTCACATGCATGACCGCACATTTATCCACACCAAATTCCATCCTGATAGAATTACTAAAGGTTTCGGTTACCTTAAGTAATGCAGTCAGTTGAAATTTGTTGGGGGCAAATAATTTCAGGTCATCCATGAAAAGGAGGTGAGATATAACATGACCTCCTCTCCTCAACCGATATCCTAACCCTGAAGCCTCTAACAAGGTACTTAGGGGGTTCAGGGTCAGACAAAACCACAGAGGACTCAGACTATCGCCCTGGAATATACCTCGCTCGATTCTTATTGGAACACCACAACCCAAACTCGATCGACATCCTGGATAGCGTAATACGGTCCTCCACTGCCCCATACATGACCTTAAAAAGGTGCATAGAGTTGCATCTACTTTATACAACTCCAGCACCCTCAAAAGCCATGTATGTGGCATGGAGTCGTAAGCCTTCTTGTAATCTATCCAGGATGTCGATAGATTCTTTCGGTTACGGCGCACCTGTTGGCTAATGGCCATGTCTATCACAAGGAGTTCTTTAGTACCACGGGCCCCACCCCTACATACAGTTTGAGAAACAGATAAAATAGAATTATCAAATACATGTTTTGTTAATTTCGTTCTCAAAATAGATGTAAGTAGTTTATATATTGTTGGCAAACAGGTTATCGGCCTGTAATTTTTGGGGTCCGTGGCACTACCAGACTTATGGAGTAGGTGAGTGACGCCGGAGGTTAAAAAATCTGGTAGCGACCCCAATTCCAGTGATGCCTGGAATTGAGATGCTAAGCAAGTATGCGAACTACGGAGCCATTTGAGCCAAAAATTGTGCAGCCCGTCCGGTCCCGCTGATTTCCAGTTGGGTAACGAACGGACTGCACTGGCTATAACATCGTTTGTTATTGATATTGGCTCCATTGTTGGTATATGTTCGCATACTCGCTCAACAGTCTCAATCCAGTCACTCTCAGTGTGGTTGACAGGCGTCGACCAGATGCTGCGCCAAAATGTATTAGTAGCATCATCATCCGGTCGACACCCATCAACGTCACCGGCCGTGGACTCGGGTCGCTCCCATCTTCTGTATACCCACCTCTCGTCTCTCTGGAATGTGCGATTCAGGCAATACCGATCCACTCTTTTTTTTGTATCGCCTAATACGGTTTGCCCATGCATAAAGTTTTTGTTTTAGGGTGTCGATGCGCTCTGTAATCCGAGATAAATAATCTTGGGAACTGATACCGGTTCCCGCAAAGGCTCGAGTTGCAAAGTCTCAGCAATACGACACTCAATCCTGCGTTGCCAAGCTGGCACAGCAGCGGTCTGTCGAATAGCGGTATTATTTACAGGCAATTTAACTCCTGCTACTCGACACGCCGCAACCGCCGCACAATACAGGATTGAATGTGTATCGCTGAGATTTTCGCTATTATCAAAGTGAGTTAACAGTAATGCGTCTAGGGCACTCACCAGTGCTATGTTTTTTTTTATGCATGGGCAAACGAGGCAAACGAGGCCGAATATTTAGGTCCATGGATCGGTATTCCGCAATAGCACATTCCAAAGCACTCCTTAACTGATCGTTGCACTGGGTACTTACATGAGAAGTCTCGTCATCTACCTCTTCGTCAACTGGCTGTTGGGCAACCACTGTGTCAGGTTGCGTTGAAAAAGTGATGGAGTGACTTCTCTGCACGTCAGAGCGAAGTCTCTCAAGCACGGAATCATCCAACAGGCGACACCGCTGGATGGCCCGCACTTGATCCGATAGCCGTTGTGTTGACACGTTGACAGCTGGGTCAAGCGCCTGAAACAAAGGCAGCATTCGATCACGGTACGCACTGAGGTTAGTTTCTCCCTCTGTGGCCACAAAATATGCCCGCATGACATTTTCATTCATTGAACTCGTCCATCTCATGCGGTGCACATCACCACCGGTAGCGGGGGCCCTGTTCGAGACCGGTGGGTCTCGGGGTCCCAAGCGTGTCGGTGGCCGGCCTCTCCCTCGCCGACGTACAGGTGGTGGCAACGTCGGCGGCGAGAAGCACTCGTCGCTCGATGAGCTCGACGCCTCTGCAATTGCCGACAACGCTGATGCAGGTGCCGGCGGCGGCTGCGAGGCGGAGCTGAGCGACGAGTCCGGGGGTGTCAGGCGTGCAGCTGCTACCTTAGCTCTCGTCAACATATTTCCTTGTTGGTTTTACTTGTGTACTCGTATATTATGTTGTTTATGTTTACTTTTCTTTGATGTTTTTCGTTTGACATTAGGTGTCATCTTGAACAATTTTTTCAGTATACTTTTCTTAAGAGCGTATACGCCTCGAGCGGCGGCTGGAGTTTAGGTTTTTATAGTACCGCGGTCGCCCGCACACCGCGCATGCGAGACCCGGCGCACTATGACGGTATCGCGTGGAATAATAATCTTGATCCTTCTTGCCATACATGAACAGTATTCGTTTATGGAATACGTCGATTATGATATGAAAGTATTCAAATTAATTATTTTCAATGCACATGCATTTAAAGGTATCAAATAAAGATAGATATTACATATTTGTTTAGTAGGATGATGTTCCTCAGGATAACAACGACTATTTATAATAATTTGGCGCAGTTTTATTATATGATAGAAATAATTTATAATTGTCATCTACATAATTGTTACATTTCAAATATACATCTATTTTGTTATTAATGCATGAAAACCCACGAATGACACTAAATACAAAACCAAAAGAGTCGGGTAAAAGAAAATACTTAATTAATTAAAAGAAAGAAAAAAATATACAATATGTTGATTTGTATTTACAAAATATTGTAATTATACAATACATATTCACCTAAAATTATTTCACACAGTTTGCGATGATATAAATCCCTCTTTTTATAAAATTTTACATAGATAAGGCCAATTCTCGTATTTTATATGACATTGAAATTATATTTTGAACGAAATGAGATAAGATTTTAAATTGACTCAGAATTGGTATTCTTCTAATTTAAATGTCATCATCTAGAGCCCGTGTCACGAGAACATAGACATTTTGTAAACAAAGAATTTTTACTAAGTGACTTAGCGATAGTTCTGTCAAAAACAAATAATTTCAAATCAATGAGCGCAACGGTATAGGTCGGGTTCACGAAAGGTGACCACTGCGCAGAAATCATTTTTTAGGTCTCCGTGGAGGTGCGGGGTGAGGCGCGGGTGGAATGCCAATGGTGTGGCTCCGTTCTTGACGCATTCCCTAAATGCGTCAAGAATAGAGCCACGCCATTGGTGCACGAATGTACATATGCGCGACGGCCGCCATTTCTGGTCAACTTTCGTGAACCGACCTATACATAGATACGTGTCATTGGAAACTAATATGTCAATGGATCGGGTTTTTATCGATATTATGCGCTGTCAACCGGATCTTTTAATGTTTTGAGGTACTGATGCCTAGAGTGTCAACATTTGGCGTTAGTTCATTGAAATGATACATTCTTGGGCTTAACATCTTTTTATCAGAGGACAAAATTAAATTTTTAGTTATCAGGATGGGGTTGCTGTTAAGTTAAATACAAGTTTATAGGATTGCAACGCTCTTCTCGCTGCCGGCATCTCGAAAAAGCGCGTGCAGAATATCAGATGGCAGAAAATTATTTATACCTAAAAAAGAAATAGCGTTTTCAGACTACCGTAACGTTTAATGGTTTTTGTTTAAGTTCATTCTGACGATTTCATTCACAGACAACGTAAAATCTCTATGCCTAGAAATGTTTATGCAATGTATTAGCTAGTTATCTGTTATATTACTCATTGTTGGTCAATAATTTAATATTTTAGAATAGATATGCTACTTTGAGCAATATTATTTATTGCGTAGTGATTTTTAAAAAATCGAGTCAATAATAAAGTAACATGTATGTACCTACTCTATAATTAACATACATGGTACTCTATTTTTCATTAATTTACAGATTATTACGTGTAAAACAACAAAAAAATCGGCCAATTTATGAACATTCGACCACTAAAACACAAAATCAAATATTTTTATTTCAGTAAAATTTAACAATATAAATTTAAAAACATAGTGGCATAATTAGGCATTGAAAAAAAAAAGACTGTTCAAAAGCATAAAATCTAAAACGCAACTGTTCGAAAAAAGGTTGTGAAGCTCTGAATGTTTGTTTACAAAAAGTCTATCTTCTCGTGGCACCAACTATAATTTGACTTCTATTGTTCTCACTGACGTTGACACATTGTTTAATTAACAACAGGCAGCGATAGCCTACTGGAGATACCAACGGACTGCTATGCAGAAGGTATCGGGTTCGAATCCACGGTATGCTAGAACGATGATGATGACATTGTTCAATTAACGATCTAGTCACGATAACATTCCAATATCAGTTTATTTAGGAGAATACCATTTGTGACATGAGTATGACACTGACATTAGATCGAAACTGCATTTTGAACAAATATAGTTAGAAGAATTGAGTCAAAATAAACTGTTAACTGGTGCAGAATAAGACTGCACAGTAGGTAGGTGGGCTTGTGTGTGTTAGGTACCTGCAATGCGAGCTCGTGGGGATCAGCTGAGCTGCGGTGGTTTGTAAGATAATATTCGATTCAAGTGTGCTTTTAATTGCATTGCATAGTACGTTTTAGGTAAATACCTATTACATTGGTATCATGCTAACGACGGCGCGTCCTAGCTTAAAAATAACCATAATTTTGCTCCCATTAAGAACCTCATACATGGGCTCTGTAAATTCATCAGTCGGTCACCCATCCATACTATGACCGTGTGTCAATTACTTTACCTTAACTTATGTAGTTTGTACGAAAATAAACCTGCGATAAAGGCTTTGCAAGCCAATCCCCTGGTCACCCATCAAAGATCAAATGCGTCTAACTACTGTACCTGTTTATACTGTATATTGCCACTTGATTTTTGCAGCAAGGTATTATATCTAACGGTCCGTTTCTGTCAGTCTCGCCCAGCCCCTAGTTGACCGCGCTACTATACTAACCAGTAACCACTAGACTCCAGATGTCTCGACTAACACACTAGTTTAATACGTAATACATAAATAAAGTTAAGTACATCAACTTTTCATATTTATAAAAAAAATAAGGATCAAGAAGCTTTAGCCGCGCTATAAACGTTTTGGAGTGCAATATTTACGTAAAATGGCGGACGCGGACGCGAGCGACAGGTCCGCGCTCTGAGAGCGCTCAGCGCTGAATGGCGGACATAGCATCGCGCTTCGAGTTTTATAGGTCTTTTTAAAAAAATCATATTAATTACAAACGAAAAGTTTAGATTCCAATTTTTTTATATGACTTAAAATGAATCTTAAGGTTTCTAAATATGTATATATCATTTTAATAATCACAGTAGTTTTTTAGATATAAATGCCAATTTGCGGGCTAAAATTAAGCAAAATGCACTGTTTTGTTCTCCGATTTTCTTGAAAATTATGAATGAAAGTACAATTTCTTTTTTAGGGACTCGCTTGTATAGCTTTTGCTCGTACAGTTTACATTTACAGAATTATAGAACGATAAGTTTTCATAGCACTAGCGACCATTAATACTGGCCTAAACTACAGAAATTACGAAAATGACTTTTTTAAATTCATCCGTTTTAAAATATTTACTATAGTAACCCATATATTTATCTTTAGCACTCTCTTGATAAAGAACTGAGCTTTCATATTTTTTATATCTTTTCCATTAATTGTTATTTATCCGTAACGTAATAGAACAATAAAAACCCGCAAAATCGCCTCCGACGGATTAAACGCTCTTAATGTTTTTTATCGTTTCTTTAATATATAATATATTTATCAAATTAATAAGTCCTTCTTGTGATTGTGAATATGTATATGAACACAAATTTATGAAATAAATTACAAATATGAATATTCAAGGGAAAAATATGTTGACATGTTTACGTGTTGCTAGGTTATTATTATTATTATTATTCATCCACGCTACGGGATTTATACCTAGTGTGGCAGCTGCCCTTTTAAATTAAAAGTAAATTAAAATTTAGTTCAATCGTACAGTAATATAACATAATTATAACGAATACTGAGAACGTACAACAATGAACTATTAGGTTATTATAGTGTAGCCAATTTACCCGACACTCAAGCCGAATTTCCATTTTTTGCAAAGTCAAAAACAAATTTGTACCGCAGCCTATATGCACGTACCAGTTGTTATAGGGCGTGACTACCTCAAAATAAACTGACCCTAATCTAAACCATGGAATATCGTTAGCCCTTCGGGTTGCGGAGATCAGAAAGGCAGTCGCTGCGTTGAAAAGCTAACATTCAGCCAAATCCGGTTAGACTAGTAAGCGGACCCAGCTGAAAACTTGGATAACGCTAGGAGGATGATGACTAATTCTGTGTAGTAACGATAGTATTTCATTGTTCCAGCCCGCAGTGTATCCCACACGGTAACAACGCTAGAAGTTCCGCTGTACGCGGACCCAAGGCGAGACGCGGAACTCCGCTGTAACTACACGAAGCAACAGCATGACCCGGCGATACACTCCGTCAAGTGGTATCTGTACCACTTGCTGTGCCTTTTTCGATATCCTCTGAGAGAAATAAATTATCCTCTGTTTTGGCTTAATTTGCGTGTAAGTTTTGGCTAAAGAATTCATACCCGATTAACTCGCACTTTTTTTCGTCAAGGGGTATTGAGAAAAGTTTGATATTTTACTACTTTGTTTATATTTTCTCGGATTAATTTGATTAATTATAATATTATGTATACATCATTTTCAAATGTCGGGATTTGTACCTCATACATAGACTCACGCCTGTTCCTCGGAAGGGGAGGCAGACAGTACGATTTCTCATGCATGCTCTTCTGTTTAGGCTACTTCTATCCTGCCCTATTCTTAGGATGTTTTCAATCTTGTACCTCATAGGAATCCCAATTTTAAATAAGATATTTCGGCACTGTAGTAAACGTGGATTTTGGACAAATAAACTATCGTATCGGTAGACTAGTAAGTGTACAAGCAAGTAAATTTGTCTACCTGCATTCTTACTGATTTATTACGTACAAGAGAAAGAAGAAAATTACCACTATCTTTTTTCACTATAAAGTTAACTTGATCGCGACGAACTCACTACGCTAGCTCACGGTATTGGTTTTAACATTTCAGAGGTTTTACGTAGACGCACACTGGATGTCATATATTCGACAGTTGAAATCCATGCACGTGATTGCAATTTCATACTTTTTGCTTTCAATTGCTTCTTCTCCTGGCATAGTTTCTGAGTTTTTCCGAATTCTCAGTAGCAGCACGGCGTCTGGCAATGTATCCGGTAACGGCAATAGGCTCGCCCCCTATTACGTGGGACCTAAAATTCATGTGGTGACATGTGGGTGTAATATTACACCTATGCCTACCCTTTCGGAGATACAGGCGTGAGGTTATAAAAAAGTGTCGTACTAAGTGTAGTGTAGACGGTTAATATTCTTCAGCTGTGACTGAAACTAAACGTGTTTTAAGACTCGAAGTAAGTGATAGTTAACTATTTAAATCGCTCATAACTTCGATGAGTCAGTGGTGTGAATAGTGGGTTTCAACTTGGGATTGCTTTGGAAGCAATTTATTTGTGTCGTCACGGAGCGATCGCTGTTCAAAGATGTTTATGAGAGATACCTCTTTACTGCAATATTATAAAGTTTGTTTACTTATTTGTTTGCGTGCTTGAATGCGCTAATTTCAGTAACTACTGGTCCGATTTAAAAATTCTTTTAGTGTTAAATAGCCCATTTATCGAGGAAGACGAGGAATTTTATAGGCTTTATAACATCATCGAGCAAGCAGCATTCCGACCCGGTTTCTCCACTGTAGACCACCTCCACACCGTGAATCAAAACATAGATAAACATTACGAATTCAACAAACCTCTGTACCTAGGATTAATGGATTATTCCAAAGCCTTTGACAGCATTCCTCATAGCGCAATAGAAGATACCTTACAGAAACAAAACATAGAAGAGCCCTACATAAACCTCATTAAAGCCATATACAATAATAGTACAGCAGATCTCAAGCTTCAACTTTCTGTTCAGTCATTTAAAATAGAGAGAGGCGTCAAACAGGATGACCCGTTGCCTCCTAAACTTTTTACTAGTGTCCTGCAACAGGTTTTCGGTAGTCTGGCGAATTTGTGGCAATCCAGAGGCATTGTGGTCGGCGGCAAAAGATTAACAAATCCTCGGTTCGCCGACGACTTGTTCTCTTTTCCTCATCAGCCTCGGAACTCGAGCTAATGCTTAAAGACCTCAGCTCTGCAAGTCTTCTAGTTGGACTTCAGATGAACCGGGCCAAAACTCAAGTAATGACCAACAGCACGAAACGTAGGGTCACGGTAGACGGGCAGACTATACATTATGTCAACGAGTATATATACTTGGGCCAGATTGTCTCTTTCAGCAACAGGCAAGACAAAGAAGTAGGACGGCGAGTCGAAAATGCCTGGCAGAGCTTCTGGTCAATGAAAGAGCTTCTGAAGGGCTATCTTCCACTGTCACTCAAGCGAAAGCTCGTCGATATGTGTATACTGCCCGTCCTAACCTGTGGTGCACAAACATGGTCCTTGACGGAAATCCAGAAGTCCAAACTGAAGATTTGCCAAAGGGTTATGGAACGTAGCATTCTCGGGGTAAAAAGGACCGACCGTGGTCACCTCTGCCGTATGCACCCAGAAAGGTGGGCTTATTTAGCAACCAGTTGGGTGCCTCATGATAGTGGACGACGATGCGGCAGACATAAACGGAGATGGCGGGACAACCTGGATGCATTTGAGAGCGACTGGCCGAACATAACATAGGACAGGGATAAATGGCCATCCAAGGAAGAGACCTTTGCCCAGCAGTGGGACACATGTATAGGCTAACTAAAAAAAACATCACGCTATGAGCCACGGGAACAGAGCAGTAGCTCTCAACAACTTGGTTGTAACCGCGGGCTTATCTAGTTACTAAATATTTCTTTAAACTGCTGATCGTAGCATCTCTTTTCATCATGAAATATCAGTAGGTTCCAGTTGTTAGTTTTATGTTGTAGTTTAAGTCTTATAATTAAACCTAGGTAATAATAGACACACAGGTTCCCTATCAACCTGAATGCACCGAAAATATTGAAGTTCTAAACACACAGTTCACATTTCAAATAAAGTTCATATCCTGCGTTCCCTCTACCCCTTTCAACGATAATGCAACATTTCATGATGATCAATTGAGGGATTATTGCGTTAAAGCGTATCAAACTAACAAAATAACTTTCGCAATTATATTATTAGTTTGAATATGAATCGATGTGGAGTGCAGTTTGCATGAGCGTGATAATAACTGCATCAGTTGAGAACTGTGTCACGCTTATCTACTACCTCCAGGCAAAGCACTGCAATATAAAGAAATAAAATTTGATCTGCAATTAGAAATTTAATAGATGGAGTAGCTCTGCTTTATAGGCTTAAATAGTAGTTATCTTGACATTGATTAAATATTTAGGTTATTTTGTGTTATTAGGCAGCGACAGCCCATTAGAGAGACTGACGGACTGCTACGCAGAGTGTTTCGGATTCAAATCCACGGCACGCACCTATGACTTTTCGAAGTTATATGCGTATTAAGTAGTTAATTATTACTTGGTAAGCGGTGAAAGAAAACATCGTGAGAAAACCTGCATGTCTCAGAGTTCTCCATAATGTTTTCGTAAGATATGTGAAGTCCACTAACCCGCACTTGGCCAGCGTGGAGGACTACGGCCTTACCCTTCTCACAGTGAGAAGAGGCCCGTGCCCAGGAGTGGGACAGAGTATGTACCGTGCTGATGATGATGAGTATTACGATTATTCTATTGATATCTCTATGTCATCCTCTATGTAACCATAAACAATATATCAGATTTTCGCTTAATAAAGTCACCGCGACCCAGCGTCCTCTATTTTGTTATATTTTAATTATACTGGCGTATGCCGTCTTAAGTTTAGCTTAATAATTCATACCTTCATTAATGTATCTGATATACGTTGGTTAAATTATCACGAAGCTTATAATTATTTGCGGGTATTCTAGTTAGTACTTATTTTCATTTAAATGTAAATTCGTTTTGATTATCATATAAATAATATTATGTAGAAAATTATAATAATGATGTGAACGAAAATCTAGGGCTACATATTCGTTTGTAATATGATAATACTTATATTATGTTTGAAATTCTATACTGATTTACATTTAAGATCAAAGTAAATTCCACAAAAGCTTTCGCAATCAATTTACAGTTATATTGGTGGGGAATGCTAAGTCATTCCGACGCAGAACAGAAGGAAGATGTTAGAAATAGAATTTTAAGATATAAAATGCTGCTACGAGAGACGCTACGAGATTCGTAGACAATTTCGTAGCAACGATTCAAATTGAAAAAGTGTCTATGCTTTATTAAAAAAAAAGATGGGGTCTTATGATCTGGCTTTTAATGGTTATTTGCCTTCTGCTAGTGGCCGTTACCACGATTTGGGCAGAATAGGCAAGACAAGATTAGTGAAAAACGGCAATTCTCCAAAAATAGGAAACAATTGTGTTGTTTGGTTATATTTTTGTAAAGTTCCGCACAGTGTCGCGTACAGGATGATCAGTGCCAGAGTAGCCTCTTTTTAATTTTAATACATCAGTCGTCTTGTGTTTAGATGTTGTGTGAAATAGAAAGGTGTTGCATCTTTCCTTTAAATTATTAACAGATGCGCCGATAAGCAAGTAAGACATCATAATGATTACGAGAAATGCTGAAAATAATTTGACTTCACTTGCAATATATTAAATTGCGTTATCTACTAGAAGTTCAGCACAATACTATAGTTGGAACAATTGACTAAATACTCGTAGCGCTCAAGACGAGGAACTAATTAATTTATCACTATTTAGACTATTAAGAACTTCAAGCATAGTTATTAATTACTTGCGGCATTACAGTTAAGTGTTTCTGATCTCGAAACGTCTTCCATTAATTTATTTGTTCTGTAGTATGTATTTTGTGCTCTTGTTCGTATTTTTGCCTTTTTTAGTGTCTATTGTATTGTGAAATAAAATGTATTAACTGCTCTCTGCGAATGACACTGTTTTATATCTAGAGTACAGCGCCATCTATCTGGACCAGTACAGCCTCATTGCAAAATATTGTAACTGACTATTCCTTCTCACTAACTACACGCTGTGCAATTGACAATATTTACAGATTATTATTTTCGGCCGAAGGCACTTTCAAAACCATTTTATTAATATCATAAGTGCGACAGTTTGTAAGGATGGATATATGGATGTTTATTACTTATCGACACAAAAACTACTAAAAGAATTTCAATGTCTTTTTTTGTATTCTTTTACATTAGAGCATTGCGCATATGGGCCACTTTTGTCGTGGAAACCGATCTCTACGCTGAGGTCATATTTTTCCCTCAGAATCTAGTATTACAGCTGTTTGTTAACACCGTAGAAAGGCAGTATTCGACGAAGCTAGTTATAATACAAGTAATTTACGTACAACAATAATCGTACACTGTCCTGTTTGCCTTCCAGTACTTCCAACTTTTCTATAAGAATTGTCATCTTTAATAAAATAAATTCCTCTTATTAAACTTGAGCCATGTCGGACTTCGACATGGCTCAAGTTTAATAAGAGGAATTTAATGCACAAAACGACAGAGCCGGTGTTAAAATATGTACGGTAATCAAACTTTCTTTCCCTCTGAACTTTCTTTCTCAGGGTCATGAACTTTGATGAAAATTCTTTTGGTTGTGACGGTTGTGACAGGAAATAAAAATATTCTATGTACGTCAAAGTTAGCTTGTGGTTGCGTGTATTCGGGAAATACGTATTTCCAGATAATTTTATTCTAGTAGGAGATAAATAATCTTTTTAGTAGCAGAGCCATGCGAGTACGAATAGTTTAGTCTCGGTTGTCATCAATAATGATAACCATTCTGGAAAGTCAGCACTTTAAAATGCAGAATATGGCATAATTTTATGTAGCAAAGTGTTAGAAAACATCAGCGGCTTGCGCGGAAAACCATGCGAGAAAAACCCAGCCTGGCCTCTTAGGCAAACACCAATTCGATCTTGCATGCAACAAGAATAGTGGCAATATAGTGATAAAAGAGATCCGAGGTTGTAGCAGTAGCTACATAAAACTAAGGTCATCTATCGGACGACGGCGAAATCAATCAACACGGTAACATCTAACGGACACGAGGGAATCAAAGTCTTTAATCGCGCAAGCAATTTTCTCACACGTAATCAGTTTATATGTACAAGTGCTCAAATACACCCGTTACACAGTCCAACGGGCGTATTTGACCACCAGGCAAGATCACCTAGCAGGAAAAGGACGTAAACTGCACAAATATGAACCTAGTGCAATTTTACTCCTTATAAAAGGAAATGTGTCATCGGTAGTGTGAGAAGGGAGGTGACATCTTTTTATGTAAGCACTAAATTTAGTTTTTACTGCCCTATTTTTTACTACCCTATCTGATATATAACTTTCTTGATGAACGTGGCTGTATCACGTTTTATACCAAATCCATCATGTATTTGACATGGCCCGTCAATGTGACATGATTTATCATGTTGACAAATGGAATACTGACAATAAAAAGCCTGTAAATAAAAACTCGATAAAGTGCTTAAATCCGTTCCGTACTTTTTCTTATAGCTCAATCACAATAATCATATTTTCATTTTCCTGTGAAGTAAATTACTTGAAGTTTATTAGTATTTTATTACAGTTCTCCATAAAAACAAATAAAATATTGATGCGAACAAATTCCAGGTGCTAGTTAATATGACACCGCATTTTCATCGCAAGTATTTTGAGAGTTCGATAGTGTAAACTGATTTCATATAAAGTAGAAAATAAATAAGTTTTTGGTCAAGCTTTATTTATTTATTTATGGACTCAAGCCTGTATCCCCGAAGGGGTAGGCAGAGGTGTAATATTATACTCACATTTTGCCATGATTTTTTAGGCCCCACGTAATAGGGGGCGAGCCTATTGCCAGGTCAAGTTTTAATACAAATTCATTATTGAATTCCTGCACAAAAATCGATATTAAATTCCCGCACGAGAATATAATTAAAGTGCAATTATTTGTAGGATTCAGAGTTAATAAACGATTTAAATGTCTGTAAACATGTATAAATATTTAATTGAAGCCAAATTGAACTGTCTGTACTAACAGCCTGTTGATTTAGTAGAGGCAAAATCGTTATGGCATTACTGACATAAAAATTTAACTTGAAGAATAATCTTGCGAAAGAAAGTAGTCTGCTGGTCTTCCAACTAGTGCATGTCTTGAGATCTTGTAGCGCTCATAGCGAATCGTGTCTTGCCGTTCGTAATAAATTGGTAAAAGAACATTGTCAAAGGTCATCATTTGAATGGGTAACCGCTTGTATGGCATTTACACCAGAACGCTACCGAATTTGGAGGACACGTAAATCCGTTGGTTTCGGTTCTTTTCTCAGTACAAAAAACGTTACGCCGTATCCCAATCCTTTAGGCAGTCTAAAAGCTTCGACACCAGAGTTGGGCAGACTCACATGGCTTGAAAAAAAAGACTAGAGAATCCTCTGATTAGGTTAGGTGATCGTATCTTGTAGTCCGCTAGGCTTGATGGTAGCTTGGCACTTCTGATAGCATAATACGCGATTTGCAACCATTGAATGCTTCTTAGTTCTGCCGGTATCCGTAAGATGCCACTAGTAGCCTGTTTCTTCATCGCCATCCCTAGATGACATCGGTTGTTTATAGTTATCGCTAGGAATTTAAAAAATAAACAGGTGACTAAGTCTGCCATTAGATATGTCACATAGCAACGGACTATAGAGATCAAAGTATCGCCAAGCCATTTTATCCCCATAAGAAACGAGAAAGGCAAATACAGGCAATAGTATGTTCGGGAAGAGCTGAAAAGTCGACATCAAAGCCAACCCCAAGCCATCTGGCCAGCGTATCATAGCAGGTCTAATCCTCCTATTGATTCACAAAGCTATCGTTACGCAAATTAGGGGAGGCTTATGTCAAGCAGTGGGCTGCAAACGGCTACATGATGAAATTGTTTTTCCATTGTTGCTGGCTATATGTATTTCGTTGTCTACTAATTTCACTTTGATCAATTAGTGACTTTTTCTTGTGTGAGTGCCCATTATACATACTGTTACGCCATCTATCGGTGAATGGAGGTACTAGAAGAGATTGAATGTATCGGTGGTTTAAAGGTAATTCAGCTACTCTGTACTAGATGGCGTTGCTGTATCGAGTAATCGACTGTTCGAGATTATTTCGACAGTTTTGTAGAAGCATCTAGAATGCTCTAGTGATGTTATCCGGCCAGTATAAATAGAACGCAAGCGAACGAACCGGACACAGTCAATCGAAGAATCGACAGCGATCAAGAAGCGAAGAGGGAAGTAAGTCGGAAGTGTTTAGTGTTGTTCTAGTGGTGTGAATAGTGTGTTATTAGTGTTGAGAATTAAGTGTGAAATAAGTGTGTTTTTACTAGTAGTGTAAATAAGTGTGTATAGTGTTTGTGTAGTAAATAAAGTTCAGTTTAAGTGGCATAGTGAGTTATAATTTATCGTCGAACCCCAGCTCGTAACAAATTGGTGTCAGAAGTGGGATAAATTATGCCGGTTAGGCCGAAGGAAGAAACTGAAGGTGTGCGCACCAGGAACCAGCGCCAGCAAGACCTGGACCAGAGACGCTTCGGAGACGTTCCTTCTCCATCGCCTGGTGGACCAGGCGACTCCGCGGCTGCAGTGGAGTCTGCAAGTGCCACACACTCCGTGACGGTGCCCGACATCGCGGCTCTGATGGCGTTCATGCAGGAGCAGGCCCGCCGTCAGGAGGAGCAGGCTCGCCGTCAGGAGGAGCAAGCTCGCCGTCACGAGGAGCACTCGCGCCGCCTGGAGGAACAGCTACAGCGCGACAAGGAGGAGCAGGCTCGCCGTCAACAGAAGCAGGCTCGCCGTCAAGAGGAGCACGCGCGCCGCCTGGAAGAACAGCTTCAGCGCGACAAGGAGAAGCAGGCTCGCCGTCAAGATGAGCACGCCCGCCGCCTAGAAGAACAGCTCAAGCGCGACAAGGAGGAGCACGCGCGCCGCCTAGAGGAGCAGGTGGTGCTTATGAAGGACCTCAGCGCCGCTATAGGGAAAGACTTGAAGGCGGTCAAGGAGGAACTTCAGCAGCACGAGGCCCGTATCAGCGACGTAGAGATGATCGTACACGACAAGCTTGAGACTCGCGTCGCCTTTATAGAGAAGCGTGTACACGACCACCACGAGACCTGTGTTGCTGAAGTGGAGAAGAAGTTGCGTGGGCTCGAAGTGACACCAGCGGCTGTAGCGCCCTCACCTCGTGGATTTAACGTTCCACCATTTGATGGCTCGTCATCATGGTCGGCATACAAGATCCAGTTCGAGGCTGTGATGCGATCAAATGGGTGGAATAAAGAACAGGCCTTAACCGCCCTAACCTTGGGCCTACGCGACCGGGCCTTGACAGTGTTGGAGGCACTTGGACAAGACGTCACCTACGAGAAGCTTCTGGAGGCGCTGGAGGCGAGGTACGGAGACGCGCACCTCGAACATGTGTATCGTGCTCAGCTGAAGGACAGGACGCAACGCACCGGAGAAACTCTGCAGCAGTGGGCTCTAGAGGTCGAAAAGCTTGTCAGGAAGGCATACCAGTCGTCTCCTGCGCATATTGACGGGAACCTCGTACAGGCGTTTACGGATGGGATCCGGGACCTGGAGGTAAGAGCAGCAGTGAGGCTTGGGCACTTCAAGGACCTCAAGGACGCCTTAGCTCACGCTCTGGAGGTGGAAGCAGTGCGACGCGACGACCGAGGTCACCGCATCAGGGAAGTCTTGTCGTCACCTCGGTGCTACAACTGTGGAGAAAGAGGCCATATCCGCTTGAGCTGCCCAAAGCGTAGGCAGCCTGGTGACACCCTGTCTCCACCAAAGGGGTCGCCTGATGTGCCTGCCAGGCAGCGAGAGCAGGGAAACGAGTAGAAGCCAGGACTGCGGGGCGGGTGCTGGTTGGTAATGGAAGAGCCCCAAGTATCTCGATCTCGCAATCATGCGACGGGAACAGCCTGATCATCGAAGGCGAAATTAACAGAACACCATGCAAGCTGACATTGGACACGGGTGCTTCTCGGACAGTCGTCGGTTTCCATCTGGCAAGACGGGTTCTTCGGGGCTACTTCAGGAACAATGAATGTGTGAATCTGAGAACAGCTACCGGTCAGCACATAACCGTCCGAGGTAAAATAGAGGTGGATCTGAAGCTAGGCAACAAAATTTACCGTCACAAAGTCATCGTGGCCGATATAGTGGACGACTGCATCTTGGGCCTAGACTTCATGCGGGAGTATCGCTGCGGGATCGATGTTAACCAGGGAGTCTTGAAGTGTGGCTCGGAAGAAGTCTTCATGGAAGGTGCAACTTCAGGAAAAGTGTACTGCCTAAAGAATGTCATTCTTCACCCGCGGTCGGAAACGGTTGTACCAGTTTGTCTACCAGGGATGAATTCTGGTCGAGGGAACCGCTGCGTACTAATCGAAGGCCTAGAGAAAGAGGCCTCGTGGAAGATTGCACGAACCTTGGTAAGAGGTACCAAAGTTTCTTCAGTACGCGCACTGAATGCAAGTGGCAAGGAAGTGTCGCTCAAGAAAGGGACGGAATTGGGCACCTATGAATGAGCGGCTTGGATGCGTGGATGTCAAGAGCAATCTACCAGCGCCAAGGTTCAGGGTGCACGATTCGACGTGTCTTCACTTTTGGAGGACTACCAAAGTACCCTGTCAGAAGAAGAGAAGACCAAGGCTAAGAAGATGTTAAACCGGTTCGCCGATATTTTCTCGACCAGTGATGCCGACATAGGGAAGACAGCACTAGTCCAGCACAAAATAAACACGGGAAGTGAAGCACCGATTCGCCAGTGACCAAGACGTGTGCCAGTGGCACGGGAACGTGAAGTGGAAGCTATGATCGACGGTATGGTGAAAGAAGGCGTAATCGAGCCTTCGTCCAGCCCGTGGTGCTCTCCGGTGGTGTTAGTAAAGAAGAAGGATGGCAGCATGCGCTTCTGTGTAGACTACCGCCGATTAAATGACATCACTAAGAAGGACAGCTACCCACTGCCAAGGATCGATGACATACTGGATACGCTGACGGGGATGAAGTGGTTTTCTACATTAGATCTAAAAAGTGGCTACTGGCAGGTGGAAATAAATCCTCAAGACAAAGAGAAGACGGCATTCTCCACAGGCAAAGGATTGTGGCAATTTAACGTCATGCCCGTTGGATTGTGAAACGCTCCGGCTACTTTTGAGAGACTGATGGAGCGAGTGCTAATGGGACTGATTGGAGACGCCTGCCTGGTCTACTTGGATGACATCATCATCGTGGGGTGCACCTTCCAGGATCACCTTCGAAACTTGGAGCAAGTGCTGTCAAAGATACGAGGAGTTAATTTGAAGCTGAATCCGAAGAAATGCACGTTATTCAGACGGCAAGTGAACTTTCTAGGACATGTGGTCTCGGAGAACGGTATTCAAACTGACCCGGATAAGATCATTGCCGTGAAGGAATGGCCAGTTCCAGAGAACAAAACGCAGGTCAGAGCATTCCTCGGATTATGCTCCTACTATCGACGGTTTGTGAAGAACTTTGCTGACATTGCTCGACCTCTGCATAAGCTCACCGAAGACAGAGTGCAGTTCTGTTGGAATGAGAGCTGTGACGTTGCATTCCAGAAGCTTAAGGAACATCTGTGTACTGCACCTATTCTAGGCTACCCTGACAACGAGCATGAATTCATAGTTGACACAGATGCCAGTAACACCGGAATTGGCGGCGTGCTGTCACAGAAGAAGGGTGATCAAGAAGTTGTTATAGCATACTTCAGCAAGACCTTATCCAAACCCGAAAGAAACTACTGCGTCACCAGGCGGGAACTCTTGGCTGTAGTAAAGACGTTCCAGCATTTCAACAAATACTTGTTGGGCCGTAAATTCCACCTGCGAACCGACCATGCAGCGCTGAAATGGCTACTTCAATTTAAGGACCCAGAAGGACAAGTAGCTAGATGGTTTGAACTACTGCAAGAGTTTGATTTTGTAGTACAACATCGCAGCGGCAATTCGCATGGTAACGCAGATGCCCTATCGCGTAGGCCGTGTCCCGACCAGTGCAAGCACTGTAGCCGACAGGAAGCAAAGCAGGCAGCGCTAGTGAGGATGTTAAAGACAGATCTAAGCGACGAATGGAGAGAAGCTTTGCAGAGTGCTCAACAAGATGACAAGGATGTACAGCCGATTCTTGAATGGAAGAAATCAGGCGCTCCTAGGCCCAAATGGAGTGATATCGCAGCAATGAGCCCTATCACCAAGAGATATTGGGCACAGTGGGAAAGCTTGGTCGTCCAGGATGGAGCTCTGTGCCGCAAATGGGAAAACGCTCGCGGTAACCAGTGCCATTTGCAAATGGTAGTGCCCAAAACTAAGGTGCCGGAAGTCTTGCAGCTCTATCACAATGGTGCTTCGGGAGGTCACATGGGAGTTAAGAAGACACTTACTAAGATCGGGGAGCGATTTTATTGGCTCCACTGTCGGGATGACGTCGAGGATTGGTGCCGCAAATGCACAAGTTGTGCGGCTGTCAAGGGGCCACATACTCGAAGCAGAGGTGCATTAAAGGTGTACAATGTGGGAGCCCCATGGAAGCGCATAGCCTTGGATGTCGCTGGGCCGTTTTCCGAGAGCCAGGATGGAAACAAATACTTCTTGGTTGTGATGGATTACTTCACGAAGTGGCCTGAAGTGTTTGCAATCCCAAATCAAGAAGCTACCACAGTGGCCGACAAGCTGGTGCATGAAGTCTTTTGTCGATTCAGGGTGCCCTTGGAAATCCACAGCGATTAAGGCCGGAATTTCGAATCCGAAGTGTTCAAGGAGACTTGTCGCGTGATGGGTGCACATAAAACCAGGACCACGGCTTATCACCCGCAATCAGATGGCATGGTTGAACGATTTAACCAATCACTGGAAAGGTACCTGGCGAAGGTCGTGGAGAGCAAACAAAGAGATTGGGACAAGCACATCCAACCATTCCTTCTGTCATATCGCAGTGCGGTCCACGAAACCACAGGAGTAACACCAGCGTTTGCCAATTTCGGCAGAGAATTACGTTTACCAGCAGACTTAATCACCGGTATTCCGCCAGAATCTCCACGCAATATAACGGATTACGCGACCGAGCTACGCAACAAGATGAACGACGTATACGAGCACATCAGGGAGTCAGGACAACAGATGTCTGAAAAGATGAAGACTCGCTACGACCGGAAGGCAAACAACAAAGGCTTCGATGAGGGATCATTGGTGTGGGTTCATAACCCAGTACGAAGCAAAGGCAAATCGCCCAAGTTACAAGCCAGATGGGACGGGCCATATCACATAATATATATATATATATATATATATATTAATTACCAGGATGAACGACGTCACCTATCGAATCCAGAAGGGGTCGCGAGGTGCACCGAAGATAGTTCATGTGGACCGGTTGGCTCGTTACCATGGGTCCAACGATGTTTGAGACGAACACGTTTAAGAGGGGGGCAGTGTTACGCCATCTATCGGTGAATGGGGGTACTAGAAGAGATTGAATGTTTCGGTGGTTTAAAGGTAATTCAGCTACTCTGTACTAGATGGCGTTGCTGTATCGAGTAATCGACTGTTCGAGATTATTTCGACAGTTTCGTAGAAGCATCTAGAATGCTCTAGTGATGTTATCCGGCCAGTATAAATAGAGCGCAAGCGAACGGACCGGACACAGTCAATTGAAGAATCGACAGCGATCAAGAAGCGAAGAGGGAAGTAAGTCGGAAGTGTTTAGTGTTGTTCTAGTGGTGTGAATAGTGTGTTATTAGTGTTGAGAATTAAGTGTGAAATAAGTGTGTTTTTACTAGTAGTGTAAATAAGTGTGTATAGTGTTTGTTGTAACGTAAAAAAGACCTTTCAGGTGTCCCCTGTTACGTTATCCCTACTAGGGTGTGTTTAAATGAGAACATGAGTTGAATGTTACAATAAAAATTGATTTAATTGCCAAGAAAATCTACACATCATTTAGCAATAGAAAAAAATTACTAGTAATGCGTAATTAAAAAAATATATACACAGGGTCGCGTGATTCGGCGATGGGTGAGGTTTTTGTTGAGATTCCTGCTGCCGGTTCGTCCAGGAGAGTTGGTTAACTTAACTCGTCTCGCAACCGCCAGAAAAAGGGCCGAACGCAGCCAGCGCTTCAATATTTATAGTCCGTTGCAGGGCGCGGCTGGCGGGGTCGACCGGGCCGAGTGATGCGTCAAGGATTGACGTCACACACTCCCCTCATTAGGCCAGAATTTTCCCAGAGGGAAAATTCTGTGGCTGGTAGGCGGCAACTGCATTCCGGGACCCTGAAACAGATGAGTGGTAGTGGTGTCAGTAGGTTAAATACAAGGCAACTACTAACCCTAAAAGAGTAAAAAAAAAACAAGTATAACCCTCGACCATTCATACGTCACCAAGCATTGAACGTTCCTATTACCTGACATACATCACATTCAAAAGGCCTACACACAATTATACGCATGAACAAGCCAGCATTCATTCACGATGCGAGTCGTATTCATTATAATACACGACGCGTGAAGAGGTATTATACGTGAGTTTTATAGCAAATAGCCACCCAGTCTATGTTGGTAGGCACCACCTGACCACCCATATTCGATAAGTGAAATTAATTGAAAGAGTATAAGTCGTAAACCAATATTACGATCTTACTATATTACGATACTAACAATCATACGATTAGTTGGCAGTATCACAAACAAATTGCTCATTAACGCGCTCGATGCGAATTGTAAAAGCATAAAAAAGTGTTCATTATAATTAAGTATTAAGTATAATACAATGTTTTGAGCCGAGTGATCGGCTGACGTAAACAAGTGAGTCATCACTGCGCGCTTGGCGCCGGCCGCATTCCATTGTCGTGGACAATTAACCGGTTTCTGATTATGATACAAAATCAACAACGGCAAATACACAATTCGGAATAGGTTGCAATGTATAGTACATCACCGCAGGAGACAATCGATGACATAGTATACACAACCATAGCCAAAAACACAAAAAAAATATTCGCGGCAAGATGTTATGTATAGTACATCGTCGAAGGAGACTGTCGACGACATAGTACACACTACCATAGTTAAAAACACAAAAAAAAACACAATCGAGAATCGAACCACAGACCGATCCGACAACAACTTTTTAACCACTGAGCCATGAGGAAAAAAATGTTTGATTACGATTAGTCATAACTAGTCATTCTATATGTAACAAGATAATTGGGTACATGATTTAGCTGTAATTAGGAGTTAAAGATTTTTATATTATTTGTAACGAAATGTTAAGTTATTTTAGTGATTAGTTTATTAGTGATGAGCATTAATCATTACATTCTTAAACTTTGCAGTGAGTTAATTCACGACCTTTTATATGGAAATCACCAAGAGGTTTTTGTTTGGCAAACCATAACTGATAGTTAGATAACTAACAGATTCTTTGTAACAATATTACATTTAATAAACTTTATTACAATTTATAACTGAAACATTTATTCATTTTATGTTAGCATGTTTACATAAATCATTAACACAACACAATGCATTATCTTGTGAGCTTCGACTCGAAAACAAAAGAACCATTGTTGGCCTTCACAAATAATTATGTAGGTAATTATAACTTTGTATAGATATGCGTCTTACATTGTTGTGAATGAAACTGTACCCAATCGATTATAAACACATTGATGCTATAATAGAATAAGATTTAATTATTTTATTCAGCTTTTAGGTTTAAAATAAACGACGGTGAAATTCGAAATGGTATTATCTAACTTGTAAATCAATTAATTTGCTTTAGTTATTAAAGTATATAAATTATTGATTTATGTAGAAATACCCACATTAGTTATTTAAGTATTGAAATTATTTATTTAATTTGTATGTAAACAGCCACTTTAGTTATTTAATGAGGTATAAATATTATTTATTTGATTCATATGTAAATAGCCACTTAGTTATTCAAGAATAGAAGTTATTGATTTAATTTATGTGCAAATACCCACTTTAGTTAAAGTTAGTTTCAATTGAATTAAGTTTGATAATTTCAGTTTGATATAATAACATTAGCGTAAACACAAGAACACACTATAACCAGCACTATTTAAGATGGTTTAGTAAACCAGATGCATAGCATTTTGTATAAAGGAAACAAGTTACATATTGATAATTAAGTATTTTGCCGGCTGTCAACGGTTTAATTTTATCATTTATTTATCATTATATGTTTTATATATTTCAATAGAAACCAGACATTGAAAGAACAATCCTAGCGACACAAAACATTACAAAAAGAACATAATTCAATAATTGCGACGCAGGAATTTTATGTTTGAGTTCACAATGAACAGTAAATGCATAATTAGATGCATTTGCAAATGACATACCGATAGGCAGTAACAAGGAGATAAAATCGAAGACCAAAAACAACTATTGTAGCATAATAAACATTTGACAAAACGAACAACTAATAATTCTACGATGATATTCGTATTTCTATACCAAATAGACAATAATTACATTCGTTCATTATTGTTAGTGAGCAACCTGCATGTGACACGTGTACATTTTATTAATAAATGAACGCGGAATTCTAGCTAGATACCTAGTATATAATACGCTAGCATCTTTAGGTACGTTCATTCTCAGCCAGTCCAACTATGTTAGGTACACGTGGTATAATAAAGATGCAACTTTCTTAGTAAGGAAAATAGTTAATTTAAAAGATAATCGCCGTAGTAGGCGGTAAAAGTATTAAATAATTAATTTATTTTTATTTATTTTATTCTTTATGCACAAAAATAGTACACAGGTGGACTTAATGCCTAGTGGTATTTTCTGCCAGTCAACCTTTTGGTGGTGCAGAAATAGATGAGGTAGGTGCATAAGCCATGTGGAGAAAAATAGGATATGTATTAGATACATATTAATAATTTAAGTACATATTATAAACCATAAATATACTATAAATATATATAATTATTCATAGATATGATACACACATAAATACAATACATAAATATATACATATAATTATAAATACATAATTATGCTATAGCTGATGAGAGTGATGAGCCGATTCCTTCAACTTAGCAAAGAGAAGATTCCGTACTTTCGTTTTAAATGCATAACGGGTAGTAGCCATTCTGACTTCAGGAGGGAGCCTGTTCCATAGTAGAACAACTTGGACAACAAAAGAAGAGTTTACAAAACCTGAAGTATGAGCGGGACAGAAGAAGAAGTAGATTATGAGAGGAACGAAGGTTTCTCTCATGTGTGGAACATAAGTATTGGAAGTATGTAGTCAGATAAGAAGGAGGAGAAGGGGAAGTAAGAATCGAGTAGAGAGTTGTGAGAGCACGCAAACTCCGGCGCTGACGAATAGGTAGCCATTTAAGATCGGAACGAAAAGTAGATACATGATCATACTTACGAAGATTGAATATGAACCGAATGCAGTTATTGAGAAGTCGGTCATATTTGTTGAGATACTCTGCATTCAGGTCATAATAGCACACATCACCATAGTCGATTAAAGGGAATATCAAGGCCTGTACAAGCATTGTTTTGGTTCTGATTGGCAGGAAGTTTTTGAGGCGATATACAGCTCGAAGGGTACCAGTCACTCTCTGACTGACATTCGTAACCTGTGCCTGCCAGTCGAGAGTAGAATCGATTAACAATCCCAAGTCTTTAACTACTGGAGTAAAGGGTACGATAAGACCATTAAACATGACCGGCGGCAACGTAGTCAGGTCTAATCTCCGTGTCATGCGCTGACTGCCGACCACAATGGCCTGGCATTTAGCAGGATTTACATCCAGTAATAATATCGACTATATAGAAATATATCGCCGTACAAAATCACTAGCAGAAGGTTATAGTAGAAAATAGAAAGAAATGAAAAAGAGAAGGGTGTGAATTCGTTCCATAAGTCAGCCAAAGCAGATTATTAGCAATAATTACCAGTAGCACTTAATTACCTTAGCGGCATTTAAAAAAGCTAATCGCGAAGCATACGATCAACGAAGGTGATCTTAGCACGTCGTTAGTGGACGTGAGGTCATAAATCGCAATACAAAGAATGCAATCAAGGAATGTGACCACAGCGCGTCATTTAGTTGACACGTGGTCGCAAGCAAAACGATTATAACTTGTTACTTATGCGGTTGATACAAAATTAATTATCACACGCGGCAACAGAAAAAGTTATAATATAAAAATGCTTACCAAGCGTAGTAAGCAAAAACACATACCACTAAAACACTAACACTGCTTTGGAACGATTTCACACATACACAAAAAATAAAAAATAAACTCACCGGCAGCGGATTCTCAACAAAACCCTACCTATAATATTCCCGTGGGCGCCACTGTAACGTAAAAAAGACCTTTCAGGTGCCCACTGTAACGTAAAAAGACCTTTGGGTGTAGTTTAAAATGGGAAACATGGTTAAATGTTACAATAAAAATTGATTTAATTGCCAAGAAAATCTACACATCATTTAGCAATAGAAAAAAATTACTAGTAATGCGTAATTAAAAAAATATATACACAGGGTCGCGTGATTCGGCGATGGGTGAGGTTTTTGTTGAGATTCCTGCTGCCGGTTCGTCCAGGAGAGTTGGTTAACTTAACTCGTCTCGCAGCCGCCAGAAAAAGGGCCGAACGCAGCCAGCGCTTCAATATTTATAGTCCGTTGCAGGGCGCGGGCGGCGGGGTCGACTGGGCCGAGTGATGCGTCAAGGATTGACGTCACATTGTGTAATAAATAAAGTTCAGTTTAAGTGGCATAGTGAGTTATAATTTATCGTCGAACCCCAGCTCGTAACAATACTGTTATACTTGAATTACAAATTATATTTTTCGTGATGTGTACTTGTTTTTATATATATTTATATATTTTCTGTGTTCCAGTCTTTGCTACAATTATTGTCAGATATTGTTTCATAGATAATATAATTTAGGCAGAGATAAAATACTGCATAATTTTATAAGATGAAGTCTGAAGATATATAATTAAAATCAAAATCGCAATATTAAAAATGCAAGACTGAACATTTTAATATAAAAAACGAACGATTTTGACGATAGAGTACGTAAGTTGACTATGGTGCATTAAAAGGGGATGCAGATGAGTAAAGTTTGTGAGTAATATTAAGTTGTTGTAAGTAATATTAAGTTTCATATAGGTATCTTCAACTTGGTAAAAATAACACGTATGTCGAAGTTTTTCTAAAGTAAATGAGGATGAACGAATAAGGGTGGGTCTTGAAGGAAAAAATGTGTGTGTCGGATCATTATTAAATCTCCAGGTGCCGTGACACGGCATTGCCAAAGAATTTAAGTAGCATGACATTTCAAACTGACTTAAGCCACAGTTTAGTAGCGTATCATTTGCGTAATCAATTTTCTCGACTTCCAAACACTTTTACATCCATTATAATCACCAGTCGGCTAATAACTCTTTAAACAGTTCCGCAACAAAAATTTTACTCAATGTTCCAACTTTACTTACAACCTAACACAAAATATATACGCACACATTAGAACACGGTGGTGAGCGCGTTATTAATAGCGGCAATTCTGACGGTACTGAAATAGGTTACGTATCTACAGAAGATTTGTTTCGCTTCGCTTCGCTCCGTTCGATGAGTGAGACAGAAGATTCAGCCTATTCCCTGCCATCACCTTATTTTTCTTATGACTTTCTCGTGGTTTGTATGTGTCTTGGTACCTACTTCTTATGGAATGCTATAAAAACAGTTTTACTTGATTACGTTTTTTAATAATAACATCATTTAATATTATAACGCCACATATTATGATTTACCGTCATGCTCGGTCATGGGCTTTTCTGCAGTTTAATGTCATGTAATATATCGCCAAATAATAATTATGGTTTACCATCATTCTGCGTCTTGGGTTTTTCTCCGGATGGACCACCTTTTCACTTGTCACCAATGGCTATAAAAACATTTTATTGAAGACACGCTCACAATAGTTTAAACATTGTGTCGTGGTACAACAAAAACTGAAAAACGACCATCCGGACTGAAAATATATAATTAGTAGATCACTCAAGTGTAACATTCACACAGTGGGGATGGGTAACCTACAACACTCGGTGGAGTGTTAAAGCGCGAGGCAGCGCTATACGTTTTGTGCAATCAAAAAAGGTAGCAATTTCCAAGTCTGGTTTCTTCATTTGTAGATATCTTGTCTCACTCATTTCTCAGCTGCCTAGCTCATATTTGGTGACAATGTAACCCTATAGCGGGTGTTCTGGCAGGTTTAACGAATATCGTCGAATCTAGCACACTGCTACATTAAAGTAACGCGCTTCTCTCAGTACTAATTACTTGGGGAACATGCGAAATAATATTATAATGTCTTGCTAGTTTAAAGAATGTGTGCTCTGCGGATTTAAAGAACAGATACGTTTGACTTATGGTATGAGTTTGGTCTTGTTGAAGTGGATCTGCCATTTACATTTGTGTTAGTTGGAGTATTTTGATTTAAATGTAGTTGGAGTATTGTTTTTCTACTTTATTATTCTAAAGCTTTTATGTAAGATATATAAAGTTCAGCATGTTTGACAAGGTGTATGAAATAGCAAAAACTATGAAAGGCTGGATCTCTAAAAAAATATATTTATATTTATTTTACTAATCAACAGGAAAGGTTAGAAGTACCCTAAACAGGAGCATGCATGAGGAATTTGATGGGAGTGAATGAAGCAAGAGAGATATGTCAGGATCGTTGCAAATGGCGTTCCGTAGTCTCCGCCTACTCCTCAACAGGGAAACAGGCGTGAGTCTATGTATGTATGTATTCAACGGATATTGCGGATATAATATATCAATAATGCTCTGAGATATCGGTATAATATCACTCTCACATATTTAATATCAAAGAGGAATTCTTTGAATAAATACCTTTTTAAAATCCCTTCAACCACATTCGTAGTAAATTCGGAGAATCGTTACAATCGGATGGCAATATGTCAAGATTCAAAAGGGTGAATTTAATTCACTATCTGTTCATTTAAGTAGAAGATGTTCGTAGCCCGCACACTTTATTTTAATGTAACTGTTTATCAAGTGAGAATTTTGGAAATCCTTTCTTAGTGCACACCATTGGTTCCCAAGTAACATACAGTCAGTACCCAAGAATTTTATAGATACAAATAAGTACAATATAACATTTAAACAGCAAGATTTTAATCGAATACGAATGCAAAAATAGAGTCCGCACTTTTAACAATGAAACAAATGAGAGGAGTGTTCACCGTTAAAGCAAGCCATGTTGTCACAAACATGGTATTCTCGTGTACGGTATGACTGCACGGTTGGCATAGTGGTTTAAGCGGTCGCCTCGCCGCTTGGCACTGCGCGGCGTGTTGTGGGTTCGATTCCCACACGAGACAACACTTCGTATAATCCACATACTGCTGTCTCGAGTCTGGGTGTTCATTGTGTCCGTGGATTGAATGTTTGTGAAAGTCCCTCGCGACACAGGAATTTATTTCTAGTAATTAGGAGTTGTCGTTTTTTAATAAAAACAAAAAGAACAAAGGCATTAAACTAAAATAAAAACAAATAAAAGAAAATAAACTAAGATCACGGGCACAATATCTTTTTCTGCTCGAAATCAACTGATTTCAAGTAGAAAAATAATAAGATGTTCATCCAATATTATTCATTCTATATTCATCCAACTGAATGACGATGAATTAGTGCTAATAATATTGCAACATTTGTCCCTAATACACTAACTGACAAGGAAAGATAAATAAAATGTTGTCAATCGAAGCAATACTAGAAATAAGACTCATGAAAGACATCATAAATATGCAACCCGTATATTAAAACGTATACGTCATAGTATTTAGCATGTGATTTTAAACGATAAACATTAATATACAAGATAGAACTACATATCTACCTACAGAACCATAGCAGTCACTATGGCGGACGAAGTTCCATAAAAAACAATAACCAAAACGCCCACCATTTTATTTGATTAATGATAACTTGTTTTGAATTACGTCCACGAAAATAAATAAGGCTATTTCTATTTCAGTTGAAAGTTCAGGTATAATTTTCCTCACGAAAATATTGTGATTTTGTGTATCTGTCTTCAATTAGCTGGAAATAAATGTTTTATTCTTCAATAACTGCTAGTAATTTATTTTCGTGCTCTTTTGAACAAAAGCCAATGACCGATTTGACCCTTCACAAGGACTAAATCTTTTAAAGTATTGTTGAAACCTTGAAATGCGGAGCAGGTGTTAATAATTCATAAATGTTAATAAAACTAAGTTAAATTATTGCAGTCCATTAAAACGTAGGCAAAAAAATTAGGGTGTTTGTACGTCAGAAGATGATGACTAAAAGATTTTTTTATGAGCTGACTCTGAGTGATATAAGGCAAGTATTCATAGAAATGGTCTTGTGTGTAGTAGGTATAGAAATTATTTTTCCATAAAGAATACTTTCGTATTTTCATCAATTCACAATGAAACCATACGAAGATTAGGGTCAATCTTATAAAATATGCGCGATCCAAATGCTCATTATAAATAGCTTGACCATTCTGTACACGAATTATATTTGACATTTAAATGTTCTATATCCTCTCTGTTCTATATGCATGTCTGTCTGTGTGATTAAAGTGTAGCATTCATAGAGTCTTGGCTTGTCCTCCGTAATAAGGCGGCAAAGATAAGCAACGTTTGCGCAAGTCACACCTTGGATGGGTGACCACCTGTGGCGTATACATTAGAGCGCTACCGTGCTTTGGGGGACTCGTAAATCAGGTGTTCTAGGTTCAGGGCAAATATAGTAAGGCCATTTCGGAGCTCCTTGTGCGGTCTGAAAACTATAGCACCAGAGCTGGCTACACGAAAAATGAGAATTTGATTATGGTATTACAATTTATGTGTTATAACATTGTCTGAAAACTTATTTTTTATCACCGACTGGTTCGGCGTTACACCGAAACCGAATGTTCCTAGTCGATTTGGGAAAACTATTAATATGTGGACTGTAGGATTTTGGTTCTTATCGACTAGGAAGTGAGGAAGTGAAAAGGTGTTGTGGTTAGGAGCCTCTTACCTTGCTCGGCAGTTCTTTTCCTTGCAAATGGCGGCCGCTTGGTTTCTTCGGGAATTCTGAAGCTGCTTGAATCACACCACTACACAAATCACTTTCACTCGCGAGCGGGTTTGTTAGGTTTTTTGGTATAAGCGGTAATAATTATATATAGCGGTGCGGATTGCGGAATGCGGCGACCATTAGTTTTTGAGCGTCTCGAATCTTCCATTATTTCTTCGTCGCCGTTGAGCAGGGCGGCCAATAGCGAGGCGTTTTGGGAGGGGATTCATGTAAAGGATCGCTCGGATTGGCCGAGTAGCGACGAACCATTGACGTTGACATAATTAACTAGCAATGGAAAGGATAGATGGCGCTACCATATCCCCCGGCCCTAAAGGGTTCATCATCACCATCATCATCAGCCTTTAACAGTCCACTGCTGCACTAGGCCTCTCCTTTGAAAGGAGGAAATGGCCTACTATACCACGCTGGCCAAACGGGTTGGTATAGGGTTTGTATCAAGTTTTCCTTCTCTTACAGTGCTGTTCTCTGCATGATATGCTCCCTCTGTCGGCTCTTACGACACCCAGGGAATGATAGGGGGTGGTGACAACCCGTATTCTTAATCCGTCACCACACGGATAGGGTTGGCTTTAAAAAAAAAAAAAAATGGAACTTAGCTATGTTGGGTGTACTACCGCATAACCCATCAATAGGCTAAGACAGCGATATGACAATAAAATTAATCTAAATTAACTTTAGCGAAAACTACAAACACAATAATAGCGAAAACTACAAACTAAATACTTAAACTAAGAGGTAGATCCAACTTCAGGCTAGATCTCACTGAGTTGGAAGCGGACAGAGACGTACAACAGGGCGCACGTAGCTCCCCTTCGCGGTTTTCACGGTGACAACGCGGGTTGTACCGTCCTTGGAAGTATGCAGTTTCTCTACGATGGCTAACGGCCATGAAAGCGGTGGAGCATTATCATGTATTATGACGACTAACGTACCCTCCTGTATAGGGAATGCAGGACTATTCCACTTGGATCAAGCCTGAAGCTGGTGTAGGTATTCCGCACGCCAGCGCCGCCAGAACGACTGCACGAGTTTATCCAGCAGAGTATGTCTCTGGAGCAAGCTTGAAGAGTCTGCTTCAGGAGCCGGAAATGACGATAATGGCACTGTGTTCAGAAAATGTGCAGGGCTTAACGCGGATGTTTCTGCAGGGTCACTACTCAATGCCGTGAGTGGACGCGAGTTGATCAGTGCCTCGACTTGTGCAAGGACAGTTAAAAGCTCTTCGTAAGAGAGGATCTGTTGGCCTATAACTTTGAAGAGATGCGTTTAAATTACTTTGACCACGCTTTCCTAACATCCACCGAAATGTGGAGATGCTGACGGAATAAACTTCCAGTCAATATGATTTATGGAAAGTTCCTCCTGAAGACGAGTACGATATTCTTCCTTGGGAAACTTATAAAGGTCGCGTAAATAAGAGCTTGCGCCCACGAAACAAGTGCCGTTATCCGTGTACAAACACTATATAGGGCCGCGCCGTGAGAGAAATCGTTTAAGGGCTGCAAGGAACGACACCGTGCTTAAATCTGTCGCAACTTCAATATGCGTAGCGCGCGTCGTTAAGCATGTAAAAATACATAGCCAGGCTTTACAGCTTTTAACACCTCGACCACGCACTGGCGTATACTACAGTGGTCCTGCGTAATCACAACCAGTGTGTGTAAACGCTTTATCAACCTGGTTGACGCGCTGGCTAGGGAGATCTGCCATGGGAGGGAAAGTCGGACGCGGACGAAATTTGAAACAGATGTTACATTTATGTATTCGGTGACGAATTATTCGTCGAACGGCTAAAATCCAATACTTATGCCTAAGTAAGGACATAAGCAACTCTGGACCAGCATGGAGGTGCTTCTTGTGATAAAAATCTACAAGAAGGTCGACAACATGATCATGTCGCGGCAGAATGCAAGGATGTTTATAGTTATAAGGTTCATCCGAATTTGACAGACGACCCCCAACGCGTGTTCATCGAGAAACGGCTTGAGTCTAAGGATAGCGGGAGAACAAGGTACATTGTCTTTCAAATTTTGAATGTCGTTACTAAAATGAACAGCCTGTACAGCTCGTAGTAACTTACATTCTGCGAATTTGATATCAGTACTTGATACAAAAGTCCCATTAGGTAGGAGCCTAAGAAACCTATAGACTACGATGATAAGTAACTTAGACCACGATGACATGCGTAGTGCGAGTGCATAGATGGGAGACTCCGCAACCTCAGCAATCACGGGATAAGAACAGACTTCCGTTCGGGTACATCTTCGTCTTCTGCACTGTGGTCAAAGGGTTGCATGGGCCATTCTGACGGATCATGGGAAAGCCAAGAAGGTCCACGATGCCACAATGGATGATGCAGAAGATTAAGTGGAGTGACACCACGAGACAAGCAATCTGCGGGGTTCTCGGTACCCACGACGTGATTGAAACAAGTAGCAGGAACCAGTTCAATCAATTTGCTAACGCGGTTGGCGACAAAAGTCTGCCAGCGATGAGGAGAAGAATGAATCCAAGCGAGCACTACTTTGGAGTCGGAAAATGCGTATATTTTATTAATAGGGTAGTGGGGCAAAACTGTGTCTTGAACCTTGCGGAGCAACTGAGACAGCAGAAGGGCCGCGCACAACTCCAGTTTCGCAACCGAAATGGTTTTAACAGGCGAGACCTTAGACTTGGCACAAACTAACTGCACCGAGTAGTTAGAACCAATGCGGACTTGCAGATATACGACGCCGCCGTAAGCACGCTCACTGGCGTCAACGAAACCTATTAAGTTGATGGTACATCCATCTACCAAGCCAAGATGACGTGAAAATTTGACAGCTACGGAACGGAATGTCGGAAAAATTTTATTCCGTTAAAATAATTAATACATTTGTTTGAAATAGCAATAATCAACGCTAAATAAATTACGCAACACCTTGGTTTTGAAATCTGCCGTACATGCCTTGTCATCGTAACTTGACTGTAATGGAGGTGAGGTTATCTTGAAGGTTGACTTAAAGAATGCCTTTAACTCAGTCAACAGGGACACTTTGCTGACACAAGTTAAATTGGAAACACCCCAAATTTACAATTTTCTTTGGCAATGTTATAGACACCCTTCTAAATTAATATACAAAGAACATCTTTTAGAATCTGCCGTCGGTTGTCAACAAGGTGACACTCTTGGATGACTAATTTTTAGTTTGGCCATCTATCCAGTTATAACCCAACTAAATTCTAAATTAAACATCTGGTACCTAGATGATGGAACCCTGGGCGGTGACGTAGAGTCTGTGTATCAAGATCTAGCACTTCTGAAATCAAAATTTTTATCCATAGGCTTAGAACTGAATACAAACAAATGCAAAATTTTTATCAATGACAATCTAGATAAATCCTCTATTCTTTCAAAATTTCAATATTTGGCTCCCAATATCACTCAAGTTGAAAAAAGTTCTCTTCGCCTCCTGGGGTCCCCAATTTTAGACGACGGTTTTGATTCTTTTATGACAGGAAAAAATTCAAAATTTTAGTGAAATATCTGACAGGCTACTCAAAATATACATTCGGCTTTCACTATTATTCGATATTGTCTTTTTGTCCCTAAATTTACGCACGCATTACGGTGCTCACCTTTTTGGAAAAATCCAACTCCACTCATTCAAATTGACAAAATTATACAGAATACCCTGAGTAAAATTTTGAATGTGGCCCTGAACGACAGGGTGTGGCTACGGGCGTCCTTACCTGTGCGCTTGGGCGGCCTCGGCGTTCGCAAAATTACCGACGTAAGCCTGCCAGCTTTCTTGTCATCGGTTCACATCACTGCAGAATTGACTAGGAAAATTTTAGCTCCCACACTCGTTGATTCTGAAGTGCCGTGTAAGACCGATGCCTTGAACGCTTGGAGAAATGCTTGTCCAGGAACTGAGTTACCCCGAAACTTATCCTCCCAGAGGCAATGGGATGGGCTGGCCAGCCCCAAAGAAGGCGAAAACCGTTCCATCAGCGGGAAAGGCCTCCGTTTTTTGGGATTGTCGTGGGATAATCTTTATAGATTATCTTCAGAAAGGACGGACTATCAATGGCGAGTATTATGCTAACCTGTTGCAAGTGAACAAATCCGTCAAAAACTACCGCACCTGGTGAAAAAAAAAATTTTGTTTCACCAAGACAATGCACCAGTACACACGTGTGCCAAGGTCATGACCAAAATCCGCGAGTTAAAGTTCGAACTACTTCCTCATGCACCCTATTCGCCCGACTTGGCCCCTTCGGATTATTTTTTGTTTCCAAATTAAAAAAAATGGCTTGCTGGTAAAAGATTTGCCAGCAATGATGAAGTGGAGGCAGCGGTTGATGAGTATTTTCACGAGCTCGACAAATCTCATTACAAACAAGGTGTTGAAGCTATCGAACATCGCTGGGCCAAGTGCATAGAACTAATAGGAGATTATGTAGAAAAATAATAAAAAAAATAATTTGATTTTCTTTTGTTTTCCTTGTCAGGTCGGGTACTTTTGGGACTACCCTCTGGTCAGGGGGTGTTTCATCCCACTCACACTTTGATAGCCAAAGCTCTTTGATCAAGAGCTTGGCGTACAAAATTGTGGGAGCCACAAAACCCATTATGTCCCATAGTCGAGCCACTGTGGAAAGCATAGTGCGTTTGGTGCACTTATCATCCGGTGGTGAGACGTCAAACCGAAAACTATCGCAGGATTTGTCCCAGCGTAAACCGAGAACTTTATGCGGTACAGACTTCTCAAACTCAATGTCTGGAGAAGCTTTATGAGAATCTGGTATGCGTGCGAGAACCTCCTTAGAGTTGCTTGTCCATTTGACAAGATCAAACTGGCCTCGCTTGAAAAGCTGAATAAGCTCTTCACAAAGCGAAATTGCTAGCGGAGCGGATATGACACTACAGGCAATGTCATCCGTATACAAAGCGGAAGTAGCAACAGCTGCTGCGGCGGGAAAGTGATCGCCTTCATCAGCGATCAACTGGCTAACAACTCGAAACGCGTGATATGGGCTAGACTTGAGTCCAAAACAAACACGATTGAACTGATACACAGATAAAGGTTCCTTATTGTTAAAACGATAAAAAATCCGTTGAAATCTACGGTCAGACTCGCAAACGCTGATATTGAGGAACATTTGGCGGCAATCAGCTGACAGAGCGATTTGGAAAAGACGAAACTTTATTATGATGTTAGATAAATCACCCTGTAGATTGGGGCCGGCATGCAAAATGTCATTAATCGACTGACCCGATGCAGTCTTACAACTAGCATCTAAAACCACACGAAGTTTAGTAGAGGTTTTATCTTCGCAAACTACGCCGTGATGCGGGATATAATATGAGGGAAGAGAGTTGCCCTCGTTGTTTACAACTACACTCAAAAAACTTTTATCTATGTAGTCACGAATGACGTCATTATAGGCGCTGCGTAACTTAAGCGATGCATCAAGATTACGTTCCAAACAATGGAAACGTCTAAGCGCAGCAGCGTACGAGTCGCCTAACGAATAAGGGTCACCATAGAATAGCAACGCCACAACGTATCTGCCACTGTCGTCACGAACAGTGGTAGCACGGAAATATTCTTCACACACGAGATCTTTACGGCTCATCGAGGGCGGTGCGGTAACCGCTTCAAGCTCCCAAAATCGCTTGAGAAGAGAATCAATATTATTTTCTTGTAGAACAGAACAACAGCAAGACGTAATGTATTGAGAAGTATGTAACGTAGGTACGGTATCCATAATCACATACCTAAATACCGTCTCAATAGCGGGCGGTAAGTTATATTGCTCACTACGTACCACGTCAGTTTGTAGCAAGTGCGGGAATAATGCAGCTCCGATCAAAACATCAATGACTGCCGGATTCGCAAACTCCGAGTGTGCCAGCGGCAATGATTCGAGGTGTGTGAGTAGCGATACGTCCACATTAGCGTTTGGCAATGCGTCCGTAATACGCTCCACGATAAGCGAAGAAATGTTAAAATTAAAATTCCTATCAAAACGCGAATGTATTTTAATATCTACGGAACCCTTGCAATGTTTTTCTGACCCGCCGATTCCTTTGACCACTGAACTAGTATTTCTAAAGTTATTCCACAATCCGAGGCGTTTGAAACATTCCAATGTTATTAAATTGGTCTGAGACGCGCTATCGAGTAGACAACGTACCATATGCGGTGACCCATTAACATCATAAACGATAACTTGCGCTGTCGCTAAAAGTACCGTCTTAGACGCCGTACACTGCGTTTTGGCCCTGCGCGGATCATAATAGGTGCGCGAGTGCCGTCGTCACGTGCGCGTCGCCCGCGCGATGGATGTCGTACACAACGATATTTCCTTCTGAATCGTGGGAGGCGCAGTTATCGTAGCCTGCACCTGCGACGTAAGTGTGTCAAGGTTAGCGGCTTGGCTTGACAACGGACTACTTTTATCAAAGTGCAACAATGAGTGGTGTCGTTGATTACATGAACGACATCTCATCTTACTAGAACAATCACTAGTTTTATGCTTTATACTTAAGCAATTAATGCAAGCTTTGTTGCCTTTCACGCACTTGAAACGATTAAAGGCGAGACACTTGTAGAAATGGTCGTGCACTATATTACTGCACAGACACTTCTGTGAATTAATTTTATTAGATTCCGAGCATGTTACGTAAGATTGTGGATTAGGGACCGAGTTATTATTCCTATTTCGCGCTTTATTCAACCTTTGTTTGCTGCTGTTAGTGTTAGACGGGCTAGGTGAACTAGACTGCGTATTATGAAATATTCGACACTGATCTTTGATGAACGAAATAAAACTATCTAGTGTAGGTATTTTATTATATGCCGAATATTTACCCTCCAATTGCGATTGTATCGCTTAATAATACAATAAAGGTCTTCGAAAGAGGTGTACGCCTGATTCAATCGTCTAACAACTTATGAAAATCTGTTTGAATACTATCTACTGTCATACAATAGCTGAGAAATGACTCCCTATTACTATCAGAAACGGCTGCGGTCTTTGAACGCTCATAAATGTTTTGAATACGCTCAAATAAAATATTGCGTTTTGCTTTTAAGATTGTCATCTCTTTGTCTTCCGACACGCGTGACTTCTTTTGTTGTGACATGCTTACGTAAGTATAAGCTAATGAGACCGAAACAAAATAAGAATATCTAAAGTACCTATTATTTTACCTAAGTACCTAGGTGACACTTTAAAGCGGTGGAATTAAAAGTTGCTTGAAATATGAGATTTACAAGACAACTATGATAGTTCCAGAAATAATAATTGGGTAAGTAGGTAGCTACATAAAAGTATATTACCTACTGATGCGTGCGAAAACAACCATGTGACGGTTATGTGAATGGACTAGGAGTACAGCTAGGTGCTATAACTGCCTAGGTATAGAGATATAACGAGATTTTACGTATAAAACGTAAATGAATCCGACTCGTATGGATCAAAAAATGGTTCGGCGTTACACCGAAACCGAATGTTCCTAGTCGATCTGGGAAAACTATTAATATGTGGACTGTAGGATTTTGGTTCTTATCGACTAGGAAGTGAGGAAGTGATAAGGTGTTGTGGTTAGGAGCCTCTTACCTTGCTCGGCAGTCCTTTTCCTTGCAAATGGCGGCCGCTTGGTTTCTTCGGGAATTCTGAAGCTGCTTGAATCACTCCACTACACAAATCACTTTCACTCGCGAGCGGGTTTGTTAGGTTTTTTGGTATAAGCGGTAATAATTATATATAGCGGTGCGGATTGCGGAATGCGCCGGACATGAGTTTTTGAGCGTCTCTAATCTTCCATTATTTCTTCGTCGCCGTTGAGCAGAGCGGCCAATAGCGAGGCGTTTTGGGAGGGGATTCATGAAAGGGATCGCTCGGATTGGCCGAGTAGCGACGAACCATTGACGTTGACATAATTAACTAGCAATGGAAAGGATAGATGGCGCTACCACCGACACTACTCATTATTTCGGTGATACAAAATATATGACAGAAAATTCTATCTAATATATCAAATTCTCGTGTCACAGTTTTCGTTCCCATATTCCTCCGAAACGGCTTGACCGATTTTGATGAAATTTTTTGTGCTTATCCGGTATCTATGAGAATAGGCCAACATCTATTTTTCAAAAAAAAAAAAAGAAATGCAAAACAACGTTTGCTGGGTCAGCTAGTATTTTATAAAAATATGGATCTAGGTTATAATTTTAGTTGTCGTTGCGGCTTACGGGACTATCTCAATGCCTGATGATACGCCGTGTGTTGTCGGTTCGATCCCCACACGTGGCAACACTTTGTGTGATCAAATCGGAATTCGGTTATTTTGTGTAAGTTAGTTGACTGTATATTCATATAGACTTCTTTTAAAGAAAAATGTTTAATAATCAATAAAAGAAACAAATCATTTGCCATGTGTGTAAAGCCTTAAGATTAAAATTTATTACAAAGTTTATTAAGTGCTCCAAAGAAACACCTATAGAGTAAGAATTAGTTTTCAAACTCTTGACAAATTTGTCCCTGGTATACCTTAAAAAAGTCGCCCGAGTTCGAAATTAATTTCGCTGGCTAATTGAATTAAGTTGCTTTCTTACAAGCATCAAGTTAAAAAAGTGGACATTTTTATCTGTGGTCAGCGTAATAAAGGGAATGTTGTCCATAGAATTTTATTTTTCTTGGCGTGTAGTAATTATCATGACGAAAGTGAATATTAAATAAACGTTTTGGTGGTTTTTGTTTATGATAAGCTTGGTCTGACTTCATCAATAGAGATATTCGTGTTTTCTTTTTTGTGTGAGTGTATGGCCTACCCTAGTTTCGGAGTTAGACATATCGATTGTTAACTGGAAATATGTCCTATCTCGTCATTACAGGATTTAACTTTTTTACCATTTGCTTCTATTTTATATTCTGTAGCGCTGCAAAATTCAAATTAAAAAAATTATATTCCAGTCATTTAAAAAATGAGGTGGTAAAATTGCCCGTTCGTAGTTGATACTCGTATGTAGCTCGAAGGTGTCTGAAATGGCTAAATAATTACTGTCCTGAGACAAGTTTTAGAACCGAATCGACTGACGGCTTTACGTGCCCTCCGAATCACAGTAGCGCTTCTACGTAAATGCCACAAAAAGTATTGCCGTAGTTGCCTTACTTTGTCGATCCATTACGAACGGCAAGTCAAAACATGCTACGCTCGCTACGGTAAACAGATTAAACAGCTTAATTATACGTGTATTTGTTAAAGTTCGCATCAAAATCTGCTTCCACGGATTAAAGCAGTAGTAATTAATCAAGGTTCTTGATTTAGGCGTCTTTAGCCTCTTAAAAGCCTGTAATATATTAACGTTCTGAATTTTGAACTGCTTCGGATATTTGAGAATACTCGCTCTGATTATAGTTATGGTTTCTTGGAAATAGTACATTTAATAGAGTTTCATACTGGCTCTGTAAGTTGAATAACACACTAATAAAATCGTTATATCTGCTGCAATTCTATTATAACTTCAATGTTGGGGCATTACAATGATACTAGGCTGCTTAAAAGAGTAGCATGAGCTTCTTACAGGTTCTTCTAAAGCCCCGCTCTCTATTCGAAGCTTCTTTACCTTCGTAAGTGTTAATCTTTGAGTCACGGAGGTTGGGTAAGGCTGTCTTGACAGTTTCAAAGTTTTGGGACTTTGCGATACTATGAGAATTTTCAAAATAAACGTAGAATAAAATTAATTTCTGTCAAAATGTATGAATTGAACGTAATTTTAGTAAAAATCAATAATTAGTCTACATAAGATTCAATCGTACTAATTTGAGCTTTAATTTTAGTCTAAATATTATTGGTTCTAAAAAAATACACCACCCGGGTTGCAAACCCTATCTGTCACAAAATTATATAATACTATTATTTAACTTAAAATCTAAATTCTATACATTGTTAATGCGACATTGTGTTTGTTTGGAGTTAATTTTATTCACGTCACAACGAAGTGATGTTATGATTGTTTGTTTTGTTTTTCGTGTGAGTGTGTGACCAACTCTATTGTCGGAGTATTCAGACCGCTCGAAGGCGTCCGACAAAAATGGTTGCTATATCAATTATTATAGCAACTTTTATCATTTAGTCATTTAGGAGACTTTCATGGGATATTTAAATACGGTTTATGGTTATAATGTTAAGTTAGAATTAGATCATCTCTTTTTAGGATATAATTTGTTTATGATACATTTTTCGTGTACTCTTGGTCAACATCACGCCGGGTGAACGCCGAGCATACGCTTGAAGAACACACATGCCCAATGTTAGAGGAGGCCTTACATTTTTTGGTGATCTTATTATACCTGATCTAGATCAAGAAGGTTCCTAAACTTTTAAAATTAAAATTGTTTACTTAGTTACTTCTTAAAGACAGCCAGACTTACTTCTTAGATATTGTATATTACTCGCTTCATAAAAGATAACTACTCCTTCTTTGATTGCAGCTCATTGTAACACGAGTACCAATTGTAATCTGAGCATAATTAAAAATTATCATCAACGCTACATAAACCATAGATGATATACTATATAAACACTTTCTAAATGAACAAGCGATCATCAATCCAACACAACGAAATATAAATCGAAATAACCTTAAAAGCTTCACGCGTTAAATTTTAGAATACACGAAAACCTTACTCCATCCATTCTCCAAAAGATATTACAATAATAATGAAGGCACTTAGTTGAAAATTATCTTAAAATGTCGGAGCCGTGTTTTCTCGTGTCTTCTCGTTTCACTCGTAATAATATTTCATCATGTCAACCTAGAGACGTCCACTGCTGGACATAGTCCTCCCCCAAGGTTCTCCACACAGACCGATTTCGAGCCGCCCGCTTCTCGAGATCTTAACCAGATCGTCGGTCCACCTTGCGGGTGGCCTACCCCTGCTGCGTCGTCCGGTACGTGGTCGCCACTCCAGAACCCGCCTGCCTCAACGGCCGTCGGTTCTTCGCGCTATGTGCCCTTGCAATAAATAGCCAGGCTGAAGTCTCAATGTGCACATTACCACTTCAGCCTGGCTATTTGGAAGCCATGTCGGTGACTTTGGTTCTCCTGCGGATCTCCTCATTTCTGATTCGATCTCGCAGGGAAACAACGAGCATAGCTCTCCCCATCGCCCTCTGAGTGACCCTGAGTTTTTGGATGAGGCCCATAGTTAGCGACCACGTCTCAGCGCCGTAGATCATCACTGGCAACACACACTGGACAAAGACTTTCGTCTTGAGACACTGCGGGATATCGGTGAAGATTTAAATTCGCACCCCTTGCTCCGCCGTTACCATGGCTGCTACCTGAGTCAGGAATAGCGGGGCCGCCGGGGACTTGGGGTCGTTTTTTATGGGTTTGGCTCATATTGGAGGGATTTTGCTGTAATCGCCACGCTTGGCAGACGTATTGGCGATCGCAGTGGCGGAAGTCTTTGATACTAGATGCTGCTGCTCGTCTAGTATCTTTCCATTTACTTCTGCCTTACTTTGGATGGTTTGACCGCCATCTTTTAGGTTTAGGTTAGACAGAGTACTTATCTTCTATGATGTAGCGATAACCTAGTGGAGAGACCGACAGACTGCTACGCAGCAGGTCCGGGTTCGAATCCACGGCGCGTACCAATGACTTTTTGGAGTTATGTGCGTATTAAATTGTTAATTATCGCTTGCTAATCGGTGAAGAAAAACATCGTGAGGAAACCTGCATGTCTGAAAGTTCTTCATAATGTTCTCGAAAGACATGTGAAGTCTGCCAACCCGCACTTGGCCAGCGTGGTAGAATATAGCCTTACCTTTCTCATAGTGAGAAGAGGCCCGTGCCCAGCAGTGGGACAGTATAAAGGGCTGATGATGACCGCGATCTTCCGGTTGACTGACTGCACTGGTGGATCCCAGTGGGCGGTGGGGTCATCAGATCCCGACGCCCATAATATTTTAAGATATTGACGCAATATTTACGCTCATAATATTTTAAGCTCCTTGCTGAAGGCAGGACGGTATTCGCAAAACTTACTTAAGCATAGAAGAATGTTGGATATTGCTCATTTTGACAGGAAAATTTAGTTAAGGAGCAGAAATTATGTGGATGCATTTTTGTTGCGTAATGATGTTTATGTTTTAGAAAAGGACCAAGACTGAAGATTGTGGAAAGTGGAGAAGGTATAAATATAAAGCGGACCACAGGCTATAAGGCGAAGGTCTTGCATCGCAACCGGCATAACGCTAAGATGATAACAATGATGTACTAATAATATAGAGTACTTATTAGTACTGGACCATACGAAATTCTTACATATAGCTAAAAGCTACATTCGTAAACATTATAAATATATTTTAAAATGGCAGGTTGACATTAAATAGGATCTTCCATAAACCTCTCCAAATATATAGACTTCTAAATATAGCAATATAAAAGTCTCATAAATAAGGCGAAAAGTGGACTTTAAGCCAATGAATTGCATGATTACTGTCCTTAGATTAAAGGTTGAGGACGATGTCTGTTTAACATTACGTTAATTTTTGTGTTAAGAATAATTTATTCTTAATATAACTCAATGACAGGTAGCGAATCTATTTTGAAACATTTTTGCGTAAGATAATAATTAATTTTTGTTCTCGCGGTACTTCGCGACCCCTCGCTACTTTATGGGGTAGTTGGAGGCTATATATAGACTTTCTCTCAGTGAAAGGGTTCTACTCATTAAATCCTTCAGTGGTATTTAGTGGCTTTTGAACACCTATAGAGTGAAGTATATTCGGCCTTCCACCTACTCTGTTAAGGCCATGCAGGAGACAGCACTTTCCATTGTAACCAAAAAACTTCTTTGATATAAAATTAACTTTCCTTCGCATGCCGAAATCTGGTGAAAGCTAGTAGTTTATAACACGTCTGCGTCAGCCACACCACATAATTTAAAAACAACGTTCCGGTTGGAAAATAATACCCTGAATAGAATTTTCAAAATAAATCTAAAAGGAAACCAGTATACTAACCCTTGCTGGTTTAAAACAATCCCCGCGCACGTCATTTGCACAGACTCACCGTGCGCTAAGCCTTTTTGTCGTTATTACTCACGACTTACACTCCTCTCTCTTTGACAAATAGCCGCTAAACCAACAAAATGGCCGGGAAACGCTGAATGTTAGGCTTAGCGTCCACCAGAGTGACACCGAGTTAGGATTATTTGATAACAAATCAAAACTTGACAGAGACACAGAGTCAAGATTATTTTAAAACGAATTGATCCTTGCAAAAGAGATATTATTGTGATCGCGAGGTGAACCAGGGCTATATTAGCACAAGATCGTGGGAAATGGCAAGATTGAAGAGAACCCTATGTTTAACAGTGGACAATGTCGGTCTGTGGATAATGATAACGATTAAGACGTTGGTTATTTATTTACGTGTACCTTTATCTGCATGGCATTGTTTTAAGCTCAAAAAGATAATTGAAATAATATATCATACTTTGCGATAATATGATTATAGAATGCATTATCTGTTTTCAATTTCCTTCAACGTACTTTTGAACAAATTCGCTGCGAGTTTGGAAAATGTTTGCTATTCCTGCTACTTCTACAAGTCCAAAACTGCGTGCTTTTAATGCTGCGAAGAAAATGGTTATAGCATTGGTAATGCCAAAGTAAATAGCCTCGATAACATAATGTGAGAATGTAATGCATTGCACATTGAAGTTGACCTAGTTTTCTCGGATTTTGTAGAGGTTAGTTTTTAATAGAGCAGTTTTTGCCTTAATGAAACACCAAGTGTAAGTAACTGATGTGTTCACTCTTCGGTTTTTAAATAATGCAGGGTTTTACTGTAGGATTTAAGTAAACAAAGAACTGACAAGTTGAAGGCCAATTTGAAACGTATTTCGGGCAGCTCTCTTTTCATTTTTTAGCCGTCTTCTATTTAATCGTACATATTTTGACTGTATGTGTCTATGAGACACCTAATAATAATATACGTAGGTATATAGCCAAAACGTGTACGAGTAAAAGAACTTTCGGTATAAATAATGAGTTAAAATTTATTGTTGAGATACATAATTATCTTTATTCTCACATAACTGCAGAAATCAAACTGATATCAAAAGAATATCAAAACATACAAATCACTGAATTGTATGTTTTGATATTCTATACATTATCACAGACGTTTCTACCAGTGCTCAGAGGTACCATAACTCACTGCAGCTGTCTACTAAGATGCTTAACTCAACTCATAATTTCACGTCTCCGGTTTAGTAAACGCTCGTCTTATTTCTCACTTAGATGCTTTGTTTTAATTTGTCTCTGTGAAAGCGACCTGCGTCAAGATTTTTCTCGTTAATTAGTTTCTTGCTGATAAGCAGTTCAGGTGCCACAGTAACTAATACTAGTGATTCTTAAAATATTGCCCGTGTCTCCAAAGATTTCACTAAAATTACTGTCTACCTAACTAGAATTCCTGTTATCTATTATCACACACCTCCATATCTATATCCAGCAACTCCTCGTTTACAAAGACTGTCCTCCTAAACAAGAACAACTGCAGTAATTGAAAGTGCGACAAATAGAGTTGGGCGCCACTGAGACTGAGGATCTCAGGTAGGATGTCGGGGTTCAAGAGAAACACTGCTAGGCTGAACAAGTTCTTTATTATGTCTCACTACCGCTTACAAACAGTATGACCGAACTAGGTAAGCATTGGCCTGAGGGCTGGAGTGTAGACTCCTGCTGCTCTCCGACGCTCGCAGGGTAGCTGCTTGTAGGGTCGCCGATGAGCTGGCCAAGGTGCGCTGCGCAGGCAGCCCGGTGGTCGAGGTTCAGTCTGAGTGGGGTCTCAGGCGGTGCAGCCAATGTGGGCCGAGCGGTTAGGCACAGGCGTCCGTGGCCTGGCTGTAGGAGCTCGTAGGCAGGAACGGAGGCTTGGGTGGCGGCTGGCTTGTAGCGGCACGGCGCCAGCAGCTTGTGGCTCGTAGCACGTAGGGTGAATCGTGGCCCGTAGGAAGAAGACAGCTCGTGGGGTGAACGTCAGCCCGTAGAGAGAACGTCAGCCCGTAGAGAGAACTGGAAACAGCATAGAGAATACACAACAACCGGTCAGGAACAGGCGGTCCCTAGATCGGCTGTTATGCTTAAGAGACACAGATACTACAGACAGAACATATAGACACACAGACAAATAGAATATGCTTACCCCCAGCGGGACAGTAGACAGAGAAGTAGAATAGTACTTTGTAGTCACTACAACCATCAGCGAGACGGTGTGTAGGGCAAGTGACCGACTTAGATCGCGCACCCATCTTATATAGATATAGGCCTAACTGACTAACTGACTTTGGCTAGTGAACATGACCATATTTGGTAATATTGCGAACGCTCTGCGGCTAAGCTGGCGTTAAGCGCCTGCGAGATATTATAACGCAATACGTGGAGAATTACGTTACACTTTACTTACTCGTCCTGAGCGGATATAATTTATTTCATTGTTTGTTGCATCGGTTGAAATCTCAACTTACATACAAAGTCTGAATGTGGGTTTGTTCCTCACTAAGTGGAGTCTTGTGTCATGAAAAACTTTATAAGTATGAAATAACTTCGATTTTAAAATATGCCAGCTTGCGAGTGATCTAGATAAAAACTATCTACAATAACACTTGCTTTATCATTCTTACACCATGAATGCTATTTCTCATGACATACACTTGATTCCAACTTCATATAGCTACTGCTTGCTCTTTTGTTGATACAAGTATTCACCATCACAAGACATATTTTGCTACGCGTTTGACCGAGTATAGATCGGGTTTATTAACATAATAGTAATCAAATACAAACATAGCTTTACGCAATGTTAGCCTAATATTATGATTATTGACAAATAAAACCATTGAGCTATATTAGCGTTAGTAGCGTTACCTAATATACCACCTGACCACGTTTAATGTAACAACTCTGCGGTAATGTTAAGCATTTCGGTCCGATGCAATATTACAATTCTGGACCCAACCTTACACCGAGACACACATACAGGATGTAATCTAGTAAATTATAGTAACAATATAATCCCACACTTCGTCATGCTTAAACGCGATTCGTTGTTTCTGTTACATTGTTTGCTAAACTTGAATAAATAAATACTATTCATGTGGGGAAATATACGCCAGTGTGCACAGAATTTGCGGTAAATTGTTTTACTTCTGAGATAGTGGATTGTGTTCGTAATTTGATTATCGTAATATAGAGAAAACAATATTTATTTTTATGACTGAAATAAAATATTGTATCTAGCTGACTGCCAAGTAATACGAGGAAGTGCATTTTGAAAATATATATTATGTACTATGGCCAATATAAAATACGATAATAGTAGTTTCTGTTTGTTTCTCTTAGTTGATTAAATTACTGACCTGATTTGGGTGGATGTGACATCTTAAGGAAATAACAAATTACTTTATTTAAATTTAATCCTTAATACTGAAGTCTTATGATTTATATTATCGGAAAAAAAGCATTTGTTCAGTCATAAATAATATTATGTACTTAAAAAAAGACTAGTTTAATGTTAGTCATGCATGCCCTGTTTAATCATATCCTGGCTGTAAATTTCGTAAGACAGATGTATAATAAAACGTCTAAAATTAATATTGCCCTTTCAAACGCCATTACGTAATAAATTCAAACGTTTATAATGAAGCCAATGAAACTTTGACACACCTCGTTCTCATTAGCGACATGTAAAGTGATATTATAAAAGGGTTGTTAATAAAGAACACACGACTAAGTGTTACATACATGGCTTTTAGTAATATTCTTACTAAAAGCCATATACGTAACATTGTAAGTATGTTTTATATTATTTGCTACTTTATTTTTACTTAAAGGTTTTCTAGCAGAATATTATGGGTAAATTTGAGGTGGATACCTCTGATACGACATGCTTTATGAGCGAGTCCAACTCGCACTTGATTTAATTATTTTGTTTTTGATAGATACTGGTCTAAAGAATTTTATTATGTTTGCCAATCACGTAAGTTTGAAATTATTTTACTGAATTTTGTGTTATGGTATGAATCATGCATATAAGGCTTTATTTTATAAGAGCCTAGTCTATTTCATAGACATAAATAAGGCTAAAGTACGAGTTAAAATATGTGCTAGTATTCTGTCATCCAAATACTTAGTAATGATTTTAGAGCAAGCAAACAGCAACGCCCGGTTAACGGTAATAGCTTGCCCCCTTTTAGCTTAATACACGTTTGGCCATAATGGGGATCTCAGTGTGGTCTATAAACTCCAATAGCAAAGATGGTAATATGTTTGTACATTATAAACATAGGTAAATAAACAATATTATAGGTAATTAATAAAAATATGCTCCGTTATTGCCAGCGTAATATATTCAACTATATTCAATTACGTATACTTTTGACAGTTGTTTTGTAGTTTTAGGCAATGCTCTTCAATTATCATTAGGTATGATGGAAAAAAGGAATATCGTCTTTTCACTCTAGCGGTAGTCAAACTGGTGTCGAACAAGGGCCCATTCTGATCGCTGCCAGTTCTAAGATGTGGGATGCAAGGTTGTGACGTGGGAAAGACGTAGTGTTCAAGCAGGCAAGCAAGAGTAGTCGCCGGAGAAACCTGTACGAAATCCTTGTTTTGATTTTTTTTACGTATTGCCAGTTACTTTTCAAAGCTTATCGGAGAAGTGGCGATAACAGGATCAGAAATTAAATGTCAGGACAATTAAGTAATTTTTCCCGTGATGGTGTTGATTGTAGTGAAAGAAGACTATATCTATAAATATTATAAAATGAAGTTTTTCCCTGTCTTTATAAACGTGATTAACTCAAAAAAAATGTACGGGTATCACCAACGGAAAGTGTGATTCCTGCGGCAAGTTTATTTTGCAAATGCATATCAAATAACCCACTAAAACATAAAAAAAGTTAGTAATAATTCATTTCAAAAATCAGTTCGGTATATTGACCTCGCCCGCCGCTCAGCTGATCGTCGTGAGCTCGCATCCTAACACACACAAGCACACGTACCTACCGTGCAGTCTTATTCTGCACCAGTAAACAGTTTGGACTGATTTACTATCAAAGTAACATTTGATGAAAATAGGGCCTTATAATAATCGCATACTGTTTGAAATAATTTTAGGTGAATAAGTTTACTGTCTATGTCGTATTATAAAAATAATATTTTGCAAATGCGTATCAACACTCTGTATAAGTAATATAGCCTGCAAACTCGTTAAAACTATATTAGTATGACGAGAATATACCGCATTTAATTTATGTTATGTATATTCTATTAAACTAAAGTATATATGGGCGCAAATTTATATAGAATGATTATATTGATACAAAAATGTTAATAATATTTAAGATTGATATTTAAATAACTATTTGTGAACACAGAACTGAGAACTTCACTACTTTACAATATTAAACACTGTATTGGCTGCTTAACCGTTTTATAAAGGTTGGGTATTTAATTTATCGCTTAATTATTAAGATAACTCCAGAAACTTTCAAACTAAAATCAATTAGTATTAAATAACATGATTCTGACACTTATTATTATGTTTTCGGTAATAAATAACATGCGATTATATTTACATCCTGTTGATAGCGCCATCTGTTGACAATGTTGTAAAACAGCGTTTGGTTAATTAAATAAATTTGTTATTCGTGTAAAATAAATCATTTGGTGTTGTGCAAAGTTCATTACAATATTAATGTCGAATGTTAATTAGTTTATAAGTAATTAATTGTATAGTAATTTCAATTATATGTTGTAAAGGAAGTGGCAGTTGTTAAACATTAAGTGTAGGTAGACGGTTATTGTATAAAAAGGACTGTAGGTCACATTTTATTTCAATTCTGTGCTAGAAATCGTCTGAAAATAAACCAAGTAATATTACGTGAATATTTTTATTATGGAGTCTGGATACCATAACCCTGGCGTATCGCCGACAGCAGCGGTGGGATAAACGCTCCCTAAGAGACTTCGGGATCTACGGTTGGCGCGAGAGTGATGGGTCTCTTGGCTTAGCCGCCATTACCAAGGATGACCTGAAGACTGATGCGACAAGCGCTTGGAAGCCGTGTTTGGCACTAGTCAACCCTGGTCGGAGACCACACAGTGTGTCGGAGTTATGGCGAGCAAGTCTACACTTCACGTGAGGCCACACGGGTGCACGCACCGGGGTGTGCTGTGGCGTGAACGTTGTTCTGCTCTGAGTTCTACCAGAGGTTGCAGATGCGGCTTGTTGATGCACTGACCAGAGGTATTTATTTAGAGCTGATTTGATTAGTTTTTGAGAAACATCCTAATTTTATAAATTATGGTGCTTACAAGATTACCTACTGTCCCCGTAAGGATTACCATTAACACACAAACATTATACAGTCAAAATTACGAACGTTACACCCCAAATAGAACTTATAGGTAACTGTTGTTTATCCATGTTTGATACATAGCAGTACTACTGTGCTTTTAGTCAAGTTATGCCGTCGGCTGGGGCTCTTGTCTGTTTATTAATCGTTAGGCCATGTCGGAAACTTTCTATAAAACTTACTTATTTACACAAGAAAGAGAAAGTAGCTTTGTTGTTATGTGGTTCTACTAATGTAATTATTAGTAAAGAACGGTATAACTGCCCTTTTCAAGTTGAAGCTCTGATATAGATGCATTGTATAAATTACCTGATTTGCTTTCAGTTTAAATAAGCTAATTGATGTGCTGAAGATGCATTCAATTGGTAGTCAATAGGTTATCTCAATAGTAAAACATTAAAGGAATCAAAACATTATTTATAGGCCTTGGTTACACATTACATAAGGCTAACTAACTGCATTACTTATGGCTAGTGCTCACGGCGCGATTATATGAAGCCTCTCTTGATAAATGACTATCCACCACAAAAATAATTATTGCATAAAACCGGTATGTAGTTTCACAGATAAGTGCATTCAACAAAACAAACTTCAGTTTTATTATATTAGTACAGATATATTCAGAAGGTAGATATAAAAATAAATTTGTGTTACACATTTTTTAAAGCTAATATTTGTAAAGTTACAAAATAGGTTTTATTATACAATTTGTGGACTGTGTAGGTGCCTACATGATTTCATTTTAACATTATGTTGAAATTACAACTTGCAGCTCAAGTTAAGGTTATATAATAAGACAAGGGAACCCGACATATCTTAATATTTGTCGCTTAATTTTATACCTGTATAGAATGATTTGTTCCTTGATAATTCCTTGCTTAACCCGAACTACTGAAGCTAGAGACATGAGATCTGGACGGTGGATTTGTTGGTGGACGTGTGCACTCACTTGGGTTCTATAGTGGTCCGCCTCTAAACATTTTCGGTTGAAAGTCTTGAGGCAGGTGACTGCTGATCTTTTATAAATGCCGGGCCTTAGTGTTATACTTGGTAAATGCAATTTGTTTTGTTTGTAGGTTCATTTGCAAAGTTGGTTGCATCTATATTCGGGATGACAAACAGAGATAAACCAATAAAATTTGGTGCCAACCTTATTACTTAGCTCTTGTGGGATGCAAGACAGTTCGGAGTATGGTTGTTAGGATAATGAAAGGTGGGTTTGGGGAACATGATGTGAAAATCCATATTATCTCTTTTCCCGTTTAGTTGTGTGGACTGCTCATGCTTTATTTCTAAGTCAGTTGTGATTGGTCAGTTCAAGTTTATTTATTCGGATAAACAATTATTAATTGTGTATGAATTGATAAGAATTACATAGGCACCACATGTTAACAGTTTAAGAAAAATATTAACATTATTTGGAAAATTCCCTTAAATATAAAGTCAAATAAAATTCAAGTTGAATTACATAATGAAGGAGGGGACGAATGATAAATGGAAACATTCATTTCAGAAAGAAAGGTCTATTTGAATTAATTATAAAATACCAATATCTGAGTGTCTTTATTGGCTTTTATGGTTTATTGTAGTAAATTTCTAAACTGAGTGGAATCATTTTTAGAAATAAGACTGCACTACTCTTGCTTTGTAATATTGGTACTTAGCTTGTAAATTTCTCTTTTATGGCTCAGCTGGCAAACAGTTCAACAATTTTACAGCTTGCACTATGCCTAAAAATATTCAATATTTGATTAAACATGTTCTTACATGAGTAATAATTATAGCACTAGTATTTTCGAAATTCTTGGATCTGCATGGTTTGAAATCATTTCATATTTATCACCAACAGTCAGACTGTTCACGGCTGAACATAGGCCTCTCTTTGTTCTTGCCATCTTGTTTTCCTGTTTGATGAGGATAAAACTTATTTTGAATATACTAAGTTTTAACTGTTTTATCAAAACTGCAAAATATGGATATCCTGATAACTTTATATTTGATAGAGGACGCCAGCAGCTACGCCCGCATTTTTTTTTAAATTTACCCGTTTTGGCCGATGCCGTAGGAATTTCGGAAAATCCCTTCTTAGTGCACCCCTACGGTCCCCAAGGAATATACATGCCAAATTTCAGCTTCCTGCGCCCAATAGTTTCGGCTGTAGCGTGTCTGTCAGTCAGTCAGTAACGCAAGGATTTTATATATTAAGATTATCTAAAATGGCACTGTCAGACAGAACCTGAGAAAATTCAGTGTCTTTTGTATTTTACCTTATGCGTAAAATATGGGCTCCAACACTGTTGTAGCTAAGATAACTATAGAGCAATGCACAGGTTGAACATGCCTGATATACAGATATAGCTTAATAGACCGGACCACTTTGTAAGAGTAGAATTTTATTTCATCTACAGTTACGAAGGTTCATGGAACTAATATTTGGGTGGGAAATGTTGCCCACCACCTGTCTTTTGAGTGTTGCAGGTTGATGATGACATCCTAGCAGATGACCTGACCTTAGTGTGAAGAGAGGATGGACGAGCGGTCCTTTACTGATTAATATGTATGGATGACGGTGGCCCACCCTTTTGACGTCAGTGGTTTTGTGTGTGGGCTACGGGCACATATGCCGCATGAGTGCTGAACTGAGCTGGAGTCAAGCATTGTTTGCTAACCTTTGTTGCTGATCAACAACCGTATGAGCAGCTTGACCGTATGGGCGGAGGATTCGTCAGATACCGATTTACGTGGGGGGGTCCTCTACCTCCTCCACTGTCGTTCTTGGACCTATTTAATTGCATTGTATTGATATAACTGATCATGACGAACGATGATGATTATTTTATGTATATGCATTGATGTGTTTATGAGGCAAATTTTGCATTTATGTGTTTGAGTGAAATTTTATTTTTCCTATCCAACATCCTTCCCAAAACGCTGGCTGGCCACCATGCGTATCCTTGATCCTGGTCTTGTTGGCTAGATCCCGTGATGGGTGATGCCTTGTGTTGGCTAGAGCCCAGGATGGGTGATGCCTTGTGGTGGCTAGAGCCCAGGATGGGTGATGCCTTATGGGTTGGCTAGATCTCGGAATGAGTGATGCCTTATGGGTTGGCTAGATCTCGTAATGAGTGATGCCTTATGTGTTGGCTAGATCTCGGAATGAATGATGCCTTATGGGTTGGCTAGATCTCGTAATGAGTGATGCCTTATGTGTTGGCTAGATCTCGGAATGAGTGATGCTTTATGGGTTGGCTATATCTCGTAATGAGTGATGCCTTATGTGTTGGCTAGATCTCGGAATGAGTGATACCTTATGGGTTGGCTAGATCTCGTGATGAGTGATGCCTTATGTGTTGGCTAGATCCCGTGATGGGTGATGCCGCGTGGGCTAGATCAACCCTATGTGGGTGATGCCGTTTGTGGGCTAGATCCCTATGTGGGTGATGCCTGTGTGCGCTAAATCCCGTAATCGGTGATGCCACGATTTGGCTTAGCCATGGGTGAAGCATTGTTTGTTAGATCCCGTGATGGGTGACGCATGCCACAGGCTAAGATCCTATGACTAGGTGAAGCCTTGTAAATAACTTTCAGTTAATTCTGTATGATAAACGCTCATTTATGTTATTTTTATATCCATTCTTTTTGTTATGCTATTTATTCTGTAACCGTTAAATAAACAGCAGCGCAGGGGACGCGCTGGAGTCAGTATGGCCGTATGGGCGCAAATTTATATAGAATGATTATATTGATACAAAAATGTTAATAATATTTAAGATTGATATTTAAATAACTATTTGTGAACACAGAACTGAGAACTTCACTACTTTACAATATTAGACACTGTATTGGCTGCTTAACCATTTTATAAAGGTTGGGTATTTCATTTATCGCTTAATTATTAAGATAACTCCAGAAACTTTCAAATTAAAATCAATTAGTATTAAATAACATGATTCTGACACTTATTATTATGTTTTCGGTAATAAATAACATGCGATTATATTTACATCCTGTTGATAGCGCCATCTGTTGACAATGTTGTAAAACAGCGTTTGGTTAATTAAATAAATTTGTTATTCGTGTAAAATAAATCATTTGGTGTTGTGCAAAATTCATTACAATATTAATGTCGAATTTTGATTAGTTTATAAGTAATTAATTGTATAGTAATTTCAATTATATGTTGTAAAGGCATTAAGTGTAGGTAGACGGTTATTGTATAAAAAGGACTGTAGGTCACATTTTATTTCAATTCTGTGCTAGAAATCGTCTGAAAATAAACCAAGTAATATTACGTGAGTATTTTTATTATGGAGTCTGGACACCATAACCCTGGCGTATCGCCGACATATACCTACATATAAAAAGCTTTAAATTACAAAACAACGCAAGATTTTAGCACACTTAATTACTTACTCACTTAGTTACTAACTATAAAAAGTGCAGTTTGCATAATGACTCTATATAGTACCCAATAGTAATTAGTACTATGACTTTATTATGCATACATTACGCTTTAATATCACCCGTACCCAAAGGTAATCTCTAAATGGACGTTACGTAATGTGTCTAGGTTAATTTATTGATATAATATTATGTATAAAGAGAATTCGACGACCCGGTGGCGTGGCGGGAGTGTAAACGATTGCCATGCCGAAGGTCGCAGGTTCGATTCCCGCTCATGTTAAACATTTGTGTGCGTTAACATGGATGTTTGTTTTGGCCTGGGTGTTTCTATGTATAAGATGTATGTATTTACAAAGAAGAAGTATATAATATATGAATGTTTATCCATTTGAGTGTTAAGTAGCCATAGTACAATCTCTGCTTGTTGTTTGGGACTAGGTGATGTTGTGTGAATGAGGTAGAATATTATTCTATATTATATGTAAGTTAATCTATTGATATTATATGCATAAAGAGAATATTCATAAATAATAATAGAATCGAAGTACGTACCCATACAGAATTATGAGGAACACATTTCTATTGTAAGTTGACCTGTGACGGCTTTATGTTTCTTACTGAAAAACGTTTCATTTAAACTGGTGTGATATTTCGCGACTGCTCATCAAATGTTCTCGTTAAACGTAATTGAAATCGTAAGGTTTGTTGCATGAATGTACTTTATCATTTGAATCTCAGTTACATCTCTCATTTGAATTCTAAAGCCATACGTCATTTCTTTGAAATATGGTTTTAGCGTTTGAGAGAAATTACCACCCAGGGAAACGGTTGACAATAATTATTGTTTTATGATGATATTTAGTTTTAGATTCACTTAGATTAACTTGATATATAAAAATCAATCCTTATTTAAAAGTCAGTTATGTTTCCCTCTACTTTTCCGATCCCTGCTCCCTGTTAGGGTTGGTACATATCTGACGGAAAATGCGTCGCGTATTATCGGTCGCTCTTTTTCGTCGCCCCATTCAACCCTTCTCACCTAACTGAAGTTGCGTTAGTGCGTCGAGCGTACGGAGTCTGTTCCATTTCCGTCAACGAATTGACGGTCGACGTCGCGCGCGCCACGCACCATGTGTATTTTTAGTGACGCGTTGAGCGTTTAGAATTCAATATCACACAACGCAAGCGCACTGTAGATGCTGAACGCAGAATCTGACTAGATGTGTAATGTGACAGGTCTAATTTGACGGAAAAGACGTGACCGATGCAGATACGCTCGACGCATTTTCCGTCAGATATGTACCGACCCTAAGTGGGCCGTTTAGCCAAGCGCCAACTTTGCATTTATGCCGGGTATTGCCAATCCCAGTATACGCCTGGTCTTAAGTACATCATAGTAGTAGTTATTATAGTCCAGTCACTTTAGGGATTCACCTCGGAATTTGAGATAATAAGCTGGAAACTTGTATACAGCTTCATTTAGGCGTTCTAAAAGTTGTCTCAAAAGTCTCATATTATCTCGTGTCTGCGTCGTATGTTATTTGAGGTCAAAGGTCATGAAGATTGGTTTTTTGCAATTATCTCCGTTTCTATGGTTCCAATCACTTCAAGACCTATTATAAAAATTGAATATAAAAAATAATTGCCACAACTTTTGTCTCAACTCTTTTTCTGTACGCTCAGCCCTTTTCGAGATAGAGAGCGGAGAGCACCCAGCGCTCAGGCATATATATACTGTTATACAAGGTTACGCTGCGGATGCATAAAATCGGGCTTGCAATGCACTTTCGCTTGCGGACAATGCAATGGGCAAGCTTGTCTCAATGCTGTTGTATTGCAAGACGATCCTGAGGAAGAAACTGCATTTGATCTAGAAATTTTAGAAGGTTTGGAGAAAATCATGCAGGTAAACGAAGATGATGAAGATGAAATTGAAATTTTCAATTTCCCAGGAGATGAAGGTGAAGAAGAAGAAGAAGAAAATTGATATTTTTGAACTTCAAGTTATTGAAGAATTTAAATGTACATTTAATTTTAATTTTAATTGTAACAAAAGTACAGCTACTAAATAAAAATTAACTTAAATTATATTTACTTGGCTTATTTCTATATACAAGGTATTATTCACCGAGATTCACGGTTGACCTTGTATAACAGTATATATGCCTGAGCGCTGGGTGCTCTCCGCTCTCTATCTCGAAAAGGGTTGAGCGTACAGAAAAAGAGTTGAGACCAAATTTTTATAATAGGTCTTGAAGTGATTGGAACCATAGAAACGGAGATAATTGCAAAAAACCAATCTTCATGACCTTTGACCTCAAATAACATACGACGCAGACACGAGATAATATGAGACTTTTGAGACAACTTTTAGAACGCCTAAATTAAGCTGTATACAAGTTTCCAGCTTATTATCTCAAATTCCGAGATTGACCCCGTTTTTTGCCTAAACTGACTGGATTTAAATTTCACCACTTCAAAAGGACCGAACGCCTAGTTTTGCCTTATACTATATAATATATTTTTGTTTCAGTACAAAAAAGTGCGCCAGCGCGTTAAGCTTGATGCTAGGTGCGATAAGCTAAAAGATCGACCTCCCGTGGCCATCAGTTACTGCTATGAGAATGTTGTGCTTGCATGGCCGCAATGTGTGAGGATTTTCTCTAAAAAAATGAGTTATGAAAACTACATGAGAGCACATGACAGAAAGCGGTGGAAAAAAAGGCATTTCCCCGAATATGCTTACCCCCAGCGGGACAGTAGACAGAGAAGTAGAACAGTACATTGTAGTCACTACAACCATCAGCGAGACAGTGTGTAGGGCAAGTGACCGACTTAGATCGCGCACCCATCTTATATAGATATAGGCCTATGAGTCACTAACTGACTTTGGCTAGTGAACATGACCATATTTGGTAATATTGCGAACGCTCTGCGGCTAAGCTGGCGTTAAGCGCCTGCGAGATATTATAACGCAATACGTGGAGAATTACGTTACACTTTACTTACTCGTCCTGAGCGGATATAATTTATTTCATTGTTTGTTGCATCGGTTGAAATCTCAACTTACATACAAAATCTGAATGTGGGTTTGTTCCTCACTAAGTGGAGTCTTGTGTCATGAAAAACTTTATAAGTATGAAATAACTTCGATTTTAAAATATGCCAGCTTGCGAGTGATCTAGATAAAAACTATCTACAATAACACTTGCTTTATCATTCTTACACCATGAATGCTATTTCTCATGACATACACTTGATTCCAACTTCATATAGCTACTGCTTGCTCTTTTGTCGATACAAGTATTCACCATCACAAGACATATTTTGCTACGCGTTTGACCGAGTATAGATCGGGTTTATTAACATAATAGTAATCAAATACAAACATAGCTTTACGCAATGTTAGCCTAATATTATGATTATTGACAAATAAAACCATTGAGCTATATTAGCGTTAGTAGCGTTACCTAATATACCACCTGACCACGTTTAATGTAACAACTCTGCGGTAATGTTAAGCATTTCGGTCCGATGCAATATTACAATTCTGGACCCAACCTTACACCGAGACACACATACAGGATGTAATCTAGTAAATTATAGTAACAATATAATCCCACACTTCGTCATGCTTAAACGCGATTCGTTGTTTCTGTTACATTGTTTGCTGAACTTGAATAAATAAATACTATTCATGTGGGAAAATATACGCCAGTGTGCACAGAATTTGCGGTATATTGTTTTACTTCTGAGATAGTGGATTGTGTTCGTAATTTGATTATCGTAATGTAGAGAAAACAAAACATCCACACATACACACAACAACACAATAGTCTCCCCCAAAATTCCCTTTTGGCAATATTTAAGTCAATTAAAAAATTCAATTCCGGTTTTAAAGCGAATTCCCCGTGGTGCAAGACCTTCAGTGGCCCAAATTCTAGCACAGTGCATAGGTCTTGTCACCCGGGAAAATTCTATAACAGCTTGGGAACAGTTAATCACCTTTCCTTATAGAATTTTGCATGCACAGACAGACCGTATAACAAAAAAAACACTTACATCAAAAATTAAAGAAAACTGTAATAATTCGGCATCCCATTTAAACCCCCATCCTCCTAAACCATACCGTAATAGCCCCATTTACCATTATGTAGAATCAAAACTAAGGGAAGGTGATATCAGGGGAGCCTCCAGGCTCTTGTTTAGTAGCGATGTGGTGGCGCCTTGCTCTGCCGACACACTCGCGAGTCTGCAAAGCAAGCATCCAGCGCCAGGGGATAACCTCTCCTTTCCTGACCCACCTGACACTAACTCAGATTGTCTCAACGTTACAGCCAAGGACGTGGTTGCTGCCGTTTGCTCTTTCCAAAGTGGGTCTGCCGGTGGTCTCGACGGCTTAACACCACAGCACCTTAAGGATCTCGTGTGTGCGAGCGCCGGGGCTGCTGGGGACGCGCTTTTGAGGGAGCTAACGGCCCTAATCAACCTTATGCTCTCCGGCAATGTAAACGATGACATCGTCCCTATTTTGTACGGCGCCAATCTTTGTGCCTTGCGAAAGAGGGACGGTGGCATTCGTCCCATTGCCGTGGGGTGTACGTACAGGCGTATGGCAGCCAAGATATGCTGTCGCTATTATTATACAAACTTAGGTAATAAATTCCAACCCCTGCAGCTCGGATTTGGATCCAAGGGGGGTTGCGAGGCTGCCATACATGCCCTGTCAACGTACCTTGGCTGTAATGGGGGCGAGGTTATCTTGAAGGTTGATTTAAAGAACGCCTTTAACTCAGTGAACCAGGACACCTTGTTGACACAAGTTAAAATTGAAACACCCAAAATTTACAACTTTCTTTGACAGTGTTACAGAAACCCTTCAAAATTGATCTTCAAGGAAAATCTTCTGGAATCCGCCGTTGGCTGTCAACAAGGTGACCCTCTTGGACCACTCATTTTTAGCCTAGCTATTCACCCAATCATCAGCCAGTTAAATTCAAAATTCAATATCTGGTACAGTCACGAGCATAAATATATTACTATGGGCAGATTAGCAAAAATATCTGACCCCAAAAATGAGTTCAATAATATCTGTATGCACGTATGCAGCAAAAATATCTGATATTACCAGGCAGCCTAATGAAGTGGCATCAAAATTATGTGATGAAAATGTCGAAGCATAAATATCTGATGTGACAGGTGGCAAAATGTTATGATCCCTTGTGGAGAGCAAATATATGTAACGTTTTATATTTCTGTAATTTGCATTGATTCCGCCCTAAAAGCATAAATATGTATCACCAACTAGATGGCAATAATATCTGACATACAATAATTTATAAACAATAAAATATTTGATATTATGTATAGCGCCGGTAAAATGGGCCAAAATGTTTTATTGTTATTTATTTTGCCGGGCAATGAATATGAACAAAAACACGTTATAAATATTTTATATTTTTATTTGCCTTATCAACTTAATAAAATAATGATTTTAAGCTAGTATTTATGTCACCGGAGAATGACAAGAACAGCAAATTTATAAATTTCCTAAGAAATGTATAAAATTTCGTAGGATTCTAAACGAGAGATAAATTGAATTATTTTACGCCCACCTTTTCGCAAATGGCTTAACTTACGAATTCATGCGTAAAATTATAAGTAAACAATTACCAAACGCCATGTGGGCTCTGATTGGTTGAATAAGTCACTTGTTTTTTCCTTCCTCTCCACCGCCATTTTTCGCCACTTTAACGAATAAACTTGAACTAAAGCGATGTTTATGAGCCTAAGTTAACGGAACCCTGCTTCACAAGGCTCCTATTTTTCTGTTCAGGGTCACAAGAAAATCTAACATAACCTATTAAGTTGAATTGATGCCGACCTTCATTATCACCGACCGACCAATCAGAGAGCAGTATGTTATTTGCCGTATTTTAAAGAAGCTTAAAATTAATGTGAAACTTCTGTAATTGGTTGAGCCGTTTAGAATCTTACGAATAGATATCACAAATTGATAAATTTGCGAAAATATGGGCGTAAAATAATACAATTTATCTCCCGTTTAGAATTTCCTAGTAAATTTATAAACTTGCGGATCTTGTTATCTTCTGGTGAAATCTAATTAAACATAATGAATTAAAATCGAGTAAATCCACCATTTGCATCATTACGTCCTGTAGCCTCTCTTGCATTGTAGAACTATATTAGCACACACTTGCGAGCCTCGGAGTGACTCCCTAATGTCAAAGGTGTGACAACGTAGAAAATCATGGGTTCCAACCAGAGTTGGATCCTATTGTTGAAGCATTGAACTCCACAGATTCTCAATGGGATTCAAATCAAGGCTCTCTGAAGGGAAATTGATTAACTTTAAGGCCTCTCTTTGAATATTAACTTTTAAACCACTCACGAGTTATTCGAGAGCAACAAATGGAATAATTATGTGCATCAAATAGTATCCATGTATGTCTTTATAAATCGATACAGTTGGATAACTCATCGTCAATCCAATGAAATCCAAAAAGTAAGTAAGTTAATATTACTATAAAAATAATAGGAGATCGCACAGTATTAAAAATAAATTTCAAATTATCATTTATCAAAAAGATTGTCTCAAGTCACTACTATAAATATTCTTAAATTTTGATTTTGCTTTTACAGCAAATTTCATATAAATAAAACCATAACATAGTACAAAATTTGATAAAATACAAAACTAGCGTTTCGACGGATGACAAAAAGTTACTGATTTGACTAGGCAGTCCGATACCCTATTCCTAAACTATTACTCGGCAGCCGTAGATAAAATAAATCTACCCACTACAATAATAAATAATTTATTTTGGTCGTAGTATTGGATATGTCTAGACATAAATACAGGGTGCCACAAGACCCATCACCAAGCCGAAGTCTACTCGTTATGGACATCATACCAAGTCATACAAAGCAAAAATAAAACCTGGGAAACGATATATATTTTTATCAAAAGTACGCGCGTGCAATTTTCGATAACCCTACTTATCCATGGGTGCATAGGACATCTATAGAACAGGTTGGCGGCGTACATTCACCAATTTTGTGCTGTAATAACAAAAAATTCATGGTAACTTTGAGCCTCAATATCCTCTGAACTAGTAATTTCCCAGGTATGGTGCCGAAGAAAATAATGTTCGTAGTGATTGATACAACATGGGATTTCAGTTTTTATTATGCTGGGGCCACACTTACGAGAAATGCCATTCATTATTGCGATAATGTCCGTTAACCGTAGGTGTAGCCACGATTTAACGCGAGAATTTCACAACGGCATTAACATTGCCGTTTGGCGTTTTTATCGCCATACTTTAGCGCGTTAAAAATTATCACAATAATTATCGTAATAATTATCGCGCTAGCAGGCATTGACGTTAGCCGGTAGTGTGGCCCCAGCATTAAGGGTCTTTTTACACCCTGTATAGTATAAAACGACAGCCTATATTAAAACAATGTAAAATAACATTTCATTTTTTAAAAAAATCGTTTAAATTTTAAATTAAATAGAAGATAAAATAATGTCAGATATTATTGCCACCTAATTGGTGTCACATATTTATGCTTTTAGGGCGGAATCAATGCAAATTACAGAAATATATTTTTTTTTTACAAAATATATACGTTACATATATTTGCCCTCCAAAAGGGATCATAACATTTTGCCACCTGTCACATCAGATATTTATGCTTCGACATTGTCATCACATAATTTTGATGCCACTTCATTATACTGCCTGATAATATAAGATATTTTTGCTGCGTACGTGCAGACAGATATTATTAAACTCATTCTTGGGAGAGATATTTTTGCTAATCTGCCCATAGTAATATGTTTATGCTCGTGACTGTACCTAGATGACGGAACCCTGGCAGGCGACGTACAGACTGTTTATCAAGATCTGGCTTTCTTAAAATCTAAATTTTCATCCATAGGCTTAGACCTAAATCCAACTAAATGTGAAATTTTCATAAACGACAATTTAAATAAATCCTCTATACTTTCCAAATTTCAATTTCTGACTCCCAATATAACCCACATTGAAAAAAGTTCTCTTCGCCTCCTTGGGTCCCCGATTTTAGACGAAGGTTTCGATACATTTATTCATGAAAAAATTCAAAATTTTTAGTGAAATTTCGGACAGGCTCCTCAAAATTAACATTCATTCGGCTTTCATTATAATTCGGTATTTGAGCTCACGCTATTCGAGCTTCGCCTTTTTGGAAAAATTCGAGCCAACTCATTGAAATGGACAAAATTATACAAACTACTCTTAGTAAAATTTTGAATATAGCACTGAATGACCGATTGTGGTTACAGGCGTCCTTACCTGTACGTTTTGGCGGCCTCGGTATTCGAAAACTTTCTGATGTTAGCCTACCAGCATTCCTGTCCTCGGTCCACAGCACTGCAGAATTGACCAGGAAAATCTTAGCACCAACACTGGTCAATTCTGAAGTGCCGTGTAAGACCGATGCCACGAATGCTTGGAGAAGAGCTTGTCCAAGCACTGAGTTACCCCGAAACCTATCCTCTCAGAGGCAGTGGGATGGACGGCTTTGCAGCAGAATACGAGAAAACCTTCTTAGCACATCGTCTAATGCTGCGGAGCGTGCTCGCCTACTGGCTGTGGGAGAGTGGGAGTCGGGCCTCTGGCTTCAAGCACTGCCATCGTCCAACATCGGTACCATGCTGGACGATACGACCTTCCGCATCGCGTCTTGCCTCCGTTTAGGCGCGCCATGTGTTACTCCACATCGCTGTCACTGTGGAGAGGCTGTCGACAGCCTTGGTCACCATGGCCTATCATGCAGCAGGAGCGCAGGTCGTATTTCACGACACGGCAACCTTAATGACATTCTCCGTCGGGCTCTTGTCTCCGCTGGCGTTCCAGCCCACCTTGAACCTCAGGGCCTGGTACGCAACGACGGCAAAAGACCAGACGGTATGTCTTTACTGCCATGGAAGTTGGGTAGGCCTTTGGTATGGGACGCAACGTGTGTCGATACCCTCGCGCCATCACATCTTCCTAGCACAGCCGGTTGTGCGGGCGCTGCTGCTGCTACAGCGGAGACCCTCAAACGGCGCAAATACGTAAACCTAGTAGGGGATTACGTATTTGAGCCGTTTGGGGTCGAAACGTTGGGGCCATGGGGTCCAAGTGCGAGATCTCTTTTTAGAGACCTCGCAAAGAGACTTGTCGACGCCTCGCGTGACCAGAAGGCTGGGTTGTATTTGGCCCAGAAGGTAAGTATCGCCATACAACGTGGCAACGCTGCCAGCGTTCTGGGCACGCTGCCAGTTGACGGCGATGTGGATGAATTTCATGACGCGCTCTAAATTTTTTTTTCTTTTTTTTTTCTGTATATATTTTTTGTACTATGTTCTGTATATATTTCTTTGTATAGTATTTTAAGACTTAGTTACGTTTCAATCTGATATATATATATACAGTTGTAAAATAAATAACTGGGAAAAAGAAGCGGAAATCAATAAATTAAACAAAATTTTAGAGAAAACAATATTTATTTTTATGACTGAAATAAAATATTGTATCTAGCTGACTGCCAAGTAATACGAGGAAGTGCATTTTGAAAATATATATTATGTACTATGGCCAATATAAAATACGATAATAGTAGTTTCTGTTTGTTACTCTTAGATGATTAAATCACTGACCTGATTTGGGTGGATGTGACATCTTAAGGAAATAACAAATTACTTGATTTAAATTTAATCCTTAATACTGAAGTCTTATAATTTATATGCTTCGGAAAAAAAGCATTTGTTCAGTCATAAATAATATTATGAACTTAAAAAAGACTAGTTTAATGTTAGTCTTGCATGCCCTGTTTAATCATATCCTGGCTGTAAATTTCGTAAGACAGATGTATAATAAAACGTCTAAAATTAATATTGCTCTTTCAAACGCCATTACGTAATAAATTCAAACGTTTATAATAAAGCCAATGAAACTTTGACACACCTCGTTCTCATTAGCGACATATAAAGTGATATTATAAAAGGGTTGTTAATAAAGAACACACGACTAAGTGTTACATACATGGCTTTTAGTAATATTCTTACTAAAAGCCATATACGTAACATTGTAAGTATGTTTTATATTATTTGCTACTTTATTTTTACTTAAAGGTTTTCTAGCAGAATATTATGAGTAAATGTGAGGTGGATACCTCTGCTACGACATGCTTCATGAGTGAGTCCAACTCGCACTTGATTTAATTATTTTGTTTTTGATAGATACTGGTCAAAATATTTTTATTATGTTTGCAAATCACGTCAGTTTGAAATTATTTTACTGAATTTTGTGTTATGGTATGAATCATGCATAAGGCTTTATTTTATAAGAGCCTAGTCTATTTCATAGACATAAATAAGGCTAAAGTACGAGTTAAAATATGTGCTAGTATTCTGTCATCCAAATAGTAATGATTTTAGAGCAAGCAAACAGCAACGCCCGGTTAACGGTAATAGCTTGCCCCCTTTTAGCTTAATACACGTTAGGCCATAATGGGGATCTCAGTGTGGTCTATAAACCCCAATAGCAAAGATGGTAATATGTTTTTACATTATAAACATAGGTAAATACATACATACATACATACATATCGTCACGCCTTTTATCCCCGAAGGGGTAGGCAGAGGTGTATTTCTACACCCACTTATCGCCAGATATAAGTACTTTAGTCCCACGTAATAAGGGGCGAGCCTATTGCCGTACCGGGCACATTTCCAGACTCCGTGCTGCTACTGAGAATTTCGTGACAGAAAAACCCAATAACACTGCCCGACCCAGTAATCGAACCCGGGACCTCCCGATCCCACGCGCACATTTATGCCGCGAGACCAACGAGGCAGTCGTATAGGATTTGATGTCGAATTTTCCGTCTCTACGCAAAGATGGTATTTGCATCCTGTTATCCCTTAGTCGCCTCTTACGACACCCACGGGAAGATAGGGGGTGGTGACACTTGTATTCTATGCCGTAACACATAGGTAAATAAATAATATTATAGGTAGGTAATTAATAAAAATATGCTCCGTTATTGCCAGCGTAATATATTCAACTGTATTCAATTATGTATACTTTTGACAGTTGTTTTGTAGTTTTAGGCAATGCTCTTCAATTATCATTAGGTATGATGGAAAAAAGGAATATCGTCTTTTCACTCTAGCGGTAGTCAAACTGGTGTCGAACAAGGGCCCATTCTGATCGCTGCCAGTTCTAAGATGTGGGATGCAATGTTGTGACGTGGGAAAGACGTAGTGTTCAAGCAGGCAAGCAAGAGTAGTCGCCGGAGAAACCTGTACGAAATCCTTGTTTTGATTTTTTTTACGTATTGCCAGTTACTTTTCAAAGCTTATCGGAGAAGTGGCGATAACAGAATCAGAAATTAAATGTTAGGACAATTAAGTAATTTTTTCCCTTGATGGTGTTGATTGTAGTGAAAGAAGACTATACCATATCTATAAATATTATAAAATGAAGTTTTTCACTGTCTTTATAAACGTGATTAACTCAAAAAAAATGTACGGGTATCACCAACGGAAAGTGTGATTCCTGCGGCAAGTTTATTTTGCAAATGCATATCAAATAACCCACTAAAACATAAAAAAAAGTTAGTAATAATTCATTTCAAAAATCAGTTCGGTATATTGACCTCGCCCGCCGCTCAGCTGATCGTCGTGAGCTCGCATCCTAACACACACAAGCACACGTACCTACCGTGCAGTCTTATTCTGCACCAGTAAACAGTTTGGACTGATTTACTATCAAAGTAACATTTGATGAAAATAGGGCCTTATAATAATCGCACACTGTTTGAAATAATTTTAGGTGAATAACTATACTGTCTATGTCGTATTATAAAAATAATATTTTGCAAATGCGTATCAACACTCTGTATAAGTAATATAGCCTGCAAACTCGTTAAATTTATATTAGTATGACGAGAATATACCGCATTTAATTTATGTTATGTATATTCTATTAAACTATAGTATACCTACATATAAAAAGCTTTAAATTACAAAACAACGCAAGCTTTTAGCACACTTAATTACTTACTCACTTAGTTACTAACTATAAAAAGTGCAGTTTGCATAATGACTCTAACATGTAACAAGTTTAATGCACATTTTGAAAGTACTTTGTTCAGAATCAGCTACTGAATCCATTTCTGACATTTTTAATATCATTTTTTTTTAATCCTAAAATAATTAAAATTACGTAAATTATAGTCACTCATTGCTTTGAAAAGGCAAAATATACGAAAATAAACCTTAAGTCAACGTAGAACGGCTTCTTTTTAAATGCATTTGTCTAGTGCTTCCACGTACAGGAACGCACACATTAATGCAACATAACAGCCGGTACAAGACAATAACACACATTTGACCACCAAAATATCTATCATCTTTCTTTCGCTTACGTATTAACAGCGGGAAAGAGCGAGACGTAATGTGTCTCACTTGTCACCGTCGCGTCGCGTCGGTCGCCCGCGCTGGTAGGTACAGCGCCGGCCGGCCGGCCGGGCGGCCATTGTTGCGCTTAGATAAATAAAATTAGTCATCTACCTGGATTCTCTGTGAGTGTAGTGAAAAAAATGTTTAACAAGTTTACTTGTTTATTTACAAAATGTGTATTATCAACATGATGGTGCCCCCGCGCGTTTGACGTAGAACGTTCGAGATCATCGTGAAGTCGAATAAAAGGAGCGCTGGATCGATCGCGGCGGTCCTGTCCAGTAGCCTCCTAGGTCGCCTGACTTGACGCCCCTGGACTTTTGCTTTATGGGGACATACCTATTAAACCACTAGTTGATTGTGTCGAGACAACAAGTGCCCCGGCACTTGTTGTCTGCTTGTAGCAGCTGATATCTTATTTTAACTCCCCGGAGTTAAAATAAGATATCAGCTGCTTTTGAAACAGTGAAAAGAAACATTGTGTGTGTGTGAACCAAATGAATATTTAAGCCGGGTGGTGGACACCTGATGTCAGCATTTTAAAATTTAAACAGAGGACGCCGAACAAGTGACAATAAGCCTGTGAGTCATTTGGTTATTCTTTTATTGTAAAAAAATTATGATTCACAACTCACGCCGTTCTTCTTTAATTCTCTCATTGATACCCTTTTAATACTTTAATTTCTAATGTATCAATAATGCTAACTAGGTATGATTATTATGATTAAATTAAGATAGTCACAATAGCCACTAACGATGTTAAAAAATGATAGACCGTATCGTATTTCGCTGTCGTTTGTTTACCACAGCAAACGTTTCGTGTGATTGTGTGCGTGCGCAGGTTTATAGTGACCACGCATTTTACTTATAATGAAGTTAATACTTTCGATCAAAAACAATGTTTAGGCTAATAAAAAAAATATTTCAATGCATGCATTATGATAATAACAAGGTTTTCTAATTGGGGTGTCTGAGGATGTGCGTTATTTCCATTACACGTTGTATAGTACCCAATAGTAATTAGTACTATGACTTTATTATGCATACATTACGCTTTAATATCACCCGTACCCAAAGGTAATCTCTAAATGGACGTTACGTAATGTGTCTAGGTTAATTTATTGATATAATATTATGTATAAAGAGAATTCGACGACCCGGTGGCGTGGCGGGAGTGTAAACGATTGCCATGCCGAAGGTCGCAGGTTCGATTCCCGCTCATGTTAAACATTTGTGTGCGTTAACATGGATGTTTGTTTTGGCCTGGGTGTTTCTATGTATAAGATGTATGTATTTACAAAGAAAAAGTATATAATATATGAATGTTTATCCATTTGAGTGTTAAGTAGCCATAGTACAATCTCTGCTTGTTGTTTGGGACTAGGTGATGTTGTGTGAATGTTTCTGGATGGGGTTTAGTATGATAAACTAGGATAAAAGATTAAAAGATCACTGTATTTTAGTACTATAAAAAGGGTGAATTAAAACTAATAGGATGAGAATGAGTCGCGCTCTAAATGAATATACTAGGTAATAAACGATCGAGCGGTTCCTCGCGTTTGCGCAAGTATGCTGACTCGACTTATGTCTGACCTATTGTACGGTGATTGACCCATACATGCTCCCGGGGGAGAGATGAGGTTAGTAGATCTTAAGATAAATGGAGGTGAAAGTAATTCTAGGATGAAGACAATGTAGTTAGACATAAAATATTAAATTATTACATGTCAATGGGTTAGTATACAATTAATATAGATTTAGCTCAAAAGGTAAAAGATTAGGATAGTTCACAAAGAATCATAACGCAAGTCTGGCACAGAGAACACGCGAAACACTGGCGAGGAAGCTCTATCTTCGTTTTGCAAGCACTACTAGTTTGGGATCACGTTTCACTGGTTTACTAAAATGCCCTTTTTCCCTAGCTTCACACACATTCACGACACGTTCCGTAACGCAGCTAGGGGTCGGCAGTGCGACCGCTGCGGTTGTTGCGGGCGCTACCGGCAGCGCCGACTCCACGGTAGTCGCTGCGCCAGTTGCTTGTTGGGTTCTGTGCCTCCACTTCCTCCAGCAATAGACTATAGCAGCCAACAGGATTCCAAATAACAGAGTATATGTAACAGCGTAGTGGTGGACGTCATGGTATGACAGTTTGTCGCTCAAGGGTTCGCTCTGTTTCATGATTTCAATATCTTTCTTTATATCCTCAAATTGTTGTAAGTTTTCGGAGTTGTTAGGATCTATTTCCTTCATTGATTCAGGTTTTGGTTTATGGGAGATAACTTCGGCGCATCAACTTTAAAAGCTAGACATCCTTCTACTGGAATATACAAGGGAGCTTTCTGTCTTTATAAGACAATCTTCTCCAACGCGTAACAGACCAGCGGCCGACAGCTTCAGGGTGGTTATCTGCTCCTCACAGAAAAGTTTCATACGGCATTCATTGCAACAAAAGTAATAGTATTCGTTCTCCGAGGACAGCTCCTTCCAGTCATTCTCACAAGAAGTAACGGTTTTGCAAGTCCTTTTACCTGGATTCTTTTCACATATGCTATGATCGTCTTGCATAGAATGGATAGGTTTTCTAATGTGGCACATTATCATATCTGGGTTCGGTCTCAGACATGACTGCAGTTCCGTTTCCGAGATGGTAACATACGAATCCTTTCTAACGTTGATTACAGCGAACCTTGAGATAGTCTCAACGTGTATCATTTTGTCGTTCGAGATGCGTGGGATCGAGATAAGATTGAAGATTTCGTAAAGGTCTCGTTCAATCAGAGGTATTCTTATTTCTATAATAAGGTATTTTTTAGCATAGTTGGCTCGCACTTTCAGTAAGCTGTACAGGTCGATTAAACGAAAGTTGTCGACAGGAACAGCCAGATCTTGGGGTATTTGAGCAGATATTGTGCTTAATTCGGATCGCAACTGCTTTGGGGATAACAAATGAAAGTCCAATTTGCCATTGTAAATATCTGTCACAGTATCCAGGATCGAATCTTGTATTCTCCGAAGACTATACAGCAAGTTGGTAGCAGTAAATGCCGAGGTTAAAAAATCTGTAGTGATTGATATATTTTGTACCTTTTGGGTGAGATCAATGGTCGATTGTTCGAGGTTCAAAATCCTTTGATTTATCAGTTTATGCTGCTTGCTAATAGTGTTTTCCATCCTTTTTATGAGATTTAATTCCGCTTCCACAACCGAGGTTTGGTTTTTCCACAGGTTAAACAAATGGTTTTCATTCTGTTTTAGGAGATCGATGTCCTTCTCATATTTCTCGGCAAATCGCTGATCAAGCACTCCAAACAAACTATTAGCAACATAGCCTACTCCGTCAACCAGGCCGCGCCGCTGCCGCCTCTCTCCAATTACAAATGAGTCATTCATAGTAACAATATTATTATATCGTTTTAATTCGTCGAACTCGTGCCCGAGTTGTAACATAATACTGTCGCAAGGTGTTTGTGATCTGATAGCGGCGCATATTGTTTCAAGATAATTTATATACTTTGCAAGTGCCGATATGCCTTCTTTATAGGGATAAGTATCATAATAAACAATTAAGCGCCAATCGTCTCTAATAAGATGCATGTTGGATATTTTGTCAAAATATACGCTATTGTTTTTTAGCGGGATGAAGTTGTAGGATGCTTCGGCCGGTGCAAGTATTGACAGAAAGAAGAGGGTCAGGGATAAGACAACAGCTGACAAAGACATACTGTTAGCTGTTTTACTTTTAGGCACCTTGTCATCCATTTTCTTACTATCAGGTATTTCATCATTTTTCTTGGTTGGCAAAAGAGATAGCTTGACAACTGGACGTTTCAGGATACCATTCTTGGTTTTAAGCGTAACGACTCTCACACGCCCGTCGCTGCCAGGATGAAGCTCTATTACGCGACCCATGGCCCATTTTCCTGGTGGGAGGTTTTCATCCTTTATGACAACTATGTCGTCGAGATCGAGATCCTTTTGAGGTTGTTTCCACTTCGCTCTTATGGATAGTTGGGAGAGATATTCATTCTTCCCCTTTGCCCAAATATCTTGGTAGATTTTCTGGGTTAAATGCCAACGAGTTCTGAGGTCACGTTCGGTTTCGAAGATCGTCAAGTTGAGCCCGCTTGCTAAAAAGTGAGCCGGGGTCAAAAAGTCAATGTCTTCGGGATCTTCTATCAACGGACAGAGTGGCCTGGAGTTCAAACAAGCTTCTAGTTGGGATAGCAAGGTGCTGTATTCGTTGTAGGTGAGCTTTTGCTCACCAACGACACGTTTCAGATGATGTTTTAAGCTTTTCACAGCAGCTTCCCAAAGACCGCCAGCCGACGGCCACGAGGGTGCATTGAAATGCCATTCTATATTCATTTCAGAGGTCGTGTAGACAATTTCCGGGGTCGATAGAATTTCTGATATTTCAGTGAATTCTTGTGTTAGAATCTTGTTGGCGCCTACGAAGTTAGTTCCCTGGTCGCTGTAGATGTGTCCAGGAACTCCTCTTCTTGCTGCCATTCTTCTAAGTGCGGCAATGAAAGCAGACGCTGAAAGGTCTGAAACAAGTTCTAAATGTAGGGCTTTGGTGACCATACAGACAAAAACTGCAACGTAGCCCTTGGTCGTTTTGACGCCACGTCCTTTATTTGTCTTAACTAATACGAAACCGGTATAGTCTATCCCGGTGTGGTAGAATGGTCGATTAGGGATCAAACGGGCGGGAGGTCGAGGAGGATGATGTTAGAGCATAGGATTAAGTATGCCTTTTGCATTTTACACACATCCTCAATCGCTTTTTTGTAGCTCTGTTCCCTCCAAGTATCCAGTATTTCTGTCTTATAAATCCTGTGGTCATTTTCGCACCACCGTGAAATACAAGTTCGTGCGATTCGTCAATTATGAGATCTGCCAATTTCGATTGATTCGGGACGATAATGGGATGTTTCATGTCAGGATGTATGTTTGAATGCTTTAGTCGACCGCCGACGCGAAGTATTCCGCTTGAATCTAATATCGGATTGAGATTCAAGATCTGGCTTTTGCTATGTAGGAGTTCACCATTCTTGAGCAGGGATAGCTCTTTAGCAAAATATTCAAATTGGTCATGTTTAATTATCATTTCCTTCGCTATTTTTAGATTTTGCAGAGTAAGGTAAGGTTAACGCCTTCGTTTATAAACAACGATATCAACAAATTTGTTTATGTAGGCTAAAACTCGTGTTACATTTTTATATGTGCTGTACTTATTTAATAACAATCTAATTATAGAATTGTCAGGCATTGTAATAACGGTGTTAGCTAGATGTTTTATTTTGAGGTCCTCATCTGTTCTGTAATTAGGGATTTCTTTATCTTCTTCGGGGTTATATCGTGGCAGCCAATCGGGTCCTTGCCACCAAAGAGAATGTTTAGCCAACTGTGTGACCGTCAAACTCCGGGTAGCGCAATCCGCGGGATTTTCTTTCGATTTGACATATCGCCACCTGTCTTTAGGGATTACATCGCATATCTGTCTTACTCGATTGGCTACAAAGGGCTTCCATTTCTCTGGTTGTCCGTTAATCCATCCTAGTACTGCCATGGAATCAATCCAGCCGAAAGTATGCACTTGGAAGTTAGTTAGGGATGACATAACCTTTGCTAGGAGTTTCACTAACAAAAGAGCGCTGCAAAGTTCCAAACGGGGTATGGAATGAATCTTTTTCAGGGGTATAACTCTAGACTTAGCGGCAACAAGGGTCACATGAGTGGTATTGTGTCTTCGAATTTTACAGTACACAACACACGCATAAGCTTTGGTACTAGCGTCGCAAAATCCATGCAGTTCTAGGATATCGTTTTCTTGAGATTGGATCCATCGAGGTATTTTAAATTGGGATATATAAGGAAGTTCAGCATTTATCTTGGTCCAATTTGAGGCGATATCTTGAGAAATGGGTTGGTCCCATCCTAGGTCTGATTTCCAGGATTCTTGGAACAAAATCTTGAGTTTTATTGTGACTGGTGATAGCCAGCCTAAGGGGTCAAAGATCTTAGATATATTAGACAGGAATTTTCTTTTAGTAGGGATTGTTTTAGAGGTAAAATCAAAGGGTTGAAAGAAAAAGATGTCACTTGTGGGGTCCCAGCGAAGCCCTAATGTTTTTGTAGACTCCGGCTGTTTAAAATCAAAATCTTGACTTTTAGAATCATTGTGGTTATCCGAGATTTCAGGTAAGTTAGAACGCCACTTTCTGAGATTAAGTCCACCTGACTTAAGAAGATTTATCATGTCTGCCTTGAGCTGCCTCGCAGCAACCTCAGAGTGACAGCCATGGATCAAATCATCCATATAAAAGGAATTCTCTAAGATTTGAGTTGCACAACTGTCGGGATAGAACGGTTTTTCATCTTGAGCTAGTTGCTTTAGTGTCATCATGGCCAAAAAGGGTGCAGCCGTAGTGCCATAAGTGACGGTGGCTAGCTGGAATTCTTGTAGAGGTTGAGATTGATGACTTCTCCAAATAATTTTGTGGAACTTTTGGTGATCAGGATGTAGCCAAATATTTCGAAACATTTTCTCAATATCTGCCGTGAAAGCGTATCGAAACTGCCTCCACTTTAGGATAAAGGTTTGAAGGTCTTGTTGTAAGTTCGGCCCTCTGCACATAAGATCGTTGAGACTGTATCCGCTAGAAGTTTTTGCAGAGGCGTTAAAACAACACGCAGTTTCGTAGTCGATGACTCAGCTCGCTGAACACAATGGTGCGACAGGTAACAGTTCGTTTTTACGTCAGTATGTGACGTAACGGGGATCATATGACCGAGCTCAATGTACTCCGATATAAACAATTTATAGTCACGTGCCAAATCGGGTTGCTTTTTCAACTTCGTCTCTATTTGAAAAAATTGTGCCATAGATTTTGTTCTAGACTCGCCTAATTTAGCCTCAAAATTTTCTTTAAAAGGTATTTTGACAACGTAGCTGCCATCCTCACGTCTAGAGGTTGTAGATTGGAACAAGTCAATGCATTTTTGGTCTTCTTCGGATATTGCTAGAGGTTCGTGAATATCCTCCATCTCCCAAAACTGCTGAATATCTTCGATGTTATTCAAAACGACATTGCACTGGAAGGCCTGGCAATTACCGCTAAGGATCCATCCCAGCTGAGTTTGCTGAGCGATGGGTAACTTTCCTCCCGGGCGGCAAATACCATCCATTAAGATAGCGGAGTAAATGTCAGCACCAAATAGGATGTCAATAGGCTTGCTTTTGTAAAATTCGGGATCAGCTAACTTAATTTGATTTAGGGCAGGCCATTCCGGCTTAGGTAAATTATAACTAGGTAGATTGTTAACAAGCCTGTTCATAATAAATACATCCGTTTCGAATGTAAAATCATTTATTAGCGAGCAACATCTAATGTGCATCATGCCTTTACAACTATTTTCTTTATTACCAATTCCAGTGATATAACCGTTACATTTCTCTTATGATTGAAGTTTGAGAGCCTTGGTCTAAAAGGACTCTCATCCTGTGTGATGATCCGTCAGCCGCTTGTACGTTGACGATCGCAGTAGCAAGCAAAATTTGCGAAGGATGATTTTGTAGGGACGCGACAGTGTTACTTTCTTGTTGCTGGGATGAACATTTCGTAACGACGTTCGCGTTTGACCGCGATCGAGATGCATCCGAAGCCGTCATTCTTGATACAAAAGATTCATGTAACAGGGTGTTATGATCTTTGTTGCATTCCTTGCACTTTACCTCAGACAGACATTTTTTACCTTCATGGTAATGTAAACAGTTGACACAAAGGTTCAAATTAGCAACTGCATTTCTTCGTGCATAAGGTTGCATTTTCAATAATTTTTGGCACGCATGAATACGGTGATCATTCGTATTACAAATTGGACACAGCTTGCGTTTTTCGTGCCCGATGTTATTGGACTTTGACGATTGCGAAATGACCTGATTTGTAGAATACGTACCTTTGTGCATGTTATAATTACGTTTAAATTTATTATAAGAATATTTAGAAGATGAAGATTGATTTTGAATATTATTATCACGGGATGAAGATGCTTTCTGCATAGAATTTTCTACTTTCTTACGTGAAGATTCCAGCGTCATAAACTTCGTTTCTAAGAAACGGAGAAAATCATCCAACACGGGCAGGTCTCTCGGAGATTTTAGAGATTGAAGATAATCGTCAAAGGTGTCTGGGTCAAGTTTTTGAGATAAAACACACGAGGAAGGGGTCCCACGAGGAAACATCGACTCCTAGGTTTTTGATAGCATTTACGCTCTTGTATGTAGTATCATGGATGCGTTTCAGATGATTAGATGATTGTTGTTGATTTACAGGGATATTCATGAGATTATTGAAGTGAGATGTAAAGATCACTCGCTTATTGTCGTAGCGATGGTTGAGGATATTCCAACAAACATGATAATTATCAGAGCTAATGGGAAGATGCTGAATCAATTTCTCGGGCTCGCCTCTAATCTTATTTTTAAGGAACTGCATTTTTTGCGCATTTGATAAAGATAGATTGTTATGCACCGTCTCCGTAAAAAGATCCTTAAACGAAACCCATTTATTATAATTTCCGTCAAAGGTGGCAATCTCAATTTTAGGGGTAGACTTTTCAATATGAGCAACGGACCACATCTTCTTATTAATATCTCTCTTAAACTTATTATTATGTTTCTCGTAGTGAGTAAATTGCTCTTCGTACTGACTGTTTAAACCACCTAATTCATTGTCTAGTTTCCAATGTAAGGAATCTATAGCAGTCCAACGTACTTCTAACGTCTTTAAGATGTCTTCAAACTCCCACTTTTCCGAAACAAGATCGAGGTCGATATTTGACGTAGTTCTCAAAAACGGCTTGAAGTTCGTAGCTTGTTGCCTAAAGAGATCATCGGATTTGGTTGAGGTCGAGGTTTCACTAATCGTGACGTTCTGAGATGAGAGGGTTGGGGTTTGAGACTTAGAAGGTGCTACAAAAGTAGGAGGTTTCAACTCAGTAGGGGTATGCGGCCTACTAGGCTTGTAGTTTTCGATAGCAGTTTTAATATTACTATACTTCTGCTTAAGCAAATCGTATTGATTTGTACTAAAATACGAATGGGATTGATCACTAAAAGATAAAAGATTCATGTGATTGTTGTGAAACTCTGTAAAGTATTGTTCTAGAGTATCCAATCTACGACGTAAATAGTCTGACGTCTTTCTATCCGCTGCATCTTTCTTGAAGTTAGCGTAGAGCCTATCTACGGCTTCAATGAGTTGCTGTTGAGTAGCTAAAATGTCTTCCATTTTCGCCATTATTAAGATTATAAAAGAGACCTTACTTGAGATATAAGACTCCTCCGGGATAATAGGTGATGCAGCTACTTTCTTCTTACCAGGGCTACCAGAATATACGTAGGGTAACCTTGCGTTTCTGGGATAACGCGAAGCAAGCACGAGGTGAGGTGATGTGGCGCTCTGTCTTGCGCCGGGGTCAGATGATACGACAGTGGCACCTTTCCGGGATGCCGCGGTCAATTAGGATCAACGAGATGTGAACTAAGTACACACACGCGGTTACACGTACACGAACTCGTTTCGCGAGACACGTACCTACACAGCACAGCTTATAAGCACACGCGTAAGGGTCCCGACGCAACGCAACCTTGTCAAAGGACCAATGTTTCTGGATGGGGTTTAGTAAGATAAACTAGGATAAAAGATTAAAAGATCACTGTATTTTAGTACTATAAAAAGGGTGAATTAAAACTAATAGGATGAGAATGAGTCGCGCTCGGTATGATGACAAATTGCGTACTAAATGAATATACTAGGTAATAAACGATCGAGCGGTTCCTCGCGTTTGCGCAAGTATGCTGACTCGACTTATGTCTGACCTATTGTACGGTGATTGACCCGTACAGTGAATGAGGTAGAAGATTATTCTATATTATATGTAAGTTAATCCATTGATATTATATGCATAAAGAGAATATTCATAAATAATAATAGAATCTAAGTACGTACCCATACAGAATTATGAGGAACACATTTCTATTGTAAGTTGACCTGTGACGGCTTTATGTTTCTTACTGACAAACGTTTCATTTAAACTGGTGTGATATTTCGCGACTGCTCATCAAATGTTCTCGTTAAAGGTAATTGAAATCTGAAGGTTTGTTGCATGAATGTACTTTATTATTTGAATCTCAGTTACATCTCTCATTTGAATTCTAAAGCCATACGTAATTTCTTTGAAATATGGTTTTAGCGTTTGAGAGAAATTACCACCCAGGGAAAACGGTTGACGATAATTATTGTTTTATGATGATATTTAGTTTTAGATTCACTTAGATTAACTTGATATATAAAAATCAATCCTTATTTAAAAGTCAGTTATGTTTCCCTCTACTTTTCCGATCCCTGCTCCCTGTTAGGGTTGGTACATATCTGACGGAAAATGCGTCGCGTATTATCGGTCGCTCTTTTTCGTCGCCCCATTCAACCCTTCTCACCTAACTGAAGTTGCGTTAGTGCGTCGAGCGTACGGCATCTGTTCCGTTTCCGTCAACGAATTGACGGTCGACGTCGCGCGCGCCACGCACCATGTGTATTTTTAGTGACGCGTTGAGCGTTTAGAATTCAATATCACACAACGCAAGCGCACTGTAGATGCTGAACGCAGAATCTGACTAGATGTGTAATGTGACAGGTCTAATTTGACGGAAAAGACGTGACCGATGCAGATACGCTCGACGCATTTTCCGTCAGATATGTACCGACCCTAGATGGGCCGTTTAGCCAAGCGGCTGCTTTGCATTTATGCCAGGTATTGCCAATCCCAGTATACGCCTGGTCTTAAGTACATCATAGTAGTAGTTATTATAGTCCAGTCACTTTAGGGATTCACCTCGGAATTTGAGATAATAAGCTGGAAACTCATATACAGCTTCATTTAGGCGTTCTAAAAGTTGTCTCAAAAGTCTCATATTATCTCGTGTCTGCGTCGTATGTTATTTGAGGTCAAAGGTCATGAAGATTGGTTTTTTGCAATTATCTCCGTTTCTATGGTTCCAATCACTTCAAGACCTATTATAAAAATTGAATATAAAAAAAAAATTGCCACAACTTTTGTCTCAACTCTTTTTCTGTACGCTCAACCCTTTTCGAGATAGAGAGCGGAGAGCACCCAGCGCTCAGGCATATATATACCCCCCCCCGTAGGATCTCCACCTTGTCATGGTGGGGGGGCTCAGTAACCGTGGGTTAGAAGCCACCCACGGTGAAGCTAAGCGGGATCCCGGGAGGGGACGCTCCACGTGGGCTTGGTAGAGGCCTGCATAGGATGCGTCCCATGGTGCGGGTGCGGGGGACAGTTCTGTCTGTCCCTCGCAGTCGGGTGCGGTCGCGGGAGGAGAGGCGTGTGGGTGTTGCGTTGCCCCGCGCCCTATCTCCCTCGACCAAATGGGGGCGCACCATCGTTGCGTCGCGGTGGGGCCGCAGAGGAAGAGGAGATGCGGTGTTGCGTTGCCGTCCTCCCTATCCTCTGCGGCCGCTGGGTGTTTTGGCGGCGGAGCCCAACACCTTCATCCGCCGCCAAGGGGGTTTCGTTCGGAGCCCGCCTGACCATCTGGCGGGCCAATACCCGTCGGGGGGGTAGCGAGGAATGTTTTGGTGAAACCCTACCCTCCGACACATGGGTACATGAGAAGCACGGGTTGGTTTTTAGTCAGTAAGAGTCTGACAGTCCCCTTCGTCCTTCCCCCCCGGGGCGGAGGGACTCCATGAGGATTTTCCAACCCGATACCAAAAATAAATAAAAAAAAAGGCATATATATACTGTTATACAAGGTCAACCGTGAATCTCGGTGAATAATACCTTGTATATAGAAATAAGCCAAGTAAATATAATTTAAGTTAATTTTTATTTAGTAGCTGTACTTGACAGAAAGCGGCGGAATCCTTGTATGAGTACAACAAGTCCTACTGAGGTAGGACCCTCGCCGCTGCGGTACTCGAAGACCTCAGCAATGAGTTTTGTGGTCTCTGCATACTTCCAGTACTGCCACGACATCGGTCGCCACATAGCGCATCTAGAGAGCGTACTCCAACGGCTACCAAGCAGCCCTATCAACATAGGCGTTGATAGTAACGCTCATTCACCTATGTGGTACTGCGAGAGGAGACAGTACACGGGAAGAGGACCGGACACAGAGTATAGGAGGAACCAGATGGAAGGATTTATCCTTGGAATGGACCTGCAACTCCACAATGAACCGGATCAGCCACCGACATTTTGTGGGCCCAACGGAGCGTCGAACGTCGACTTGACCATCTCGACGAGAGGAGTTGACGCGTGCGATTGGAGAGTACACGAGGGTGCCAGCCTCAGCGATCATCAGCTGATAACGTTCGTCGTAAATAGAAGAAGTCGTTGTCCGTGTGGTGACGGATTGAGAATACGGAATGTCACCACCCCATATCAACCCATGGGTATCGTAAGAGCCGACAGAGGGAGCATATTATGCAGAGAACAGCACTGTAAGAGACGGAAAACTTGATACAAACCCTATACCAACCCGTTTGGCCAGCGTGGTATAGTAGGCCAATTCCTCCTTTCAGAGGAGAGGCCTAGTTCAGCAGTGGACTGTTAAAGGCTGATGATGATGAAATGGAAGAAGCGAAAGCTCCGCCAAGGACAAGGTTGACATCGGCTCAGCGCCGTTCCAAGTACGAGGAGTTAACTGCCCCGCCTTCTGCTCAGCGCTGCATGCGAGGATGGACAGACTTCACCCGAGACTTTAAGCCTCTGAATACAGCGAACGATATACAGAGATGCTACTCCGCACTGCCTGAGAGTCTCTAGGACAATGTGGCAGAAAGGACAATGGCAAGTACGAATGGTGGTCCCCTGCACTGGACGATTTTCGTCGCCGTATCAACAAGGCTCGAAGGGATTGGCAGAAGTCAAGACGCACCGAATCGCCGGATCAGGACGCTCTGCATGACGAGCTTCGTGCCCTTTGGGGTGAGTACAAGCTTGCTATGAAATCTTCAGAGTTGGACTTTTATCGAAAAATAGCCGAGTCTGGTAACGACGACCCGTGGGGACTTGCATACCGGGAAGCCAGCGGGCGCTCGCGCCCGCCACAGAACATCTTGTATGAAGGGAAGCTCTTGGAAGGCTACACGCAATCGACAGGGGCCACCATGGACACGCTGCTTCAGACGCTGTATCCCGACGATGATCCAATCAAAGACATGCCGTACCACCGCGAGTTGCGATTTGCAGCCGCATTCGCGCCCTCAGGAGAAGACATGTGTGCTCTCGACAAGAAGACGGTAGAGCGCATTGTGAGAAACGTCCCGAACACTGCGCCTGGGATGGACGGTCTGACGTCAGTAATCATCAAGTGGGCCTGGAAGTCTACGGCAGACGAGATTATCCTCATGTACGCGAAATGCATCGCCGAGGGAACTTTCCCTGATCTTTGGAAAGCTGGCCGCCTCATTGTCCTGACGAAGGGCAATGGGAAACCACTAAGCGACCCGAAAGCGTATAGGCCTATAACTTTGCTGCCCATTCTAGGTAAGATTCTTGAGCGCGTCATTGTTGCTTGTGCACCTTGCTTGTCTCGCAACATCGCAGAAACTCAACACGGTTTTACACGGAATAGATCTACTGTCACAGCACTCAGGCACTTGAACGAGCTCGTCGATAACTCGAGTGCCGCGTATGTTGAACTGATCTTTCTTGACATCTCTGCATTCGATAACGCCTGGTGGCCAATGATTCTACTTAAAGTTAAGCAGGGCGGAGCACCGCCGAACTTGTATAGAATATTGGTCAGTTACTTTACCAACCGCGGTGTGTGTTTCAGTACCGGTAGTTTGAGTTCATGGAAACAGAGCACCATGGGATGTCCGCAAGGATCGGTTCTTGGCCCGACTCTTTGGAATCTCCACCTTAACGACCTCCTGCTGCTGCCTCGACCCGAAGGAGTGCATTTGATCGCATATGCTGACGATGTGACCATCGCAATTGAGGCGTCTTCCCGCGCCGCCATTGAACGTAATGCCGCGATCATGTTGAGTGCAATTGCCGATTGGGGAACCGGGAATCGTATTGGGTTCTCCCCTGGTAAGTCTTCAACGTTGACTGTCAAAGGTAAGTTTAAGCGAGCGCCTACCATCCGCATGGACGGCGCCTCGGTTGCGAGTGTCACGCAGGCTACGGTGCTCGGTGTTACTCTGGACGATGCAAGATCCTACGCGCCGCATGCTAGCATCATCGGGGAAAACTCCTCTAACTGCTTCGGCAAAATGTCGCGGATTTCGGCGACCAGATGGGGAATGAAGTACCCTGCCCTTAGAGTTCTGTACTCAGAAACCTACGTGGCCGTCTTGACGTACGCTGCGGCCGTATGGTATCGACGATGGTCCAACTTTGTGGTCAAACAAACGCTTTTGCGCACCCAGAAGCCGGCACTTATTTTACTAACGAAGGCGTACAGATAATGCAGCACCGCAGCGTTACCTACGCTTTCGGGCGTGTTACCAGCTGATCTGGAAGTTTGTCGTGCGGGACGAATTGTGGAGGAGGGTTACCAATTGGCCGCGAAAGAACTGCGCACTCTCAAGTTCACAGTTAGGCGGGAGCTCGCTGCTCTTTGGCAGGAACGATGGCAGGCTAGTGAAAACGGACGCGAATTGTATAATTCTATAAAAATTGTATAAGCCTTACAGGTGTGCGTTCGCGCAGCGGAATGTTGTTGAATTTAAAGATTTTAATTATGCAGATATTTAGTGTATGACGTCGTATAATTGTGTATGGTAAAAAAAAATTTGTGCACGCAGCCATTGTGGAGAAATTCACCAAAAAATGATTCCGCTGGGCGAACGTTGTCCTGGCGGAACTTTTTTTAATCCATTGACTTTAGAAGAAAAGAGATGTGTCCAAAAATTAGTGTGTATTTGTGTGTAATTGTGTATGTATGAATAAAATTGGTGCATGCATAAACTTCGGAGAAATTCAAGTTTCCGCTACGCGAACGTTTGGCCATTAGCTAGTTTTCATATAAAGCGCTTACATAGAGAGCTGTAAATTTTTACATACGTTGTTTTGAATTTGTTTATATTTGTTTAAAAAACAGATTTAGAAAAAATCGTAGGGCTTAAAAGATAAAAATATAAACGTAAAATACGCTTATTAGGTCTTAGTTCTTAAAGTATGCACTTTGGGGTCTAGATTTTCACGTTTATACAAACTTTGTAAGTGTCTGCAACATGTTGCCAAGTATCAATGATGTTCCTTTAGTAATTAAAGAGTTATAGGACAATTTACCATGAATAGATCACTGTTTACAAAGCAGTCAAATATCACGACGTTCTAAAGGAATTGCATGGTAAAATGTATGCCAATAATTAGTGTATTCGTTCAACTATTCACATGCAAAATTTCATGTCATTAAATTCAGTAATTAAAGAAAAACAATTGTAATACTGACGAAGCATCGAAAACCTACATAACCCGGCCAAGTTCGGATAGTTACCAAAAAGCGGCCGTGCAATATATTTAGGTAACATCCCAAAATTTACAGTATAATACCGGTATTGAATTGGTATAGGTGATAACACAATTGTTGTTTCAATATAATTTATAGGTCATTTACTTTTGTACACCTACTTTTTTAAATTTATTTGACTATGACAGAAAGTAGGTACTATTTACGTAGGTACTTTATTTAAGTATGCGCTTGAGACTTGAGATATAATCTAGATATATTATTAAAATTTAAGACAAATATAATTCATACAGCTAATTTCTATTGAAGAGTTCATGGATCAGAATTCTAACTATATACCTCTTAGGGAAATTAAATAATTACCACATACAAATACTACTGTTTAGGTAAATATTTATCATATTGTAGTTTATTACACTATTTAACCAATGGACTAGATATGCACGAGCGTTCCCCTTTGCAACTTTAGTGGATCAAACAATCTAACAACTTCAAAAAACTACTTCTTGAATCGATTTTTTAATTGATGTATACCGTTGTACTGGTAGTTAGTGACTTATGTATGTGAGCGTGTTCCCCCGCACCCCAGCAAAATATGCAGAATTATTTTGTTCAAAGCGGTACGCTAGTTCTTTGGTTAAATAGTCTAAGTATTGTAGTTATGAATTGATCAAAAATATTCTAGTGTGAAAAAATAGACAACGCGCTGTGCGCAACGAGCGATAGGCGGCTTCCCGCTTGAAACGGTACTTCCATCCTTGAAGAAAAGAGAGGGCAATATGTTTATTAAACCTGTTTTAGTTAAAACACATTTAAGTCCATTGCTGTCGTTGCAAGCGTTTGTTAACGTTATTATAATTACATAATTATGTAATATGTAATTTAAAATATTTTTGTGCACGGATATTTAAATACTTGTTAATTGAAGATTTATTTTTATCGTAGATAGTGGCGTTATTATTTAAAAAATATTTTTAATTCAAGAAATGCAATTGTTTTATTTTTTCCTAACGCTTGTGTACGCAACTGTACCATATTAATAAATACTATATTGGAAGGTTAAGAACGTTTCTTAGATATATGGCACGGCCGTTTTTTTGTAGCCATCCGAACTTGGTCGGGTTATGTAGGTTTTCGATGCTTCGTCAGTATTATAATTGTGTTTCTTTAATTACTGAATTTAATGACATGAAATTTTGCATGTGAATAGTTGAACGAATACACTAATTATTGGCATACATTTTACCATGCAATTCCTTTAGAACGTCTTGATATTTGACTGCTTTGTAAACAGTGATCTACTCACGGTAAATTGTCCTATAACTCTTTAATTACTAAAGGAACATCATTGATACTTGGCAACATGTTGCAGACACTTACAAAGTTTGTATAAACGTGAAAATCTAGACCCCAAAGTGCATACTTTAAGAACTAAGACCTAATAAGCGTATTTTACGTTTATATTTTTATCTTTTAAGCCCTACGATTTTTTCTAAATCTGTTTTTTAAACAAATATAAACAAATTCAAAACAACGTATGTAAAAATTTACAGCTCTCTATGTAAGCGCTTTATATGAAAACTAGCTAATGGCCAAACGTTCGCGTAGCGGAAACTTGAATTTCTCCGAAGTTTATGCATGCACCAATTTTATTCATACATACACAATTACACACAAATACACACTAATTTTTGGACACATCTCTTTTCTTCTAAAGTCAATGGATTAAAAAAAGTTCCGCCAGGACAACGTTCGCCCAGCGGAATCAGTTTTTGGTGAATTTCTCCACAATGGCTGCGTGCACAAATTTTTTTTTACCATACACAATTATACGACGTCATACACTAAATATCTGCATAATTAAAATCTTTAAATTCAACAACATTCCGCTGCGCGAACGCACACGCCTTACAGACACATCTGGGAAGAAGCTATATAGCTTCTTCCCAGATGTGTCTGTAAGGCTGAAGTCAGGATGGATCGAACCGGATTACGAGGTCTCCCAAATACTCACCGGACACGGATGCTTCAGGAAGCGCCTACACAAGTTTGGGCTTTGCGACACTACGGTCTGCCCGTGCGGTGAAGCTGAGGAAAGCCGTGATCACGCGCTCTGGGAATGTAACTTGTACGCAGAAAGAAGATCGCTAATGCTAGATTCAATACGCTACGCAGAGGCGGGCCCAGTGTATCACGTGGAACTGGTTCGCAGCATGGAAAACTTTGGCGCGTTGCGCACATTTGCGCACACTTGGCACTCCATTAGAACAACATTGGACAGCTAGAGGATTGAGTGACGCTGAACGCGAAGTACCGTTCTGTGTTGTTTTGCCCTATTATTTTATATTATTAGGGGATAGTAGATATTTTCGAAGCCAGCCCCTTTGGGGAGAGTATGGCTCGGGACATTAAAGATTTGTAGGGAGTCAAGAAAGAGCGCGCGTACCGTGCGCTTCTCCCGTGATTCGGTCCGTATGCCGCAAGGCAGGTAGGACCATGAGGTGGTGGTGGGAATATGCCCGTAACTTCATAAACCCCCATTCCAATTCAAATCACTTCAACTCCTATAAACTACTACAGAATCTCAAACTTCTCTTTTCTACGAAGAATAGCGTACATTCAACTTGAAATAATGAGGGCAATTTTTTCACTTACGCCTATCTACTAGATATAATAGCAAAACTTGTGTAACCTTGCGTGGGACGAGTTTTGAGGGAATTCATAAAGAGGTTTATTTTTACATTATTGCGGTTGTTTATCATAGCACAGAACGTTTAGTTCGTGTAATCAAACGTTTATGAAAGATGGTAGATATTTTTCTATGATATTGTTGGGAACTTGTAGAATTATGATATGGTAACATGTTATTACTCAACTAGAGGAAGGGTAATGTTTTAGAAGGGTTGTATGAATATTGGTTTATTCCACTTTGTTCACCTGGATGAACAAAGTCGACGTCTGGGAATATTAGTGTCCTCATTTACCCTTGGAATGATTTAACCTGTTATATCTGTTCTGATATACCTATTAGGTATGTTCAACTAACTGAATCAAATGCTTGTTGAAAAAAATCCGCATAAGTCGATTTATTTTACCGTGAAGATATCACCCAGGTGGAATCTACTTTGTTCACCCAGGTGAACATAGAGGAATTAACTGTGAATACGAGAAGGTTTTTGCGTGACTTTGTGATTTAAGTAACTTACATTTAGATACACCATCTATACTATATACACTGTTATCAGATGACTGGTTTACAGATATGATAAATTTGTCTTGAAAATAAAATCTAGTTAAGTGAATATTCAACTTTTTGCACAACTAACAAGCACCCAACTTATTAATATAAAACCGCAGAAAATTGCTAGCAACCCATCACAAATGACGTAGAAGGCTCACTCTAAATAAATTCTGAGATAAAGCGAGATAACTCGATCATATATTAAAAGTTCCCTGCTAGGGGCCGCGGGAAAAACGGTACACGCTTTCCTATCTGAATAAAATTCACATTAAAAATGTCGAAACGAGCCAACTTTCAAACTATATTGTTATTTAATACGCACTTGGATTATTCTATCGTCGGGTATAAATAAGGGGTTCTGTTTCGCCGGTAACGGTTTTACATATATTTTAGTATGATTGTAAACGTGATGAGTAAAAATAGAATATTGGGCCTGCTAAGTTTTGAGGTCCCAATAAAACCCGACTGTAAAAGACTAAGTGCAAAAAGTTATTTTCTAAAAACAAGTTATAATCAATAACAACTTAAAGAAATAAGGACTTTTTGTACTTTGGCGTCAGTCATACACCAGTAGCCACCTCATTAAGTCCTTTTATTTCATATTTATACAAATTTTATGATGCTGACGAATTGACAAATCCCAAGAACTTCAGTACGTAGTAATATGTGATTAATTGATTATACTTACGGTGATTGAAATTGTCCCAAAGCTATTATTTAGAAATCGGTCTATTTTATTGAGTACAAGACTTCTATATTGAGATTGAGATGGCACATCACTATATCCGCTTTGTCACTTATGAGTCATCAATGTCTTCACAATCATTGTCTTTATCTTAACAGTAAGGCAATTCTTGAGGCAAAAACTACCTGCCTGCAATATCCGACAAAAAACGTTTAACAGAATCACATTGCATTTAGCTAACTTCATTAATTACTAAATTAAATGCTGGCTCAAAGCTTTGACAGAAAAGCGAGTCGTTTTCTCTTTACCCTGTGAACTTGCAGTGATCGTATCGCAATGTTTCATACATTGAGCACCGGCTTAGTTTATTATGGTCTGCAGGTACCCGAAACCTCTTGGCAATACGAACGTAATCAGTCTCAAAGCTAAAATTGGCAATGTACTGCGATATCTCTTTGTAATGTAGGATGTTATAGCCATCCGAATATTATAGCAATCCGTGATAATATGGATGACAGGGATCATGCACACTTTAAAAGATATGTGTTGTTTTGTTACATCGGCATTGATACATATAACTAGCATTTTTGCTATTACAATTTTAACCATAAATGCCCATCCTGCATTGAAAGGTCATCGAAACTTAATTACAACAATTTACTTCCAACTAACATGACATTAAGATGCAAGCACACTACATTCGAACCATTTATAAACAGTTATTTTTCTTCAGAATCCTAAACAGAGACACGAGGTTCACAAAATAATGAATTCTTTGATGTCAAATTTTAGCAAAAAAAGAGAAAAAGGATACCAAATAAAAATGCCTGTCGTTATTTTAATTTGGAAACATTCTATGTTAAAAAACATAATTTTAAAAGTGTACGCTGAGATGATATTCGGTAGACATTACGTGAAAACGCCAGTAATTGGGTTTACATATTACATGTCTGACGCTTGGGCGTTTGGGTGATATAATATGCTTTAAATATATAAAGTTGGTTTATTTTTAATACGCTTTTTTATATTACACTTCTGATTTGAATTTATTTTTCGTGACATTGCATCTGAGCTTTTTAGATAATTATGACAAATACATGCCTGATAACAGTTTTAGGATAAATGTGATAAATGGTATTGAAATTGATTCTGTTGAGTTTAGTCATAGTTAAATAATTCTACTATTGCCGCTCCTTGTCCCACATATGGCCACCAAACCCGCCAAAGCGCTTGTGACTCCACTGGTGTTCTTGCTCAGCTTCGTTGCGGCCTATTACACAATATTTATTATTGTAATCATTATTTTGCTTCTGGAATCGTGAGGAAAAATATTGCAAGTGTTGCCTATCAGGCCAAACAAAACTGTGTTAAATTTTCGGGAGAGGGTAGTTGAGGGCAGTCGATTATGATTTTTGTAAGCAGCCGCTTAATGACGGCAAGAGATAATTTCACACAGCTACACCTGCTTGAGTTGGCAGAGGATATCATTTTTTTATAAACAAAACTGCTTTTGCAAAACACTAATATTAAACAAGGAGACGGTAGAGCTGGTAGATTCTAGTGATCCTCGATCGTAGGGTTTTTCGTCAGTTAAATATAAATATTTAGGTACTATATAAATTTCATTAAAATAAAGATATAAATAGGTAGGAAAATTATTTTTATTCAATTATTTAACAACTTTATACTTATTTACATTTAAAACTATTATTTACAACTAAAATTATACGTATAATCCTACGACTAAATTAAAATAAATACATTAAAAGGGGCAAAGCGTTTAGGCGTAGTATTCCTTCGCATCACTGTCACTGGGTAACGTGCCCAGAAGGCTGGCAGCATTGCCACGTTGAATGGCAATGCTGATTTTTTAAGCAAAGAATAAACCAGCCCTCTGGTCACGTTAGACGTCGATCAAGCGTTTGGAGATGTCTCGGTACAAAGTACGAGCGCTCGGACCCCATGAGCCCAGCGTTTCTACCCCGAATGGCTCAAATACGTAATTGCCGTTTGAGGGTTTCCGCCGTTGCAGCAGCAGCGCCAGGATGACATGCTGTGCTTGGAATATATGATGGCGCAAGAGTGTCTTCGCATGTTGCGTTCCACACCAAAGGCCTACCCATTTTCCATGGCAACAACGACATACCATCAGGTCTCTTCCCGTCGTCTCGTACCAAACCATTTGGTTCGAGTACAGCTGGTACACCAGACGCGACAAAAGTACGACGAATTATGTCGTTCAAATGTGCATGTCGTGGAATTCGACCCGCGCTTCTACTGCAAGAAAGCCCATGATGTCCGAGGCTATCGACGTCTTCTCCACAATGACATCGATGCGGAGAAACACATGGAGCACCCAAACGTAGGCAAGTGGCAATACGGAAGGTCTCATCGTCCAACATGGTTCCTGTGTTGGTAGATGGTAGTGCGTGTAGCCAAAGACCAGATTCCCATTCCCCCACAGCCAGTAAGCGAGCACGCTCTGCAACATTAGAAGCTGTAGACAAAAGGTTTTTACTTACTAAGTTGCAGAGAGCGGCAAGTCCTACTGTCTCTGGGAGAAAAGGTTGGTAGGCAATTCAGTGTTTGGACAAGCCATTTTCCAGGCATTTATAGCTTCGGTTTTGCACAGCACTTCAGAATTAACTAGTGTAGTTGTTAAAATTTTCCAAGTTAACTCTTCCGTGCTGAGAACCGATGATAAAAACGCCGGTAAACTGACACTGGAAATTTTGCGAACGCTGATAATAATATAGACTTTTAATTATATAGAAAGAACATAAATCATTATTAAAATAACGTATCAGATCAAAACACAGCTTCAATAGTTACGTAGGTACCTAGATATGTATATATTTTTCTTACATTCATATTATTTCACAACAAAACATTGAACTCCATATACAGCTGCAGTAGTAAGTTATAAACAGAATCACATTCAAAATTTAATCTCAAAACAAACTGTTCTTAAGGCGCTGTTATACCTCAGAAGCCGTGAAACACCTAATTTTTCGTCGCGCATCTAGCCATAACGGTACATATTACAAACTAGCAAAAATTAGAGCTTAAAGTCAAAAGTCTGAACAAAAGACTTTTGAAAGAATTTTTCATGTACGTAAAATAGAATCACGGTAAAAAAATCACAAAATCGAGGCAGAAAATAATCTTTCGTCTCACTGTTTGCAATATTTTGATCGTAAGCTGTCATATTTTTTTTGATAATACTGTAGGAAATCTAATGAACTAAAGAATTACCCTATTTATTTTCATATTATACGTGTATATTTTGTAAAATTAAATAAAATCTGCCAAACGTCTATGATTTTGACGCTCGGTAGATCCCATCAATATCAAACGCTTCAGCAATTTAAACCTTATTAGCATAAGCGGTGTACTGAGTGTCAGTTGCTAGTTTTCGCCCCGCCCAGACCTCATCATTCGGCTATGAGCCCTGTGAGAGATAGGTCATGTCGCTTGCGTCTCCGCTGCACGAAATTTTACGTAGACCTGTTTGTTATTATAATACGCCGATTTGAGTTCGTAATTTCATGTTTTATGTTATAGACTGAATACTTTGAATCAAATAGGCTTTTCATGTAACTATGGGCACATATAATTAGGACCTAAGTTTATACTCTTGTTGCGTTTAATGTGCTATTTTTCTGTGCTTATAAATATATAATTAGAAGAATAAAATATGGACAATTAGAGAAATGAAGTTCTACGAAGGATTTGTACAAGAAAGCGTCGTAATAAAATAGAAATTCATCCATGGCCAAGTGATTATGAAATATGTAACATTTTTACACAAATTATTTTCATAAGAGTCTTTTATGACTAACTTTGTTACTTATATATTATCGATTATGCATAATATAATTATATAAATTATTCTCACAATACATAGCTGCCACAGTTTTCAATTTTTGAAAGAGTAATAACATAAAATCGAATCATTTTATGTACCTATATTTCAAATTCATTAGCTTGTCAGAGCGCCTGGAGCGCTAAGATGCCGCCACGGCGAACAATAATGATGACAGCGCTAATATGGCGCTCCGCAATCCGCACACAAGCGGTAACGAATGTTGTATTATTGTGTTGTGAACATAAACCTTTTTAGGTACATCGGGTAAAACTTTGATTATTCATAAACTATTAGGTATGTCTCAGTATATCTAATATCTTTTTAATTTCTAAAATCAATCATTTATAAGTAAGAAGGTAACTTCTCTGTTTGCTATAACACAAGATATAGTATTTTTTTAATAATAAAGTACGTAACTAATTATCATTATTGTAATCACAGTAAAGTTAAAGATAACAGTTCTGCAACGTCTTACATACATTTGACTTCAGTCATTCCTAACACGATCTGTTCAAGAGCTAGCCAAGAAATGCCAAACAATTTTTTAACAAATTTGACTCAAATTCCGTAGTGATAAGCAAACATTACAAGAGGGATAGCAGTGACTGGTTCGAATTGCGTAAGAATATGTTGACAGATTGAAATTTTTGTATAGTGGTAAAAAGAAGAGATAACAGCAGTAAAGCCAACTTAGTAAAAAATATTTTGTACAAATAAAATATTTGCTATGTAAAATCAGTTGCGCATGGAATCTAAAATGAACAACTGGCTTTGCAACAACTGGCGAAGCAAGAAAATGTAACAATCGAGCCTTGTGGATTATTCGATTATTGGTGCCACGCCAGATGGATTAATAGGTCCAAACACGATTGTGGAAATTTAATGTTCTAAAGTTGCCTATAAAAATGGCCTGGAGAATAGTATAAGAGCAAATAAAATACATATATGGAAACATGATAAAAAAGTGAACTGACTTGTCTAAACAAATATTGTAATTGTTATTACCAAATTCAGGGGCAACGCCACGTTACACGCAAACAAAAGTGTTTATTTGCTGTGTGGAGTGGCGAAAGTATACCACTAAAAATAGAAATTATAGAAAGAGATGATGTTTTCTAGGAGAAGCTTGTGGCGTTTAATATGAATTGTCAGTTGCCTAAAATTGTTGATTCTCGTCAAGCTCAAGGGATGGCATTGCGAGATCACGGAGAGGAAAATGTTTCATTAGTGCTTGAAATTTCTACAATACCAAGCCGTAAAAGGAAAGTAAATGAAACTGTGCCTCGTGAACAACAGCAAATAATAAGTATTGAAGCCTTATCACCTCACACACTGCCTTTAACATTCGATGAGAATAAAGAAAACCTGCCGGGTTGTAGCAGACAGCTAACTTTTGATGAGCTGTAAACTCTGTATTTCGTTAATAAATTATAAATGAATATAAATAAATATCTTTTAATATTTATTTCCTTTGAAACAACACATATTTGAAGCGAAAGAATTTTTTTATATTTTTCCATACAAACATGTATGACGAGAGCTAACGAAAAAGGAGTAACTCAAATTCTAATTCTATAATTTTCTAAGCGACATAGCAGTACCTCATGAATAAGGTATATCCACATATATTTTTGATGTTTCATCTATTTTGAAAAATAATAATGGGTTGGGTTTCGAAACGAGTCGCCTGAATTTGAGGGTATTGGTAGTGTAGGGGGCTTAAGGTAGTTCGTTTTAATCCCCTAAAAGTAATTTTGGCTGACGGAGTTGTGTCTAAATATTTTTAATTAATTTCCAAAATTTCATAAATACTTCAGCAATTATGCAAAACGGAACATAGTTTTTATACTTTAGTACAGTTTTACAAATGTAAGTTTTAGGTTTTATGTGAAAAACGTGAAACGAAACGCAAAAATGGAATGATCATATTGACAGCTAATGTCAAATTTGTGCGTCATTGCTTTCGAGTGCCTTGGGTTAGGTGCGACTGTAATAAGTAAATAAATAGGTTATGTTAAGCTCTCTTTTGACCCTTAATCCGAAAATAGGAGCCCTTCGCAGGGCTCCGACAACCTTAGTTTATTAAACTAGTGTGATGAATGTGGAAGTTGGCAGTGCCATACACACCGATGTTTGGAGATTTTTTTTTTTCAGAGGAAACCAAGTATTTCCGGCAAGTGAAAATGGTGAGGGGGGTTACAAGACCTGCCCTCCTTCCTCTTCAATCACTCAGAACCCCTAAAAACGGCGACGTATTTCGAAACCTTTGCCATAATAATTATACCTATAATAACAATAAACATCCATAAATAAATAAAAGAAATCAACTTTTACTAAACTTACGAAGACACCGAATCCCTTCTAAATACTGCTAGTTACAACTTTTCCAACTTTTGACAACCTAATCTCAATTTATTTTAATTTGTATTTTGCTTTTATTTTGTTTCTGTTTTTGTATCACACCAACTCCACCTATTTGTAATTTAGGATATTATTAGCAAGAATGAACAGTTACCTTCTGAGTCACAGTCAAAACTAGTTCAGAAGGTACGGATATACTGCTAACAATGACCTAAAATCAATCAATATTTATTATTTGTCATCTGTAAGTATAGGTTTATCATGGCAATAAAGAATTTTGAATTCAATTACCTCGTAACTCGCTTTAGTTGAGATACGGCTTTTGCGCTTAGTAGAGCAGTATTGTGTTTTTTAGGGTACCGTAGCCAAAAATTGTAAAAACGGTACCCTTATAGATTCGCAATGTCTGTCTGTCTGTCCGCCCGTATGTCACAGCCAATTTATTGCAAAACAGATTTGAAAACTGGCAGGAATGGAATTAGATCTAGGTATTCTATGACCTGCTTCACTATTTTTATACAAAAACAAAACAAACATAATAATGGCCTCTCCATACATGGAACTGACTTAATTATTTTTATCATCTTACGGCACGTAGGTATTTAACTACTTTCGTCAACATTTTATACCTATAACGTCTAATGTAAACCAGTTTTGCTCATGGCTGCACTGAGAACAAAAATTGCGCTATGCCTATATTGTACAAACAGATTGATGTATGTAATATAAATTTTAATATCAGTATCTCAATTCAATATGCTAAAACGTTTTGCTTGCGATTTTGAAATATTGGAATACGGATGTCGCCAGAATACGGCCGCACGCGACGAGAATGAAGGGGGGCGCCCCGCAGTAGACGGAGCTAAGCTCCCTTCACCTCCCCTGCTTCACCCCCTCATTTACCAAAACAGTCGCTTAGGACAGCGCCTTAATTACTCGTTCCACGATTCAAAAAGAGGCATAAAACTGCTGGTTTTGAAACATTGCACGTACATTCGTAGCGGATCGTAATTCAGACGTGAATTATTTAGTCGTTGAACCCTTAGCAACGGTGTGCTGAAGACTGATGGTTGGCAATAACACTAACACTGAACACACTGGTTTGGTTTACAGATGTAGGTGATATAGACATACATACATAGACTTACGCCTGTTTCCCGAAGGGGTAGGTAGAGATACGGAACGCCATTTGCAAGGGTCCTGATATATCTTTTGCTTCATTCACACCTATGAAATTTCTCTTGCATGCTCTTCTGTTTAGGGCACTTCTGACCTGCCTTTTTCTACATATATATAAGATAGTAACGGAAAAGTTGGGAGTGTACTTATAATATAGATACGTTATATAATTATTCTTATTATTTTTATAAAAAAGTAAAGAAAAATAAAAACATTACAGCATTAGATTCATACAAGTACTATCATCGATTGTACAACGATAAAGACACAAAAATTGGTGCCATCTAGCGGAGCACGGTGAAAGTACAAACACATCTGACAACGTACTAACTGAATCCCGCTATTGAAAGTAGTCAAGAGCAAAGTAACACTTCCATTTGTACAAATATTGTGGTTAACTATACTAAAATTAAACAAAATTATCAATAAATAATATAATAATAGTATTAAACTAGTAAGGCAAAAACAATTATTATGATGTAAACTTTTTCAGACTCTAAACGCAAAGGTCCACTAATAAATAAATTAGAAGAAGATGAAATTAAAAGGAGCAATGTAATTACACCCAAAAAATTAGTTATGTCGTTCCTTCAAACTATCCGCAGACTAATTAGAAATTTAGCAATTACTAAATAATTATAATTTTTACGATACAATTTGTTTTCTAGTTTCCAGAACTTACTTTGTCTTTGGAAGATTATCGACTAATTGCCGTGCCACTTGAGTTCAAATCTAATCTGTTCAGTAATTAAACGAAATAATTAACGCGCAGTTTGTTTATTAAACCAATGGGAACACAATAAAAATGTAAATTATACAAATTTATTTTAATATTAGCCTATTTATAAGGTTTTTGAATGTTTGGGATGTAATTGGAGGGAAAAGTTGAATAAATCAAATGCCTTTTCCCGCTTCAACTTTAAAAGCGAAAATATTTATTTTACCATTATGCTTCTACGGCATTTACGCTTAAACATAGCTACAAATATAAAACAGGATCTAAGCTTGTTTTTATCAGTCTACAACAAGGGTTTGTTATTTAACATGAACATGAACGCTCAATAAATCCATGACTATAATACTAAAATATCATAAAATCATCGGTTTTATCATAAAACCACAAAACACCAACAAATGTACCCCAAGTAGCCAATAAACTGAAGAATAATTCAACAGTTTGGCATTCTCTCCAAAGTCTGACGAAATGATCGAATTGATCCCGAGTTCCTGCGGTTCCTTGGTTACCTCGAATCTACTTATTATTTGTCTCACTTACGTTTGGCGATACTTAGAGGCAAATGGTCTATCCACACACATCCGGGCCGTGGACGGGACGTGGACGGGCCGTCACCGTGCTTCCGGGTCCCGGCCGGGATATTTCGTTCACACACGTCAGGGGTGCAACCGGAGCGTGGACAGGCTGTCACTAGAGCTTGCATTTTAATATTTGAATTATTCGAATTATGATTTTTGTCAAATATTACAAAGGAAATTGCAATATCCGATTCTAATTCGAACAGCGTTCTCAAAATTGTTCTAAATACATGCACCATTAAGCACAATTAGTTGACATTCTTAACATAATTATATAACAACATAAATTAGATTTTGTTATTTTTTTTTTGCGTATGAAGCCCTAAAAGGAGGAATTCTAATAATAATAAGAAGAATAACCGAGAAAAAAGAATCATAATAATAATAAACATCTCTGGGGGGCAGTCATTATCTCAACATGAGACTAACGCAATCGGAGGGCAGAGTGACAGCTTTCAAACATCACCTTCATCTTAGGATAAACAAAAACAGCATCACATGATGAAAAAAAAGGTTACAAATCACAGGGCAGCTTTGTGGCGAGCTGTCAGTGCTCAAGTCAGGGCCTCGTCTTCGGCTTGCCGTTATTGGATGGTTGGAGTGGATTTCCAAAAGCGCCCGCAACTTCACACAACTTTAATATGCGTCTCATCGCACCGATTGTTGGGCCCAGCAAGACCATGTCGTCCGTACCTATAGCTGATGTTGTTCATAACAATTCCGTCATCATGACAGTCGACACCAGCCTTGCTGAGTAGGTACAACAATTAGCTGATTTATAAATAATAAAAAAAATATATATAAAGGCGTGGCGAGGTGATTTCCTCTTGCGTCACGCCAGATTTCAGCCCATATTCCTCATGCAGAGCTGTACGCGCCCGCCTCACAGTGTTTATTGGATTTGCATACCAATATTAGCATTCACGTACCTACTTCATAGTTCATACCAGTATCTACCTCACTCTCAGTTTTTAAATTACCCCATACAGATCGGCAAAGTTAAGCAACGCTTGCACATGTCGCCACTTGGATGGGTGACGGTCTCGGTCCTTGTCTAAGGATTGGAATCGTTAGGCTATGAAGAAAACTCCGACACTAGAGTTGGCCAAAAACTCTCACGAAAAACAACAACTAAACAACAAGAGGTCTAAGAAAACCGGATTAACATGTCTTTCTAAGTATATAGTACCGGACGGTCTGTGTTAAAAACAAAACTAAACTAATTAAACTACGGGACGTGCAGACAAATTTTAGGGGCCATGTTTATATCCAGCAAACTATCGAGCACCTTAGTTGTAATGGTTGCCAGGAATATAGGCCTATAGTTATGAAGTTCAATAAAGAACAAAACATTTTGAATATAAAAATATCAAATAAGTATTCGAATAAAAATTTAGAACATTTGCAAGCCCTAGCCGGGACCTCTTATCTGTCACTATTTGCACTTGGGCAAGTCCAATACAAAACACCGATCTGGGAATAACATGTATTGGACATACCTACCTACGAAATTAGCGTGCATACCTACGATTATGTAAAAAAAAATTTACATAGGTACATACACATACATACATAGACTCACGCCTATTTCCCCGAAGGGGTAGGCAGAGGCATATTAAACGCCCACTTTTCGCCAGTGTTTTGATCCAACGTAATAGGTGGCGAGCCTATTGCCACTTCTCGGGATATTTTGTTTGCCTCGTCCGTTGATCGGCAGGTGCACCACTTGCAGGTGAGGTTGGCTTGGGACCCTAAGTTCTTGGTGGGAACCCTATGCACCCTTAAATTTAATTTTGTAAAAATATGTAAATTTATATTTGCCGTAAGTTACTTTAGTTCCAAATCTGTTTAAATCCTTTTCCAGATTAGTTTATTCCATTACGCAAATGCGGGCAAACAAGGTTAAGCAAATAACGTCCCTTGACATGAAGACAAACTAAACATGAAACAAAATATTCTCTGGAAGCCAATATCGATACAGTGTCGCTGAGAAAGAAATGGACATGAATGGCGCCATTCATACCGTAATGAAACACACTGAAATACCAGAAGGGAATAAGAAAATCAAAATTGGTTGATTAATTTTATTTATAAATAATATTATTTTATTCAACGTTTCATTTCTAGGAATTCTCGCATACAGTTGCTGTTCATGTTATCTTTTGGCAAAAACAATATTTTTTCATAATTATGTACTATTTGCCTCTCCATGTATATTCTTTACTCAAAGAATACAAACAAAAATGGGCGAGTCCATTGCGATCTGTCAAACTTAATATGTCAGGTTTGAGTCATAGATTAATAAGAAAGATAAGTTAATTTGCAGTTATTATGAACTAGATACATTCTTATGCAAATCAGGATAGCATAATAATAAATACCACAAGATTTATTACCAGTTTATAAGTAAGCGTTTTCTTGGTAGACTTATGTCCTGCAGTGGATGTTTATTGGCCAATATGCTGATGAAGTTAGTTAGCATGAAAGTGAACCAGCATACATTTTATAGTATTTCTTAACGCTACAGTACCGTCGCACGTCTCGCTGTATGATGAAATACTTCGAAGAATATAAATAAAGTTTCAGGAAGTTAATTTCTACCAGTGATCCTTCTTCTATTTTGTTTGTAGGTACTACCTACGTTTCTATGTCCCAATAATTAATTTCATATGGAATAAATATGAAAGGTTAGGTTAGGCCTTTAATAATTAGTAATTGCGGCAATTTATTTCACATTACCACTTCACAACATTTTTTTACCTCATATATAGTTATCCCTATAATGTTTATCTGCAGAACTTCAAGAAGACAACAACATTAACAAGTCTCAAAATCAAACCCGAGTCCTATTTCATAGCAATCTAAAACTCCAATCAACCATGTTTACAAACATGAATTAAAATTTTGCCAAATTTTTGTGAGTACTTAATACATGTCAACAAATCTTTGTCACATCTGTTTTATTTCAGTATTAATCTATGGCCAAATTATTCACTAGTTATATGTGTCATAGCGTGTTTATGGATATAGGTATGATATCCTAGAAGTGACAAATATTTGAAACGAGGAATTATATCGGTTAAAACGGAATTAGCTCAGCTGATGACTTGTATCGCGTCCATTGCGTTTAGAGAACTTTAAAGCTGCTTATTTTAGAGAAATATTGAAAATTTATTTATGTTTATTTAGAAGAAAGTTTACATTTATCACTCAAAACACGATTTTGGATTTATTAGAAAAACAAAACCTCATAGTCATACGCACCCTGCATGTGTCTGTAGTAACTGGGAAATTCCTGGTTCAGGAGATAATGAGGCTCAAAGTCACGACTATCTTTTTTCTAATTATTCCACTCGTACGAGCGTTGATGCACATCTAAGCTCGTCTAAGCTTGATCCGTCAGAGTCTATGTTGACACTGACACGATGTCACTACCACTTCGAGCGAACATGCCGAAATAAGCCCGTTTACGCGGGTTCGGTGTTTTTACTTTATTTGACTCGTTACCTTAAAATGTAATTATGTTGCGATTTTCTCAATTATGATTGACCATTTTATGAAGTTTGTTGATTAAACGATTTGTTATCATAGATCTGACCAATGCACATCATGAAATTACATACATACACACATACATAGTCTCACGCCTATAACCCCGAAGAGGCAGGCAGAGGTGTATTTCTTCACCCACTTTTCAACAGATATACTTTAGTCCCACGTAATAAGAGGCGAGCCAATTGCCGTACCGGGCACATTTCCAGACTCCGTGCTGCTGCTAGAGAATTTCGTGACAGAAAAACCCAATAACACTGCCCGACCCAGGGATCGAACCCGGGACCTCCCGATCCCACGCGCACATTTATGCCGCGGGACTAACGAGGCAGTCGTATAGGGTTTGATGTCGAGTTTTCCGTCTCAACGCAAAGATGGTATATGCATCGTGTCATCATGAAATTACCAATGGATAATTATAAGACTTTTCTTGTAATGCGATCATTTATTGCCCATTTCACGATACGGTCACGACATAGACCCGCTTTTACATATAAGCACCATAGTGATACAAATGTTATAGCGCAACTTGATGTCATCTATTGTCAATACGACGTAGTTGTGAGTAATTGGCCATAGACTTACATTGAAATAAGAATAGATTAAGATTCCTTTATGGTATACGACACCCCACCCTACCTCACGCCACCCCACGCATGTTGAGACTTATCAATCCCATATATTTAGTATGGTGAGGTGCAGATATACAACACTCCACCCAACGCCACTCCACGCGTCACCATCCATTCAATCCAGATCGGCGCGTTGACGGTGGAGGGGAAACACACGCCATCCGACGCTTGACAAGCAATGTGTTTCTAGTTAACACACTACGCCATGCGTCAGTTGAAAACATTCCTGTCATGATGATACTTTTTAGTGTTGGTTTCAAATCACAACATTAGCTACTTGAATTATTAAAATGTAAGCCTGCATTATACGATCTGATTTCAGGCTAATACCGTTATCATTATAATAGAAATAATGCCTCACTATAAATGAGAATTTTCCTCAAAATCACTATTTAGGAAATTAGGTCATAGTTTCGTAAATAGTGATTTTGAACGAAGCTTGTTTTAGCGTGGGGTGTTGTATATGGGTACCGTCCGCATCGGGTGTCGACACGTGGGGTGGGGTGGGGTGCGGTAAGTATATCTGTTTCAACCTTTAGTACACATACAATATAAAATATCAATATAAAAACAGGCATTATAACGTGTAATAATATTGTGATTGATCACAACTAGTTACAGGGTAACCCATGGAAAAGATTCGATTCATTAAAAATACAGAATCTTTCCAATCTTTGTCACGTCTGTCCTAGAAGTGACAAAATAAATATTGGAGTGAAGAATATACAACAGGAGTTTTAAATATAAAATGTGCTTAATTGTAGGCTTTTTTTTCATGCGTCATTTTGATAGTTTGCATAATAGTTAATAGACTCGTCCTCTTTTATTCATTATAGACTGGCCCAGAACAAAAAAAATATTATTTAGTTATATTTCCTAGTTAACGCGTTTATAACATTTTATTAGAACAAGTAGTTACTTACTTGCAAAATAATATAAAATAACAATTTAAGCTTCGATTATTTTTCAGAAAAATCGATTATCTTTTTTCGATTTTTTCTCTCTCAAGTTTGTGAACTAAGGAAGCTAAGGAATAAGTAAAGCGTCATTGTGCCTTAACTACAATTTACTGCCGTGTGGTTCTTCTGAAGATTACATCGAACACAGCGCATCTAGTGCTTAATATATGTATTTATAATATTGTTCTTCTGGATGTCAAGTCGCACTTAGCGCATCTAGTGCTAAATATATTATATCTATGGCGCCCGTCCCCGGCCCGTGCACGTCATGGTCGAGGTACGAGGCGCTGACAGCGCACTGACACGGCACGGAAGCTCCGTGCCCGGCCCGTCCACGGACGTGTGTGAACGAGTCCTTATAAATGTATGCAACGATTCTTTTCTGCGCTCCGTCCCGTCCACGTCCCGTCCCCGTCCCGTCCACGGCCCGGTTGTGTGAGGATAGACCTTAACACTTGAATGACCAAGGGCACAAATAAAAGACTATCCTATCATGTAAGAAAGGGATTGGTCAGAAATTAAATTGATGGTTTTCGATATAATATTCTTTTATTTATACTCTCAAAATGATGATATTTTTGCGTATCGTCTCACAACACATGATACATCGGAGCTGAGAAAAAATACTTTGTTTGTGCTAGATACGATGCGTGAATGTTGAAAAATATTCGTGACTAGATCCGAAATTTTCTTAACGTCTACATGATGATTATGTCTTATCTAAAGATACTATGAATTTTCTTAACGTTTACAAACGTGCCCTTACAGTACTTTATTTGCTTAAGATCAAAGGTTATTAAACCTACACCCACAGACCGTTTGCTTTGTACTATGAGTCAAACTTGTTGAGACATACATGATTAATTTCTAACGTGTTTGTAACATGACTCTATTTCAGAATAAAGTCAAAACAATTTGGCTTGTCTAAACCAAATCTAAAACAAATTCATTGGCAGCTTTAGTTGACAAAATTATTTCTGCTGTATTTGGTTCATAAACTTAGCAAATTTTCATACAATTTTATTTAAACGTGTCTTATTCGCGATATTTAATTAATTTAAGGCATAAATACCTATGTTTTACCGACGTTTCGGCCGTCACCTCAGCGTCATCCTTGTGAAGCGCGAGTTTCGCAGCTACCCTCACTTGTTTTTTATTTTTATCCGAACTGTCGGTACATTCACACAACACTTATGACGTCTACACACTGATGAGCTGTGTTACTGCGGCGGGGTTTACATTAGCAGATTTATTTTTGTTGCACAAGTTTAATGGAAGCGTTCTGTTAAAAATAGACTTCGCTCTGTACCCTTAAAACCTATTATTGAATGATTAAAATAAGTACTTTGAAATGTTTGTTAAAAGAGCTTCTATTTGTGTGATTGTACCTAATTCTGTAGGTAGGAGCTATTTCAAAAGGCGATTTTAGATGTTTGGTTGATGACTATTTCCTATTTTAGTTCATATTGTAGACAAATTGGAGCAAGCTTAGAATTTATTTTGGTGAAAGAAAATTTGGTAATGAGAACGTGTTTGCGATAAAGGTTTAATAGTATATTGGAATGCTTTTTTTAAATCAACAATGACCTCTGTTCGGTATTCAATGTCAACATCATAGTAAAGAAATGTTTAAGACTTTTTATTTCGATACGAGTAAGAAGAAAGTAGATATACAGTGTGTTTCATAAACCCCCGTCTGATCTCGAAAGGTCATATTATTGACTTATCAGGCATGCCAGGAAAAATAATAAAAAAAATCTAGGTCATCATAAAACATCAGAATAAATTTCCTTAGCTCAGTGCTAACGAGAAACATTACCCCGAAATTGGCGAAAATTCTGTAAACTAACAACACTCCCCTCAATAGCGGAATCCTTTATGATTCTTAAGGCCCATCCACACGGCACAATTTTACCACTGATCAAATTTTCAATGGAATTGGCTTTGCCCGTCTACACGACACAATCAAATGACTGAATTTCATTCCGTCCACCCAATTGGTTAAAATCTGGTGGTCCGCACACCCGATGAACTTGAGTTGGACGACTGGCGTCTACACGTCACGATTTAATCAAGTGATTTAGTCAAGTTGGACGTGAAATTGTATCGTGTGGATAGGCCTTTAAATTTATTAAAAATTGTCGGCTTTCGCCGCTTACCGTGTCAAAGGGCATGCCGCCTTTTTAAAATAGTGCAATTTTACCGTCAAGCGAGCCGCCGTACACAAAGGGACCGCTCTAGTGATGTTTACGATCAAGAGATAATATCGATTTATTTAATTTTAACATGACATGTTAAAACTAGAATGATAGCCTGCTAGGCTACTAGGCCAATGTATGCCTAGTGATGATACCAACGGATTGCCGTGCAGAGGGTATCGGGTTCGAATCCACGGCGCGCATCAAATACGTAATAAGATAATAAGACTTTTCCAAGTTACGTGCGTAATAAATAGTTAATATCCCTGTGTCTCGGAGAGCACGTTAAACCGTCGGAGCAACAGTCATGAAGATCTTTGACAGTCGTCACGCGGAGTCAGTACCCTTAAATAAACTGATTCTAGTCTAAACCATGGAATGTTTTTATTTATTAACAGCAAATAAAAACATAAATTTACACAAAGCTGACGTTTTAGGGGTTTAGCTACCGATATTCTATCAGGTAAACAATAACATAAAATATCGATAGAAACAGTACTCCAGTGAATACCATTTGTTACATCTCTAATTATTTACCTATTTGATTCACGAATTAACTATTTGCCTACTTGAACACTCAGTCTTTCGCTAGCTTTCCTTTTGTTTAGACTTCCGCGTGAAATAGTAGATTCGTTAGGTATGTCATATTCAAACCCTGAATACTTTAACATGTTGATGTGCTTAGGTAGGAGTGAATGCAATTATGCAGGTGCTCGTAGAGAGTACGAGGAGCGGTATGCCAGACCACGGGGTCTACCCGTGCCGTCGGAGCGCGCGTTTCAACGGCTTCACGACCGGGTGTACAACACGGGCAGTGCTCGCGATAATTCGAATCGCAATCATGGTGGCAGACCACAAAGTAGCGACGGTGTAGTGGAACAGGTCTTACAATTATTCGCTGAGGATCCCACGCAGAGTACCAGGAGTGCGGCACGTGAACTGGGCACCAGTAACGAGCGAGTGTGGAGGATATTAAAAGAAGACGGACAGCATCCTTTTCACTACCAACGTTTTCACTCACTTATGCCGTTGGACTATGCCCACAGAAGACAATACTGCAACTGGCTACTTGGCAAAGTAGAAGAGGATGCTACGTTCTTGGAGCGCGTGTTATTTACCGACGAATGTTCATTTGTGCGGACGGGTGTTTTCAACTGTCACAATGAACACGTCTGGGCTGTTGAAAATCCACACGCGATGAAAGAAAGCCATTTTCAACATCGTTGGCGCATCAATGTGTGGGCGGGAATCCTCGGCGACCGTATTATTGGTCCGCATTTTTTAAATGAAACCATGAACGGTACCAATTATTTAAGATTTTTGAGGGAAGTTCTAAGTGACGAGTTAGATTCGTTGCCGTTAAGCTTCCACCGCAGCTTGTGGTTCCAGCACGACGGTGCCCCACCTCATTTTTTACGAGCTGTGCGTGAGTATCTTGACGCACAGTTCCCTGGCAAGTGGATTGGACGAAGCGGGCCTATCTCGTGGCCACCAAGATCACCGGACCTAACGCCTTTAGACTTTTACTTGTGGGGACACGTTAAACAAATAGTGTACCAAAAACCGTGTGACACTGAAGAAGAAATGCGTGCGCGTATCGTTTCTGCTTTCCGAAGTTTAAACCCAGGAGTGTTAAGAAGTGTGCGTTCGGATATGGTGCAAAGGTGCCGTAAGTGTCTGGACGTGGGCGGCGGACATGTGGAGAATGACCGTCGCAACTTACAGCAAGTTGATATTTTTATCAATTAAGGTAGGTACCTAGTTACGTAAGATTAAACCAATTAAAAAGTAGGTAGTTATTAATGTAAGTACCGTAGTCATAGCGCGACGATTTTCTCTTAGATGGGTGACCGCGTGTGACATTACATGAAAGCGCTTCCGGGCTTCCGACGGCCCGTAAAGCCGCATCCAAGAATCGTTAGGCCATGTCGTAGGTATTCGAGCAGTTTGAAAACAGTGACACCAGAGTAGGCCACGCACTCGCACGAAACAAACAGAAAACCTTAATACTGTACTTTGTTTTACGGAGTTTTGCCTAAACCGTCGAAGCAAAAGATCAGCTGTTGCATCAAGTGCATAAAATCTGTTTATACCTAAAATAATACTTGGCACGTGTAAAGGACGATGACGCGCGGCGGCGGCTTTTGTCAAAGGAGGCGGTCGGTTGGCCTATGCACTCAAAGGCGCCGCTTTTGCCGTCAAATTTTTATGAACTTTAGGTAGATACCTAGCTAATACGATTTATGAGTCTTTAGTGTTGCCATGGGTAATCTGATATGATATTATTTAAAATTAATTAAATTTACATGGGAAAATTTTATGTTGAATTTCCGTGAAATAATGACAAATATCTCATCATTTTACGCTACTCTACAACCCCTTCATTGATCGGACGGATGGATATGTAACACCCTGTAGAGATAAAGATCTACTTGTATTGATATCTGTCCATTTACGGCCATTTTCAATATTCGATCCAAACATGGATTTTGAGATTCCAGATTCGTGTTTGACATATTTTGTGTGGAGGAGAAAACAGATCTATCTATAGGTCGAATATTGAATTCCGTAGTTAGATAAAACGAGTTACCAACGACGACAAAAGAGACCTACATATGTAACTCGCTTATAATAAACGGCTAACGATTAGATGCCAGTGTCGCCAATCAGGCGTTCATCAGGTGTTGTCAGCCCTAGGTAAAAAAACAGCTGCCGATTATAAAAACGTTTAGAAATGGCAACACAAGATACAAAGTAGGAGATAATATTATAATTTGTAGACCAAACGAAGTGTTTGTTCCGTGTAGAGACCACATCTTCACTACTAGTGGTCAGATGATAAAGTATCACTACATAATATATGCATCAAAGTCAAAGTCAAAATCATTTATTCGTTTAGGCCACAAAGTGACGCTTATGAACGTCAACATTGAAGTTAAAGATGACTCTAAATTTAAATTTACTTCCATTTTATTTGTTCCTACCCGAATATCATGATATATTTTTTCTAACCGTCATAAAATGTTATCCGCCTTTGATAAAATAAATGCTGAAACCAGCTTTTTCAGGCCATATACTATTTTGTTAGAAGCATAGATGTTTATTCTAGAATAAATATCAAAGCTTATATGAAATTCGTTAATCCTTTTTGCCAACTGGAGAAAAAAAGGCTTTTAATTTAGGTTTAGTTTAGGCAGGATATATTTTAATCGTTTATTTCTACATGTCAGTGTTTTATGTTGGAACACATGTAAAGGTTTTATAAACTGGAACGTGAAGAGGAAAATCGATATAATTACCTAACCTTAAACTTTAATATCCCTTTAATTATCCTTAGACCTAACCTTTAACTGCACAAGGTTGCCAAGTGCAGGCTGAAAGACTTACACATCTTTCGAGAGTACTATGGATGAATCTTAGACATTTGTTTCTGTTCAGTTATACTGCAACTATATATCTTCTTCTTAATATATAAAATCCTTGCGTTACTGACTGACTGACAGACACGCTACAGCCGAAACTATTGGACGCAGGAAGCTGAAATTTGGCATGTATGTTCCTTGGGGACCGTAGGGGTGCACTAAGAAGGGATTTCCCGAAATTCCCACGGGATCGGCCGAAACGGGAAAATTAAAAAAAAAATGCAGGCGTAGCTGCTGGCGTCCTCTAGTTTTTTTTATAAACTCATCCTTGCATTTTCGAAGGGGTAGGCAGATGTGAAATATTACATCCACATTTCGCCATGTAAATATTTTTTGGTGCCACTATAATAGGTAGTGAGCCTATAATTGCCGTTTACCGGGCATATTGCCAGACTACTTTCTGCTACTGACAATAGCGTGAATTCAGAAAACTTAGTAATACTCTTGCCTGACCCAGGAATTGGACCCGGGATACCGAGCAGCAGACAAAAACTATTATAAATTTAATTTCTGACCAATTCCTTTCTTACATGATAAGATAGTCTTTTATTTGTGCCCTTGCTCATTCAAGTGTTAGTCTCTAAGTATCGCCAAACGTAAGTGAGACAAATAAGACGATTCGAGGTAACACCAAGGAACCGCAGGACCTCAGGATCAATTCGATCATTTCGTCACACTTCGGGGAGAATGCCAAACTGTTGAATTATTCTTCAGTTTATTGGCTACTTGGGGTGCATTTGTTGGTGTTTTGTGGTTTTATGATAAAACCGATGATTTTATGATATTTTAGTATTATAGTCATGGATTTATTGAGCGTTCATGTGTTATGTTAAATAACAAACCCTTGTTGTAGACTAATAAAAACAAGCTTAGATCCTGTTTTATATTTGTTGCTATGTTTAAGCGTAAACGCCGTAGAAGCATAATGCTAAAATAAATATTTTCACTTTTAAAGTTCAAGCGGGAAAAGGCATTTGACTTTTTCAACTTTTCCCTCCAATTACTTCCCAAACATTAAAAAACCTTATAAATAGGCTATTATTAAAATAAATTTGTATAATTTACATTTGTATTGTGTTCCCATTGGTTTAATAAACAAACCGCGCGTTAATTATTTCGTTTAATTTAATTACCGAATAGATTAGATCTGAACTCTAGTGACACGGCAATTAGTTGATAACCCTCCGAAGAAAAAGTAAAATAAGAAACCAAAATAACATAACTTTGATAAACGGTTGTAACTTTGCATTGAACTCGTTGACCTTAAATAAATTAGATTTTCCAAGTCCAAACCGTCCTTATTCCGAATGTCACATCCTATTTGTGTTTATAAATTGGGCACGAATTCAATATTTCGAACAAAATTACGATACTTTTAATCCGATATTACAGTTGGGAATAATTGGACTGTGCCCTACTATTTAGTTTGGGTGTTCGAAATAGCGTAGCTACTAAGCATATTGTGCACACTTCACATGATGATATTTAAAGTTTTATGTGAGTCGAAGACTTACATTCTTTAAAATGGACTGTTTCATGAAATAAAGTCTTCGATCTATGTATTTTTTACCCAATTACGGCGGATTAAGATTTTATGAGCCTTGTATGATAAGTAATGAATAAAAAGAAGGTATGCTTGCGTTCTTAAAAATAAACATAAACTTAAAAACAAAATATTTGTAAATAAATATTTAAAAATAAACCTGTCTGACCTTCGCAACGCAAAGCTATACCTATTCCATGTTTTCGACTAGTGTCAATTTATTCATAGGTACTGCCTCCCTATAACGACTGTCAAAGATCTTCATGACAGCCGGGACCGACGGCTTAAGGTGCTCTCCTAGGCACGGGACAAGTGATACATAATTAACAATTCAAACGAGTGGATTCGAACCCGATACCCTCTGGACGGCAGTCTGTTGGTATCTATACTCGGCTATCTTTAATGCCATTAATTTTTATCTGAATCCTTATCTGTATTCTGGACATCGGATTATTTATAATTTTATTTTTATAAGCATTTATTTCAGATATAGATCCATAAAATTGTTACAAATTCATAATTACAAAAAAAGAATTATAGAGAAATCAGCTGCCCAGAGAGTGGGGAGCTGTAATTACCTCTTCTAACTAAAACTTAAAACGTTTTTACAAACTTAAATGAGTGCAGTTGGTAATTAAAGTAACAAAAAGGTCGTTTATGCCAGCTTTAGTTAAAGAGAGCTTCAAATTTACCTACGAATAAGTGTATTTTTTGGAAAATGGATAAAATTCTCACACAATACCAAAAAGGTGGTATATATAGCAGTGATGCTCTATTATATATATATATATATTTACATCACGCTATCTATTTGCCGCCCTTTTACATCGCATTATTATGACGTCCACCAGTTCCACTTAAAAAATATGAACTATTACAGCGAATATTAGTCGCTACGGCAATGTCAAATACTGTGTGCATATTATTTTTCTGAAATGTTGACACATATTGATATACAAATATACGTATATTAACAACCATAGTGAAATCAATTAGGACTCCAGCCAACACTATCAATTATCTGGCTTCCCGTGATATACATAATTTAATTTACGTTTTCCTATCTATCGCAACTCCTATGAACAGTGCAACGTTGCCGCTCTTCTTTCTTTAATATTTAATAAGTAGGTGGATAAATATTATTTCTATGTTATAGTGCAGGTATGCTAGCGTAAGCGTGAAGTTTAAAGTTATGAAAATAAAACAAATATTGAGATCAATGCAATTTATTACGATAATATCACAATAAATACTTAAATGTTAAGTACCTATTTACTTATTTCTAAATTATGAGAAGTATTGGCACATATAAAAAATAGTACTAACGTAGTATTGGAGAGAATCATACGCATATCTAAGCATACGCTTAGCTACAAACGTCCATATATGTAATCATTTGCAAGTTTTACAGGTATTTAGATACATACGAGTATACGGACGTGGCAATATCGTAAAAGTTTCAAACTATTAATCATTTGACATCTTGGACGTCAAATGACAGATATTGTGAAACTTTTACGATATAATAACGTCCGTATAAGTACATATAATATATGTGTAAATAACTGTGAATCGCACAAGTGATTTGTTTAAACCCTGCTAAACAATAAACAAAAAATAAAATCTAACACAAATTAAATTGCCGCGCCGATTGAAAAATAACATTTAGATTTAAATCACAGTCACAAGAAATAGTAACTTAAATTAAAGGTACCTGTCTACTTACCTCTGATTTAAAATCATTATTATTTAGGAAAACTTTTAATGAGGTAGATATGATATTTACTGATAAGTAATAATCAGGTCACTTAAAATACAAAATTATCTTAAATAAACTCAAGTCGAACACAGTAGGCTATACCAACCTACGTTTATAAAACGGATATACGGACGTCAGTAATCCAATTTGATATAAACGGACGTTGAAAATCCCACGATTTAAATATAATTCAATTACCTGACATCCGTATAATATTAAAGTTTACAATATTAACTTACACAATGAAATATACCAAGATAAGATTTACACGATTTAACGTGGTGAACATAAAAACGGTGGCTCTCATTAAGTTAGCAGTAACCTAATTAAGCATCATAAACTTACAACATTTTTTATATACGTATATAGATATACGAAATTAAAATCATGAAAATTCACGATATTGTAACAGCCGTATACTCGTAGTATACGCATATCTACGCAAAAGCATACGCTTAGCCTCAAACGTTCATATATGTAAACATTTGCAAGTTTTACAGGCATTAAGATAAATATGAGTATACGGACGTGACAATATCGTAAAAGTTTCAAACTATTAATCATTTGACATCTTGGACGTCAAATGACAGATATTGTGAAACTTTTACGACATTATAACGTCCGTATAAGTACATATATGTGTAAATAACTGTGAATCGCACAAGTGATTTGTTCCCGGCGCCGATGACGTGAAAAAAATTCCCCGGCCGATGACATCGGGTAAATTTTACCCGAATTTTAATTTGAAAATTTTTCAATAGTTTTATACATAGTTTATATTACATTTTAATTGATTATTGGTGAAACAGTATTTACGCATGTGATAAAATAAAAGATGGTACCAATTTATAATGAAAAATAACTTTTTTATTTACTTTTCATACACAATAGAAAAATCAACCTGAAAAACATGATAGTTTTTAGAAAATTATTTTTGTTAGGATATTTAGTTTTATTTATGAAAATAATTATCTTATTTACTAAAAAAAGAACAAATAAAGACTAAACAGAAAAAAAATTGAAAGAAAGGAGAACTTAGTCAACTTCTTCATTATCCACTATAATGGTAATATCATCATCAGAATCAGGTTCCTCCAAAACACTCAAAATCCGTTGATCTTGGTTAGTCAAAGCCATTTGTGACCAAAAACTAAAAAAAAATACAAAACAACTTGTAAAAACTATTATAAACACGAATAAAAATACGTCATGAAAATATTACACTATCTATGACGGTGGGTAAAACTTACCCGTTTTGAATTGAAACACTTGTATCTCACTACACGAGCGGCGTAATAATGATGTAAACAATAATCCAAATAGAGGGTAGTTGTATCTCCAGCTATACTGGCGGATAAGTAAGATGGACGTCAGGAAAAATAAATATACCCTCTTAAAATCACCTCGGGTAAATATTACCCAGCGTCAACGACACCGGGTTAAACCCTGCTAAACAATAAACAAAAAATAAAATCTAACACAAATTAAATCGCCGCGCCGATTGAAAAATAACATTTAGATTTAAATCACAGTCACAAGAAAAAGTGACTTAAATTAAAGGTACCTGTCTACTTACTTCTGATTTAAAATCATTATTATTTAGGAACACTTTTAATGAGGTAGATATGATATTTACTGATAAGTAATAATCAGGTCACTTAAAATATAAAATTATCTTAAATAAACTCAAGTCGAACACAGTGGGCTATACCAACCTACGTTTATAAAACGGATATACGGACGTCAGTAATCCAATTTGATATAAACGGACGTTGAAAATCCCATGATTTAAATATATTTCAATTACATGACATCCGTATAATATTAAATTTTACAATATTAAATAACACAATGAAACATACCAAGATAAGATTTACACGATTTTACGTGGTGAACATAAAAACGGTGGCTCTCATTAAGTTAGCAGTACCCTAAATAAGCATCATAAACTTACAACATTTTTTATATACGTATATAGATATACGAAGTTAAAATCATGAAAATTCACGATATTGTAACATCCGTATACTCGTAGTATACGCATATCTACGCAAAAGCATACGCTTAGCCTCAAACGTTCATATATGTAAACATTTGCAAGTTTTACAGGTATTAAGATAAATACGAGTATACGGACGTGGCAATATCGTAAAAGTTTCAAACTATTAATCATTTGACATCTTGGACGTCAAATGACAGATTATGTGAATATATAGTATCTTTTACGACATTATAACGTACGTATAAGTAAATATGTGTCTAAATAACTGTGAATCGCACAAGCGCTTAGTTTAAACCCTCTTAAACAATTAACGAAAAATAAAATATAACACAAATTAAATCGCCGCGCCGATTGAAAAATAACATTTAGATGTTTTTGGTAATAAGGCGCATTTGACATTTCGTTTTGGTGTAAAATTAGGGATATAAATCACAGTCACAAGAAATAGTCGCTTAAATTGAAGGTATCTACTTACTTCTAATTTCAAATTATTATTATTATTTAGGAACAATTTTAATAAGGTAGGTGTGATAGTTAAGTGCTGATAAGTAAATTATCTCAAATAAACTCAAGTCGAACACAGTGGGCTTTACCAACCTACGTTTATAAAACGGATATACAGACGTCAGTAATCGAATTTGATTCAAATTATAAACGGATGCCGAATATCCCACGATTTAAATATATTTCCATTATCTGACATCCGTATAATATTAAAGTTCGCAATATTAACTAACATAATGAAATATACCAAGATAAGATTTTACACGATTTTACGTGGTGAGCATAAAAACGGTGGCTCTTATTAGGTTAGCAGAACCCTAATTAGGCATCTTACACTAACAACATTTTTATATACCTATTTAGATATACGAAATTAAAATCGTGAAAATTTACGATATTGTAACGTCCGTATACTCGTAGTATACGGACGTTACAATATCGTAAATTTTCAAACTACTTGTCATTTAACATCCTGGACGTCAAATGATAGATAGTATCAAACTTGTAACAAAATTGTGGCTAAGCGTATGCTGAGATTTGGGTGACGCAACGATTATTTAATACCGGAACATACTGACAGCTGCATATGCTGCGGCTCAGGTTCTGCTCTGGCAGAAGCTGACTACCTGTGTCTGCATCAACTGCACTGAGTTACAAAGTCATACGCATATCTACGTAAAAGCATACGCTTAGCCTCAAACGTCCATATATGTAATCATTTGCAAGTTTTACAGGTATTTAGATAAATACGGGTATACGGACGTGGCAATATTGTAAAAGTTTTAAACTATTAATCTTTTGACGTCTTGGACGTCAAATGACAGATATTGTGAAACTTTTACGACATTATAACGTCCGTATTAGTACATATATGTCTAAATAACTGTGATTCGCACAAGTGATTTGTATAAATACCCTGCTAAACAATAAACAAAAAATAAAATCTAACACAAATTAAATCACTGCGCCGATTGAAAAATAACATTTAGGTAGTTTTTTTGTAATTAGACGCATTTGACATTTTGTTATGGTGTAAAATTAGGGACATAAATCATGACACAAGAAATAGTTACTTAAATTAAAGTTACCTATCTACTTACTTCTACTTTAAAATTATCATTATTTAGGAACACTTTTAATGAGGTAGTTATGATAGTTACTATTAAGTAATAACCAGGTCACTTGAGAAAATACAAAATTATATCAAATAAACTCAAAATGAACACAGTGGCCTAGACCAAACTACGTTTATAAAACGGATATACGGACGTCAGTAATCTAATTTGACTCAAATTATAAACGGACGTCGAATATCCCACGATTTAAATATATTTTATCTATCTGACATCCGTATAATATTTAAGTTCACAATACTCGCTGCTATGGAACAGGCTCCCTCCTGAAGTTAGAATTGCCACCAACCGTTATGCATTTAAAACGAAACTACGGAATCTTCTCTTTGATAAGTTGAAGGAATTGGCTCATCACTCTCATCAGCTATAGCATAATTATGTATTTATATATGTAATATATTTATGTATTATATATATGTGTGTATCATATCTATGAATAATTATATATATCTATAGTATATTTATGGTTAATAATATGTATCTAAATTATTAATATGTATTTAATAGATATCCTATTTTCACCACATGGCTAATGTACCTACCTCATCTATCTCTGCACCACCAAAAGGTTGACTGGCAGAAAATGCCACTAGGCATTAAGTCCACCTGTGTACTAGTTTTGTGCATAAAGAATAAATTTAAAAAAAATATATGAATTAACACAATGAAATATACCAAGATAAGATTTTACATGATCCACAAAGATGGAAGTAGAGTATACTCTCTCTTACCACTACACTGTACACAAACAAATGTACCAGCTAATACAAAAACTAAACAAACTGAAATAACTGATTATTTTACAACTATACAACCACCAAAAAAGGCCCAAAATACTATTTGTTTTCGCAGATAAAATTAAGCCAAGAACTACTACAATAATACACCAAAATATAGCAGGCGTAATAAATAAACAAGAGCTTATTGAGGTAGCCATAAATGATTTATCGAATAATATAGGTAATATTGACATTATCTGCTTAACAGAAACCTTTTTAAAACAAGGATCTGAACCCAACCTTACAAATTAGCTTTGTTTTTCTCACGCCCTAACCAACGCAGAGAAGGCTCATGCATACTATTAAAGCATGACCTGGCATACAAACATATTAGCAACTTACCACCTTCAGTCCCCCTTCATTTTGAATGTAGTGCTAAAGAAATTACTACTTTTAATCTTGTAATAGTATGCATTTACAGAACACCCTCATCCAGCACAAGTATATTCTTAAATAAATTTGAAAAACTCACTGATAAGCTATGCAAAAAGTCTAATAAAACGTTATTATCTGTGTAGATTCTAACATTGATACATTAAAGTAGGTAAAAGGTATCCAGTGAATTACAATCCATACTTAAAAACAATAAATTAAAAAGCCACATAACATTACCGACGCGAAAATCATCTTGTTTAGATCAAATTGTAAGTAACGTTCACGAAGGTAAATCTAATATTCATTTCCTAGCATTATCTGACCATGAAACTGCCCAATCGTTGACTATCAACAATGAGACCTACAGTGTAAATAACAAATCTTATAACTATTAATACAAAACCATTAGAGATCTTAGCCAGGAAAACATGGTCAAATTCAAAAACTGCATTAATAATTTGCACTTCACTGAGGTATACGAACAACAAAGTACAAATGAAGCATTTAACACCTTCCATGACACTATCACCATGTTTTATACTTTATGTTTCCCCAAAATAACGATAAAAAGTGTAAGTGTAGTCAAATACGTAAAAAATAGAAAACTAACTAAAAATATAAAACGATGTTGTATAAGAAAAAGAATGCTATACTTGAAATATCATCTTGATAGACACAATAAAAGACAGAATAAGACAAGGTATAACAATTATACAACAATATTAAAACAATGTATCAACAAAGCGTAACAAATAAACAATCTAAACTTCATTAAAAACGCAAAAAATGCCTGCTCAGCTGCATGGAAAATTATTAAAGAAAACAATAATAAAGCAATAACTAGCGCACACATAGAATCAATAGAATTTAACAAAAAGATTTACACCAAGCCTATTAAAATTTGTAATTTATTTAACAATTACTATGTATCACTGGGCAGCAATGTTAAAAAATACGAAGATACAGGCTCACCTAACCATATCACCAAAATATCTCAAAATACTAAGACCCTTATTTCTCACACCAATAGACAACTCTGACACATTAAAGATAATAAACTCCTTAAAAAATACTCATTCTACTGGCTATGATGATATAAGTACAAAGGTATTAAAAACCTGCGCACACTCTTTAGTAGCACCATTAACCTATAGTCCGTGCCACGAGAACATAGACTTTTTGTAAACAAAGAATTTCTACTAAGTGACTTAGCGATAGTTCTGTCAAAAACAAATAATGTCAAATCCAATGAGCGCAACGGTACATAGATACCTGTCATTGGAAACTAATATGTTAATGGATCGCGTTTTTATCGATATTATGCGCTGTCAAAAGGATCTTTTAATGTTTTGAGGTACTGACCTAGAATGTCAACATTTGGAGTGAGTTCATTGAAATGTTACATTCTTGGGCTTAACATGCATTTATCAGAGGACAAAATTAATTTAGTAGTCAAGAAGGGGTATATGTAAAGTTAAATACAAGTTTATAGGATCGCAACGCTCCTCCCACTGCGGGCATCTCGAAAAAGTGGGTGCAGAATAACAGATGGCAAACTATTAGTCGCGCAGAAAATTATTTATACCTAAAAAAGAATTTGCGTTTTCAGACTACCGTAACTTTTAAAGGATTTTGTTTAAGTTCATTCTGACAAGCAACGTAAGATCTCTATGCCTAGATTTTTTTAGGCAATGTACTAGCTAGTTATCTGTAATATTATTCATTGTTGGTCAATAATTTAATGTTTTAGGATGGCTAGGCTACTTTGAGCAAATGATTTACTGTCTATGATTAAAAAAAAAACATGTCAATAATAGAGGAACATGTACTTTATCATTAACATACATGGTACTCTATTTTTCCTTAATTTACAGAATAAATTATGTGTAAAACGACAAAAAAATCGGCAAATTTATGAACATTCGACCATTCAAACACGAAATCAAATATTTTTATTTCAGTAAAATTAAACAATATAAATTAAAAAAAAACAAAGTGGCATAATTAGGCATTGATAAAAAAAGATTGTTAAAAAAGTATAAAATCTAAAACACAACTGTTTGAAAAAAGGTTGTGAAGCCCTGAATGTTTGTTTACAAAAAGTCTATCTTCTCGTGGCACCAACTATATATCATTAACCTGTCACTTGTAGAAGGTAAATTCCCTGATCGTCTTTAACTGTCAATTGTTAAGCCAATGCACAAAAAAGGAGCCAAAACTAACATCAATAATTACAGACCAATTACACTCATACTTATACTATCAAAAATATTCTAGAAAGTTATGTACATCAAAATAGAGACATTTCTAACTTCTTGTAATATCTTTAATAAAAAACCGTTCGGTTTTCGGAAACAAAGCTCCACTGCATTGGCATGTTTTTCTATAATAAAGCATATTACAGAAGCCATAAATAATAAATCTATAGTCGCATGTCTGTTTCTAGACATGACAAAAGCTGTTGACTTCGTCTGTCACCAAAAACTGCTCTCAAAGCTCTCAAATTATGGGTTACGTGGAAATGTTTATAACTGGATTGAGAGTTATCTAGAAAATCGAATACAATATGTCGAATTAAACAGAACTTATAAAAATAAACAAAAGAAATACAGATCGATGTACAAAATAAACAATTATGGTACGCCCTAAGGGAGCATTTTAGCCCCTCTTTTGTTTCTGTTATACATTTACGATTTCCCGGATGCAATCAACCAGGAAATTATACTATTTGCTGATGATACAACAATAATAATTAAAGATAAACATAAACTTAATCTAGAAATAAATATAAAAGTGACACTCAATAATGCCATAAGCTGGCTTAATTAAAACAACCTTAAGATAAACATGACAAAAACAAATATTATTTAGTTCCAAACATATGCAACAAATCTAAATTAAATCATAATGATACGCACATAAACGTTGTTGATAATTGCGTATTTTTAGGTATCAGGGTCGATAAATATTGTAATTGGAAACCTTATTTAGAAAAACTGGTCAATAAAATAGATCGATTTATAAATGTTTAAAAAAAAGTTAGACTGACAGTAAACATTAATGCTGCACTATCTACATACCATGCTTACGTATCCTCCCTGCTCAGATACGGCATTGTTGTATGGGGTAACTCGGTTGAAGTTGACAGAGTTCTTATAAGCCAAAAGAAGTGTATTCGAGCAGTATGTGGAGTCGATACACTGACAAGCTGTAAACCTCTATTTAAAAAACACAAGATTTTACCTGTTCCATGCTTATACATATTAGAAATAGGTTTACTAGTAAAACATCATGCTGAATAGTTTTTAAAATTTGATGATACATAACTGCCATCTATTAAATTGGAATTATTTAGAAGAAATGCATACTGTATGGCAATTAAAATATATAACCATATTCCGCTAAGTATCAAAATGTTACCTATATCCTAATTTAAAAAACAACTTTTTAATATACTATTAAATAAAATAAATAGAATATCTAGAAGATAAGGCCCTAGGCAACTAATATTATCACCGATGCATATTAGTAAAATGTTATTTTGTTTCATGTGCTTCTCATTGTTATGTTCCTAATATATTTGTTCTTTATATTCCTATGTAGTACCCATTTACTCCACTCAATTCGCACGCCCCAAGGGGCAGAATATGCTGTAACCAACCATTTATAAACACCTGTTAATGTACCATTTTCTTGCGAATAAATGAATTATTATTATTATTCGTAAGTGTCTCTGTTACACGGCTATTCTTCAAACATTTAGTGTTAAAAGAATAACCGGACCTTTGGGAGGCTTACACGGGGATATGCATCCAACGCGCAGAGGCCCGTAGAGAGCTTTAATCTAAAATGGGATGGGACACATGCAGCGGAGCCTCCACAACTGCACTACTGAGAACAGCTATGGACTAGCCGCAGCATATGTAAGACCATTGTAATATGTGGAGCCTTATTTAATTGGTTTATGGGATTGGGTGTTTGATGGACTTGTAATTTTTATGGATGAAAAATGGCACCTGCCAGTAATACTCTAATAGTATCCGTCCGGATGGCAGGTGGTGACTCGCCAACTCACTGGATGGGCCCTCTCTTAACAGCCGCCCAAAGCAAACAAACTCTGCCATAGAGGCAGCCAGAGGGAAACACCGGTGCGAGTGGCTAGGGGTGTTGAGCGGTGCGGCACCGGTTCCACCATCGCGGGTCTCGTGACAACGGAGACTCGGAGCGGGTTTCCCCGTAGTTACGCCCTTGAGAATGACACTTCCACCCCCGAGCTGGTAGCTCTTGCGGATCCCTCTGGCCGGCCGACCAAGGCAAGCCAGTGTTAAGAGTCCTGCGGGTGCTCTTGGAAATCCACTCCGACCAGCTAGTAAAGGCAAGCTGGAGACGAGGCCCTGACCGACTCTCTCAAAGCATTCGGGACCGCAGTGTCGCCACACACATTCAGCTCGCCACAAAGCTGCCCTGCGGTTGTAAGGTTTCTTTTCATCTTGTAATACATTTTTTGTTTATATTACTCGATAAAGGTGATGTTTGAAAGCTGTTATTATTATTATTACACCATTTTACGTGGAGAGCATGAAAACGGTGGCTCTCATTAGGTTAGCAGTACCCTAATTAAGCATCGCCTAATTAAGGGGTGCATAGGGTTCCCACCAAGATCTTAGGGCCCAAGCCAACCTCACCTGCAAGTGGTGCACCTGCCGATCAACGGACGAGGCTCTGGCAAACAAAATATCGCGATAAGCGGCAATAGGCTCGCTACCTATTACATGGGATCAAAACACTGGCGAAAAGTGGGCGTTTAATATGCCTATGCCTACCCCTTCGGGGAAACAGGCGTGAGTCTATGTATGTATGTATAACTAAGCATCATAAACCAACAACATTTTTATATACGTATTTAGACATACAAAATTAAAATCATGAAAATTTACGATATTGTAACGTTCGTTTACTTGAAGTTTTATAATTATTATGTTCGTATACTAGTATACGACTGTATACTTGTAGTCGTATACTAGTATACGACTGTATACTTGTAGTCGTATACTCGTAGTCGTATACTACGAGTATACGGACGTTATAATATCATAAATTTTCAAACTATTTTTCATTGGGATATTTTTAACAGCGTATCAAAAATGTTATGTAACACACTAAAGTGAGTTACGCAAAAAAACTTTATTATGTCACTAAAATACTGACTTGCACACTAAAATACTATTTGTACACCAAATATGATGATCTTTTTACAAAATATCATTTGATATGAAAAGTTTCGTCCGCTCGGGAAACTTATCCACTCAGAAAACTTAATAGGTTATGTTAGGTTCTCTTGTGACCCTGCTCCCAAAAATAGGAGCCCTGTGAAGCAGCAGGGCTCCGTCAACTTAGCTTGGTGGAAAATTAGTATTTTTGACTAACAGTTAAATACAACCCTTTTTCATTTAACACCCTGGACGTCAAATGATACATAGTGTCAAACTTATAACGAAATTTTATTGTGGCTAAGCGTATGCTGAGACTCGGGTGACGCCACGCAGGGTAGATCCGATTATTTAATACCTGAACATACTGACAGCTGCGTATGCTGCGGCTCAGGTGCAATGTGGACATGCGTCTGTTCTGCTCTGGCAGAAGCTGACTACCTGTATCTGCATCAACTGCACTGAGTTACAAAGTCATACGCATATCTACGTAAAAGCATACGCTTAGCCTCAAACGTCCATATCTGTAATCATTTGCAAGTTTTACAGGTATTTAGATACATACGAGTATACGGACGTGGCAATATCGTAAAAGTTACAAACTATTAATCATTTGACATCTTGGACGTCAAATGACAGATATTTTGAAACTTCTAAGACATTATAACGTCCGTATATTTATTTATTTAGGAAAGCTTACAGACTAATAACAACACATTTAATTAAATAAAAAAGAAGTTGCTAATTACAAGCTACCACATATAAATGCAATGTAACAAAGATTAATTACATCAGTTACTGTTGTAAGTATACCTACTTCCTCAATCATACAATAAATACAATGTTGCAGCCATGTTCCACCATAAAAAAGTAACTAAAAATGAGATTCATTATACACAAGTTAGTATAATTATATATTATTATAACAAAAAAAGTCAAGAAAATAATAATGAAAAGGTACACAGGAAAAAAACCGCAATCTAGGCTATATATGCCGATCGCTGCTAAAGAAGTCACAATTTATACGTTTTTTTTATTTTTGATCAAGTTAGTGCAGAATAAATCCAAATCTAATTTCCGTGACATTTGATTAAATGATTCGGCGCAACGTAAAAGAAAAGAGTTCCGTCTGTATTTCGTTGTAGCAAAGGGAACGTGTAAGATCGGACGTTGTCGAAAAACTAATTGATTCATTCCAAGCTTGATGTTACCCATCAACTCAAGGCAATCAATCGTGTCATTGGCTATGTTTATAATGGTTCTTCTGAGTTCCAGAAGTAAAATATGATACCGTTTACAACGCTCGTCATAGTCAATAGAATATTGATTCGCTTTAAAATCTAAGTATCGCAAAAACTTTCTTTATACACCTTCAATGCATGATATATATACCTGGTATTGAGGGTTCTATACCTGTGACGCATATGCTAGATTGCTACGTACGTACATAGGCACAGTACAAAACGTTTACTGTCTTAAGAGACCGAAAACATGAAGACATTCTTATCACAAAACCAAGTGCCTTCGACGCCGTGTTCATAATGTGATTGATGTGCATATCGAATAAAAACTTTGAGTCCATGATAACACCAAGGTCTTTAACGTAGTCAACTTTCCTAATAAACTTATCATGAAGTTTGTAACCCGATCCTATGGTAAGTTTTTGACGACTAAATGTTATGTAACAACACTTTGCGATATTTAACTGTAGTTTGTTAAGTGTGCAACTGTGCAGTATGCTACAAATTTATCAAGGTCGTTTTGGAGTTTCCCTACATCCGATGCATCGTTAATAATTTTGTGAATGTTCATGTCATCCGCGTATACATAGAAGTATATAAGAATTTAGGAAACAAGAATTTATATCTCCAGTGAATAGAGTAAACAATAGTGGGGTCAAAAGCGAACCCTGAGGAATTCCAGATGGAATTGAACACCAACCGAGAATTGAGAATTGAGAGCGATTTTCAATGTACGAGCTGAACCAGCGGTACAAATTACCATGTATGCCGGCAGCAAAAAAAATCTGTAACAGTATTTTGTGGTCAATTCGGTCAAAACATTTTTGTTAATCTGTATAGATCACTACACACACACTCTACCTAACTAACCTTTAGATATAAAATCATGAGATAGGATTAGATTTGATGTAGTGGATCGGCCGCATAAGAACCCATGTTGCTCAGCACCAAATGATAATATAAATAATACGTTCTAGTACTTTAGAAAACAAACATAACTTTGAGATTGGACGATAATTCTCTACATTAGATTTATCACCTTTTTTAAATACTGGTGTAATGAACGCCGATTTTCATTTTAATGGAACTAAACCTTCTGTTACCGACCTATTATAAAAAGCATGCAGAGCGGTAAAACCAAACTATCGGCTAAACTTGTTATAAATAATGGAGGGATGTAATCTGCCCCACCAGATTTAGTAAAATCCAAACCTTTTAAATATTTCATAACCTTTCCAGGAGAAAAATGTATTGTACTGATGTAATTTGTGCTTCTGCTGTTACCATTTAAAGTACTATACTCAAGTAGACAAGGCATATTGTCTACTTCTGGCTCCTGAAAAGTTGATCTAAAATGTATTGCGAATTAATTACTAATTTCTAGACCCATATTAGCTGATACATTCTTATTATATAGTAATAGAACAGTGTACTAGGCAGTGAGGAGGTATTTTTTCTACTTTTAATAAAAGACCAAAAGGCCCTCGGGTTATTTAGGTTTGTGTATTCTACGTTAGTAATGTATTCGTCAAAACAAGTTTGTTCTAAGTCCACAGCTCGCCGGCGTAATGAAGATACCGTTAGATAGTCACTCATGTTACCATACAATTTAAACCTCCGGTGGTACTTTGACATTTTTTTTACCACTTTTATAAGGCCTGAACTATACCAACGCGGATGAGAAGTTTGCCTGATAGATTTCATAGGTATAAATTTATCTCTGAGAGAATATAATCTGTCGTAAAAATGTTTAACTGACTGTTCCAACGGCTCAGTGCATAACAATAAATGTCAGTCTGTTTTATTAAGAGCAGATTTAATTGCATCGTAGTTACCCTTCATTATCAACAGCCTTTATCAGTCCACTGCTGGACTAGGCCTCTCCTTTGAAAGGAGGAATTGGCCTACTATACCACGCTGGCCAAACGGGTTGGTATAGGGTTTGTATCAAGTTTTCCTTCTCTTTCAGTGCTGTTCTCTGCATAATATGCTCCTTCTGTCGGCTCTTATGACACCCATACGTAGGTTACCCTTATAGACAAGATATTTTGAAGTTATTTTGTCTGCAAACCGATGAATTTCTACAAAACCTACCTCCACAATCAAAGGTTTATGGTGCGGGTCTACGGGGATAACCAACGGGTCATCGCACTCCGCAACGCTTAAGAAGTCGCACGCTCCTTTTCACGGGTCGGTACTCTTGTTATAAAGTTGACTTGGGTCTTGTTAACAGCTTTGTAGCTTATCTGATAACCAAGACTCGAGAGCATGTTGAACAAATTTTCGTTGTTTGGTTGAGGAACGCCTTTGATTTCCACGTTGTTCATACGCGCCCACTCATGTTCCTGGATACTGATCTAGATAAGCGGACAAGCGACCGGTCTCCGCTTACTAGTCTAACCAGATGTGACTTAATATCAGCTTTTCCTCAGAGCGACTGCCGTTTGACCTACGCAACCCAAAGGGATAGCGGTATTACATGGTTTAGACCAATAACAACAGTTATTTAAGGGTACTGACGCCGCGTAGCGACTGTCAACAACTGTTCACGAGAGCCAAGAGTGATGGTTTAACATGCTCGCCGAGGCACGAGGCGAGCGATAATTAACAATTAAATACCAAATAACTCCGAAAAGTCAGTAGCGCGCGCGGTGGTTTTGAACTTCCCGCACGGCAGTCTGTTGGTATATCCTACTGTCTACTGGCTATCGTTGCCTGCTTTTTGGTTATTTAAGTTTTTTTTAGTTAAATCATGATGGGGAAGCTGTCCTCATTAGATTTAATAACATACGGCAATGAATTGTCATAATAAAATTAGTACAATTAGAAGAAAATAATATTCTCCAAACATCCTCAAATCAAGGTGAACAAATACTTTTGAGCGGTAGTGTATGTCTTAATAACTGTGAATCGCACAAGTGATTAGTTTATTTAAATCCTGCTAAACAATAAACAAAAAATAAAATATAACACAAATTAAATCACCGATTGTAAAATATTATTTCGTTTTTTTTGTAATTTGACCCATGTACCTAACAGTTTTGGTGTAAAATTAGGAACAAAATCACATTCATCTTTGGGGTAATGATCATACATAAAAATATTCGCAATAAAGGCACCAAAACATGGAAAGTTCAAGAAAATAAATCAAATTTTCAGGTTCATTAATGTCAGCAACAATATGCCACGGTCGATGGTGAAAATAAATAGTAATGTTATTAAAATTGATGCAGTGGGATCTTAAAATAAAATGGGTTTCATCTCAAGGCTATCTAAGGTTGTTAGTCAAAATGTGATAAAATAAACTTTTGTTTAAAAAACGTGTCGACATAAATAACCTCCATTTTAGAATCAAATCAAAATTTAACATCACAATGTCAGCAATAGTTACGAATTGACGAGCTCTCTATTAAGCTGAACTATTTTATATATCACAATAGTGACGAATACACTCCAGACGTGAATTGATTTGATGAAAACAATAATTTAGGGGTTTTCCAAGGCAGCGGCACAATACCATATATATATGCATTATTGCGTGTTTAATAAAGTTATTAAGTATTTTTTTATAAAGAAACTCCCTTGAAGTTCCAGTAGAGGCAACGAAGAATTGAGACCTAAGAATATAAAATAAGATGCGTGTGATATAAAAACATGAGAAATACGGCTTAGTAAGGTAAAAAAAATGAATTTTACAAAATACAAATCTTATATACGGGTATACGTAATCCTTAGGTATTCTGTTTTTTTTCACTTCGATTGTTTTTCCCGACATCACATATCAACTGAAAACGTGTAAATACTTACTCACAAATAGTGAATAAAATAACCGATAAATAGAATCCTGCAAATTCAGATCTATTGTGTGCACGAAGTGGCAACGTAGCATTGAGAGCTTTCGTTGGACGTCACATACGGCTAGCAATGAACGTATAGAATAAAGACGAAAGCGCCACTAGTTTTTGCGACGAAAATCAACGGAACTACGAAAATATTCTGTGCAGCAAGATTGGAAGAATAATGACGTCCAATTTATTTTTCATATTTAGACTTTTCTAGTATCAGGGGGACATTTCGCAAGCATTGCACGTAGTCTCCTATTTGACGTCCGATATACGGACGACTCAAGCAGGTGGACGCCACATTAGATGCAAAAATGGCCATAGTGGACGTACAATAGATTACGGGATATATATATATATATATATATATATATATATATATATATATATATATATATATATATATATATATATCCCGTAATCTATTGTACGTCCACTATGGCCATTTTTGCATCTAATGTGGCGTCCACCTGCTTGAGTCGTCCGTATATCGGACGTCAAATAGGAGACTACGTGAAATGCTTGCGAAATGTCCCCCTGATACTAGAAAAGTCAAAATATGAAAAATAAATTGGACGTCATTTTTCTTCCAATCTTGCTGCACAGAATATTTTCGTAGTTCCGTTGATTTTCGTCGCAAAAAACTAGTGGCGCTTTCGTCTTTATTCTATACGTTCATTGCTAGCCGTATGTGACGTCCAACGAAAGCTCTCAATGCTACGTTGCCACTTCGTGCACACAATAGATCTGAATTTGCAGGATTCTATTTATCGGTTATTTTATTCACTATTTGTGAGTAAGTATTTACACGTTTTCAGTTGATATGTGATGT